>OZ023223.1:0-600000 GCA_964006125.1 Cryptus viduatorius | reverse complement strand
GCAGTTAACTGGAAACTCGTTACATATAACCGATAAAAAAAAACGAAGAAAAAAAAACGTCTTTCCATTAATTTCTCAGCATTCAACTTTTTTTCAACGAACGTTTCGTGCGAATTTCTTGTAAAAGGGTTGATACTCGATTACGAACGTTCTCAAGAATAAATCATTTTTACTTGTCCGAAAAAAAACTCACATTTGTGCGCTTTTGCAGGTAAAATGATTTTTTCCTCTATAGAGAAAGAGAGAGAGAGAGAGCATTTTTAACCCTTTTTCCGTTTTTTTTCTGTTCCGTGAATCATGAAAGTTGCACCGACGAAAGTCATGGGAAAGAAGCATTAATTGAATCGGAGAATTTTAACCCTTTCTCTAATTTTCAAGCATTTCGCGTTATAGCGCGATTTATTGAATTATGATCCAAAGGCACCCCGATCTCTTGCGTGACTGGTGTAAGATTGGGACGACCCTTCAACCCTTTTTCAGGTCCATCGATCTTTGAACTGCACACACAGCCGCAAACTCCGAATAGCCCTTTTATTTTTTGTGTACGTGCGAGCGTTTCAACCCTTTCACGTAATTTATATTGCGATGATAAATAACGTAACGCCGTGGGTATCGAGAAATCCGTGAGTAATATCTGCCAGTCTTGTATCCGTAAAAGCGTGAAAATTTGCGACAAACGAGACAGCCGTTATCCTCCGAGCCTTACCCCCCTACCCCTACCAAGTTCACCCCGTCATTGGTAATACAGCAGAGAGCTCGTCTCCGCTTTCCTCTTCCTTTTCGACTTGCCTTCTTTTCCGTTTTTTCTATTCGATCATTCTTTTTTTTGGTTTTTTTTTTTTTTGAAATCCAACTCTTGCCTGCACCCTTCTTTCCCACGGAATCCTTTCTAACTTTTTCTGAAATACCCTTGGCGACCTCGCGAGCGCTGTGGCTTATGTACGTACGTAGAAGTGTACGAGGTGCAAGGCACGAGGGTTGTCAAAATGGTGAAAACTTGCCGCGAGTTTTAGGGGTTTGCTTACCCGGTTAAGGAAATCCGTTTAACGAGAATACGCACGACGGCATATTGCACGGCAGCACATTGTCGTAAAAATCGAGAAAACGCTGGTGTACGATGACGAAGCGGGAAGAATTTCCTGACAAATCTTGATAGACGTGGAACGAATTCGATGCTTATACCCACCGAGTACACATTGTGAGCTGTGCGGCGATATGCCTTCATGGATTTTTTTTTTTGCGATGAAATGAGAACTTGGAAAATAACCGGATAAAGATCGTCTCGAGTTATATTTACGGAATAGACGTACAGAATCTCATCTCTCCCACACAATAAAAAAAATGTATTTTTCCCGAATTACATGGAAGCATATTGCATTCTAACTAATATTGTGCGAAAAAAAACCACCCGACGTATGATTGTTGTAAATGAAATTACGTATATGTGTAGTTCCTTAAAACAATTTTATCTCAATTAATTTTGGATTCCTTGTTTCGAGGACTAAAATTGTCGATAGATTTTTCTTCTCCGCTATTCGATGAAAAATGATAAAGTATTTATTTTTTGTTTATAACATAATTGCTTGTCTCTTCAATTTGAATTCCAACGAGCTATCATCGAAAAACAAAATTTGTTAAGAATTCGATAGAATATTTTTGATATGCTTCAGCCGTCGCTTAAGATCTAATCTCTCATCATGACGATCGTTAGCACCGAATCAAACAGATATGAAACAATAATTAACCCTAAAATTCATAAACTTCCCCTATGAAGATTGGCTGCTGGGCGTCGTCGTAATAATTCACTCAAGGGATAGCAGTTCATAGCGGTCATTTTGCCAGTGCATATGAATACTTTCGGCAAGTTGGTCGGTTTACAATATTACACTATTTCCGTTTCGAGTATATAACACTACGTTGTCGTAACTTTAAACGGACCTCCACGGCTCGTAAACTCGAGGCGACAGTTGTGGTCGTTCTACTACTTTGTTGAAATATATGTATCTGCTGTGAACACACACACACACGCACGCGTACACGTACAGCGGGGGTACGTTTTACCAGCAAAGGGAATCACCGAACCGGAAGGGGGTGTCAAGTTGGGCGGTACCGCAACGCAAAGTGCACGCAAGCCAGCAGTCCTCCTGGCAGGTCTCCAGTCTCATTCACGACGAGCGAAAAGCGTTCTCTCCTCTCTCCTTCATAGTTTCCTTCCGAGAGACCCGACAGGATCTATGAACAGGAAATCCTTCGAACACTAAACTGAATCAATGACCTACATATCCTCGTGTATACTCTCCAGCGATGATGTTCTTCTATCCTTTCTACAAAAAAAAATCTTTCTTCCTCACCATGGGAACGTAGATTTTCATTAATTTTTTTCGCTCCAACGGATAATACAATAGAAAAAAAAAATAGAACCTGCGAGAAAAATTGTATAACAATGAGTTTAGGGATCGCGATTAGCACTTGACGCGAGATGATATCATTCAAATAATATCTAACGCAGCTATCGATAGATATAAATAATTAGATCGCTCATTCAAAATCGTCGATTATCAATTAACACGTATTGATGCGTAATCACTGTTTTTCTTGAGTTCATTTTTATTCAACTCTGCAACATCACATATGACTTTGCTGGGCCAAAATTGTTATTTGATTTTCTTTCATTCGTCGCTTTAAACCTTTTCGGATACGTATAATTTTTATTATATCGATATTGGACTTCACTAGGCATCTTCCTTACATTTTGGCGTATCAATTTCACTACAATTTAATTCAAAGATATTAATTCTTGATAAAGTTTCAAAATGATGAAATTATCGGGTCTCTCAGACACATAATGCTATCAAAGGCCACCGGTGTAAACATATATGTGGTATTTCGGTCTTAAAAAAAAATGAAGGTTAGCCGTGTTCGAAGTTAAAAAAATAAAAAAAATAAAGAAAAATCAAATATTCCGGGTCTGAAAAAGCAACACGTTGTCACAAAGTTACGTCCAATCGGTTGTGCGATATTATGAGCTCATACTACCCGCTGGTTGACGCTATCGCGGTCTCGATTAATCTATACCTCCATTGACCGCGCGTGGGAGTACGATGACAGGAGGCAGCGTTAATCGTCCGTAGAATTGTTGGATCGCAGGTGTGCTAACATTGTACCCGAATGGGACCCGAGAGACACCACAGCGGATGCATGCAATCGAGTGCTACTACCTGTCGTGTGCAGCATATATATAGCTCGCAGGTACGACGAGAGGAAGACGCGCGAGGTCCATCGTGTGTAGTAAGACCTCCGCTTATATACATACATATATGTGTGTATATGCGCCGGATCAGCCACCGGGACCAAGAAAGCGAGATGAAAACGGACGCGGTCCGACCCTCGGCGAGGTCTGAGGTTTATGTTAAGAAGCACAAGGCGTGCATATAGGAATATATTCTACACGTACATAAAACGAACGTAGTATGTTGAACTCGCGCGCGCGTTCGGAATCTTTTTGTCACTACCGGTGTGCGGCTGGTCGCGTGCCGAACCGGAATCTCGGTGTTTTTTTTTCCTTCTTCCCTTTTCACTCTTCACCAACAGCGATCGTGGACACACGTTCGTTGCAGGCAGACGGACAACCTGCGAGGGGTCAATCGAGGATTAACCTGGTTTTACCCTCGATACATGGGACGTGGACACTGCGCCCCGGTCGCGTGAACAGAGGCACAGGTGCCTTCCGGTTTTTACACCAAACTTATGAAACCGGACTGACCCCCACAGATTTTTGGTGCCGAATTCCCTGACACAACAGTTTGAGATATGTCCGTGACGTGTTCACGCTTTATTTTTCATAGTCCAAAAAAGACGAAATATCGAGGTCGATGTATTCATGACTCACGTTAAGCAGAACCAATGATTACAGCTTTCGTTTTTTTGTTTTCATACATTATTTTCTTTACAATTTTTATTCAAATACAGAGTCCTTATGTATGATCGATCATTTTTTTCGTTTCGCAATTTTGAAACAGTTGAAATGTATATATATATACAGTATAGAAAAAAAATGCATAGTTAAAGCTCCGGGCGTATTTTCTTCGATTGTATAAATAACAATTTGTAAGCAGCCTTATCACTTTGGATCGAAAGCCTTCTCCGTACATGAAGGGTTCAAAATCTTTAGTTATATTTGCTACAGAAGAGGTATTACGGCGATTATTTTTTATTATTTTCGTTTCTGCCGCTTCTAAAATATCCCGTTATATTTCAATATCAGTTCGCGATGCTTACACCGAACTGTTTGAATATTATAAAAAAGATCTTTGGTATATATCGAGTTGCATTGTAAGTACGGCATATAAAATTTAGGGTCATCAAAAACTGACGCTGTGCGAGAAACCATATACGAAGTAAATGGTTTCTCGGTGGAAAAACGCGAGGGTGGCCAATAAAACGATTTAACGTTTAGCCTCGAGGACCTTGAAAGAGGGCTAATTTTGAGTTTCTCAAAAGGGAAATAGGCGTTTCGAAAAATCATAAACGTCCCTATACCTATAGCTGGCAAACTAATCGGGTGGGGGCGGGGGTTCCCTTCGCGTTAAGGGAACTCTAACGGGAAGCTCCGCTTCTCTCTCAGACCGGCGAGCTGCTTCTGCTGTTCCACGACCGCATGCGGCCCTACCATCAGCCTTTGCGTTAATTATTGCGGGTCAACGGTAATTTCAGAAAATTAAATTCCCCTCACTCTTGAAAAACCCTTTGAGGCATACCGCCGCGCGTTTCACTCGCCTTGCGGAGTACGCTCTATAAACGATTCAACTTGCACCTGTATACAGTAGATAGCGATATAGCAAACATAATAATAGTATTTTTCGAGATCGGCATCCAGTGTTGCAAGAATTTCAAGCGGTTCCGCGTCGTCTCGACACCTACTTTTTCTCTTTCTTCCTTTCTCTACCGTTTTTTTTTTGGCGCGTTATATCACGTATCGTGAATGTATCGAATCGGTTGGTCTAAAACTGACTAAATCAATAATCTACTCTTCGTATATGGGACGATATCGAAAAATCGATTAATTTACTTACATGACAATAATATAATATCCCGATTAATTATTTTGATCATCATAAATCCTTCCACAGTGCGAAAATTCTTGATCGTTCGTAAGAAAACTTATTTTTTATACCAAACAATACTTTTACTTTCTTATACTTTTTAAAAAATTATCCCATTCGTATTACCATTCATTAAACATCGACGTTCAGCTAATCGTCCTTTGAGATTCGAATACATCGCAAATAACAACTGAAATATCTTAGAACGGAAGAAGTAAACTGAATCTTTTCTTCAAGATTATTGCTGGTACCTGCGTGCCGAATTTCTGCAGGTAATATGTCCTTCGTGACGCGCAAATCAGTTACAGAATAGGGAAATAAAACGTTGAAATCGACAGACACATATGTATATGCATGCAGGTATAAGAATATTCAAAGCAGAGGAAGAGGTGTGAGGAAAATAAAACATCGCGAGATCTCTTTGTCGTGGAAGTAGTTTGCCAGACCTGTAGAATTCGTGAAGCGTTTCACCGGTTACCTCGAAATCACCCCTCTCGGAAAGACCGATCGTGAATCAAATCGCATTAGGCTCGCAGATGCATATTCATGGGAAACGTATGCGGGATTACACAGATTTCGTTGCGTTCCCGCCTACCGTATGTGCTGCTGTTGATGCCGGGGTTCCCCGGCACCGAGCGGCAGCAAAACCGACGGCGAATCTTGCAACGTCGCGCATGTCGAGCGAACTAAAGGGTTTCGCACAGCAGTTGCACACTCTCGGGGCATATTTATCAAAGCCGAAAACGTACGTAACTCGTTGTCACGCCGTAAGAGAGAAACAAAATTGGACGAGACGTTTTTCTCAACGGTTGAGATCGATTTACGAGCGCTCGTGTATAACACGTATACAATGTAATGCGTACCGACTCAACGGAAAAACGATTTTTATCGTATTTTCATACATATTTAACTTTTTCATGTTAAAAATGAATTCTTGTCAAAAATTAATGTTTTCTTTTGTATAGAAAAATCGTAAATAATCTATAGAACTTAATTTTTTTTTCAATAATTGAAATAAACATTTCTCGTTTATTTCCGTTAGAAGAAAATATTATTGGCTAACCAAATTACAAAATTTTTTTTTTTTTCGACAACCAATGAAATTTTGGTCCACTTAACAATTCTGTTTCCGATAAAAAACAGAATGAAACAATAAGGCTATTTTCCCCGAATTCAATGTAACTAAACAATTTCCGTTTTTTTTTTTACAAAATTCACCTTTATAAAAATGACTTTGTGTAAAAATTGTTGATTTTTTTTTGGAAATACCTATTTTTTAGAACGTGTGAAAATGCAAAAGATTCAGCGAGGGCCTTTAGTCCGCGTAAACATCCGAAGTCGCACGATCGGAAAACAAGCGAACGTCGTATAATTCTTCTCGAAGTTCGACGTCTGTCTTATTTCGGCACATAAACTCGTCGTTTGCTATCTAAGCTCCGCATTAGAAACATTCCCGTGGAGTTATTCAACACTCGTAGGCCCACGCAAAAGCCTCGATTTCTTCGGTGGCATCGCACGACTCCTCGATGCTTCTCGTCGGTCTGACGATGAATTCAACTTGAGGATTATGTGGCGCGTGTGTGCAGAACCAGAGGGAGGAAGTGGAAGACGAGATCATCTACGTCTTTCCTCTTCTCTCTCACTGTTATGTTCTTCATCTTTTTTCTTCTCCTTCGTCTTCCTCTCTGCTGTCCTTCTCAACGCCTTCTGGAACTCCGAGCCTCGAGCCCGAGGTTGTTCCATCGCCGGTTACGCGAACATTGTGTCACGCACCGGATTATCCTTCGGTCGCCCGACGGCTGGAAGGGCGAAGGGGTTACGACACGATTTAGCTCGTGCTCAGTGGCTCGTCGCGGTGAACTATTCAAATGCAGATAACCGCCGGTGAGGAAGAGAGGGAATAAACGCATCCGGGAAATTGCCTCCGTCAGACCAGAAAAATCGAAACGTTTTTGGAAACTCGGAAAAAATTCTTGATAAATATCTTAAGACGGTGATAAATTTCTCGATGTATGCAGAGTCCGAACGGTGCGGAATTTATTTTTTTATTTTTATAATAATTGCTTACATTCATCGCTAGTTTAAAAAATATATGAAAGTAATTTCGATTCACATAATTACTTATTCAGGTGTTATGCATATCACCTGTACAATACACTCGCCATAAAGCGACAAGTGCAATTTCTGGATTTCGTCGGAATATGAATGACATTGAGTGCAATAAAAATGAATCTCGCGTTTACGTTTATTGCAATCGCGAGTACCTGCGTTTACCCCTTTTTCGGGTTCACGACTGTTTGCGAAAAGAATGGGTCGTTGTTCGACGAGGGATAAGCTGCGTGTCCTCTCGTAAAGTGACATCCGGAACCAAAAAAAAAACCTGAGCACTGGTCAGCGCCAGTGTGCGTCTACCTATCGAGTAAAGCATGAAAAAAATGCCGTTAAGGTAGTCCTTGCCTCGGTCCTTGCGCATGGTGTTCAATTCAATTGGCATACGTTCGAGAACAATGAGACTGAATTGCAAACACTTCTCGATGGTATAAAAATCTGAAAAAATTAATGCACATTAAAGGTATCGAAAAGATTAATTATGTATAGTGATAATTGCAAAATTTTAGTAATAAATTGATGAAAAAAAAAAGAAATTCCGGGAAACCTTTTTTTTTTATAAAAAGGGTTCGTTACTTTTTTTGGATACGTATAAATTTTTTCAAATTTTCTGAAAATTTCTTTTTTATGGGAAAAACGTATGGAGAAACACAAAATTTAAAGTGAATTTAAAAATCTGGAGAAATTCGCACGTATTTAGAAAAATGAACAAATCATTTTCATTAAAAAAATTGGGTTTCGGGGAGTTTTGTTAAACAATTTTTTTATCATCAATTTGCTAATAGCATTTTGTATTTATTATTATGCAAAATTTATCTTTTCAGTACCTTTAATATGCATGACATTTTTTAGAATTTTGTATCTTCGAGAAGTGTTCGCAGTTTTTTCTCATTTTTCTGAAACTTTTGCGAAAAGAACACCATGCGCGAGGATTACCTTAAAACTTAAAAAAAAAATATTGTAACAAGCGTGTCTCGTATTGAGAGCAATGTTGAAGGGCCTTTCCGTATGGGATATATAGTTGCAAGAATTCAAGACGATAGATGCGGTCTACTCGATGGTTGCGCGGGCGAACCCTCGGGAATTCGTGGTAATGCGATTAACCACGAGCGAAGCAAGAACCGGGTAAACCACCGTTGTTCCACAGTCCCCGTACGTTAATTCTCTTGCGAATATTATATTATGAAACGTCGGTCGGTGTGGCCGTCGAGTATATTTTGTTTTATTGCGTTAGAGCCGATATCGAAATTCTATCGAGATAATAATAAGACGCGTGTGAGAGAAGCAGAGAGAAATAGTTATTCAGCAAATCCGAACTAATGTAAACACCACTTGCTTTCGATTGACTTCGATACGCAAGAAATAGATTCGGAAATCGGATCGAAAGAAAATAGGTGTGTAAACGCGGGTATTCGACGATTGAATGACTGTGTCACATTACTTCTCCACTGTTATTGATTTACGACGAGAAATCAAGAACGAGTTACGAATAACATTTTTAAATGAAATACTAAAAAAAATATTGCAATTCCGTGATAGCATTTTCAGAATTTCATGTCAAAATTATAAAAAAAAAATCTTTGTCCAGAAGGATCCTCGAAGAATGTATAATGTAATATCGATAATATTTCATTGAGATGTTTCTTTTAAGAGTCAGTCTTGAGTTCTCTCTTACTTTCCTCATTCGTAACGAAAGCCGAAAAGATTTTGAAGAAAGATCGCGACATTGTAAAGTTCGAAAGACTACCCGCGGTGTTTAGAACAATACGCGTCGGCGTGGGGTCTTTCGTTCCGCCGAGTTGAGGTATTTATGACCGTCGAAAGAGCTGCGAATTTTTGCATGGCTCGTCAAAGCCCGTGCGCCAGATTATCGAAAGTCTCTACGCGTTGTTTCGTTGGCAAAGTCGAAGAATACATACGGAAAGTCGAAGCTTGTTGAGAGAGAAGCGGAAGGTGAATTTTCCAAGTTTGCTCGAGCGGCGTAGTACGCCCCAGCGTGATGCTAATGAAGCGCCAGCCGTTAATGAATCCATTTTGGTGTATATATACCGCTGAACTTGCTACGTGCTGCTACAGAGGATAGAGATGCTACCGGCAGATAACCGCTGATAGATTCCTGTGAGAACTATCCAGCTATGCGCGACCCGTACCACCGAACCTCGGAGATTAACCCTCCTGCGAACTTTCTCTCTCGTCGAAAAGGGGAAGAGAAAATTCTCATTGTGGATGAGCGAGAAAATGAGATTGAATAGATACAGCGAGTTTCTCGCGTCTGTGCGATGTGGTCATCAGCACGCGAAGGCATTTTTGTATTTTCTCCTTTCCATCCCCTCTTCCTCCGTTGGCCTCTATCGTGACTGGAGGATCCTGGGACTGATTAATAAGGGTAACTTGCCTCGAACCATCGAAACATCTCGTAACGTAATGTTGACGTGATTTGAACATCCGCCCGTCTACTAAAAAAATATAACAGTACTCAAAAATAAACGTCACAGAATATTTTCTATCGCGTTCGATTAATCGCATTTCTGTACCTTTTTTACAGGAATAAAGTGTCCAATCTTTTTTTACCAATGTTAAGGGATCATCATCTCAGTGGTTACGGTAACTTCTCGATTGAGAAAATTCGCTAATCTATCCAATTTTATGTTTAATCAACGAACGGAAAAAAACAGACTGATTATGGAATATTATTGCAAAAAAAAAAAACGCGAGAAAATAAAAAAATGTTATGCTTATAACACTGAGATAATCCCTGAAACGATTCAATTGAGTTGCCCATTGGCAGATTTTAGGTCCTCGTTAAAAATGTTGAATTTAAGTTTTTTTTTATTTACAAAATTCTGCGGAAAGTACAAAAAAAAAGGTTGAAGGAAATTAGTTCTTTTGTTGATAAAAAAATAAAGTTGATAAGTTATACATATTGCGTGTAAATTTATATTAAAACAAAATGATTAAATTATATTCGGAATCGCGGGTGTAAGCAATTTCATAATTTGCTAATTGGACTCTTCTCGTAAATTCGACGGCAGAGAGACAGAACTCGTTGAAATAACGTTCAAAACGAACTTTCGCGCGTAACTGCGAAACGAATTTACGACGTTCGGCGCGTCACGTTATACCAGGAAAATTCGTGCACGTTTTTCCCAGTCTCGTTTTCGAGGGGGAAGGCGAGAACCAATGCCAAAGGAAAACGGAATAAATGCGTGTCTGGACATTCGTGTAGTAAGCGCGCGGTAGTATATTTAGCAGCATCGGATTTTCTTCGACGACAGTAAAACCGTCACGATTTTCGTTGGCGATTGTAGTGCGGAACGGTTGGCGTGGAAGTGCACAAGCGTTGGTACAGGGCGCAGAAAAAGTCCATTGTGCAGACGGCGACGGAGAGAGTGAGAAAGAGAGAGAGAGAGATCGAGGGACGCAGCGGGTGGTGAACGTTAGGAAATTCGCCGAGGGGTATAGAACTCGTTGGAAGTACCGAAGGCTATAGCTCACAGCGGTCGACGAGGGGGTGGAGGAGTCCTTCGGGGTGCGGGGGGGCTATAAGCCGTGGAACCTTTTTCCAAAGTACTGCAACCACCGGTTTGGCGTCTCTCGACGCTGCAGTGCCGAATTCATGTATCTGATTTTCCTGCGTGTTCACGAAATTATTGCAACGCGAACACGTGCATCGATTTTAATGCTTTTACAAATATACAACACCTTGATCTCAAAATTAAACTGAAGATCGCACTCACCATAAAATCGAGATTCTGACGACGACCTAACATTATTGGAGTCTAAGTATCACCGGGATCATAAAAAAATTCACTTGAAAAATATAAAAGTCGATAAACAAAAAATAGAATATACGCAAATATGTGCGATTAGTATTTAACACGTGATGAACATAAATTCAAGTCTAACAATTGAAGAAATAGGATCGTTCGTATCGAATGCCAATTTTATCGAAAAAAAAGTCTAATTCGATGAAATCGTGCAGCAAACTTGTCTAAAAAATGTATGAAGTAATATATCTGTGAGGACATGAAAATAACTATTGAGGAATCAACGAGCTTTTTTCGTTCTCTAACATTATTTTGGATTTCGTCCCGGAGGGCTGTGGAATCGAAATAATACTGCTGGCGTATAGTAGTAGAAACCCTGCGGTATCACCCGGATAACTGTCCCGTTGACTCCGTTACCGGAAAACCGCGTATAGTACGGTCCGACGAAGAGATGACCAAAACAAATCCCCAGGTTGGTGACTCCCGTGGGATACAGCTTCCCTTGGCAGTCCTCTCATGCAAACTTCTTTACCCCACCGCCCGCGGGAACGTTGTGTGTTGCCATAGTGTGATATGGATTCGCGCGAATCGCGACGCACCGAAAATAGCATGAATAATTCGCTATCCGTTTTCTCTCTTTCGGACGGAGGGTGACTCGGTAAAAGTGGAAGTCTATGAGGGACAGGAAAAAGAGCGATGGCCAAAATGTAGAACGATCGAGAAATAGTGGGAGAAAGAAAGTCGGATGGAAAAGATCGAGAAGGATCGAACGGGAAGAGCGTGTTACAGTAATGCAGAAGGAGAGGGATGTTATGAGGTCCACTGGGGAAGGGGACTTTCCTACCCTTGCCGCACCCTCGCGACCACAATCCTTCGCACGGATCCTTTTATGTTCCGAAGCCTCTATCGAAAACGGCGAATAGCCTCGGAACACGCATGTTTCATCGACTACCTTATCCGAGTCGTAACAAATATATCCGCATGTGTATCTATGATTAGCCCCGAAAGACCTCACATTTTTTTTACCATCTCAAATATCTTCTTGATATCCTTCCGGCAACTTCAGATCGATGCCTATTGTTCTATCCCATTCATAACTTACGTAACAAGTAAAGGAAGGCTCGTTAAGTGAAGATCTCACACTTCGTTCAAGAGAACAATAAATTCTCATTTCTTTTTTTTTTCTTACTTTGCGACTCGAAAAAGTGTAAAAAAGCAGCAACTGTCGACGACTGTTTGCAAGTAAAAGCGGAGTGCTGTGTAATAGCGAAAAAAAAGAAAGACAAGAACGCGTCAGGGAAAATTTCGTCATAATTGAATTCATAAATTTTTACGACGTCACCTTCGTCTCTTCCCCGCCCTCCCCTCTGCCCTCCTCCTTCGTTACTCGTAGTTTGCGTAGGAAGTTTTTCGGAAAAGAATACGGTAACGTAATGACGGGGACTCGTCCCAGCCGAGCAATCCAGGGGAATTCCACAAGCAATTGTGGAAAAGCCTGGTCGGCAATAAAACATGTCGACGGCATGTGTCCACCGGTATGTCGCGCGAGATACGGTGGCGGAAAACGCAAGGAGGATCTCTTTACGACTCTTACGCGTCGGCAAGCCAGGAGAATGTAACGTATCGCGATAGATGTATGTATGTATATATCCGGCGTATCCACGGGCCTACGGAAGGGATGAAAATGGGAGAGCAGTGTTGAGCCTTCGAGCATTTTGCTTTTGCCACTGTCATCTTTCTCGCCTTTTACCGCATCACCGTGACCGCGCCGGCAATAGAAACCGAAAACACTCGTCGAAATGTGTCGGCGCGCCCCGGAATGGGGACATAGCGCAGCAGTACCCACGCAATTAGCCCAACTGCGGCGAGAATACCGGGGAATGGTCACCGCACGGTGGCCAGACTCCTAATCCTTGTCCTCGAACGCACGATCGTGAAGAAGAAAGAGAAGATATATAGGAAATAAAAAATTAACTTCTCAATGTGCTGTTGGAATTTTCGCACTTTTTCCTTTTCTTCTTACGTGACTTGACCAATTGCGGCTTATTTAATTTTCATGCACATCGTGTCGATTAAAGACGTACAATATTAATTCACTTGACAAATTTACTTTTATTATAATTTTATATATGTTTTTTAATTCTATTTTCGTGTTGTTTGAAAAATTCGTATATCTTTACGAAATTCTACTTGTTGGCGCAACATTTGCAACGTTATTCTAATGTTTACCAATAAAATGCATGCAATCGACTTTTTTTTTATTGTTGAATCCATTCGAGACAAAATTTAATCTACAGGTTTTCTCGCACCCATTTTAACGCAATATCCGATAATCTTTTACGAAAGCAATGCGTACACCGAATTTTCTGAAAAGATTTTAACTGTGAATTGCAGCGAGTGCGCTGTGCTCACATAAATCATCGAAAACTCAAAATTCTCACGTCGTACGGCAACCAATCGGCTCTTTCTCCGCTCACCTAAGACCTAATTATCCTGGCTGAGCTGCTTCCTCTCCTTGTTCGTTGCAAAATAGAGAACTGTGTGATTTTGCGAAACCTCGAACACTCTCGAGGTCGTTCGAGCTTATATATACGTTCGACCGGGCGTTCACTCGAATCAGCAACAGTCTTTGAAGCCCTTAATCCTCAAAGGCACCTGGGAAAATACATGCAGCACAGGCACTCTGTGATCCGTTGAGAAATACTAAAGCCCTTGTTCGCTCGGTCACGTTCGCGATATACCGAGGCTTTTTTTCTCTTGTTCTTCAATATTATGTTAATAAAACAAAAATCATCTTTTTCGTGAGAAAATCATCGATGACTGGGTTACAAGAAGGTCAATATTTTTTCAAAAATTATTTAAAAAAAAAAGTGCATTAGTCTTTCGATTCCGTACAATTGTTCCTTATGATAACTATTCAATTCAGTTGTACTTTAAACAGACAAATTTATCAATTTATCCGTCGAAGGGAATGAAGATAAGGATTTTGATATCATTTTTTCAAATCAAATTTTGATATCAACAATTTTTCTAGTTTTTTATTTATTAAAATGTATCAAATTTGATTGTTACTATCTTGCAACCACGATAGAGTGACGGTCAATTTGGGAGATGGGCATAAACGAAGTTTTTTTTTTTCATTTCTGTTTTACTTTGTATCAAAATGGTTATTTTTGATTCACGTGTGAAAAAAATTGAGAGAGACTGATTTTTTTCGCACGTGTATCGCAAACCCAATTTTCTTATGTTTTTTCCGCACTAGTGCGGGAAAGTGGCCGTTTTGTATACCATCGTACATAACTTTTCGGACAATAGATTTTGGATTACGAGTTTCGCTGCTTCGCGTATTTGTAGAGGCGTAAAATGTCTCGATGTCCGAAAAATTGTGATCCGAACTCATTCTTCTTAAATTTTTTCAACGATTAACTTTAAAAATGACAAATCAGCACTTTTTTCGACGTGAGATCAAGATTCAGTACATTGCACAGCTGACCTCGACGCTGCTCACATGCATCTGAATGTTCACCCGTCAGATGGCGCGCCGATAGAGGCTTGAGGCTCAACGTCTCGACGATTTATCGGCAAAAGTCTGCATAATCCCGTAGAAGAAGGAAAAAATTAAATATTATTTCACGCCTTGCTAAAAAACGTGTTTTCCTGAACACTTTAGAGATACGAAAAAGGAGACTTTTGCGCATGCGTGAAAAAAATCGTTTTTACGTTGAGAAACTTGTTTTGGAGCTGAACGATTGAACGCGGAGCAACTTGGTAAAGTGCGAGAGAGGTTTGCGTGTGTGGTAATCGATCACAGGGAGAGAGTCCACCCCCGAAAACGTTGGTCCAGCGTCTCCTTCGAATCCTCTCTCGTGTTGTCCCTCATCCTCGCAGTAGTTTGATAGGGGAGGGTCTTGGCGCTCGGCGTTACACCAAATTTACCTAACGTATAGGCTCTGCACAGCGTTACAGCCAGTTTCTCTGTCGCGCTTTCTTGCCTACTCGCGTTCCGCCCTTCGGTTTTGACGACCCCGCGCAACCCCTCGACGTTTCGTTGTCCCTCAAGCTGGTTCGTTCGTCTGCTACCAGCGTCGGCGTCCCCGCCAACGTTGAATTTCGCACCCCAAGTAGCGGCGGCAACAGCGGCAGCACACAGGCAGAGACCTAGGATGATAGCACTACGAGGAAGGAGAACGAACCTGCTACGAAGGGGGGAAAGACGGAGAGAGCTTGTTATGGACGTGATGGACCCTCCGTACCTTACAGCACAAGCTCTTGCGAGCGGAGCGAAGGGGAGAAGCTTTTAGAGCTTGGAATATTCACGAGGCAGACCTTGGACAAGCGAAACACATTCTCCCTCTGCTTCGCATCCAGTCTACACGAGCGCTTCGAGAAACCTTCCGGATATATCCTCTTACGTCCGAGTGAAGCTTCTGACATTCGAGAACGAAATAAAGAACAAAAAAAAGAATAGAGCGTCAATGGAGGTTGTGCAGAAAAATTGAAAATTTGAAGACGAGGCATTACGACATCAAAACTGAATAAATTGTGACAATAAATCTATATATTTTTAGGCAGTATCGAATTAGTATCGAATTTATTGATGAAATACTTTTTTTCATTTCTTTTCTATTTATCGATTGTTTTTGATACTATTTCTGTCTTTTAATACACGAATCGAATGATTGATCGAAGTTAATCGGCGTGAGATGAACTATTATTTCACTGCACATTTGACCGATAGATCATTACAGGATTTATTCAATACCGACAAACTGATCAGATATTCAAAATTTTATATATGCAAGTATAGTTTATATGCAAAAATAGAGTAATAGTTCACTTTAATTTTCTGGCATTCAAATGAGTGGTCGATGTTACACGGACATAGACTACTCGTCGAATTTCGTCGTCACGAAATTTCGAAATTGCAGGTAGTACGAGGTAAATTCATGCGGTGTGGGTGCGCGTACATCCTTCGGTCTTCGCTTTGATTTAGTATGCAGTCAACGTCGGATGAGCTGTGCACACGAAGCGGGTCCGAGTTGAAGCAGCAGTAGAGAAACCGGCATCGGCGAACGCGACGACGTTCACGACGAAGCTGAGGACGAGGAGACCAGATCCTGGAAGGACTCCTTCGGCAATCAGCGGTGGTCCACAGACCTTGTTTGTCTTTGCGCGTGATTGGCGCCTTGGATCGTCCACGGTAAGCTTCTCTCGTTTCTCACCCTTGCATCCACCCCGTTTCTCATCTTCGTCTTGATGCCGGTCTGAGACCAGACCTTCGGTCCTTTGGCATTGCCGTGTTCGTTGCCGATGGTACGACCGCACGTGCGTCTGGTACTGCTGCTTACCGCGCCGGGCATTAGTTCATACGTGCCCTACCCACGCACCACGACAATCAAGACGACGTACGCGACGTACAGCCACGATGTAAATACGTTAAAAGTGTTGAAGAAAATGTAAGATAATTTTAAAAATGTCCAAGTAATTAAATTTTCACCGTGCGTGATGTATCATTTTTTTAAATTACGTTGATAGCATAAGATGGGAATCATTACGGTTTTCTGAACAATTCAATGCGATACTCGACCATAAAGAGATTTTTTACGGAAAGTATTAACATAGAAAATTTGGTACATCGATATGTTGCGAATTTTATGAGATGATATTTAATTCTTCATCCATGCAAGGTAAACCTTTATTATTGTAGGTCACTCGAGTAAACTTCGATTAAAAAATCTTAAGAAAGTAATTTTCTTCTTTTTTTAAACAAGAAAAATATATATAAATCTCTCTTAGATTCAGTAGCAAAGATGCGTAGTGGTCGTTGTAGAAAGTCGGAAGACTGGTAGTCCATCGGCGGTTCGTCCTGTATCGACCGAACGTGCGAGAATTTCGGAAGTGGTGCGCGCGGACGGTTTTCGCTCGTAGAGGGTATATATAAATACTTAAGCGTTAGTATTCTCGTGTGCGTGTGATATGAGGCCCTGTAGGAATTCACCGGCAGGCGTAAATTCTCTCGTGCTCTCTTGGCTCTCTTACCCTCCGGTCTCACCCTTCTCCGACGACGGAGCTCGTGTAGCCCTCGCGCTCCCCTTCGGCGGACTTTAGAGTCCACCCTAACAACCCCCGTCCATATCCCAACCACCCACCGCACGACCCCTGCCCATTGCCTCCGCCGCCTCCAGCGACAACATTCTCCAGCCCAACGAGGGTGACCACCCTCTCTATCCTATCCCCCCCCCCTTTTCTCAACCCCACTGAGGCGTCCAGTGATCCTCAAGTCTAAGGCTATCTTCTGTTATTCTCAGACCTGCTGGACATAGAGTCACAAAATTCGCGAAATTATTCCATCTTTTTTTTTTTTTTCTCAGAAAATATATGATATCCATAGAATACATTCTGCAACACTCCAAAGCAAAGCATGGGATGTGAGCGAAACTTTTTCAAGATAAAAAATACATTTTTTTGAATATATCGCAGAAAATACCGTAGTGATGATAGTCGAGAGATACTGCAATGTAATGATCCTTTTTGTGTCACTTATATAAAGATTTTTTTTACGCAGAGAAAAAAAATGCGCCTAAACAGATTTTTTCGCAACGTTTTTCCGTGTTTGTTAAACAAAATAGGTTTTGTGAAATTTTTGTCATGTCGACGAAACATTCGCTTGAATGTACTTGACCCCCGGAGTTGGTCATTCAACCACTTTTTTCCGTATAAGCAACCTATGCTGTAAATTCATCGGCAAGATTGTAATCTTTTTCGTCCTCTTCTCCGACTTGATTATTGACAGATACAATAAGATTAAAAAAATAGTTGGTCCATAGACGATGAACTGAAAAAACCTCTTTTTTTCTCGTCACACTTGCATTTTTTAGTCATTTTTTTCCTTCAACGAACCAATGCTATTGAATGATTTTTCTTTTCGCAGCTGGTATATTCCTTATTAATAAATCGCGATTGAAAACTAGCATTATATCTCGATATGAAAAGATAAACTTGAATATTTCACGCCCGACATGTTAAAGTAAAAAAAAATCCATAGTCCTACCAGAGTAAAGATAACATTATAATGTTGTCAATATACCTCGGAACATCAGCAACGATAACGGCGTTCGCGTTTTACACCCCCCGGCATGTGAGGCGCATCTAGTTGACTGATAATCAGTAGTAGTAGGAGCTTTAACAGGTATAACCTGGATGCATTGTGCACCACTCTCGTGTTTAACGAAGGACCTCGGTTCGACAGTAAAGCATTTTCTCTGCGCGCGGACGCAATTCGCACATCCAACGCAGAGAGCGAGAGGCCAGGACGCGTCCGGTAACCACGTCGCGGATGAGGGAGTCACCTCGATCGAACGTAATTCCCTGAAAGGACTCGAACCCCCTTCTCTCTGTTGTCGCTATATGCCGAAGCGCCTCCGCTTCTGCATGCTGATGCACGTACCTATCTTCTCCACAATGCTCGGTACATGTATTCCGTACGTATTGTACACGATACAAGCCTACATAGACCGTACAACACGTGGGAAGTTTCAACAGAGACGGTTCGTCGGATCGGGAAGGCAACCGAGCGGAGAACACCCTGGAAGCTCGCAGTAAGTGGCGTATGGAGATATCTAGCGCGGGGGTTGGATGACTCTAACGCCAGCGCTCGCGAGGGTTCCAACGAATGACGGGGGTTGAACGGAGATGAAACAAGAAAACGACTGAGCTGGAGCTATGCAAGAGGGTGAGACAACGCCGAATGTGGACTATATATGTATATATAGATATATATACTATGTACTTATATGTATCTACAGTGTACACTTATAGTCACACTATATGGACCATCTCTACCGGTTACCATACGCTACAGCGCACAACTGCCCTCTGCGCGAAATAATAAGGACGTATTTTCAATTCGCACACATACCAAATACGCCCTTATGTTTTTAGTCTCAACACGTCCGTATAGCGTGTGCGCCTATATTCAAACTGTACAGAAGCTACTGGGGTTAGATAGATGGACCAGGAGGCGACAGAGGGAGCAAAGTTAGGGAAGGAAAGGGATAGAACGAGAGGTCGAGGCGAGTTTGCCCCCGAGTGGAGGAACTCTCTCGCACGTCCACCCCAAGAACGGAGGCCGAGAGAGGCAGAGAAACTAGCGAATGAAAGACAGCGAGGACACAGTGTCCTCCCCCTTTTCCTAGCTGACATCAACGTGGAAGGAGCGAGTGACGGAGATAACTTGGGGATGTCGCGAAAAGACAAAGACGAAGTTACCGTTAGCGGAAATTGTATGTGTGTGTTTTTGTGTGTGTCGATGTGGGAGTGTAAGGGAAGCTTAGAAGCGGGAAACGGGGGATGGAATAAGTCGGATAGAGAGAAGACGCTGGGAGAGAGGAGGAAAACTGTGCGGTACCGGACTGAGGCGATGTTATGGGAAGCGTAGCTAGGTGGAGAGGAGCCGGAGAGTTCTCAGCGAACTAGGGAGATCCTCTCGTCGTCGTAGCTTGTGCGCGCGGGTTATCTCGCTTCGCTCCACACCATCGTATTCAAAATACGTCAATACCGCACAGAATTCGGTGGTGTCGTGTGCCGGCGAGCGAGGTGTGTGCGCGCGGGAGCCGAAGGTTGGCGCAAGGTGGCCTCAGGGCGAGAACGAGAGGGATGAAAATGAAGAGAAGAAGTGGACCCGGATTGTACTATAGCTATGCAATCTGAAGATGTTCGCTTCTAGATACTTCTACTCTATATATGTAGACACGTACATAGTTCTGTATACTGGGGTAATGCGGGGGGATATAGACGCGCGGTCTTTTTTATAATGGAGATGGGTAATGGAAGTGATATTTTTTCTTTATTCGTGTAGATTAGAAAAGGATTAAATATCTATGATGGCAAACTACAAACTGACACTGTCCATTGGTAATCGACGAAGAACATTCGACAAATTCAGTTCTTAAATCGGGTGAAAATATTTAAAAAAATACTTGCAATTCATTTCGTACCTTTGTTATGGATATTTCGGGATTAAATATCATAAATGTTAAATTCTGTCATATATCTGCGTAAAAAAGGGATATTGCTGATAAAAAAATCAACGGGATATTCCAGGGGCAAAAAATATATTGATCACACGGAAACTGTGGGCCCGCTGGAATGTTACCGTCGATTAATAAACTCGGACCCTCGAAATGACTACGCGGGGGTTGCAAGAAGACAAAACGATTGGTCGTATCACCCGATTGACCATATCACCGAATTACTCTATGTGTATTAGGTATTAGATATATAACGTTAGGCGCGTGGGTAGTTCGGCTAGCGATGTCAATAGCACCCTTCACGTGTTCGTAACGCAGACGGGAAAACACGTGAGATATCTCGTCCAGAATAGAAACGGTGGAAGATGTAGGCGATTCGGAACGCGAAGAAGTTCGTCGCGCTCGGATTCTATTTTCCTATGTTAACTTTTTTTTTGTGCAAATTTATGCGAATATCGGAAATATCTATCGACGAAATCGGATCGAATTGCGTCATAGAGAGTAGAGCCATTATAGTCACCAGAATTTCGCACGTGAACAATTAAAGTTGTTATCCAACTTTGAAAGTTAATTTTGCAAGTGTGTCAGTGTGACAGTGGACGTGAACGTTCGCGTCTAAAAACTGGAAGGGTGCGACTGTTGCGAGAAAAAGCGAAACGACAAGACTCGAACTTGGCACCTGACGGATAGGATAAAATTTGCATGCCTAGTCCCTAAAGTATTAAAGTATTCAGTACCGAAAGAGAAAGGAACGAGGTAAAAGTGATGCGGGAGAGAGTACACCGAAGTTTCGCGTTTGCCTCATCCCAGTTTTGGACGGAATCGCACGGACGAACGACCGTCGCCCCCGCGCTCTTCGCGCCCATCTATTTTCAATAACGCGGGAATCCGTCGTGGCCGTGGCAGTGGCTAAGCCTGAATATTTCAACGGGGTCTCCGGTAATGATCTCGGAGCCGGCAGCGCGCAGCTCACAGCCAGTAGCGATAGATATAACACAGCGAGAATGGAATAGCGAGCGCGTTGATGCTGCGAGCTCGAAGGGGTGCAACCACCCCGGAATCGCGAGTTCCACCGAACCGGGGAGGAGGAACGGGGCGGTGTGTGAGACCCATTGGATCACGGGGACGAGGCTCCGAGATACGCACGTTTTGAACACGTCGCCCCGTTGAGCGCCGATGGAATACACGCGATCCAAGCGGTCCCCGACGTTGATCGCGCGAGGAATTGCGAGAACCCGTCACTCCCGGTATTTCAGACAGGATTTCCAGAGGGTACGGAGCCGGGGGTGGCTGTTCCCGCCGTCTCAGGAGATCGATCAATGAAGTTTCGCGTCCTCGATGAACATTCTCCGTTTCTAAATCAAACTTCAGAGTATACTATTTCTTCGTATAACAGATGGATTTTGAAGGAATCAATGATTTTTTCATAGTAATTAGGAACTTAGCATTTAAAAAAAAAATATTTTTCAATTACAAAAAAAGTTTGCAAGTATCGATAATTTTTTTTATAGTACAAAGCATGAAATTTTCATTAAAAAAGCATCGTGAATATTGGTCGGTGCAGAAACTTGGGTTCAATTAACAAATAAATTTTTCAAATATCGGTTATTTTTTTAATAGAGTTTTTCACATTCTTGTTAAAAAAACTTCACGGATCTTATATCGTTCAAACTTTATAGAAAAGAAGATAAAATTGTGTCAAAAGGACTCCGCTGGGTCTCGTAATAAAAAAAAAATACGAGAGATTCGATACGCAATGTTGGAAAAAGAAAAAATATTGCACAGTAGAAGAATGGTGAATGATGCAATTTCATAAAAGCAGTCCATTAGATATTCAATTTTGAGTTTCGTGAGAACGTCTCTGCCGGACGTTAAACATTAAAATGATCGAGAAGTTGTCCGCGTCTCACGGAGTGTCGGGCGCGAGACGTATGAACACGTCTCGTTCGCAGTGTCGACGAGAAATAATACTTGACGAAAAAGAGTAGCGTAATGGCCCGAAGGCAAGAGAAACACGGGGGCGAGGGGGACAGAGAGAAATGAATAATTTGGCGAACGCGCGAAGGTATATACACGGGGTCGGTATACTGCGCTAAACTCAACCCTCCCATCTTTTTCGGGAGAAGACGAAATTGTCTTGCGGCTTCGCTTCCTCGTGGATCAGGATGTCTTAAGGACCTCGGTGTGTTTGTCCGAGACAAAGAAAGCGTTCATTAAGGAAACGCATTAGCGGCAAGCTTCTTCTTCTTCTTCTTCTTCGTTTTCACATCATCCTTCCACTCTTTCTTCGTTCATCTCTCGTGGCTCAACTTCCTCTCGGCGTGTCTTATTCTTCGCAGATATATTTTTCTCCTTCTCCCGCTCGTTCTCTTTCATCTCTGCCACGATCTTTCTTTCGGCTCTTCTCTTTTGTCTTCTTGTTTTACGTCGCCTCCACTCACTCTTCGTGGAATGCGTCTGCGAATCGCGCTTACCAAGCTTCTCGGAAAATTATTAGATTGCTTATGTTTTGATACTTTTGTAAAAATACGATTATTATATTCCTTAAATCTTTTCGTTGCAAAAATCCGACCTTTTTAGTATCAATATATCGTTTTATTATCGATTAAAAATGCAGCAGAAACGTACGACTGCGTTCTTCTTCGTTGAAATTCATATCCGATATGTTCCTTTAGCGAAGGACAATGTAAGATCGCGAACGAACATCATCACACCGAATTTCTTGTTCTTCTTTTCATACTTCTTGTTCGTCTTCTTCTTCGACTTATATAAGTATCACCATCGGTCGCGGTCCGACAAGCGCTGTGCACGGAGCTGACCCTCGCATCAACCTCGAGCACTCGAGAGGCAGGGGCCCTTCTCGATCCTCTCCTCTGTCCAGGCGAATGGTGCACGATCTTCGTGCCCCGTTGTCTCGATCGCCATAATTTGCTACCTCCGCGCTCGCAAGCACGAGCCGAAGAAGTACGCTATGGTTCTGTCTCTATGGTTCAGCACGCTGTGGCCGTCACGGACTCTCTTCATCCGGTCGTCTACCGTCGAACGTCCAAGAAAACGGTCTTGTAGCCAAGATTCGCGACGAAGACGAGCGAACTGATGACCCCGGACGACACGGCTATCGCACGTTATTATTTCCAGCCAACTTTTTCTTTATCCTTTTTTTATTAAATTATTTATTTAATACAACGTCTATGAAGTATTTGCCTGAAGAGCCATATAAATTCATGATGGACAAACCACCGAGTAATGTCTGTGTGGGGAATGCCGGGGATAATTCGAAAGTTCATTGACAATATTATAAGACATTTATTATTCACGAACGCTCACAATTTTTTTATTCGTAATTTTACAAACTTTTTCGTAACTTTACACAAATTTTTTGTAATATTACCAAGAAAAAGTTCGTTAGAAGTACGAACATTTTTTACGTGGTTCATATTTTCGTGAGTTTGCGTATTGAATAGTGGTATTAACGGAGATTAATCTGTTACGGGATTAGCGGCGAAAAAAATCGCGAGAGGCTATGGTATCGTATCATCTTAATTCGAGTATTTTGCTTACCGAATTATATACAATGTCCGATGTGGGATGAGGCTGACTTTCGCAAAGGAATAATCAATATATCGACTGCTAACGAAACCCGGAGGGGAAGGAGGAGATGAAAGAGAAGATCGTAAGTATAGATTCACGAAGGATGGTACATACTATAGGGTTGCTGCATAGTATACGAACGTGACGTTTTATTACCTTAACAAGCAGTTATCTCTGTATAACGAGAGATAAGATCGTCGTTGAGAAGTACCTATAGGGCCCTCTTTCGACGAGGGCACAATCCCGATGTTGATGCCGAGCGCAACTATACTATAATCTGCACGATCTGCGCGGATAGCATAGACCTCTTTTGCTGCTTGCTGATATACAGTTTTACGAAAGCTTTTTTTTTTTCATTTTCTAAGATTACTTCTTATGATAAACGGAAAATTTGTCATTGGCAATTCCCGATTAACGCAAAATATATTTTTAAATATACAGTAACAGCAGATCGCGAAAAAAAAATGACTTTTACGTCACTGCGGCGCGGAAAGTGAGCTTTTCCTCGTCTTGTAACGTAACATTGTATAACATTTTCTCATCTCGTGCTGCAAACTCATACTCGTCAGAAAGGAGTTTTCCCGCCCTCGGCTCGTAATATATAATATCCTTTCAGACGAATTGTGGAATTAAAAATCATTCAGGAATTCTCACGTATTATCCAACGCTGTTAAATTTTTGAAAAGTCGGTTTCTTATGATTTCCGACGAAGAAGAGGGAGTTGCAAGACTGGGAAATAGCTATAATTTCATAAAGTTTCGTCACAAATGTAAAAAAAGGGGGAAAATAACGATGCCTTCGCGTCTTTAAATTGAACTAAGTGCGCTGCTGTTGCGCAGTATTAAAAAAAAATTTAGACGATTGCGGGATACACACTGATTGGTAAACGATAAATTGGAGTTGTAACAAGACCAAGAATCTTCGATCGCGACAACGACAACGAGCAAACTCTCTCCAGTAGGTAATACTTATTGGTACACGATAAGTACTATTATGTATAGGTATGTGAACGCGAGGGGCGCCTCTCGCCCCACGATGAACACGATCCCCGGGCCCACCACCGAGCATCACTCTTTCCCTGCCGTTCCCTCCCTGCTTCTCGAATCTCTCCCCCTCTTCCCCATCGAATGGCGTGTAATTTACGAGCTCGATGTGGCCAGCGCGAGCGGCTTATCGGCCGATTCCGATCGGTCGAACGATTCGCGGCCTGCTCTCGCCTCACCGATGCAAAGCAAAAAGCACTCGTGATCGGGAGGTCGTTACTCGACCGAGTAATGAGAGAATATCGCGCCCGGGCGCGCGGGGGAGTTTGAACGTCGGAGGTAAGAGAAAGAGTCGAGAATTGAGAAAGCGATATCGAGAGAAATATGAAATAAAGGCTGTAATATTACTATACAGCTTGTTACAGATTTTTCATTTTTTTAATGAAGTCAATCACTAAATCGATATTTTTAGTTCACAATTTTATACAAAACTGTTATTTCTTCGAAATATATTCGTTGACGCGGATACATACGCGATAGAAGTGTGTCAACGTTACAGACTTT
This sequence comes from Cryptus viduatorius, assembly GCA_964006125.1. Lineage (NCBI taxonomy): Eukaryota > Metazoa > Arthropoda > Insecta > Hymenoptera > Ichneumonidae > Cryptus > Cryptus viduatorius. The sequence continues at coordinate 574,855 of OZ023223.1, read as the reverse complement.
CGGTAATGATATGATATTAATTTTTTTTTTTAAATAAGAAAATATGAAATAGAGTGCTAAAGCGTAAATTGAAACAATAAGAAAAATAAAAATTGATGTCGAGTTTCGGATCCACAGAAACGATGAAATTTTTTCGTTTCCGTGGTCCGTTTCAAACTCGAGGTTTTGCATCGTCCTGTAGGTACATCGCAAGTAGAGACTCTGTAACAACGGCGGCAAGATCATCCCAAGATTCTCTTACCCCGGTTCGGTCCGACCCGCCTGCACCAGATATCTCGTTATTATATTACTTATTAGACCGCCGCGAGAAAGGGGATCTTCGGTTCGCCATGCCTCGCGAAGCTTCGACGAAGGATTCACGGAAGGATACTTCGAGAGGGTCAGTCTCAAGCTTCGCGCGGAATAAATAAAAATCGGTGGAGGGGAAGGAAGAGGCAAGTAGGACGATAACCCGGAACTGATGATGGACAGAGAAAGGATATCTTCTCGATGTCTCTCAACGGAATGATTGAGGAGTATTGCCGCGAGGAATGAGGAGAAACCGGAAGTTCACGACGATAATGAATGAGCAAATAAGATCGATCGCGTCACTTCTTTACGCGTCTGTCTTTCTACCTTCTCAATTTTATTTCATCAAGAATTCCGATAAGTTTCAGAAATAAATTCCCCCAAAATGCTAAAAAAAAAAGAAAGAATTAAATGATAAATTTCATAAAATGTTAATATCTGCGTCACGCACGAGAACGATATAAACTTTACAGCTGAAATATTCCATGATTTACATCGTCCTTCCGGATACAATTAAATGAGCTCCAAAGCAAGAAGGTCGTGATCTCTGCGTCTGACTTCTTAATTTGAACGTAAATATATTATAAATATAAATAAAAAAACTGAAATCAGCTGATAGGTAATTATCGTCGATAACGTAATAAACAGCTTCGTTCGCTGAAGGAGATTGGCAAGAAGCGACTTAAAATAACGAAAAATTCGGACAAAACAAGTTAGAAAGAGATCCATCATTCCGTCGTCGTTCTTTTATTTTTGTCCGGAGCTCCGGATTCGGCTAATTACTTTATTTACAACGAGAAGAACCGGCGCGGGATCGCCGATGGCCCGCGCGTTGCAACACACACCGGGCAAGTCTCGGCTACATTCGCTAGTGGACCGCTTCTGCTCTTGCAGTCAAGCAAAAACTTGTTCAGACATACAAGAGCGATTCTGTCTATAAATAAACCTGTTTCTGAATCGGAGTTAATTTATAACTCGGAATATCACGCATCACGGTAACGAGGAATAATGGCTATAAACAAACTTTATATTCCCTCGTTTAATACACGGCGAATATATCGCGAATTTTGTAAAGGATATATATTGCTTATAGGGCCTCTCCTCTGTATCACGTCGATTTACTGTTCCACGTATTTATCCAATTAGCGTGAATGCAAACAAAGTCCAATAGATAGATATTTTTTAACGATGGGGACAATAAAAACGGCTATTGTAAAGACAAAAAACAAAATTAAAAAAAATAAATAATTGTAAAATTTCGATCGATGTTGCGTAACCGTTGACTTCGCTCCCCTGATGAATCTATTGCAACTCAGTGTTCTGCTACTCGTTGGCGCCGAATAATTGACCCTCCGGGTCACTGCGGTTCTCTTTCGGTTCGCCACGAATGTCTCTGTCAGTGGAAGCCTTGCACTCCAACATCCTGGCCTCACAGGTACCGTTGCTTTCCGTCTTTTTCTTGACGCCGACACATATGTATACAGTAAATTCGGTGTTTTGTGTCTCCGCTCCCTTGGGATCCGTGAATTTCATCCAATTTCCTTTTCATATCTAAACCATCGGATTCTTTAGGTCGACTCTCTTACAACGGTAAATCTCGACAGATGCATCGTTCTTATATATCGGACAGCGGTTTCCTTTTTTTCAGTTACACAATTGGAAGTTGTATATTTTTTATGCCAAAGTTTAAACAACCTGATAAAATGTAAGCTTATTGCGAATATTCAAAAGAGAATATTTAGTGACGTTCGTTATCGAAATGTGTAACTTAATGATGCAAAAAAAAATATAATAAATATTCATATCGACATTACAAAAAAAAATAAAGCAACGAAACCGGTAGATTTGTAGACGAATCCGTTCGCAAGAATTGTCCAGTTATCCTCCATATCTCAGCTATAATTATGTAGAACGCATAAAAAGAAAAAAAAATCGTAATTTATGCTAATCGACGCAAAGGGCGTATCAGTTTTTCTCGTTTGCCGGAAATTTTTCGAAAATGACAGAGTAGTCGCGATCCATATCTGTCAGCAGCAAAGAATCGCCGAAAGAACGTCACTTTTTCGGGAAAACCGACGAGAAGACATTATTCCGGCGGTCGTAGACTTTCCGTCATTATCTCGTAGCGCCAGAAGAACCGATCACCCGTGGTTACGTTTTTCCCGAAACTCTGGGAACAGCGAGTAAATGTAAGAGACTTGGACCACGCCTACGTTGTTCATATTTCGTGCACGAAACATCAGAGGTGCGCGATCGCTCCTCCGTCTCGCCAGTAGGAACCGTTCGCGTCCGAGAATTTTTATTTTTCTCCTCGGTGCGCGCGCGCGTGCGTGCGTCCCTATGCTCTTGGACCATACGTTATAGAAACACGAAGTAATTAAGTTCGAATATGGTAGACTGGTTTCTCTCGATGCGTGCGACGATTGTCGGCATTCTTTCTTCCCCTGCAGCACGGGGAAGATGCGGACACCTGAAATGAGGCAAAAAAACGTATCCAATAAAAAAGGACATTTTTTACAACGATATCCTCGCGAAAAATCAACGCAAATAATGTTGTAGATAAATAGATCATTTAGACTTGTTGCCGAGTCTCTTGACCCGCATTACCCCATTCCCCATTACGCACAGCTGACATAGTCAAAATTCTGACGAATTTTTTTTTTTTCTGTTTTGCGGCACGCAACAGTTCTAGTGAACGAAAATAAACGAAGGAGAATTGTTGAGGGTGGAGCAAACTCGGACACGGCTCGCACAGACGACTGACGTTGATTGACGGCCGACTGACATTTCCAATTATTATGAATACCCGAAAAATTAACGATTTTTTATGTCCGTGCGATTCGTGCCTCTCGCGTATACGTCAACATTTTTATATTTTCTGTGTTACATCTTCGAAGACTATAACCGTCACGATGATATACATACACCGACCCCATCGCAATGCTATGCTGCCTTATGCCGTAGAGAATAATCTTTTTTTTTTTCTATGTATAATCAACCACAACGGATTAAATGCCTCGAAATAAAATTCGATTTTTCGTGGAGGCGGGAACGGGTTTGGTTCGGAGCAAATGTGCTCATCTATTCTCATATGCGTCGACGCGGTGATACGAGAAACCATCGTATCTTACTTCGCCTTTAATTTTCCTTCGTTGTCCAAGAATGAAGATTCGTTACAGTTTTCTTTTGTTTAGCATACTTTTATTTTCCTACGAAATACATAAGCTTGAAAGCCTCGAGAGTCCGCGAAAGCGCCGGTAGGATGAGCTTTCACGACTACTAGAGCGCAGTATATTTCTTCTATTGTCTAGCGGCCAGAGTTTCCTATTGTTTCATGAATTTATCGCTTCACGGGAAGTTTCGGCTAGAGAAACGCGGGCGCCCGAACGCGCGGGGTTGCTTTCATCTTGGAAGGAAAGAGAGATAGATAGAAGCGTACCTCTGTCCCTCCACAATCTTCTTTCCTCTTTCGCGTTCTCATTCTCGCTTCCTCGCTCGTCGGGCCACTAGAGCAGCGCTATCCAACGGCCAAGCGCCACAGCAGAGGGACGATAATTACTACTTCACCAAATTATTTATGCCCGATATAAATCAAGTGAAAGCTTAATTGCTTTCCTCGAATCCGATAATGCGTTGCGTGTACGCGATTTCACGTTTTCCATAGCCCCCACAGAGTACGAGACGCGCCGAGCGGAAAAAAAAAAAAATAAAAAATTATTTTGCCGGCGAACGAATGGATAGCTCTCGGAGAGCCATCCCTTTACCAACGTTTGGAGGCGAAGGAATTTAAAAATGAAAATTATATTTCCAGCTTTCCTGACTTTCTACCGTGTCAAATTTTGGGAAAGAAATTTTTGGATTTTTTTTTATTGACTCATTGTTGGAACGGAAGCTTTTTATTATTATTTTTATTAAAAACTATTCGTTTTTTCCCCTTCATACTGGAAGCTTCGGAATAACGAAACAAATGTATTCGCAGTCGATGAAACTGTCACGATGTTAAAGTTGCTGGTAGGCCAAGGATAAACGTGAGAATCAAACGCAGTTCGTGAGCTTCGCGATCGATCATAATTACTGTGGTTGTGTTTTACAAGCGTAACGCACGCGAGAAACGCATATCTCGCAATAACGCCGTAGCAGTTCGTTCGTGTGTATCGGAAAGTTCGAGTCGTACGAAAACAGATCGTTTGAGAATCTCTCGCAGTAAGCATGTCGGATCCATTCCAATTTCAGTTATTAATAAGAATTTCATACTATCTACCGAAGGTGTATAATCATTGCTCGTAAAGATGACTCGTTCGAGGGATCGCGTATATATCTGTGTATCGGTTCGGTCTCTTCGTCTCCCCGCCGCACAACGAACCCATCTCCAGATGGGCAATTATACGCTTGCTTGACTGCATCTATTTACGTTCCATCGTATCAATACGAGAAATCGAGATTATTGTTCGCTTTTTTTTATTTCGTGTTTTCAATTTTTCCGAAACTCGAAAAGAAGGATTAAGAGTTTTCTCGAGCGAATTATCGGTGTGACAGAGTGACGGAGAAATATAGAGGCAGTTTGGGAAAGAAAAAAAAAAACGAAAAAAAAAACAGAGAAAGAGTGATGAGCAGCAGCCCCGAAGAGCCGAGAACGAGCGATCCTACGCAAAGGTAGAAAGGGAAGGTTTGGCAACAGGTTTCACCCCCTCGGAAGAGCTGCCGGCAGCTCTTTCGTTCGTCTCTTCGAGTTCCCTCTCTCGGCTAAGAACTTTTCCGAAAACGTCGGGTTTTTCACCTTTTCTCGATGTATACATATGTATAAATGTATGTGTATCGTAGAGCCGCCAACGCAGAGCGCACACAGACTACAAACTCTAACGAACGAGTGTGCACCTTTGATGGCTCGACCACAAGATCCTCGATGGAGTGGCTACGATATATATACTCTAGGCACCACTCTCTGTGTTTGCTGACGAGTGTTTTGCGGGAAACCGGTTTTCTTTCTTTCCCTCCGCTATAAGTTTGAAAATTACGAAGCTGCTTAAACGTATCTCTTTCCCACGCTTATACGAGTGTGCGTCATAACCAACGCTTGATCGCGTCTACTTTCGAGCGAAAAGTTATTATTTCTTTGAACTTACGAGTATTCTCGATTTAGATACGCGAGAACTGATCGTCATAAAAAAATTTAACGACACGAATTGTGTTGCTAAATACGAAGCATCGAATTGACCAAAAATAATTTTTTTCTTAGTCGATATTTTTTTCCGGCAATTATGATTATTAGTGATTATTAATTGGAAGCTTCGAACAATCGTACGCATTGTGCACCCTTTGTTACCCTCGATGAGGCTACGAGTTCTAACGGTAAAAAGAACGACTGGAGTGAAGAATGAAAATAAAAAACTAGGAAAAAATACGAAAAAGTAAAAAAAATCGACCCTCGCACGTCGTGGAAGCCTCCCTTACAAGGTCGTAACTCAGCTACTTTAGAAGACACGGGGCGAGTTTCTTGGGCGAGGCGCGCCATTAGAGTCTCTTCAGAAAAATAAATCTTCGCTTCCAGGAATTTCTACTCTTTTCGGGGAGGAAGAGGCAGGGGTGGGGGAGGCTAAAGGCGCGGACGCTCGCGCGTTACCACCGTTGCCCGAAAACAAGCCGGAGTAAGTGCCGGACCTCGGCTTCCACCCCCGTTCATAAGATTCAACGTGGACTCGTCGGAGAGACGGGGGGTTGGCTAAACTACCCCTCTACTTAGTCTTCTCTTCGAATACCTGTGCATTCTTCTTCTCTGCTTCTTTACCGGAGAAAGTATAGTTGATGATAACTATCTATGCAAAAATTTCTATACGAGGATTTCATCGAAGGTTTCAACCCTTTAATGATCAATTGAAAGGTGACAATGTTTTATCTTTCAGTTGCCGATCAAGTCCCGAAGAAAGAATATTCTTACAATTCCTGAAGAGACAATCATATCGAAAAAATAATCGATATCGAGATCGAATTTTTTTTTTCAATAACAAATTTTATTTAATAGAAAATTCTCGTTTCGATGACCGACAACGCATTCAATTTTACTCTCTATACGACCACTATCCAATTTTTGCCACCAGTTTATTTATTTTTTTTATTTTTTTTTACGAGGAATATAGCTTTGTCCACTCAATCGAACCGGTCAGAAGAATTTACGTGAAATTTTACGAAAATTCGGGCATCAGCGAGGGCGCGCTAGCAACTCTGTACGGGGTTGTTAGCCCGGTCGTATATTTTACGCTGGGGAAATTTATGCCGAGCATAACCGTCCAACAATGACTAAGCCTCCGTAGCCGAGAGGTTGCAGCGAGTAAAAAAAGCAACGAAATCTATATATATAAATATACATCTATACATTATAACCATTTCGTGACGACGCAGGTGTTTGCCCGAGAGAATGCATCTCAGATCGGACGAGGTAATCGTCGAGAACGAACGAATAGCGTGATCTACGGATCGTTTTTTCAAAAGATCATTATTTTCGCTTCATATCGAAAAAAAATCATTTTTTACCGATTAAAAATATTTTTTCACCGACTAAGGGATAGCGGGTTGGTGGGAGTCGATTTTTTTTGCCTTGACTGTAATCGCGAATCTTACGAGTTCCTCTTATTGTTGCAACGTTCTGTCGCCCGTGAATAGAGCATAGAAGCTGTCCGGACAATCGCGAGCATTGTCGTGCCTCCGTATATAGTAATACAGTGTGTCGAGAGCGAACGTGCATCAGAGCAGACTGTGAGAAAAAGTCGACGCACCATCGCGTTGCACGAAGAATAATATTTACTTCCGGTCCTCGCGACGAGAACTGCACATAAGGTTTTTGTAACTCATTCTTTGTAATCGGAGATTCGGACGTTGTACATATACTTGTTGCCCCCCTCCTCCCCCCGAACGATAGTTTGGCTGCGCGTCGTTCTCGCGATAGAAATAAATGGAAATGGAGAGAAAGAAAAAAATGAAGAAAGATGAATGAGAAAGAGAGAGAGAGAGTGTGCGAGCGATCGCAAAAGGGAGTGCGCGCCGAGGAGTTTCCAATATCTCGGCGCGGTCTTCATTCAACACGAAGCTGCAACTCTTTCGTCCTTTCATCGGGAACACCCGCCGCCAGCTAAACCGCCCTCCCGTGTTCCGGGAGTGTGAAGAAATGAAAAAAAAAAAAGTAAAAAAATTACAGGTTGCTCTCTCGACTCACGTGAGGTGAAAAAAGGAAAAAAAAATTACACGTTGCCTTTAATGCGATTTGCGGAGAATCCCGTACGACTCAAAGTGTTCACGTGTGTATATGTGCGCGCAAACTGGTACTTGCGACGAATTACGAATCAATGAGCTTTTCCACGTGGCCTTCGGACAAGAGCTCCGAGGGGTGCAAGGGGATCGTTCAGAGGCGTTGTGGTTATTGTGTCGCAATTTTTACACTGCCTCACCGCATGTGTGTAAACCAAAGGTGTGGCTTGTCAATACTTTCGTTAGAGAATTTTAAAAAAGGGTAAAATGCTTGGAATAACTCCCCATTTTCTCTGGAAACTAATGTAAAAATGTTTTTTAAATAAAATAATTCGGTGACGTTAAATTAAAAAAAAAAACTCATTTCTGTCTTTTGTTTGCACTGCTACTTGGCTACAAAATGGCTTTTTTATTGCTTAACGTAGACGAATCGGTATAAAAAAATCGATCTAATAATAATAGATAATACAGACAAACCCTCCTAATTTGTCAAATTATTTTAAATCATTCTGAACAATTATTATTATTATTTTTTATTTGCCTTTCGCTGCGTGCTGTATTTCAACTCCGATACGATAATCTTCGAAGAGTTCAGTTGGGAACACGTGTGTCCCGCACTGCGATTTTTTGGTGAAGGCGAAGTACAGTTGTATACAACAGCGGGTAGTACAATAATACGCGTAATATAGCGTATACGGTAACGGCCGGGTCTCTCATTCCGAGTGCGGCGCATCGAGAGTCTCCGCGACCACGTGTTGTTTTTGGGCGAACGTTTTTAGAAACGCCAGTATACGGAAGATGAGAAGAACTATAGCGCTTAAAAGCGGCAAGAAGAAGAGAGGAGGATGCCGACCGAAGATGAAAGATCCACGCCGAGAGAAAGAAGAAGAAGAACTCGCGCGCGCGCGCGCGCTCCTTCACAGACGGCGAAGAAAGAAGAAGACGAAGAAGAAGCGGCGTCGGACGAGCTGCTGGGACCTTGGGTCCCCCCTGTGCACCTATACAAATAGGACCATCCGCTGAAAAGCAAATATTTTGTTGTGATGCAAGAATTCACAACATTTAATGGACCGCCATTGTCGAAACTCCGACATCGAAATTTTCTTACTTTCACTTCACCACTGGTCAATCAACCGACGAGACTTTCTCGTAAAAAAAAAATTACAAGTAATTCTTCGCAATGCCAAAGTAACAAACAAAATAACAGTTTTAGGTAAAAAAAAGTCTCGAATCAGTGGATAATAGCATAAAAATATAACAATTTTTCATCTATTTGTTTACGATATACGATAAATCATTCGAGAAGATCAATATATACTTTTGTTCTTCAAAATGTTCGATTTCTCCAGTCACTAACTTTCAAATTTTTTTGTATACTAACAAAAAATAGAATGAAAAATCGGAAGAAATTCATAGAGACACTTTAGAGTGTAGTTTCTTTGTTGTCGCATGAAAAAAAATTGATTACCAATATCCATATTGGTATTATGGCTAAAATAACGCAACGCGATTTGCTCACGACTAAAAATTCACCCGTGCGTAAAGAATTAATAACGAGACAACGATTTCTCGACGAAATGAGATAAAACGAAGGAAAAAATGCACCCAATGTATCGAATAAAAAGCAATAGATCCATATATTTATCACCCGATCATATTTACGGCTCAGTGAGCTCAGGGAACATGACTCGTCGACTCGCAAATATATTCGTCGAATGATGAAAATCTCTTCTGTCGCAGATGCTCTATCGAATGTCACGTGTCTGACGCTCCCATACTATAGTAGCTGTATTAGTTGTAACCTATTTATATCCACTCGCGTTCAGTAAAATGGATCAAAAATGTCTGTACAAGAAATTTTTCTCGTAACGCATTTCCGAGAGATCGAAAAAGAGAGCACCTTTATTTCACTCGAATCCTCGAGATCGAGCGCTCTTTGCGCTCTTTCACGCTATCTCCATCTCTTCTTCTCTCGTTCGTCTTTCTGCTCCATATCTCTTTTTCTTCATCGTAACGTCCCGCGGAGACAACAATGGCGTAGCGGTGTGTGCAACACTCGACAATGGAGTTCCGCTGGAGCAGCAAAATTCGGCTGTAGTTCGGTATAGACTCGTAGCTATACCGGTGATGGAAACCACCCGCGTCGTGGCGCCGGAACATTGTCGAAATCTTAGCTAGAAGCTCATTGTCAGTTTCGTTTTTTCTTCTTGTCTTTTTTTCCAAGTTCAGCGTGTGTACATCGACACACGATAAATGTTTCACCGCGTGACGTCCGTTTCTCTTCGCCAAAATATATCGTAAAAAAAAAGAACGACGATGTCGCGAGAATAATGAAGAATATCACAGTCGCGCAGCGAGGAAGAAAAATATCGATATAACTAAAGACAGAAAGAGTGCGGTCCCCGTTGTGGTTCCTCTCGCGCCTCGTGATTTCTCTCCTTCGCTATTCCCGCAGTTTCCGTCGCCTCTTCACCGAGAGCCCCGGTTCTGCGCGCGGCCCAGTGCGCACGAGAACAGGTTATACAAAAACCAAGAATGCAAAAGGAACCACGATGAGCTACACGCTCTCTGCACCGCGCGCACACTAACACTATACTGAGTTATACATTATATAAACTACTACACGAAACCATACACGCGAGAACAAAAGATCAAATTTATCCTCGAAAATTACAAACGAGCGTATATTTCACAATGTTATTATTATTATTAGTTTAACCAATTAATCAATAAAGCGTATATCGATGTAAAATTTTTACGTCGATGTTGCGGGATTTTTTTCGTCTGTAAAAGATAACGTGCAATATCTCTGTAGATAGTTGTTTGGCAAGTGTTAGAAATAAATTCTCCGGCGAACACCCCGAAACTCACCGGGCGTAACGCAGATATATAGTATACTAAACCGAACAAGCCGGTTAACTCCATTCCAAAGTTGAACAATAAAAAAAATGCACCACGCGAGTGCTCGTGGAGGATTCTTCGATGTTGCGGAACGTTCCTTCTCGAATTCGTGGCCAATTTCTTGGAAAATTCGGTTAGATGACGGTATTCGATATGCACGCGTGCGAAACGCATCGCGAGGAATTCGCGGCGCTGTTGGTGTATATGTGTGCAGTAGCGAGAGATATAGACGGGAAAAGAGAGTGAGAGAGGAATCGCCTGCACGAATATTCATTAGTAGACCACCGGTTTGAAGGCGATTTAATTACGGGGGCCACTCGTCTACCGTTAATTAATTTGGTTGATAGTTCGCCCGTGATTAAGCCCCGGCGCTCGCGATGTAGCAGATTTCGCTTCGGTTAACTATATTCTCCTGCGGAATTGATCGTAGTAACGTGTATTTTGTACACGCTGAAGACACATCTGTAGTAGTGAAGGACATTGTAGTATGCGAAGATTCTTCAATACCCTGAGGCTTACGGTACGTATCCTACAGATCGTAAATGCCATTTTCACGATTTTAGATCACAATCGTTAACCAATGATGCGATGGGAATGCAAAAAAGACCAATAATACATACGACAAAAACAATTATCCATAGGACACGACTGATAAAAGAAGTAGCGATCTTCAATTTACGATTTTTTTACGAGTTTTTTTTTATGCGGATGTTTGAGGATGAGGAAAAAATTACATTTTTTTAATGTGAAAAGGATTTTGTGGCAACAATTTAGAAGACTCTGAACTACGATATTTTTAGTACTCGATGCTAGATCTGTGATTGATATATCCTATATAAGGAAAAAAAACATACTTAACGTAGTTTTGTTGCTTCCCCTTCATTTCGCATAAGTTCGAGAAAAATGAGAGAAAATTCCAAATACTTCTCCATAGTACAAAAATCTGAAAAAATGCATATTAAAGGTACCGAAAATATTAATTTCGCATGATAATAATTCCAAAATTTTATTAACAAATTGATGGAAAAATTAATTGGCCAATTAATTTCCCGGAAACTCAAATCTTTTTTATGAAAATGATTCGTTCATTTTTCTGAATACGTATGAATTTTTTCAGATTTTTCAATTTGCTTTGAATTTTTTTTTTTTTATGGTAAGAATGTGTAAAAAAGCACGAAATTCAAATCAAATTGATACATAAATACATAATTTAATGAAACAAATTTATCAAGCACTTGAAATATTTGATTTCATTGCAGTCTTTGAACGATTCACAAAATATTGAATGATTACTCCAACGAAAAAAGTATTCATTCAATTAAATGCCTTTCAATCGTATAGATACAATTGATTCAAGCAATTTTTTTTTCGGGATAACCGGAACAAAATGTCTTCGCATATAGAGAAAATTCACACGGTACTTTATATTCGCCTTGGCAAACGAGAATTAACTTAGAGACATACAGAAGAAGGCAGTAAAAATCTCAGGAATAAAGATCTTTATCGTAAATGAGAACGAGCGATCGCCACGGAACTGACTCATCGGGATGGAACTTGCGTACGCGTACGATGAAATCTCCGGCTACGTTTTCTCTACCTATCTCGTTCTTCTCCCCGCATATTCTTTTTCTCTTTGTGCCTTTGCACCCCCGCGCCCTTTGCCTAGAGCACTGGTATGAAAATAAGAAAAATGGAAAAACGCTTGAAGGTGCCGCTTACCCGGGAGCCATATTACGTGTTCGATCAAAGAGGGGAGAATAGAAAAAAAAAGAAAAACAGAGAGAGGACCAAGGAGCACGCGAGTACACGTGAACATGTGGGACAATGCCTGTCACCTCATTCACGTCAAGGGCTTCAGCTATGACGAACACGACGACGACGACGACGACGACTACGAACTTCACGGGAATCCCGTGGAACCCACCAAGAGGATCAAATTGCATCGACTTCTTTTTAACACCGTTGTAGCGACCCCTTGCGCTCGCTCTCCCCGACACGCTAAGCACCCGCGGCACCGTACAATGTTATAGTCTTCATTCTGTACGTCGCAACCCTTTCAATCGAGAAATCCTACCGACCAACAAGCCACGTATCTTTTAATCCTTCGCTGAAAATCGAACATTGCACTCACTCTCTCTTGAAATCCTAAAATTGAAACGGTGACGCGAAAATTTTGGATGGAATTGGTTTCAAGAAAATTGATTTTCTAGGGATATTTCACGTCCTTCAGGAATTTATCAATTATAGTTCTCCATTTTACTTTTCTCGAGAAATTATAAGTGAAAACTTTTTTTTTTTACAGAGTTTTTCTCGTAACAGATTTAAGTCAAGTTTTGGCATTACTAAAGCGCAACGAAATCTCGTCTCGGTGCTGCGAAATCTCGGGTGAAAATTTTCTGCACAATGAAGTCTTCGAGGGAGAGAATCCGAAGTTCTACGTGATTCTATTATTGCGCTAACGAAAAGTTTCTCTCGTTTTCATCCGTCCCCCTCTCCACCCCTTCGAGCGCGTAATGCTTCCATTCATGCAAACGGGGATTTCCGTCTTTGGCGTCGAATCTCTCGGAAATTCTCGAGTTTATACAAGCAGAGTAGTGCGCCGAATCGCGGAAACTCCGAATGAAATATTCGCCAGCTATAGGTATTACGACAAGCATCGGGGATGGTAATCTTTCTTTTTCTTTCGGTTTATTTCCAAGAGAGAAACACGTCTCGTCCAGCGGCTTGTCAAAAATGTGCACTCAGGGGGCGGAGAAGCTACGCTGACGTTCCACGAACGCCTATTCATCACGTTCGAGTTGCAATTCTCTATTTCTTCTTTTTTTTCATTCTTTCTTTTCTATCGTTTCTTCGACGTTGCCGGCCATTCTCTCTGTCTGCCAAAGCAAACACCGCGAATTCTTCAATCAGCGTCGATTCAAATTTTGAGTCCCTCGCGAGGGCCGCCTGATACTTTTCGCAGCGGCGGGATTACTCCTCCTTCGCCCCTCGATGCATATAGCTGTGTGCACCTATACCTTTGCGATGTGCAGTTTGGTACGCCGTAGAGCCCCGACTCGACGGCCGCTCGGAGCCGGTCCATTAATAAAGACATCGATACGCACGCCAAGAGCGCTGCTATGCCAAGATCGCGAGACGCGAATATCCCGACGCACTATCGAGTTACTGGGCAGTTTCTGCGGACCTCGCAGACGTCGACGCTGGGCGGTCCGACCTCTCCAGAGAATTCGATATTGTTGCAACGAGATGGCAAAGTCCATTTTTTTAACTTTACGAAACATAAATTTTATACCATATCGCCTTTTAAACGCATTTGTCTATACTTTTTTAAAGAGATTTCGGTGTTGTGATGCGTTGAGACTCACCGGGAAAATCATATACAATTTGAATTTCTTCGTCAATTCGAAAATTTGTATAAAAAAATTATGCTACTGTGTTTATTATTTTTTAATCGATCGATTGTGAAAAACGATTATTCAGTTTGGTAATTACTACAAATGGTTTTTACTGAATTGTACTCGATTTTTATAGAAAGTTTTTTCCAGTACGATGGAATTGGTTCGCGTCCCAATCTTCTCGGTCGAATTACAATTTTTATGCAATTAATGAACACAACAAAGTCAAATCCGCTCAAGTAAAACTGAAGTTGAATACTGCATTTTTTCAAACAATTATTGAATGCAATGCTTTTTACTCGAAGACAAAAAAAATTGAAAAAAAAAAATATTTATAAAAGCCGACCAGAGAAAGAGCGTAAATAAAAGTAAGAAGAGTAGGTGTGTATATAGTCCAATACGAATTCGTGGAAGAGGTGTATAGCGTACGAAGAGATGTGGGCGATTCGTTGGCGCGATACGCGTTCATGGGTCCCGCGTGTGTATAGAGAACAATAATTATTGTTCTCACGAAGGAACGTTCACTGGCTTCGTGAGTCCGTTCGTTGTTGAGCGTCTGCATCCCCACCCTCGTCGTCGTTATCCACAGGCGCAAGCCGAAAATTTCTCGTCGCGCATAGCGTCGCGATTCTCGCGCGGAATATACATATACCTTCTGCTTCTTTTTTTTGGAAAGATGAGGAAGAATAATGGAATGAGGAAAAAAAAGAAAGTGAATAGAAAGAGTGAGAGCGAGTTGGATACACCGAATTCCATCGAGCGGCGCTCGTACATACAAGAGCGTCGTGAGTCTCGTGCGATCGGTATAACCCATTCCTCCATCTCCCACCTCTATCGCACGATGCTTCTCTATCTCTTTCTCTCAATCTCTCTCCCCCGCGCCCTCCGTCCGGGTACAACATCGCATATACAGACACTGAGGGCAGTCCAAAAAGTACAAAAGACAACCGTCGTATTCGCGCGCGCTGCGCTTCGGCCAAACTGGTTTTCAACGTCTCCTCTGAGTCACCGTCTATAATGACGAACATCGCGGGGAACTCGCGCGCGGAGAGCGCGAGCGCGCGGTGGTGGCACCCACCGACATAGCGCAGCCCAACTGAACAGGAAAGCAATTCGCATCGCTGACCAACTCCAAGATACTCGTTTGCCCCGATGTTCGATCATCCGTTGTATATACCACCGGTGGAAACTTATCGCAAACTGAAAACGAAAGTCTACGCTAGAGGCAAAACGATTTCCGGTTCAACCGGAGTTCCGACGGTGGCGAAACTTTCGTTCCGTCAATCTTTTCGTAAAACTTCTCGCTGATATTCAATTTTTCGATAAGTCTCAATATGAATGGTCGCCTCACCTTAAAGTATCGCGAAGAAATTTTAACATACAGCTTAGTATAATCCTTTCAATAGTATTTACATTTTTTTTCTTCAAATTGTCACTTTGATTGGTATGAAAAATATACTTATTTTATTACGCCGATACACAAGTCGTCTTTACAATCTGCAAGGTTTTGTCGCAGTTGCAAAGGTTTTCCAACGGTCTGTTAAATTTATTTTATTTATTTTAAAAATGAATAAACAAAATCATTGTTTATATTGAGAAACAATATACCATATTATTTACTAATAATATTAATGTTTTAAATAAAACGAAGATAACGCTTTGTAGTGCTCAATTATTTTAGCCACAAAGAAAAAATTTATTGATAGCCGATTCGGAAATTTTATAATAAAAAAATTTCATTGCAATGAGCCGATAACCATTTATTATGACCGATAGTCGTGTTTCACGCAGGCATCGCGGGAATATTTTCTCGCCCTTAGGAATAACGAGAATTTCTCGTTTAACTGTGCTTGCGTAGTCGATGCTGAAATTTTAGTATTTCATTCCACGAACCCTAAACGCCGGCGCTGCCGATTTAGGAGAACGAGCGGTAAGCGGGAATGGAATAAACGAAAAATCCTAATCCCCGATCGTGGGAGTGAGCGTCGCAAGAGGAAGAGGTTCCGTTATGTTCCCGCAACCCTTATGTTTAGATCCTTTTCTCTATAGCAGGCACTCTACAACTGCTGCCTTTGGATCTCTCTGTTTCTGGCATCGCTTCGGGGGTCCCTTGTGCACGTCATTCGTCTACCTTGACGCCGTATACATGGTACAACAACACCGTACGATCCGTGCACAATCGAGAAGAACATCGACCGTTCGTCTCGTTTACCCCATCGAGAAACTTGAAATTTACGATCCTCAAGAACAGCGGGCCATTTAACTAAACCTTCGAATAATTCAATCAAGATATAGGACTTTTCACTCGGTGCATTTGCGGGAAGAATAAGGAAAATCGTAAAATCTTCGCTATGCCTTTCAGTTTAGAGCGCTAAATAACCCCAAAGTCGCGGAGATGGACATCGCTCTTTAACATGAAATCAACATTTTCTTGTTTATTCATTCGATTATTCATTCATATCTTCGTTATACCTTATCTCCGTTGAAATTTAATGTCTGTAATGCAATATTTACACATTCCATCAATAGGCGATAGAAAAATTGTATAAAATAATTAGTCACCAAAAGATAATGCTGATTGAATCATAATAAAGGGTCTCTACTTTTTGTCTTCGTAAATTGAATTTACTGATGTACCGCATGTTTTCGATGCGTCAGGCCGTTTTACCAAATCTCGTGGGATCCACATAACTTTTTTTTTTATTCGTGTTGATTGTAAGTTACGTCGACACATCCGATCGAACGCCCGTGTGATCCGTGGGACGTGTAGCAGGTCGTCCGGCGACACCTCGTTCCGCGATTCTCGAAGACACCGCAATGTTTCTCGGTTGGCATGGTTTCGCTCCCCAGTCCTCCAGGTAGACCTCTTTTGGAACCTCTTCTTCTTCTTCTGCTTCCTGTCCTTATTCTTCTTCCTGCTACTATACTACGATTATACTACGTCCGATGAAGGTGCAGGAACTATAACCGTTCCGAAGGAGGCACACCTCGTCGGTATCCTCATCCTGCATAGCACCCCAGCAGGTAGCCCAGGAATTTTATTGCGACAGGTTGCATCTCGTTGGTCTGTCGACCCCGCACCTGCGACCCACGGTAAACGTCTCGTTTCTTTTCGTCTCGTTTTGCCGTCAGAAAGTTTCCAGCCTGTCAATGACCCGATATTCACATGGACACGAAGGCAGAACCGCCCAAGACGAACAAATTCTCGCATTATGATGCTTTGACACGAGATTAGAATGTCAATTTGATTCTAGAAGACGATACGTGGGTCCAGCAGCAGCGCCTTTAACTTCTAAAGTAAGTTCGGGATAAAGTTAGTGACAGTAAAAGATATGTTCGGTCTTCCAAAATTAATTGACCTCACAGTTTCGGCAATGAAACTCTGTCAATTATTTGTTAAAAAATTATCGTCAGAAGTAATGATTTCCGATTTGTGTATAGCCAGGTATAAGCCCTCCCATTGAATTGCCAGGTAGCATATGGATATAGCTAAAGATACGCCAAGACTCCCGTTGTTTACGGGCGGAGAGGAGAAAAATTGACGTAGCCGTGTGTTGGCTCTCTTGTTCTCGGAATTGAATCAAACAAGTGTGTTACACCACCCCCTCTCGAGTGAGTGTAATATATCTACTCCAAGTCCCGGACGACAGTGGGACGTCGAGACGGATAGCTTCGGCTTCGCGTCCGGGATATAACAAATCCCTTTGCAACGAATTTCACCGGTGCATTCGGTCCGACTTCACGTCTTTTTTTTCATTCGCGATTCCCTGCGGCTTTCAAAACAATCTGACAATTTTATTCTCTTTGGCAAATTTTCGTATGAAAAGATGAATAAACAATAAGGTGAACAAATAAATTGGGGAAAAAGGAAAATAGATTGTAAAAAATAGACACAATAAAAGAGGAATGACAACGTAATGGAGTAGAGTTCGGATATAGTTATAATAGCATGAAACATAATCCTCGGGATGAATCCAACAAGTCGTAGCGAGGAGATGATGCACGGGGTAGAAGGTACGAGTGAGAAAAAAACATCGAAAGGGAATGAGGTGAAGGAAGATGAGACAGGCGAGGGTTCGTGGCAAACCCGAAATGCACGAGAACCACGAGGAAGAAGCGAACAGGCTACCTTTATCTCTCTCTTGCCACGCTAAAAAGGAACTCGATTTTCTGGGGGTTGAGCGAGAAAGAAAGAGAATGGATGCTCGTCGGCGCCTCCCCGATCATTCTTCAGTCTAGCGCAACGACTCGACGCATTTCTTTGCCGTCCGTGAAGACGTTAAAATTGCTTTAATGGCCGACAGAAGTGGAAATTCAAACCGTCAGGTATTCCTACCTTTGCCGACCATCCCTGCACACTTGCTGGATCAATGTTTTTTTTTTATTTATTCGTTTTTTAATTGAATTTTTCATTCTTGAGCCTTGAGGAACGATAGTTCTTAAGCTTCAATTAGACGAAATAATTGGAATGACTAGTGGGTTGAAAAAAAATTAAAAAATAATGAATAGTAATTAATTATTGATTTAAAAAATTGTTGATAATGAATTAATAACAACAAAAGGTTAATATTTGTGTTGTTTTTAATGTTATCATCATTCGTCGGTAGACTTTGTTTATATTATGGAAATAATTATGAAATTTGTGAAGTTGGGGGTTCGAATGGAGAGCCACTGACTACATGATTATCCCAAGACCGTCGTCATTATATCTACATCGTGAAGATACACTGCACGAGGGATAAGCCATTATCTTGTTTACGTCACGAGAAGGGACTTCGTTCCCCGTTCCGTAGTCTCGTCGGTGCAATTCAGAAAATCACTTAGAAATAATAATAAGTGATGTGATCGTGGGGAAAAGATGTTCGTGTAGGCAACATGAAGGCATCGTGCGCGACAATAGCCGAAGTACGTACGTGCATCGATGGTCAACGATCCCGGATTATCGAACACAAATTAAAAACAAAATAAAAATAACGATATCCCGTGGCAGTATATCAAGAAATAGTTGTCGGCATTGTTGTAGTCGTACTTCAAGGATCATTCGAAACTATTATATCGCGGATAATTTATATTCCCCGTGAATGTAAACATTTTTTCATAAAATCAGCATAATCTCTTTGCAAATTACTCGAATAGCTCGAAGTTAAAGCTTATGAAGTTCCGCGATGCGAAGCTTCGATAGGGCAAGTTCTTATTTCATTTATTTTTACTTCAATATAAAACATAGTCCGCGTAATCTGCACTATAGTCAGCGAAAACGATGACCGAGAAGTTGACGAACAAAAAGATTTGAACTAAAGCTGTACGATGAGCCGACAGAGTCTACTCTCGTTTTCGGAGCAAAAGAAAAGTGACAGAGAGAAAGACCTTCTGCCGACCTATAAGTGGGTCAACTTTGTCGCTTTCTATTAAAGAAACCGAAGCGTCGGGAGGGCGCAGTAGAAGCAAAGGATTCAGCCTCTGCGCATTCGGCAACAAGCGACAACGAACAGACGGACAAAAAAGCAGCCTCAGCAGCACATATCCCACCGAGTTTTTCTATCCCTCCATTAGCCGTGAAGCGCCCCTGATGCTTCTGTCAGCACGAAGGGGATCTAACTTTAGGAAAGGTCAGACGAACATGAGTGCGAAAGATAAGCCTTTTGCTTTCCGTTGCTTGAGTTGTACAATGCTGCTGCAGTGTGACGGTATTCGTGACAACTTGTCGCACCGATGATTAAATTATACCATTCACATAATCGTCCCAAAGGTAAGCTGCAGATTAAAATTCAAATCTTAGATTGAAAGATAAGAAATTTCATGAGGAGCATATGAAAAACATCGACTAGTGAAAAAATCGATAACTTTCTAATCTTCGCATACGACATGACAAATCTTTTCGAAGAGTTTATCTTATAACAAATTTTACACGTTCGTCTATTTTCCAATTTTTCGTTATTTTTTTTTCTCCAGTGGCGCGCGTCGTAGTGAAGGTTATTCATCATTTTTTAGCAATACTCGAATGTCAGTTACATATGAGCTATGAACTCTTTGTTCGATGATTCTTCACACATTTTACGAGAGTAACAAAAACTGTAAGTTCGTACGGTAATCGGTTGAGGGGTTTGGGAATCATAGGTTTCTGTTCTTTTTTTTCATCTCCCGGTGTTTCTCACCGTGGAGCGCAGAAATCTCAGCGGGACGGTACAAGCGAAAGCACTTAATACCAATTCATTTTTTCGTCGTTTCTCAGCGAAATCCTTCCCTTCCCCTCCGACAAATCCGAGACTAATCGAATCGAAGGCCGATCAGAGAGTGGAAGTGGATGCGAGTCCGGCGCACAGAAAGTCTCCAAGACGATTCGAAAAGGACCCACAGCCGACCTATGGGAGTTCGAGTTGCAGAACTCGCGAAATCCCGATCGGCAGCTTCACCATTACAGCTGAATTCTGCCTCTTCAACATTTAGCTGTTTCCTTGCCGTTCTTACTGATATTACGAAATACTTAGGTTGCTTTAAAAGAAATGTCAATATTTTGGCGCATTTTCCAAAGAAAGTCGGGCCTACGATAATCCCACAAACACGTGACCTAAGCTAGTAAGGTGGTAGAATCCTTGTGATTAGCGATTTTTATGCACTCGTTGTAGCGGAACCTCCTCAACTCACGGGGAACTATTCATTGACTGGTATCTGATTCCTATGCAGATCGATGTTCACTTTGATTAACATGATAGTTAAAACGAATTATGGAACGTTCTTTATGCCTTATTGGTTGTTCGCTTGGTTCCGTTTCAACATGAATTTACTAATCCATGTAACCTTCGGGTGACGAACAAACGGAGGGTTAAAAAAAGGCGATGTTAACATTGGACCTTCCGGAGTGAGACCATCCGAGGCGTCAAAGATAGCAGTTACGACACGGAGCTGCCGAAAGCATCTCTCGAGAAGAGATACACTTTTTGTGGGTTTCTAGGCCGCTAAGAAGCGAATGAATGAACGCGGCCCTCTGTAATTCATTCATGCTTCAAAGGAGGGTATAGCTGCTACCCACTACGAGAATCACCCAGCAGCAGTTTCTTCGCGGCTCTTCCATTCCTTCCTCCATCTTCATGGAGGAAGGGCGACGTGAGAAGACTCGAGAGAAAGAGAGAGTGAGAGTTTCGAGAAAGAGAGAGAATGAGCAAACGAGAGACCCTCATCTCGGGACTGCCGTGGAAGATCCTTCCTTGTAAACTCGGCTCGCGCTCCGTTATATTTTGTTTGTCCGCTTCCGAGAGAGGAGAAACCCTCGGGGTTCCCGCCTACCCGCGATTCTCTACGAGCTTTCGCGCTTCGAACCTCAACCCTCCCGGGCTGACGACGGGAAATCACACTTACTTAGGAGAGGTAGAGGACCGCGGAATTTAGGTCAAATTATACTATCTATACCTAACGTATGTTTCGTATAGATACACAACTTGTTGACTTTTCGAACAACGCGGTCATCGCTCAATCTCTGTCTCCTCTCGATTTTATATGTATTGCAGTTTTTTTCGAATTTCACCGTAAAGGTTTGGAAAGGCTATTGTATCCTAGTTTCACGTATGATTTCGTTACCATAAGAGATCGTGTTTAGATACGGGACATAAGCTTTTTATCATTTCAACGACTTTTTTCTTTGAAATTTGATCTACTCGGACAACGGTCCAGCATCATCCAAACGCTAAAAATACATTTCTGTGAAATTTCGAGGAGCGTCAATAGAGCAAAAGTTTGCGTTTTTCTTGCGCGAGGAAAGAATGAGGACCCATCTTGAAGGGGGAAGGAAAAGAAAAATAGAGAGAGGGAACGGCGAGTGGTGTTATCGGCGTGGAATCACGTCGGCTCCTTGCAGAACCGGGACGAGAGTCGGGGTGTCTTCGTATGGCTTGGCAGCACAGTCTCGAGAACTGCATTCCAACGGATTCTCAGGCTATGGCCAATCGTAAGAGCCCGTAAGGACTTCACAACCAACCGAATCTGTGGTCCAGCAGCCTTTCAAGAGACGTCGAGAGTTATTTCACTCTTTTTGTTAGCCTTGTTCTCACCTCTTTTCGAGGGCTTCGGCGACAATCGAGGTGCCCAACTGTACCAACACTTCGCATTAGCGGATTTTGTCGATAACTGCAGAAGGTAATAATGGTTCGTTAGTACGAAAAAAATAATAATTTCACCAGAAGATTATGATAAACCGATCTCTAGAATTCGGTTGCAGTTTCAAATGACATTCGTTTATCGGGAATTATCAGCTCAGTAAAAGGTTACGAAATATTGTCGTCAACGGTATCATAATTATTCTTTGATGAGCATTAATTCAAATCGTATCTTGATTCTCGTCTCTAGAGGGTGTGCGACGTTTGTCCGGTTGCTAGTGTCCGAATTGCACCAATTGACATACAATTATTCGAAGACTCCCGTCAGTGCTCTGCGACGAAGGTCTGCACATCGTTCGCAGCACAATAGACCCGGGCCACACAGGAAGCCTTTTATCACCGCTTATTTAGCTTCATTAGAACTTTTTTTTATTAATAATTTTCACTAATTGCCGTTTGGGGAATTAATTGTGGCGAACGTCTGGGAACGTTGCTCCTTGAGGACTTTCAAGACGGGACACGCTGATTGCGCACTAATAGCGAATCATTTGTACGTCTTTCCGACTCCCACGTTGTTAATTATATCGAGATATAGATTAATTTATAATTGCCCCCAACGCTCAAGAAACAAATAGCAATAGACGCAGATATTGTTATCGACGATTTCTTTTTTTACCACAATACTACTATTTTACAACGTCGAATAAGTCAACGATGCGAGACTCTCCCGATTCATCCCAAAAGCGGCTTTATCATTGGAGGAAAATCTTAACGCAGAACAATGATCTTGCTTTCGAACGCCTGAGAGACTGTTCACAGCAGCTTGTCGTCCTTGATCGCGAACGATTCCACCGGACTCTCGCTACAGTGTTTCTTCTTTCAGCAACGTATTTTCAACGAATAAACCGAGTATTTATTTAAACCCTATTTTTCTGGCTTCGCAGCTTCAACCCTGCAATCAATTAACCTGGTAGATGGATAGTTCATTAATTGTATAGTCGAATATTACAATATACATTTTGTATAAGTGTTACCGTCTCTTTTACAATAGTCTCGGACGGAGTTAATACATATTTCAAGCACTTTTTGCATATTATTTTTTTTTTGTTGTATTGCACACGATTTACATTCAAGGTCAACGTCAGCATAGATAAATTTCGATCACAGATTAGTATCGGATATCGACCCGTAATTGGGGCGGAAAAAGAAGAGTTCGTATTAAGTTGAGCCGCGCTAGATGAGAAAATATATACAAGCCACAGCAAGAAAGATTCTCTCGCACAACGGCCAGAAATACGGTGAGACATTATCCGGGCGAACGAGTGAACCACGCACATCCAAGATTATATTCTCATCAACGGTAAACGCGTTCGCGCGCGCGAACACGCGCCGGGGAAAGAGGGAGGTGGAGGGGTGAGATATTAATTGAGTGGAAATTGTTTCGTGCAGATATGATGATGGATTTTGCACGTCCTTTATCTTGAGGAAGATGCTGGATATAGCGGCATCAAGCTGGAATCAATTTAACTCGAAGCACGAGTTGCGATCGTAATAAACTCTTGACGAGAATCGACAGACAAATTTTATCTATCAATATAAATTTTAATTAGTTATATGCACGCATGAAAACGAAGCAGGGATGAATTTTTATTATTTCAAATGCAATTAACAGCATGTCAAATGGACCATTCGATCTTTTGCGCAACGGCATGTGAAAAGCTAGGATGTCACGAACGGCAGAGGTTCTTCCGAATTAAACTGTAGATAGAGAACATCTAAAACACAGTATAACAGCCAATTAGCTGTACGACTTAGTCCAACTAGTTTTTTCGTCTACGCCCCTGGAATTCTCGCGGCTTCCCTTCCACGATCTTCTCTCAACATTAGACCTCGTCCTCGTTACTCCCCCGGTTCGTTTCTTCGCTCGGACTCTTCTCATTCATTCGTTTCAATATCTATTTTCAGTGGTCGAAAAATCCGGTCCGATGTATCTGTGGCGTGGAGTCGATTCGTAAAAAACAATAAAATAAAAAGAAATGAAAAAAGAAAACAAGACTACTAGATTCTCGTTCGTTTCGCGAGACACTCCAGACCGTCTCATCGCGTTCGGCGGATATACACAGAGAGCAAGAGAGAGAGAGAGAGAAAGTGAGAGACGAAAAGATCGCAGAATCGCGAGAGCGCGGGACTATGGGATCGGTCTAACAAGCGAGGCCCTGTGAATTCCGAGCGGTCCCACCGCATAATCAAATTATTCTTAGAAGCCATGTTGGCGGAACATGTGCTCGATCTCTCGACCCCACCGCGGTGACGTCAATCTTGCGAAAAAGTGAGAATCCAACGGTCTTACATTCGTAATGAACTGTAGTACATAGTCGATGCGATATGCGATCGTGTCTCACCGGAAGTAGAGCTTATGTAGGAGAGAGATATGATTCGAGCCGATTATTTAATGAGTTTTAAAGGTCAAATGGGAAGCTGATTTTAAATATCTTGAATCACGAGGGGAAGGAGATGTTGTTGGAATGGCAAGAAGTCGATGTACATCCGGTCGCAGGCTTTTGAGCTTTTACGACGCGAGAAAACGGCGATAATCAATCAGCCTTCCCAAAAAAAAAGTCAAGTCGTCGTAAACTATGTTTAGTCCGAGAGGAGTCATTTCATTCTACTCTCATTTCCTTCACCATGCTATAAGAACGGCGTATTTTAAGTTCATTGTACAGTTTGTATGTTCTAAAAAATGGTTCTCGCGGGACGCCATCTTTGGGTAATTTTTCGTCAATGCAATACTACGCATTGACGAAGTAGTAAAACGATACAAATTTATTACGAGTTAAATCTAAAAAATACAACGGGTGCAAATGCATGCAAATGTAGAAACAGATTCAGTGATCATTGAAGGCGCGAAGAAAATGGTCTCGTAAATTATTGAGAAAAAATTGGTTAGAACAAGCAAACGAGCGATTGCAAAATATTTTACTGTCGAATTAATCGCATCCTCGTCATCAATTAAAGGCAACAATCAGTCGAAAAACAATAGAGGGGAAGGTATGCAGAGAGAACTAAGCAAACGGAGCATAAGGTTGAGATTTGTGAGCATAAGGTGTTCGGCCATAAGGATATCAAAATTAATAATGTGCAGTACAGGTAGAAAACGATCAGAAGCAAGGAGGAAATCAGAAAAGTTCTTTTATCAAAATGCACAAAGTTGGTCTATGATTATTGTGCCCCCATCAGAGAATGTATCACGGATAATCATCGGCGTCGAAATTGGCGGTTGAAACGGCCATGAACCATTTTTCGCCCTTAAAGACAGCAGCGGTAGAGGTGGAAGTGGTGGAAGCGACGCAGGAACAACAGAACGCGGGGGGAGGAGGGAAAGAGCGCATACAGCACAGACAAAATAAAAATTCGACGAGATGCTGAAAAAGTGGGGATGTAGCGAACGAGAACTAAGCAAGTAGAAGAGGAAGAAAAGAAGAAGAAGGAGAAGGCAAGAGAGAACACTCTGCGGTGAAGCAACGAAACGAGTAGAGTCAAGTTCATCTCTCGTTCTTTCTGCATCGCGCCGGCCACCACGGCCTAGAGACGCTGTGGTGTTGTGTATAACTCTCGTTGTGCCCGCCACATCCACGTTCAGCAGGATAAAAGTGGACCGATATTTCTCCGCACTGCTTACGCTGCCCGCTGATGCTCGGCGCGAAAGGCCTAACGGCGGTTTTGTTCGCATCGCTAAAGCGAATGAGCGCGGCGCGCGCGATTTATTAGAGGAGTTAATTAATAGGCAACCGGGCTGTATCTATCTTATCCTCGGGATGACGCTTGATTTCGGCGAAATTGGTATTTAGATTTAGCCTCCCGTGTGCACCACCGTTCCCACTATATTCCACCTGACCACATACCTTCCATGGGGAAATACGGGTCATAATTTTTCCAAATAATCAGGCAATTTTTTAGCTGAATCTTTTTAAAAAATTTAATTTTGCTGACATTCCGTTTAATGAAAATTATTCTCCGCGCAGAGCGTCGTGAATAGCGGAAGTTCAAAATCGAAAAATTATTCAGGTGACAAAAAAGTAGGATAGTAGACAAGACAGGAAGAGACATATTATATTCATTGTATTCTATTTTTTATAAGTATTCACATTTTGGAAAGACACATTTCTTTATTCTTCGTTTATGAAGCCTCTTTATTGTTTCTCGTCGTTGACGTCGCCATAGTTTTTAGGTTTATGTCACGCGAGGTCAATTGTACGCTGCTACAATTGAGAGTAAAATCAAGAGCGACGTTTACACCGGGACAACATCCGTCCTCTCTATTAACGTGAATGCTTTTATTCCCGCAGCGTCTTTCATCCCTTCCGTTTTTCTCGTCGTTGTCGTCCCGACAAACGTTTCCCTCACTGTCGTTCGCCGACGTGCTTCCGTCCGATTTACGCTCCGACTGACCGTGGTATTTCATCGCAATTCTAATGGTATGAGTCACTTCCGGACTCGGACTTCGGGAGCTTCGTCTGACCTCAGTTTTCTCGCGAATGTTAATACGGAGATTCTCCGAAATTTCGGAACAGATGCAGTCCTTGAAACCCGACGGTCCCGCGGAACTCGCACGCATGGCATGCCTTGCCGGTCCTGAAATTTAATTCGTTCAACGCTTCATCGTTGTCGCTCGATCGTATTAGCGTATTTCCTCCGAGATGAAACGCAAAAAGTACCGCGACGATCATAACGATATTGCGAGATAGTAGAGTTCGATACTAAGTTCAAGAGATTGGATGCCGGACAGACGTTGATTATAATTGCGTATTGCGGAATAATGATGTCGTTATTTCTCACGTGAAATCATTATGTGAATATAGCTAAAGAACCTATGATGCGTGCGATGTACTACATAGACGGGTTTAGACGTATTCCGTATATCAGTCAGTTAAACGTTCATCACGGGCGCCTGCGCCTGGCGACTCGCAACCCGAACAACTTTCGTGCAAAGTGTACTGCGGCCACTCGCGGACCTATGAACTGTAGACTCGTTTGTCTAATAATGCGTCTACTGTTTCCGGCATATTTTATTAATAAAAATGTATGTATGGGTAATAATTGTGAGAGAAAATCGTTATTGAGGTCAACATTGCCTTTTGCGAAGGTCGGATTTCATTGAAGTGAATGTATTGAAAGTGGACAAAATTCTGAAATTATTGATACTGATTATTTAAAAGTTAAACATTAAATGTTGTAATTTAAATGTTTAGCCCGAAATTCATATCGAATTCACTACAAGTAAATTATAAAAAATATTTATTTTTGAAAATGCAGCAATAGCAATTTATTTGAAAGTACAAAAATAAGTACGATTTACGAGTGAATAAAAAAAAATGCATCATTGCAATCGACAGGCCGAACTCTGTATGATTTAAAGGAAACGTGGAACGCACGTTGTAAAATAATCAGAAATTCTACGCAGTGAATACGGCACTCTATCTTCGATGAGGTAAATTTTCGCTTTTTTTACTGCGTATATTCGGATTTGTCGAGGTCTCTTCTACTAATGAATTTAAAGCGTGAAAAAAAAAGTGAAACGTACCTTCGACAATGTTTTTCGTGCATTCTTCGAGTGTAGCGAGATTTCCGTTGCACTCAGCGGTTTCGGCGCAGCGGTTGCGAATCCCTCTTCGACGATTTGTCCCTCTCGTGTTATCATCGATTCCGCAAAAACGCACACCAATCGACTCCTTATCCTTTTCACGTCCGACTTTCGAAACTTTATCCAAAAATTCGTCCAATATCACATCCTTGTCGGGATTGCTTCGTGGGGATTCAGTGGCGCCTCGTGAACGCGCGCTCGCCTGAGAGTCAATCAAAGGAATAGGCGATTCTGGAAGCTCCAGCGAAGTTATTGTCAGATAGGCAGGTCTTTCATTGCGAATCCTCTCAAGCCACGATCTGTAACTGTGATAAAGGTTGTGACAACTGTGGTCAATAAAAATCACAAATTACTAATAATTCCCGTACATTTTGTTAACTAAATAATTCCCATTTTACGATAAGAAAGGAGTAAATAGAAATTCATCGCAATGTAGCTAATTATAAATTTCGTGATTTTTATAGTAACCACGAGTTTTTTGCGTTCAATTGAAGACAACAGACCGAAAGCTTGTCTGAGGAGTGTGAAATAAAAATAACACGGCGAGCTAATTAGTTATTTCGAAGATATTACGACACGTTTTCGCAGTGCGCAGCACAGTATTCGCTATCCATTACCGCGTTGCTCAGCTCGTTTCTCCGGGGCTCAGCTCGTTCGTGGAAGTACAAGAAAAAAAAAAACAAGAAAGAGATCGAATTCGTGCGAAGTAGAGTCGAGCGAGTGAGCGCCGGGCCATGGCCTTTTTTTTTCGAGATCGACAGGAGTAAAGAAACGAGCACGGTCTCGTCGTAAAACCCTTGAAGCTTCGGGCGCCTCTAACACCGAGAGCCACTGTGTTTCCTCTCGATCTCCATTTGACATCTCTGTCTCGCCAACGAGAGGTACCTTCGGGTAGGACTCGTGCCACAATGAAGTTAACAACACTTTTCACGTTCTTTGAAGCGGACGCGACTCAAGTGTCTGCGTGAGGAAAGACCGAAAGCGACATTCGGCTTGAAACAGAGATTTTTTTTTTTGCTTTTTCAACTGCAAGCAGGACCACCATGCCGCCGAGTATGATTGCAACGCGAAGTCTTAAAAGAGTGTCAGGAAAAAAGTGGGCAAAAACGAAAAAAAAAAAAAGACAAACAAAAAAGAAACGCCTCTATCGAAAAAAATTGAAAGAAAGCAGTAAACTGCTAGCAATTGAAGATAAGAGTCAGACGATGGAGTCTTTGAGATACGCGCCATTTTCGCGACGCGCTTTACTTACGATACATTTTCCAAACTAAGACAATATATATAGATCGTCGAGAAACCTCAGAAAAAAAAAGCTAACTGACATAGGTTACGTAAGTTAACTCCGAGAATGTCTTAAAAGTTTGATACTACTTGTTCGGCTGTTTAAAAGTTTCAGTTCGGTAACGAGGCAGTGCAGAAATCTTATTGTGCAAAGAGTTCAGTAAAAATACTGCAATATTTATTTCCGTTCTAAATCATTCGTCGAGACGTAACGATCAAAGTTTTGAACTCGCGGAATGATGTGCGAAAACAAAATTCGTCGGGAGGATATTCGGAGGACAGAATAGAATGAAAAAAAAAGTATAATAAGAGGCGAAGAGAGATGGTCGGTGCTGATCGACTTCCATTCAGTTCTCCCACAGTCATTATAATCCGCTACGCATATATAGATATACACGTGATCCATACGACACGCGAAGGGAGATCTCGTGATTTACACTCGACAGTTAATCGCCGGTTGCCTAAATAGTCGGAGGATTAATGAAAAAAAAAGACAAAAAAAATAAAGACGAAAAGCGCGCTAAGAACTCCACAATTCAAAATATAATGTAATAATTCACTATCGCGCTGTTCTTTTTACACCGCTTTTTGGTAAATTTAGCGTGAGACCGAAATTATATTTTCAGCGATATTCTGAGGGGAAGGGCATTACAAATTGTGATTTATAATCCGTATCGTGGGCGTATTTTCGAATAATTGTATATTAGTTAAAATATCCACCTAACATTTTAGCCTACACTCGTGTTTCTTCACCCATGATATCCATTTCTCTTCCCGGCATAATATGTTTTACGAGAATTATCGCTGTATGATAAAACCGACGAAGATTCAACAGTTTCTTCTTCAGAGTGTCGAGTAGACAACGTAAAGACAGAATCGCTTTTAGTTTACGAACTCGCGGTATGGTAAAAATCAAGTATATTGGAATTACCTCGAAGATCCTCGCCCTGGGCGTTCGTGAGCACTTCGCGGATGACAGATATGACGTGCCGGAGATGGCGACCTTGAATCCGTACAATCCCTCTCCCGCGCTGCGCTTCGCGGATCCTCTAGCGTGAGGCGCCGAATATAGAGACCCGGCACCTCCTCCACCAGGGGACGTCTCCTCCTGTAGCCAGCCACAGTGTCCGACAGCCAGCCAGAGGCTCAGTTCTCCTTGCCGATTACTTTGTTGTCTTCGCAAACATTCAATTCTTTGTTATCTTCTTTTCGCAATAGCGATTGTTCTATGATCGGACGTTGTCCCTGGTAGCTGGAAGTTCAATTCGTTCAGTCATTTGTTGTCAAAATCTTCTTCACTTTTGGCAGTTTTCACAGTTAACATGGTAACGCGTCTTGCCAAACAAACTCGTTTTGGTTATCCGTTCTTAGCTCATTTTCCAGCATCACCTACTCCATTTCGACAACTTATCATGGCGATGTATTTAATCTAAAATCATTTTTGACTTAATGCCATCAACAATGACTTTTGTTAGCATTTTCAAGTTTTTCACCACTCTGTCGACGATTCAGCACCTTTTTTGTAATTTTGTTTTTTGCCACTGCAACTCGATGCATTTCGTTATATTTCTCATATCAGGTCGGTTTTCTGGCAGAGATTACTTCGGAAGATCGTTCACAGTGTTTACTGATGGATTTTACAAAATGTAACGGTCAGATATACATTTAAGTCGATTCAAATATTTCATGGTGATTTGAAATAGATATAGTGATTTATACATTGTAAACATTGTCTTCGTAATCTGGCCGGAGTCAAGTTTCTGGCACCTTCAGCTTGGTGAATTGTCCTACTCGGGTCTTGTAGTATAGTAGATAGTAGCGCTGACTTGTCGGTTAGTCCCTCGAGTCTCCCTCGTTACTGTAGTAACTGTCGTGGCACAGGCTTCTACTCGGCTGGCATGTTATGCTTCTAATCTACTGATTCAGAGCTCAGTGGCAGCGCAAGCGAGCTACCAGGCGGGATAGGACTGAATGGTGGCAAGTGGCCAGTAGGTATGGCCGATGGAAGTCAGACGCTCCAACTCGTTTCCATCCTCTCCTCTCACCCGATCCACTATCTAACGTTGAAAGTTTCTTTGTCGGACCAACAAAACGTATCTATTTTTCATAATTAACTTCCGACTGCCCGTCCGGAAAAAAAGAATGGAGTTATGCGTTTCACGGAGACGAGCGATTTCGTTGTCCGGTATGTTCTCGAAAACGACTAAAAATTACCTAACAGAATTCGATGCAGCGGCTCTGTGACGTACGATCAATGCCATTTGCAATCGATTGAAAAGTCGTTTTAACAAATTATTTCGCCATTCATCGTTTCGATGATTTGTAAGTTCTTGCGCTCTTTCGTATTTTTCGTGTCTCTCGGATTCACATGAACGAGGGTGGTGATGCGTGTATATTATCGACGTCCCGAGAGCTCAACAAGATTTCTAGCAGAAGCAGCAATGTGTTTCGGACGTTTGGCAAACGAGAACCCGATACGGTAGAGCGCCGTGGCGCAGAAGCCTGCGGGGTACGAAACGTCGTTCGAGCGTTGCTTAACGGGCTGTTTTGAATTTTTATTCTCTCGTTGGGTGCTCCCACGTCGAGAGGTGTGGGATAGATTAGTTCTCCCTCACATCGTTGTCAGCTACTTGCCGCGGGGGCTGAGAGGAGAATATATCCTCGTCTGGGGCTCTCGCACACCTTGAAAAAAAAAATTAAAAAGAAAAGAAAAAAAGTGAATACACGAACTCTCTCGCTTCCCTCTGATTCACACGACCGTTGCTCCAAGAGCTCTCGGAATACGTGGTAGACTGGGAGAGAGGGCAACTCGGACCGGATCAGCGGAGACCCACCGCGATGAATTGCGCGATGATAAATTGTTCAAACGATTTGTCGCCGATATTCAATTCCAATAACTCTACACTTCTTCCTTGTAGTTTTTAAATTTCAACACTCTGTTGGGCGATAATAAAATTGCTCGAAAAAATCTTTAAAAAAAAATCCCCCAATAGTTATTTTTGAAATTTAATAAAATTAACAACCACTGAAAAAAACATCGCGTTCAAGCAACTGTTCGAGGTTTTAGTTGCGAAGAATTTGAAGGATGGAAAAAATAAAAAAGAATGAACCAAAGTTACTGTTACGCCTATCGGGCGAGTCGATCGAACTATCGAATTTCAAAGCGCTACCGATGTTTTTTCTTGCAACGACGATGATGGAAGCGAGGGGCCAATCGAGGTGGAAATTACACTTTAACAAATGGTCGACGCGAGACGATCGGCCGAACGGCTCGGACAGAGCGATGATGTACGCAGGGTATATATTATCTATCTGCATCAACCGTGGGTAGATATTCGAACGAGGATATTACGTTGTGCGTTGTTACGCGATGCACGTCATCGAATGACACTCGAGATTCGAGTCTACGCGACTCGCCAACCGGACGGATCAGGTCTTCGCGATCGAGTCGCGCAACTTTTAGCGTCCTCGTTCGAAGGATTATATCGCGGTTTTATAAAAAAAAAATACCGCATCCGTTAATGTCATCGTATCGTCCTTCAGAGTGCGCGGGTGTGATGGCGGATCTTCGTTGTTACTGAGAGACGGAGAATAAATAGAAAGCCCAAAGAACAATGCTTCTCGCGAAGATCGGCAAACGAAAAAAAAAACACAATGAACAGAAAAAGTTAAAAAATAAAATAAGAGAATATCGGGAGGGGCGAAGAGGGCGGCCGCAGGGTCGTGGGGAGGGGTAGTAGCAACGATGGAATTTCGAGGGGCGAGAGGGCATCAGTTCGCGGAATATGTTTACATTAACGTGAGGCCCGAATGAAATGAGAGAACTACGAGGAAGAAAGAGAAAAAAAAAAAAAAACAAAAAAAATAGTACGACAGGACTGCAAAATGCTTAACGAGTTCTTGTACGCGCTTTGCTCCTTTTATCTTCTATGCGCGTGACGGCGTAACGGCAGTGTACGCCTCGGCACGTACTAGGATCGAGTGTCTGCGGCTGTGTTGAGCTGTAAAGTCGCTTGGTCGGGCTGAGAACGCTACTTTTCGGTTAGTAAACGATTCACAAACTCTTTTGCACAGCAGCGAACGAGGTTTGAATCTTTCCCTGGATGACAATGCGAGAGGCGAAAAAAACACTGATAGTCTCTGTAGAAAATCAAAATATTTCAACGGGACGGAAAAAGCCGCTCATAAACGAGCAAAGCGTGTTTATACATTGATTCAGAGTCCCGTAGAGAAAAAATTGTGCTATGATTTTTTCCCCTGGTTACAAGGAAAAATCTTTGCTATGATCTTTGCGAGAAAAAGTCTTTGCTATGATTTTTTTTTCTATGATTGCAAGGTTCACTTGGACTGTTGGCAATGTAAATGATTCTCGAGTTCTTAGCACACATGAAGCAAATGAATATTTCGAAGAACGTTGGTTACTCGGAACGACAATGTATCGCATGTGGTTAATAAGAAGGCGGAAGTCATGTGCGTTTCGCGAATGACGGCATCGATCCGGTGCCTGCGTCACGATAACTTGACCGACAAGACGATGTTAAGCCGAGTGAGAAGCAGAGATGATTGTGAGAAGCCGGAAACAGGTGAAATCGATGCAGAAAGACCTCGACCTTTGGGTAACGACATTCTACACTATTTTGGACACATGTTCGACGGGAACAGTTTGATACAAAAATGTATAGATTTCGCCTTAACCCCGATTCGTCTAACGATCACACATTGAACCTCGTGGATCTCGGAAACGATGAAACCATTGACATTTCCGGTGAAAAGTTGGCTATACAACGATTATTCAATGGAAATAAAATAAAAGTTATTTCCGTTTTCTTTTTTTAAACATTAACGACAATGCATTGTCGAGAATTAACCGCGTTATTTTATTTGTATTTTTTTTCCCGATATGAATACAACTTTTTTCCGTTTCACGAGTAAAAGTTAACATTCAGATATATTTTTTATTACTTTATATTATGAATCCAACTGTTTGAAGATTCCGAATCGAATGACTGGACCATTAAATGGGCCGTTATTCGAGCAAAAGTAGTAAATTTACTTAAATGAAAGAAAAAAGAATTCTACGAGCGCGAAGAATAATAGTACAGTTGTAGGCGGTGGTGAAGCATTTGCGAAACTGTTGTCGGTACAAAACGAGACAAAGAGGAGAAAGAAACGATTATACGCGGCGAAAAAAAGTGGCTGGATCTCGGTTCCTCGAAAATTCGTAAATCAGAATTCGATCGTCGAACCGCCGCGCCGACGGCTATATGTACGATAGTTGGTCGACCAAGGCGAGCCGATGATTCGTTACGACGAACCATCTCTATATCTTTCCCTCTCCGTCTCTCTCGTAGCCTGTAGAAATCGTCTGGTACCTATAATTTGATTCGGTATTCCGCGAATCCTGACGAACGATAATTGGCCAAATTGGCAATGCTGCCAATCAAACGTTAAAAATCACGGTCCTGAGGGGTGTATATACGAGCCACTCGGGGGGTCACCAATGGTAATAGTGGGAAGCTGTAGAAACAGAACGAATTCAACAAGGAAATTCATCGCCTGAATACATACCGATTGATCTAAGCGTTACTTTTCAAATAATAGTCGGAATACTTTAGTTAACTTTTGCTGCACTGTTGAAAAAATGTGTCCTCGTAATCAAAGACCACTTGTTCACTTGGGAATCATGTGTATTTATGGCACCCAATATATTTTAAAACTTTCAAATTTTTGGGAATTTTTGTTGAATTTAATTCAACTATTTTGGTAGTACAAAGCGGTAAAAAAAATTGACTATATTCGCTCATTAAAATAATCTATATCGGCACGCCGCGTCGAGATAGTCGATAAGATGAATTTACTCAAGGGGCACGACGAAGCGCAGCTTCTCGCTCATTCCAGCTATCCTCGTAACTCTCTCAGAGGGCCGAATAAATTTACGAAAAAAGATTTCCGGGAATTGAAATAGCGAGGCGGGAGAGAAACGATCACAGAGTATCGTAGTGTAAGAGAGTCAACTTGATGCCCCCGTCACGCAGCTAAAGACTGTGGCGAGCACCGCAGCCGGCGGCCTTTTCTGCCGCGCGTCCTCGCACCGCCGTCGCCTTCCGCTTCTCATCGTACCGGTATACCTATACCTATCGTATAGTATTATAGTATTCTTCGGCTGATCTTTCTTCACCCGCACACAGAACGAACGGAACGGGTATGCCTTTATTTTTCGAAAAAAATCGAGACGCCGCGTTGCGCAACCGCGATTTGTCTCGATAATGTATCGCGATCTCCGTCTATCTTGTTTCGTTCGAAGAGCCAACCTTTGTTACGGTTTCGGTCGGGGAGAGAGTGAGAGAGAGGGGAAGCTTCAGGCGCTTAATCTACTTTAATTTATTTAATCTCGACTGACGGCGCCAGCGGGAACCTTCGCTACAATACGCACGGATAAAACCAGTCCAACAGTTTTTTTTTCATCCTCCTATGCACGGCGTTCATAATCTATTTTTCCAATTACTTCAATACAAACTATAAATGCAATTTATCAACAATTTGTTATTTCAGTTACAGAGTAAATTGGTTTCTAGATAATTTTTTTCTATTTACCTTGTCTTTTTCCGTGGCATACCGATTAAAACATTATTAAATAACGAATCACATCGAAATTGCGATTTCGATCGGTGAAAAGAAATTGAACTTTGAACACCCGAGAATAAAGAAATTATCCCTTAATAGCAATTTTTTAAAAGTCAATCCATGCGCCTTTTTTTTAATTCGTTTTTGCTTTCGAGAAACCGCGAGTTATTGCGATGAAGCGTCGATGAACTTATCACTTTGTCACGTACTTCATTCGTATTGTATTTCGGTGACTTGGAAAAACGTTCCTTGCGCCTCGAGTCACGACTGAACACGGACTGGCGTGCCGCGAGAAAGCACCCCCTGTTATTCATATCCGAACAGGCGAGTACAACTACCCTCGCGACGCCAGCATTATCGAATACCTACTGTTTCCACAGACTTGTAGATATATTTGCTGCGCCGATTTTCCATACTAAGATATGCCGAAGGCAGAAAAATTTGGTCATTCGAAGTCGATAATAACATGAAAACGAAATGTGTTCCATTTTTTATCTTATGCACTGAAAAGAATTATGAGTTCGACAACCAGTCATTAGTTGAGTAAATTAATGGTCATACAGTACGACCCGTTTTCTTTTCTCAGAAAATAATTGTTCTAACCATTAGTTCTTCAAACTCATAATCTTTTTTAGTGTCAATGAAAGCATTTCGTGATCAATATTCAACGTGAAACATATCCAAGTTCATATGCAAATATATCGGCGACTACTATCATACATTTCATTGCCGGTAAATTTATCTTGTTTCCTTCTTTAGTTTTCACGTGCAGAAAACAATACTTTACGCAATAATAAATGCGTAGGCAGAAGAAAAAAGTTTTACGTCACTGCGGCACGAAAACTCGATTTCCTTGCTTTTTGATGTAAAATTGTATACGATACTCGGCTGAAAAAAATGTTTCCTCCCTCGGGTCGTAACATACTATTTTGTGAGTCGTGCATGGAAAGCGGCGCATTTCATGGCAGTTTTTGAGGACGGAAGTGGCTGACTGTCCGCCTCGCAATATTGCACACAATCTCAAAGATTTAGCCGTCGTTGCACATTATACTATTTAACAAATACGTTATATATGGCAAATTATGCTTCAATCAAGCACTTTTTTTTACTCATCCAGCAGTGCATGTAGCGCGACTTGGAAAATTATTACATCGCAGAATTCCTGGCGCCTTTAATAGCCCGTATTAAATTAAACGCATCTACTGTTCCACAGTCGCGTCTGGAAACGAGAAAGAAAATCGTAAAATCAATATTTCTCATTTTTGTTTATTTTACATTGACGGACAGTAATAATCACGCTGCAGTTAGCGTTGTCCTCCCTTACAAAGTATATAATCCACAAGAGTATACAGATGTATCAAAGAAGAGTCCGCGTGTCTCCGATCATTAGAAGCGGGGCTTGCAACTTACAACATCACGACAACTTTTCGTTGCCGCAAAAGAGTCTCAGCCTGGCGTACAGTGTATAAATATCTTTCCACCCCTTGCCGAATGTCAAAATGATAATAATTAGTGTTCCATCGCCACGATACACCATGCCTCGGCTCTGCGCCGGAGACGCGGAAATGCACGTCACGAAATTATGCTGCGCACGGAAACTTCGCTGATGCTGAGCTATATAATTTAACATAGGGGGGGAAGAGAAGACAAATTTACCGATGCGAGCGTGAGGACACGACGATAGAGCCACTGCTGGACGTTGGGGCAAGAAGATAAAGAGAAAACTACAAGAAGACGAAAATTATTTTCTGTGGTTGACAACCATCGAGATACGTGCAAGTAATACATATTGTATATCCGGCAACAAAAAAAAGTAACATTATATTCAGCGGTCGAGAGTAATTGCACAAAGTACAGACAAACATATACGTGACGTGTAATCACGTGAATATCGAATGGAGCACGTAAATATGTGCGTTTTTTTCTTTTGTTTTGTTTTGTTTTTTTTTTTTTTGTAATATTCTCGGTAACGTTTTATCGAAACGATAGCAATTTATGTTGCACCATTCTGCGGTAACGTCAATCATAACTGCACGTTTGCAGATACATTGTTACATCGTCTGAGAGAATAATGCGAAGTATTCTTGATGTCTGAATTTTCTCCGGAATGATTGGGAAACGTTGACGGGGGCCTCGAGCGATCATTATTTTTTTCATAATAGATCTTTCGTTGTTCGTGCAACGTAAGTAACTGCAGATATTTTCTCGTAAAATCGATGTAGCCTACTGTACTCGATACTCTTACGCATACATATCGTATAACAATAATGCGAATAACAGCAGAGCGGAACGTAATATAGTTCATGCCCGTTGGAAACTGCCACGGTTGGCGCGATAATTGCTCGAAAACTGGGCGCGAGTTATTACTTCTTTCTCGTCCATCACTCACCTCAAACTACTCGGAGCTTTCGCGTTTACCTGATTCTCGTTCGTGAGGAGGTTGGAAACGCTCGCTGCTCATTCTCCCTTCGACGATTCCAACGAGGCGCAAAGGGCGCAGCGCCTGGCACGAAGAGGCCCCGAGCCAGAAACACAACGAACGCTATATTCTCGTTCGGAACGCTCATCACAAAGCCAGATAAGATGGTCTTGCGGAGAGTTACGATGATAGAAGAGGGCAGTTCTTCTTTTCCGC
Organism: Cryptus viduatorius; assembly: GCA_964006125.1. Lineage (NCBI taxonomy): Eukaryota > Metazoa > Arthropoda > Insecta > Hymenoptera > Ichneumonidae > Cryptus > Cryptus viduatorius. Next base: position 536,761 of record OZ023223.1, on the reverse strand, counting down.
ACAATTCTTTTTACTACATTCGATATACCGCGCAACTCAACACGTCATAGTCTCGAACCGATACATTTTTTTCTTTACATATCGAGACGTGCACACGAACTTTCCTTCACATTTTTAACGTACACATCCGTTTTCAACGACTTTTCGATTATCCACATTGCTTTCCGCACAAACCGTTTAAACGCACGAATTTTCGTACTCATTGTGAGGTAAAATTCGCGCATTCAAACGGTTTATGCGGCAAGCAATGTGGATAATGAAAATGTCGTTGAAAACGGATGTGTACAGTAAAAGTGTATAATTCTAATGTGTACTATCGAAATATCGTTAAAATGGCATGTGCACGTTAAAAATGTGAACGAAATGCGGCGTGCAATATAGAAATTATGAAGAATTAAATCTGTTCGATTGGTGCGTTGATGAAGAGAATTGTGCGAAAAAGACCGACGTTCATACAAGAGGACTTAAAAAATCAAATCAACCAGATGAAAAATAAGAAAAACAACAGACGAAACTTGTAAAAACCATAAATGTTCTTTGAGAATTGATTAGTTGATCAGGTATCGAAACATTAAATCATTAATACAAACAATGGAAATAAAGAAAATAATAATGTAGTCAAAGTGTTGAATTACTATCTTATGCAAATCGGAAACGTTGCCGACAACGTTTTTCCATTCGCCGGTTGATCACCGTCGATCGTGAAGAGACGAATTTACGACGTGGCACACGCAAGGATCGCATTCCCTCGATGACTTTACTACTGCCCTCATTCCCGAGGCACCTAAAACTCGTCGTACCGCGTAAAAATCGCGATACCATAACATCAGACTTTAAAGTTTCTGTTTGAGACGCGAAGCTGTCTGAGAATTGTTGTTTCAGCTTTGCTACCGGGTTAACCCGCGCGAAGCGACGGAGTTAGAGCAGTTTCAACGTCGAAGTAAACGCTGCACGTCTCGTCACGCGAGAGACTCGATATTACGAAAGATATTGAGAGAAAAAACGTGAAAGACACACCTCGGCATTTTCTTTGCCGGAAATATCCTATAACGGCCGCGCGCGACGACGGTCTTTAACGTTATCGAAAGAAAAGACTCGATTCCTGACGCGTACAACTATTTCTTCACAATTGAAAAGAGCGTTCCGTTCTGTGAATTGATACATGAACCAGCAAGAGAGCCTTTCCGTCCGTTGTTCCGGAGTTCGCTCGTGAGACGTTTAGGTATTGAAGTCACGTTGACCGTATAGTCTTGTTATCGCTGGAGAACCACCCCTTCGAGCCATCATCCCCCATTTCCAGGCTTCAGCATCGAAGCCCACCCTTGGACGCGCCCAAGTCGCTCTGTATCGCTTCCCACGCACATGTTGGAAAAGAAACTTCTTCGTGATCCTTGGACGCGTGCGTCTCTGTTCTGCGACTCAATTCTAGCACGCGATGTCCACACGCACAGGCGCATACACAGATAGAATAGATACGAACGCGCTAGTTGGAAGGATCCATCGAACGCGTAATGCTCGCATGCGATCCGGAAAACATTGAAGACACGGTTGGCATCGAAGTTCGAGGCTCCTTGACGCACTCACGACCTTGCAACTCTTCAGACTTTTGTCAATAAGTCTAAATCGATCGCAGGTCTGTAGCTTTCTTTTGTAGACGTGCAATAACAGTCTCCGATGACAACGAGACAAATTTATTTTACTCGCGATCCGATAAAGACCCATATTAAATTATAAAAACAACTACGAATCACGATAAATTGGTAGATATTGTTTCTTTATCTTAAAATGTTCTTATTTTGATTCGGACGTGTAATTATAATCTATCACTGCTACTACTGTTAATATATAAACAACTCGAAGAATTTCGACAGAATTATTTTCTTTTTCGTACCCATTTGCAGGAGTCGATGAAAGTTATAGCTCAGTTCGAGTTTAGAAAAATTGCTCATACAGGAGGCGTAAGAAGGTCAATTAATTGCGACTACTGCTGATAGGCAAGTAGTTTCAGAAATATCGTGTAACATAATTGGAATTATTGCCCACGCCCGGTGGACCAGACGCACGTGTAAGAATCGCAACCCCCCCGAACCACACCGTCACGCACTTCGTTCGGTGCTGGAGGGTTTTTCCCGACGGAGCCTGGTACAGCTTATTCTCTCTCGCTTTTTCTCGTGTCCGGCAGTCCAGACGGGGTGAGTTATATCCACACTTGGCGAACAGCTTATGGCATTTATTAGCCAGCAAAGCCTCCCCGCCCAAAGGTTCGTGCGGGCGGGAGAACGCGCGGGGTGGCAAACGAAAGAGAAGAGATGTCTTGAGAGGAATTACTGACACTACTATATCTTCGTGTTACCACTCACCGGGCCTGTCCCGTGTCCCAGTCACGGGGGTTTCGTTCCACCGACTCCTTTTTCATTTATTCGCCGGTAAACGATCGGTCGTTATCCGGCCGACGCCGTCGAATCGTTTTCTGAGATCCACTTGGCACGCGCGTGCCGTGGAGTTCCCACTGTATAGCTTTTGCCAGGGGATCGTGTTCGTCACTTTAATTTGTTCTACAACGACGAACGATAAATTTTCGTAAGATCACGAAAAAGCCGAAAATGTTGATGATATTTCGTATTCATCTCATTTTCGGAGGGTACGAATCCCACAAAAAAAAAAACATAAATGGTCGAAAAATAACTTGAGACAAGTACGTTTACGTGAATTATCACTATTTTTGCGGGGAGATTTCAAATATATTAAAACTTCTCAAATATCATTTGAATTCCTTGTCCTATAGTATTTATCTTGATCGTATTCAAGAGCTAATTAAAAATACATTTATTGCTTTGTCTAAAACATTTCTCAAAGACAACAATGACTTATAATCTTGAGATTGTTTTTGACGTAAGACTGGAACCGCGATCCTTCGACTAATGGAGTCTTGGTACGTCCCGTTGCTGTTTTACCGACGATATTATAAATGTAGTGGTCTCGAGACGCCGCCGCGTCTCTTGATTGCCGCATCGTTTCACTTCACGCCTGTTAAAAGATATTTATTATCGGTAAAGGTACCCTCTCCATGAAGAGAAAACGGCGGGAAAACGTGTGTTGTTTTTTAATAGTTATTTTATGACTGGCCTTCCGGATTAATCCAGTAAAAGTGTCGCATTACTTTACATGCGAAAAATGTAGTGTCATTGGCAGTCTTCTTTACTCTGTATGCTGACCCTTTTCAATGTCATCCATATCGATACGCGACAACGACAGCACAAGAGCGCTAGTCAGGTTACGTCAAAGTCTTGGACAGAGCTTTGATCTCGCGAGAGGAAGATTGGAAAGCGTGAAAGTGGCTAATGGTACAAAGGGCTTCGATGAAACAAGAGGCTGCTTCACCCCTTGAAACTTCAACTCGTATTTCGTGAGGTACATCCTGATCATTTCTTACAAGTGTTTGATGTATCTGATAGGAAATACGTATTAGTCGTAGAACTCACAGAGGAACATTGAATACATTTTTTTTAAGCTTCGCACGATCATGTTCTTGATTATCAACTAAAGTAATGGAAAATTCGATGCAGTTTAATTCGATCAATTTTTGTCATCAATAACATAATACATTTTTTTTTTTTTTGGAAATGTGTTAATATAGCGGATTAAGACCAATTCTGCTCAAAAGCTTAAGGCTGTATTTAATTGATTTTAAATTTCAACTCGAACAAATTTATCTCCATTCAAACGTGTGAAACGTAAAAAACGCCACCTGATGCGAAAACAAGTGAGCGTATAGAGACTTCGACGGAAAAAACAGACGAAGAATCGAAAGGATACATTCAAAGCTATACGAAGGGTTGCCATTCAGTGTAGGTTAACGACCCCTAAACATATTTATGGTTGGGGTAGGTTTCGCGGCAGGGTTTTTCTTCTGACGAGGGGCGAGGGTGGCCCCTAATTCGTCATAACGTTTTTGTTTCCCGTCAATGGGCCGCTAATACCCGAAATCCTGGCGGGTCTATCTTTCCTTTTTTTCCCCCACCGGCAGCGCAGCGCAGCATCCCTCCACGTCCCCCTGGACCGGCAACCCCCTGTTCGTCCTTTTTCCACGTTCCCTCTCGGTTTTTTTTCCTTCCGTCTCTTCGTCGCTTCGTCGCTATCTCACTCCTCCGACGGGTCAAACTTTATCGCCTGTTAAATTGGGATCCCGTTAGGAGTGAGAAGCTTCGAGATAAAATGCGATAGCGCTGGGCATAGAGAGCGAGATAGCGGACGTATAAAGGCCAAACGATACGAACAGAGAGACCGAAATTGGAAAGAGAAGCGAAGGAATGAGAAAGACCCCCGAGTGGCTCCAAACGAGTGAGGCTATGTCGGGATTTTATGACGCGATTAAATATGTCGGGCACTAATTGCTTTTTTACTGGCGGCACCTATCCGTACGGGTAGATACCGATCGGACCGAATAAAGATCCGGCGCACGCGTTACGATCTTCACGGACTCCCCTTCACTGTCGTGTCTCCACGATCCTTATATCGCCTTGATGAACCAAACGCTACAAGTGGTTACTTTGTAATAAAATTAACGTAACTTCGGCAATAAAACAAAAGTATCATCTGACATTACGGGAAGAATAATTAGTTAACGTTTTCGAGACGAATAAACCAACGAAATTCCATATTTTACGATCAAGTCGAACGGTCTTAAAAATATGAAATTAATACGAAACTGTTAACGATTTTTCAGTGGAAAAAAATATCATATTGCTATACGACCTTTGTATCTCGTATAAAGAGACAAAGAGCGAATTTTATCGCTCTTTGAAAAATCACTGTTGTGGCGAATTAAGCAATTCGGTAAATTCGCCCTCTTTGTAGTGCAGATTATTCAGAAATGCTCATAAAAGTAACGTCTTACCACGAAGTCAGATCAGAGATTCAGTAATTTCTTTTCTCGCATTGAATTTTTGTCTTCTCGAATAAGGAGCTGCAAACATTCAATGGTACTTGACTTATTTTTTGGTAGTCATAAAATCAATCTTACATACGGTTGTTTTTTCTTCTTTTTACTATGAAAATATTAACCTTGAGTCACCAAACAAAATATTCCTATGGAAGACGATAATGAATTCATTTTTTTTTATTGCCCTGCCGATAATTGCCGCGTGACTAAATATAGCTATACATCCATTGCTATACTCCATTTTTATTTCTTTACCCGTTGCAAAAAATTCACCAAGGTTTGTCCAATTCGATGGTCACTCAAACTTGAATCCGATAGAATTCGGTCAATTTCTCGAGTACGGCAGAGTGGGTGTCGCTTTGTAAGGATCGTGCGCGGGTGGTATTTCCGCCAATTGGGTCGAATTGGACAGAGTCATGCGAGTCGTTCGCCGAGCGCCCTTTAATCGTTGTCGGGACTTTTGGCTATGTCTCGAAAATCGTGTGCAGCCCCCGACCGACTGAATAGCTCGCGAAATGCCACTCCGTCGGGATTCTCGCATCTCACGGCCGTATTTAACGGCAGCAGCGGAGAGACACGTTCTTATTCGGAAATTACACGAGTTCTTTCGTCTCGTGCCGGCCCCCTCCCCCCCTCGTCGCGAGTTCCCGCCACGATACCCTTCGTTTTTCACCGTCACTTGGACAACATCGCCAAGTCCTCGCATTCTTTCATACTTCCGCGGTAACATTTTTTTTTCTTTTGCATACGTCGGCGACGGCACTGCATTTCGTCAAAAATTTCATTCCCTTCTCTAACGTTGGACTTAACTCGACCTACATTCCTCTTGACACACTTGCTAATGAAAGTAATATAAGAGATTTATAAAAATTGCTGTCAGTTAACTACGAGTGAGTGGACTAATACTTTCATATGATAACACGCGAGCTTATATTTGACAGATAGAAAAAAGAAAAAAAATCTGCAGCCCCCGATAACAGTGTCGTCGATTATAGAAGAAAATTAATTAACACGTGCCACGAGTAATAAAAAATATTGATGACATGAAAATGTAAATAACGAGGCCAAAAATATAAAACAAAAAAAAAGAAGTTTCGAAATTATATCTCTCTTCCAAGAAGTGACACTGATATTTTTGATCGATAACAGACCTAAACTATCAAGACGCCATTCAATCAGCATTAATTTATCACGAAGACATTCTAACAGTTGAAACCCATCGATCAAGACCTGCAACCTGCAAGTTTGCGATAGCAGAAACTTTTCTCTGAGAAATTTAAGTAAAGTTCAGCCGGCGAATTTTCACCGTTGAAAATGGTGGACTTCCGGTGCGTGGTCCGGTCAAATGGTGGCGCTCCCTGACGAGCCGCTGGCCAATCGATACGACGTGTGAGACGGGGGGGGGGGGGGAGGGGGTTAGATGTATTTTCGAGATGGGGGGATTAGGGTGCGGTGACGCGGAGCTGGTATGGGAATCGTGGCGCGCGCGTTGCTCGGCGGGCCGAGTGTACGTTGAGGCTAAGGGGGTTTGTACTCTCGAGGAGATGGCGAAGGAAGAAAGAAAGGGGGTGAGAGGGTCGATGCAGCCGTGTGCTGGACCAAGGTCCAGCACTCTCACTCTTGCCGAGCTCTCTGAGGGTAGAAAGGGCGCGAGGAAGGACAAGAGGGGTGTGCGCGCCCGGTGTACGGCCGTCAGGATGAAAGATGGAAGGAAGAGAGGAGAGCAGAGACGACAGGGCTTGTCGGTGGAGAAAGGGAGAGAAACGCGAGGTTTAAGGGACGAAGGGGGAGGTGGGAGGCTTACAAGAGTGAGAGCGAATCGAGAGCGAGAGTGAGAAGGCCCGGGTGGCTATGCCAAGGGGCGAGATGCCAAAGGGTTCTTCTCCATGAGAGAAAGTGAACAGTGGTTGCCAACCGGATGACCCATCGTCCTTTACTAATCCCAACCTCTCGCAATGTCAGATCGACGTATCAATTTTCTTTAACTACTGGTCTGTAATTGCTAAACATACGCGTTAAATTTTTCGACACTGTAAGATGACACTTTTTTCCGCACTTAACGGTACGATTTCACGGGTTATTCAGTGGGTCGGAAAAAACATACGACTATCGAAAAAAAAATTAGGTTTCAAATAGACGTATCCGAATAACTGAATTCTTCTTTCTAAATTCTACAATAATCGATTACGTTTCAAAAAGATCTTCTACTTCCGTCTCTTGTAAAACGAAACTCTTGCAAAAGCGACTGTACAAAGTCCCTTCTCAATTTCCATTTCGGCGTGTTTCGCATTGTGTCGTTAAAACTTTCATTTTCAGAGATTGTTGCGATTCTTTAACGCAGAATTTCTATACACAAAATCTAAATATGCAACCGTCACGAGATTAGTATAAATTGCCGGGTGCCACGTACAGGTGCATATCGGGGATTGTGGTGCCGAGCACGCAATTATCTTGTTCGCGCGAGACATGCAAATATAAGCAGTGGCAAACGGTGGAGGCTACGTAAATACACCCGTCGTAACTTTGCTCTGTCGTTTGGTGCAATGCTCGTAATTTTGACGCTCGTTAGCTCGTTGTAAAAGACTTTTCGCGTGTGTTCCGCGTAACGAAATATCTCATCACTCGAGATGTAGCATAAATTGGATAATAAATAAATCTCAAAAAAAAAAAACAATTCTTCGCCTTTGTCAAAAAAAACCTTTTTGTAACTCGTGTATAGAAAGCGGCGCTTTTCATGGCAGCTTTGGCGGCCGAAAGTGGCTGATTTCGTGATAGTATTGAAAAGATACGACACTTTCGTCCCTTGGGACGAGAAATGATAACCTCACTTTTCACTGTCGGTCCCGCAAAACCGATGTCATAAAAAGCGCCGGTTTCTCTGCACCCGTTACAACAAATATAGTGTGCAACTCCGGTCCGAAATTGGCAGTTGCGAATCGTGATATGCTAACCAACCAACAATGTACTATTGTAATACACTATTATGCAACAAGGGACGAAAGTCGGTGGATTAGTACTCTACATCTTTTTGTAGCAAGTACAATGCAAACAGCACTTTTCATGGCAGTTTTGCGTGACGGATAGTGAAAAGTGAGGTTATCATTTTTCGTCCCAGGGGACCAAAGTAAAGCAATCGCGAACTGCGCATGCGCGAACTTATCTTTTCAATATTGTCATGAAACCAATCACATTCGTCTTGCAAAATAGCCATGAAAATTGTACTATTGTTGCCCGGGAAATTGGCATGATTATGTCGGTGTTTTGGGAAACACGGCTAACGACAATTGAATGAGAATATGCCTGCAGCACTTTTTTTTTATTCCCTACTGCAGCCCAAGACGAGAGGGTATTGGAATTGAGAGGAGGAGAGATCCCAATGACTGAAGATCTGATTCACGCAATCTCGCCCTTCGGAATTCCCGAATAAGAATGCCTAAGACGAGACTGAAGACAGAAGGCAAAAAAAAGGTAAGAGACAGAACGATGAGGGCCGTAGTAAGAAAGAAAAAGGAAAGTAAAAGGACGATGACGCGACCCTATTAGGGTTAAAACAAAAACTATGAAGCTCGCAGCGCACAGCGAAAAAGTTCGGAAGGTCCTCTTTAAGGAACTCCCGCTACCCCTGAGTGTTCATCTTGAGTATAACGTTGGATAGACTCGAGACATTCTGGGATTCCTCCCCACGCAACTTGTCGGCCTTACGCTGTACTTTACCACTCAAATTTTAGTTCCATAGTCGTCCAATTTTGCATTTTGTATGATTATCTATTCTATGGGGAAGGAGCAAACAAAAGTAGAAAAAAAAGCTGCAGCGAAATATTTTTCACATTTTGTTAAAAATAGCATCGTACATGAGTAACGATTGCCGTGCGTTGCAATAAAAATTTATTGTGAAGCGTAAATTATAAAACTTATTCTGCATCAAATTTCATTTTTATGCATATGAACGCATAAAAAATTGAGTTTTTAGAAAAAAAAAAACTCTACTGCCGAAAGTAAGAAATCAAATATAAATTATTACTATTTTTCAGGCCGTTACATCTCTGCAAGAACTTTCGAAGCTAATTCCAGAATATTTAATTTTTATATATGGCGGCCGACCGGGTTTTTTGAAAGTCCACAGTGTTTCTCTCATATTTCATACTAAAATACACATTTCGCCAAACACAGTCCGTCTGCAATAACAAGGACGAGCGAAGTTGTTGAGACTCGACTCTCCGCGCTCCTTCAGCAGGGAAACAATGGAAGTGAAAAACGTACTTCTCCATCTGTAGATGCCGTTGGACATTGCCCATGGGGTTTGGAGGGGCTGAACCTGCCGGAATATGAATAAAGCGGAGAATCGTGGAATGGTGAACCAAACGATCGAACGCTTCTGAGCTTTACGGCTTTTTTCAAATTATCGTCATATACCTTTCCTGTTAAGAGATTGTGACTTATTTGTGAGTCTAAAAATGAAATAATGCATTGTATATGTTTGGTATTTACTATGTATGAATAGTTCCTCCACCGCGTTTTTAGTATGAAAACAAACATGTCAGGAGACGCGGCAGTGTGTTGACGTCAAGTACTTAAAAAAAACGTTTTTGTAACTCGTCCATGGAAAGCGGCACATTTCATAGCAGTTTTGAAAGACGAAAGTGGCTCGTTGCGTAGCAGTATCGTAAGTAAGGTTTGCGCATACACAATGGCTTACTTTTCGTCCCTCGGGAAAAAAAACTTAACTTTTCTGTCCTTAGGACGAAAAATTATAACCTCACTTTTCACTATCTGTCCCGCGAAATTGCTATAAAACGCGCCAGTCTTCCTGCACTCGTTACAAAAATTATAGTATAAAAAAATACTATATTTATATATTATATCGAAATTGCAAGGAGATCGGATGTGGCAAAAAATAATGTCGATTTAATGCAAAAAATTGCTTTAAAAAAATCGGCGTTCCAGTGTTTGCAAGCGTCGCGATAAATCGCTAGCGGTGGAGGACCAATTTTTTACAGCATTTTTTTTTGCATGAGGACGACATTATTTTTTTTGCATCGAAGCGACAGAATTTTTAAATACTTGGCATATCATTTCTTTTTCATGAATTTTTTTTTTTTTAGAAAATTACGTATACGCTGAGACGAAGGTTTGCGTAAGCCGGAGAGTACGAATTTCTGAGAACGGAGAGCGCTCGCTTCTGACCATACGTAGTACGTATATTCGTTGAAGCGCCCATCCGCCCTTCGTCCAGCATCCTTTTCTCCTTCTCTCCTGTATCTCTATCCACCTCGGGCCACCCTTATTCTTGCCGCTCTTCCTCGCTCTCCTTTTCACCCTCTCAGGCGAGGGAAGCAGCGAAACTGAGGGGAAATTGACCAGTCAGACAGGGGTTCTCCGTTTCCATATAAATTTAGGTAAAATTTAAATCAACTTCACTGTTATAGTCGATTTTAACATCAAACTGAGAAGTTTAGTTTACACACAACTGCAATGCTTAACTCTCCGTGTCCCGTTGATTTAGCAGTAAATATCGTTACAGTGTTACCTTTGAAAGACATAAAAGTATTCGCAACATTCCAAACTCGTAATAGACTCGTCTATAAAAAACGAAAGCTCTGAAATGATTAACTAAGTATCCCACGAAAACCGGTATCGGTAGATAGTATACAGAGCGTAGAATTATGGCGGAAGTTGATGAACATCCACCGCTGTTCCTAGCAGACTTCGTGGGACCGCGGCGAACCATGGGCTCTTTCCGCTCCCGCTCCTCTTTCCCAATTACGGTAATGGACCCTGGGATGCTTTTATCGTGGGTAATGGTAATGGTGGAAGTGCGCGTTTATACTGTACACAAGAGACAGTAGAGCACGTACCTACCACCTGGTGGACCTACTATGTACGTGATACGGTATGTATACGAGTGTCGTGAGAGCTTCCACACGAGTCTTCAAAAAAAAACGAACTGAAAACAAAACAATCACTAACCAAAAAAAACCGTGTTGCCTGCGGTCGTTGCCACCCAGCGAATAATTGAATTGTTTTAGAAACGTTCACGTATAAAAAATAATTCCTCTTATACCTTTGTCAGTTGACGACGCATCTGGCAAATCATTATTAATTATCTTTCTCATCTTAAACTTCTATTTTTTAAATAAAATATCCTTATGCTTCTTTTCATCCTAATACAGGATGTAATACAATAAAGATAATTTAGTAACAAAATTTCTCGCCATAAAATCGTATGAAAAAAAAATATCCGTTCCAAACAAAGAACAAGAGTTATAGATTATTTCGTTAGCACATACTCAGGCAATATATCTCGACAATGAAGCGTGCAAACTCTCCTTGACTTATCGCAGTCCAGGGAGAGATAATTAAAAGGGGGGGCTTTTTTTTTCTTGCCTCTCGAAGCCCCTGGCTGCCGGCATGTAAATCGTGGATGGCAGTGCGTCGGGGGTGGATCGGGCACTTTGGCCGTACCAAGCGAGGGTTATGGGGGTCGAAGGGATGGGGGGTCTGCTTGATCGAAGAGGCTGTATAGAAGAACCAAGAGCGAAAGAGAGATGGGAAAGAAGGGAACGAAAGAAAGAAAAAGGATGTGAATTTCGTGGAAGTGAGAAGAGGAGGGAGCGCGAAGGTGAATTTCGAAACGCAATGTCCAGCCTGGTCCAGCAACGGCGGAGATACGAGTATTGATCTAGAAAACGGAGAGACCCTCACACCGCCACAGCCACACCACCTCCTTCGTCTCCTTTCGCCATCGCGACGTCCTCTCTTGCTCCTTCACCTTCGTTCGTTTCGACCGTCTCATTCTCGTCGTGCACGAGAACACAAACCCACCCTCCGCCTCCCCCCCGCCCCCCTACGCGATGCCGAAGCTCCTGCGGGTTCGCCTGACCGAGAGGGAGTCGAGAAGCAGCCGGAGAACCAACATCCCCCGCACACACGATGGAAAGGAGTGTAGTAGAGCTTGCGAGCTCCGAGGGGGATGACCAAAGTCCAGGCCCCTTTCTGTCCTCTTCTTGCTTGTCTCTCTCACTCGTACACGATATACCGGACTCCTGCTAGCTATATCCTTGAAGCTCTCCACGCACGTTCACTCTCGCTCACGGGGGCTTTTTCCTCCACCAACGCCGACGCCACCGACCACTGCCAACGACCACCTCTTCCTCTACCGTAGCTCTTAGATACTCGACAGTGACTCTCAATCTTTAGTACCAAATTATTTTTTTTTTCGAGACCTCGCTATAATGCGGATGTGAGAAAGATTGAAAAAAGAAAAAAAGATCGACAAAATTAGTTATAGTTATTATAGTTTTTCTAAATGTGGTATTAAAAATCATCGATGGTCTTTATAGCCACAAATTAACAAATTGTTTTCTACTGGAAACGGATGTTCGATTTCATTATTTGAACTATTAAAACTCTAAGTTGGCAAATTGAGTGACAAAATTGAACGCCGGGTCTGTCGCAAAATTACTGATTCCGCTATTGAAGTAATTTCGAAGTCCGCCATTGTCTAGATAAGCATTGATGACTATTGAAGAAAATGTTGGGAAAATGCTGAAACTTGTGAATGTTTAGTCTTAATTAATTATGCGATTACTTTATTTTACTGATTATTTTCATTCGGAAATATAAGGCATACGTGGGTATGCGTAACTTGTAAAATACGCTTCCAGTTTCCACAAGAGTAGCCTGAGAGGGGTTCGTACGGAGCGCGTGCCGTGTGTGCGTGTATCACGTACAGATATATACCTTCGTCACGTTCGAATTTCACGAACGGCAAAGTCAGCCATCTTGGCGAAATTGACCAGGTCGCTGAATTCCACCCTCATACTGTAAAGTAAGTTTCCGTATGGCTACGTGCGCAGCTTGACAATACTTTCGTTTTTGTTTCCTTTTCACTTTCGAATAAAGGACCAACAATTAAGATTATGAAGAAGAAGAAGTCTCGTGGATGTAAGAGGGATTTAGCGATGATGCCGGTCACGAGTATTTTTCTATATGGTCTTTATATGGCGTTATCGCATTAGGGTGAACTCGAGAGGCGATTCTGACTCTCGAGAGAGGGAGAAAGAAAAATGAAGGAAAGTCAAGAACCTACCCCACGCACCATCGGTCATCGCCGAAGAAACGGAACCCGGTAGCATTGCCCTCATACCCTTCTGTTTCATCTTCTTCTTCGACCTCTTCTTCGTCATATTCCGACCTGACGCAAGAAATCATATCGTTCAAAGTTATTGGAAGTTTGACGGGGGGAATCTGGACCTCGCAATTGATGAAAGAATCACAAGGTCATTATTATATTAGAGATACCGAATGAAAGATGTTCGACCGACCATGACGCCTGCAAATCTTATAATTACCCAAATACAAATCTAATAGAAATCATAATAATAGTCAAGGGTATAAGATCGTTAACGAATGGGTTTGATACGATAGTGTTCACTACAACCAAACTGCATTATCTTATCTTCGATATACCTTTATTGAGCCAAAGTTCATAGCAAATCCATGAAGTGTTCTACGAAAACAATAAGCAAGAAAGCTCTCAACATTTTTTTGCCCCTTCGGGGGGTTGCCGGGAACAGATTAAGACGGAAGCTGCTACGAAGAAAATGAGTGTCTCGATGAAAAATCGCGTTATCATGCCCTATGGAAGAAGTGAAACAGCGGCAGTGGTACAACAGGAAAGGGCAATGCCCAGCTGCGAAAGAAAGACCAAGAAAAGTATATCGAGTATATGAGGAAGAGGTGCGAGTTATACCACAGGGAGTCTGGTAGAAGCATATATAGCCGGTAGTACACGAGCGAAGATCAGCCGGGGAGCCAGCACGGCGCCCCAGTCCCCGAGACTTTGACCCACATCATATCGCTCGTTTTTGCTTCGGGTTTCTCTCTCTCTTTCTCTCTCTCTCTCTCTCTCTCACTTGCCCACCCACCCTCCTAACCATCCACGCTCCTTCGCAGCCCTCCCGAGACTATTATCTTAATCCTATACATCCGCTTTAAGACGTTCTCCTTGCCTCCACTCGTAGTGTGTCTCACTTCAACGCGTTCACCGGGTTCCCAGAGATTACACGATCTTTCTTCAGTCTTCGTCTTGCTCCATCTCGGGTCGGCTACGTACCCGCGCAAGGACGCCCGGGCGTTTTCCCTTTCCGAGAGAGGGTTGCCTCAGGTTCGAGGGCGCACGCGGTGTGGAAGATCCTCTTCCTTTCCCTCTTCCCTCACCCGCGATACGACTTTCGCCGGGCCAGCAACCCCGCGACCGGAGTTGCGCGGCTTTTACGCGCACTGTCGAGAACTCTATACCTGTAGTTACGCTAGATACAGCTATAGATGTATACTTTCCTGGTTTCTCTACCATTGTCACAGTTTACCAGCTTCCTTGTTCTTCCACTTTCACCGCTGAGTACTTTTACCATCAACCAATATTGGGGTGGATGGGGCGAAACGAACGCGTGACAAATACTTTAACTTGACTATTTTAACGTTTTTTGTTATTTGTTGAAAATATTGGCTTAGGTACGCACATCTTCACACGAAAAAGATTTGTTAGCAAAGGGCGTCACGAGAGTAAAAAAACATTAACTATTAACATAACAAAAACATTAACCATAACATCGCAAAAAATAAAAATTTTCAATTTTTTTTAAGGCGTCGCTTTCGAACAAAAATAAAAATATTTCTGTTGTGATTAAAATATTACGAACATTTTACGATTCTTTGTTTTTTATGTAGTATCTTCCGTCATGTCACTTCTATTAAAAAACTGAATTATTCAAACCGAAAACTCGTATTCCTCGAAAACCAATTTTACGTATTCCGTTTTGCCCCACTTCGCTCCACTACCATTGCAAATAAACCGTGGTACCTATAGATGGCTCTAACGCGTGCGACAGGAAAATACCACGATGCTGAGAAAGATATATCGTAGAAGCCCCTCGTTAAATTCACCCGCTTCGACCGACTCCCCTTAGCACTGTCTCATCGGGTTTTCCTTTTTCTTTTTTTTGTTCCGATCTTCGCCCTCTCCTTTTTTCCCGGAAAATCTTTTTAGTCTTTTGTTTCTCAGTCGCATCTTCACATCGGTTTTCGTCTTTCTCAATAACTCTGTTTCGCCGTGCGATCTTTATCTTCCCAGTTGACTCATCGATAACTCGAGAAAAACGAAAGAACTCGCTACAGGAATGCCTGGGTGGTCCAGAGACTGCGTATAGAATTATACACATCGAGCCGATCGACAGTCGGTATCGCGAAAAATGACTAATTAATCTGACATTTCGAAAGTCCAGATTTCAAACCCGACGTATGCTACAGTATAGCTATTTTTTTCTCCATATATATTCTCCTGTATAAATGTACAAGGTAAACCCATAGCAATTTATGGACAAAAGTTTCCGCGACCAATTGACGCACTTGACCTTCCATTGATGATGACTTGTGTAAAAAAATTAAATTGTTAAGATTTTTGGGCATTTTTTAAAAGTTTTCTGTAACTACAGATCATATCTCGATGTGTGTAACCGGGAAAACCCCCCAAATACCTCCGAATCTACGTAGATTACTAGAAATAAAAATTATGGTGTAAAATAAAAAAATACGTCATGTAACACCGGTCTATCGTACACCACAATACATAAATTGACGGGCCTTAAGGCGGCCATTAGATAGGTGGCGAATGCGGTAAGCGGTGTGTGCGGATTTATACGTTCATCGGTATAATGAAAATCGACCTCCAATACAGTCTGGTGACGTCCACACATTTATGGAATGATCATTAACAGTGTATATAGGAACGGCGCATAAATTAAATTAGCATAATTCCAACGCAAAAGATACAACAAAGTAAAGCCGCTGCAGCGTGAGAAGACATCGTGAATAGTCCTATACCGATGTTTCGGTGACTCTAAATGCCGAGAGACATTCGATGAGTTATTGATGCTTAATCCTCCCCACTGTCTCGGCTGATTTTTTTTCTTTTCGTCTTTTTGGAAATACAAATTTATTAACACGGATCCCGGAGTCTAGAAACATAATAAGAAAGTTGTTCTCACGGTAGTAAATATGCTGAGTCAATCGGACTGCACTCGTTTTACGAGATTGACTATATATCGATGATGAAGCGGTGAGTAACAGGAAAGAATTTCTGCAACAACTAAATTTAAAAAAATGTCAAAAGCGAGTATCGTAAAAGATTGCCTATAAAGGAGTTCATGACTTACGGGTAAAACAATGTGCTGAAGAAAAAATTCTATAGAAATCTTCATATCGTTATTGCAATATGTCAAAGAAGCGTTCGAAAAAATCTTCGCAGGTAGTGAATTAACGGACAGTCTGATATCAGCTAATTTCAATGCCTACAATCGTTCAATCTCAGTTCTTTTATCGTGTTTAAATGGATTATACAAACAATCCGTTATCCCAATTCACAATGTTATATCCTGCTAAAGAAGAAAGGTCATGACTACGACTTTAGCGTAGTTCAAGGATCCTTGGGGGTCCACTGGGGACGTCCCGAAGACAAATCGTCATAAAAAGTAAAAGGTCCATATCTCATCTGTCTTGAGAAGACGACAACGACGACGACTGTGTCGGGTCGTGTTTGGATCTCTCGACGGGGTCAAACTTCTCGTGAGGGCCAGTAGGGCGAAGCGTGGAATCCTAAAACCGCTTCTGGATGACTTCCGGACCGGGGACCTCCTGGAGAGGCGGCGTCGAGGATTCGAAGTCTCTCAGAGATTAAAAGTGCACTCTATCTTTAAGGAATCGATTCAAACTTCGATGCAATAATACTGCAAGTCCTTATTTCTATTAACAGAAAATTTCAAACCTCGTTTTTTTTTCGATAATTTTTTGATTGATTCAGAAAATAAAATTTTCTTGTTATCATTTTTTTTTATTTCAAATCTCTTTTATTGAAAAAAATACGATTATTTGTATAAAATACGAATTTTCAAACACACGGTCAACCGGTGGCAATATTCTATTGCCCCGTAAAAATGTACAAACATATAATTTCTTTTAAAAAGATTTTGACGCACACTTTGCAAAATATAAATTCCAAACTCATCTACTGAGTAGCCGAATTTCGGCCGACAACTCTGAATCCGATCGAACATCTTCAATGGCGGCTTAAAGCAAAAGCTCGATTAACTGAACAATTTAATTATAGAAGGTTTTAATTAATCTCGGAACCGGAATCGACCAAAGAATCAGTAGTCATTCTGTCTTTTCGTACACAAGCGAAACTCTTGTCGCGTGTGTGTTCTTAATACGATAAAAATAATCGCCGCAAATTAATCGTCGGTCGAGCACTCGCTTTATCCTTCGATATATTGTCCGCGGTACCGAGACTTCGGGGACCGTCGGTTGCTTGTGTGGCTCCGGGATTCGCAATCTCGCACACTGACCGACATTTCTGCGGTTGGTACGGGCGGAATGTCCGGTGCCGGACAAAACTACAATATAGCTATAGTTTGTCTATGGTCGTCGTCGGAAGTTTTGAGAGACGATAGCTTAGGAAGACGAAGCGGGCGCAGTAAACACCGGCAAAAGCGCAGCCATCATGCCGGCGTGAGATTAAAAATCGTCTAGGAAAGTGGGATCGGATTGGTCGGACGCGAAGGTGGCGAACGAAGAAGGTGGATGGAATTGCGGAACCGCCACAGTTACATGTATACATATATATATATATATAGTAGTATCTAACATTCCGATAAGATACGGATACTAATACTAGAATACCAACGAGGCGCCTAACAGTGAAAGTGTTTCTTTTACAGCGGTTATTCGTTCGCCGACCGAGACGCTCTCCTGCTGCGTGAAATTAGCCTGAGCTGTTTATTCACTACCACTTTTTTAACTCGTATTTTCTATTTTTTTTTGCTGACTTCTCATCTGAACATCCAAAGCCGACACACAACTATCGATATATTCGAATTCGAGATATATATCCATGGTATTCTGATCCTCTCATCATCTTCCATCATCTCATCAACTATTGGTGCATAAACCAATTTCGAGCCTTAGGTGCCGCTGCCGTGGGTCCGAAATATGCCGAAAAGAAGCGGCTAGCGCATGAGTACGGAGTATCAAAGATGCGCCGATGCACTCGCGTGTTCGCGAAGCACGCACGTAGTCCCGTAACCATGGGCATTTTGACAATTAGCGCGAAAAGGAAGTCCCCTCCGCCCTTGAGACGGCTTATTTTTCATTTATTATTTTCAAGAACATTGAAACACCGATTCTCGGTATGGTTAACCGCAGGTGCTACAAAGTATCAATCCACTCCGTGCACACGCACTCTCTTCGCTCGCTGCAATGTACTGCGAACGTTCACATTCTTTTTTATCCCGTATGAATGCCTGCTCCCCTATCGCTTTCAGCGCTTCCCCGCCGGTCGACGACTTTGTTTTTTTTATGGTACATTCCTAATTTAAAAGTGAATTTCACAATATTTTCGTCATGTCGAATTTTTTCGCCCGCGGAGAGTCGCGATCGTAAAAGTTGCCAGAGAATTCTTGTCCGAAGGTACTCATTTTCTTGACTTCACTGTTTGCTTATTATTATTCGTCCTCTTTCGGAATAATTCATCGTTGGACGAGCACGAATGTCGAGGGAGACTTACCTACTGCGTATTTTTTTTTTAATAATCATTCTTCTACGAACTTCGAGCAATGAAACTTAATTGACTCGCTTGGCAAGAGACAGAGACCGCGGGAGAATGAGAGAGAGAGAGAGCTTCAAAGTCTGCCGGCCGGTATCGTAAAGCCGCGAGAAAGGGCTCAAAAGAACAGTGGTCGATGACCTTAAAACTCAATTTTTATTCATATTTTTTTTCAACAACTTGTTATTATGGTTCTTCTAGGAGATCGGTATAGTTCAGACGGCGGGTGCTTATCTTTCAAGCAATCATCATAATAATTGTTACATTGAAAATTTTTTTTTATCTAAAAAAATCAGTCGGACAATAAACAAGGCTGTTTTTTTAGCTTTGTTTTAGTCGCACGTTGAGGATATGACTTCCGGTAAAACGTGTACGCAATTGCGCAACAAGACCGGCTACTATAGTACATCCATTCGGTGCCTTTATCCACCTTTTATCTCTCGTTCTCTTTACCTCCGGTTCGCCATTTCCGCGCAATACTTCGATGTTTGCCGACCTCACCTCGTTTCGCTAATGCGCTAACGACCGCGAGTCCCTCGCGGCTTTCTAGCACTCTGGCAAGTACTATCTTCCACTCGGTGTTATACTAAACCGTTGGCAACCCGCAGTGCACACAACACACAGCCGAGTAAGAGAGAGGACCGGCGCGATTACAAGTTTAAGGTAGCGCCCGCGCGCCATCAGCAACGGCACTGGACGCCGCGGCTCTCTCGCCCCCTTCGACTCCTCTCGTAAAATTATCCGTAATAAAATTGTGATTTACGTCCTCGTTCCTGGAAAGCGGATCGGTCAAACTCGGCATCGTGACGCCACAGCTCCGCGCGCAACCTAAGACGACCGGTGGTGGATCTCTTCTCGGTCGACTGACCTTTGAGGAATAATTATTATTTTCGCGAAATATACCGGTCGGCCATTTTTACAAAGATATTTGCGCTCAGTTCCCTCGAACTCATTCCTCGAGAGCTTGTACTCTCAATGACGTAAAAATGCGTTCTTTGTCTTCACGATTACTGAGGATGGATACCGATGCACTCGGTAGACAGTTAGTGATGCCTGCCGTAACTACCCAGCCATGTCCAGTGTTGGGAATAAGGCGATTGAATATTCGAAGCACGGTGTTGAATGCCACCTCCCTTTTGAAGCTTAAAAATCAAAGTATTCCTTTTAAACGAAAATTCGAAAAACTTCGAAACAATTCTTCAGCATTGGTATTTCTTTCAAGGTTAACATTTACATTATATAATTTTTAACGGAAAGGCTCGAAAGATATAGTAACCTAACGTGGTGATCGGGATTTATAGGCGAGTTTCAATGGCTTAAAACTTTTAAAATCGATTTCGATAGTTTTATATTTACGTGCCATATCTACGTAACTCTGTGGGAGAAGAGTGAAAAAAAAAACGCTCTATCACGAAACTACATGTAGAATAGTGTTTGCGTGGAAAATGTTTAAGGAAACGCGACCTAAGGGAGAAAGCGGTGAAACGGGGGAGTTCGGCTATAGTAGTGGGCCGAGGGTGAATTTTTTTCGATTTCGTTGACACCGCGAGGACGCACGACGAAGATCCTTCTCTTCTTTTCTCGAGAGCGAACTATATAGTGCGAGGGGAAAGCCGAAAGCGCTCTTGAGACACGTATAGGACGTAAACGCAAAGTAGAACGCACGACACCCGTGAGTAGTCGTAAAACGAAACTGTAAAACTGAGAAGGCCTTGTGGGAGAGAAGCACCTCCGGGGCACTCGCTACATCCCAAGGTCTACGTACCAATTTTCTACGCAACTTTGCCCTCTCCGGGTTACTAAGCAGCGGTACTCGATAGCAAGCGCGCTTCACGCCCAGAATTGAAACTATTTCGATTTCGGAGAAAATTCGTTTTTTTTTTCTTCTTTTTTTTTTGAAGATTCTTACAATTCGGAAGTTTATTTCAATATTTGCAAAAACTTAACCAACGACTTTAAGGGAATAAAATTATTTTACAAAAATTAAAAAACTCCCGACTGAAAAAGAGACTAAACACGTGAATAATTAATTGTTATTTCACGCTTTTTTTTTAGTTGGGAGTTTTTAAATTTTCTAAACATTTTCATTTCATCCTTTTTGAAGAAGCCACATTTTAACTCAGACCTAGACTTCCGTGAATTTGAGATTATACCGCATACAGAACGAGCGCCTGACGAGCCACCGGGAGTCAAAAAAATATAATGCAAAATATGGCGCCCAATCTTCGATAAAACTAAAGAACGACTCTGTAAAATGCTTTTTTCTCTACGAATGTTCAACTAATTTAAATTCTCTATTGCAAGCGACATCGACCATACGTCATAGAATCGCTGTATTTATTCTGCTAAGTAATTTTTAGCCGTTTTCGAGAACATAACGAAGGACGGATAACGAAATCGCTCGTCTCCGTGAAACACATAATTCCCGTCTGGAGTTACTAAAAAAAATGAAAAGACTCCAAACTTTACAATCCAGTGGTATACTTTGATATACAAACTCTTTCTTTCACTTCATAAATGATCATTTTGGATGCGTGAAGGTACTAAAAAGAATTTTCATGTGCTTTGAAAACTGCAGCAACTTCTTTACGTCCGTTTCCGTAAAAAAATTTCGATATAAAACTTACAGATAGCATAGAGGGCTCAATGCAAGAGAAATGTATTCTCGCGAGTTGCGTATTATTATTGCAAAACCATCCATTTCACGGGGATAGTGGTAGCAAAGCTGCGGTCGAGGTCACCCGGAACATTTCTCGTCGTACTCCGCCAGTTCCGTTTTTTCATTTTTTTTTTTACTATTTTCTCTCACACACCCTACAGGCCCGTTATTCGCTGCTAGAAAATTCAATCTAGCAAAGTTTTATGTCCGTCGAGCGTGTTGAAGTGGAAAGAGAATATTAGAAACGAACGCATTTTATTAAGGCGGTTTATGACTAGGAGCGCGCACGCCTGTACCCCCCAACGTTATACTACATGTACACCGCGTGCCGGTAGCTCGAATAGAGCACAACGTAAGCACTTTTGCCCGACACCCCGTCGATTCTCGCGAGAGCACTTTACTTCTTTTCGATTCCTCGAAGCGAGCAAAGAAACCAGTAAAGCTTATGGTCGAAATCTATATTCGTTCCACTTTTAAGATAATTACGTATCCCTCGTCGAGCAATCATCTCTTCTCGCAGGATTTATGACCTCTTTCACCCGCACTTTTGCCCCGTGAAGCTCGATTATCGAACATAATCCGTTTCGTTTAAAAATCTCTTGGAAGTCGCGAATTAACGTAATCACGATTTTATAGAATTAATTTAAAAAACGATTCATTTTTTATTTTTCGAAACCGATTGTGATATAGTATAGGATGTTATAGGGATTGCGTCGATGTATTATCCCGGGTTTGCGAGTACAAATCTACGCTTGGAAAAGAAGTATACTGTGGAAAGGAAAATTCTCGGTTGTCGGTAACTTGCCCCGGAAATTGCCCACTCGTTATGTAATGCCTTCAGAAAACTAAAATGTTATCCATATGTGGTGATTCCACCGCCTCGAATGTACGTGACTGCAGCTGGTCAAAATTTTCGACGGTTTTTCGATTTCTACTCAAGATGACGTTAGGTGTTGAAGCGTTTATAATTATTCCTTTCATACGAATACTCCTCTATTATCACTGCATTGCAATCTCAGAATGTCGACTTAGTATACGAGAAAAATATTCAGATATGTAATTTTTTTAAATATTTTTTCTGTTTGGAAATCATATTTTTTTCAATGTCCAACTCTCGATTTCCATGAACTGATGCAAAGCTTAACAATTTTTCTTTCTCCATCACTCCCCAATTGAAAATCTAATTTCTTACGACAAGTGTTGTTACAGTGGAAATTAGGATATTTTTCAGAAAATTACGAAATTTAAAAAATTTTCACTATGACGTTACCAGTGAAAACCGGGGTTTCGAACCCAAACAGAACGTCACGAAATAACATTTTTATACTTTTTAAAGAAACTGTTATAACAAGGATAATTATGACATTTTTTGAAAAAGTGTAAAAAAATCGAAGAATTTTTAAAAATCTTACTTCAACGTGAGTTTCGGTAAAAGTTTGAGACTTTCCAGACTGGAACTGTCGTAAGAAGAAAATATTCTATTTGTTTTGGCAGAAACTTGATAAATACCCGTGTTAAAAAATGTATCGAAATATGACGTCGATAACATATTTTGGAATTTTGTTTTAATCCTTTATCATCGTTTTTTTTTCCTTCGTTGCCTGTATGTGTTTAACGCTCAGTCATTACCAACAGTCAATAAAAAAAATAGTAAACTGACAAAATATATAAGTCGCAAATGCAGGATACGTGAAATTCATCGTGGAATTCTTCATTGTGAAGATGTATGATTAGACATAAGCGTTGTTGGGACATTTGAGGAAATGAGGAGACGAAAAAAAAATCAACTCTAATAATTGAAATATACCAAAAATTTATTTACATAAAAACATGAAATATGATGTACCCATAGTATAAATCAACTGCTGCGCATTTTATCTCCGATGTTATTATTATACCCCGAAAAATCGTCGTAGACTCGCGAAAAAAAGGAACGGTATTGTCACAATTCTAAATTCGACTCACATAATTCGATAAGCTGAATATAAATTCGCAAGAATCTATGTCTAATCTATCAAAGTATATTGGATTATTCTGTGGGCAGAGAAAAATTCGTACGCGTTTGAATAAACGAAACCATTTTTTTGCTTAGGGTATTATAAATGAAAGCACAGGGACGTGTTTTTTTGTTGTTTTTAGTCAATCGAAAAATCATTTCGAATTGTAAAAACTCCGGCTGGCGAGACCGGAGTTCCTAAACTCGAATACACAAATAATATAATTTCAAGTAAATTCATTCTTCGCTACTATTCATAAATAGTGTGTTTATATTAATCCATCGCAATACTCTTCAATAGTAATTTTTTTTCTGTTTTTCTTCTTCATAGTACCATTCGTTACAATATTTACATAAACATACGTACAACTTAAGAGATTAAGGGTTTTTTTTTAAAGTAAAATAGCATAATAAAAATATGTCGTTTACTATTCGTTTAATTAGAATTTCGATTACTGCGTTCTGACCAATTGCACTAAATATTCGCTGTACGACGATGCGAATATGAATTTATGAATTTCCTAAATTTTTCTTGTCAATTTTCTTCGTCACGCTTTTTTGAGACGGAGCATTTTTTCAAGTTTTATCTAAAATTTTTTCATTACGTGAATTTCGTTAATCGTGCTTCAATTTTTTTTTTATTTTCGATCGATCATCGTTTTGGCAGTCATTTTTAACACTACTCATTCGCGTTAGTGTCTCGAAACATCTATGAAAAAAAAAACGTTTCGCGATATATCGCCGATTAATTGCCAAGAGGATTATATTATTCGACATACGGCAATAAGATCAGAATTGAAAACTATCTACTTACAAGGGTTGACGCGATTACGGGTTTTCTACGAGAAATACAATTACAAAAATTCGTCGTCGCAGCGTATCCGCGTGTGTACGTCTGTGCGGACGCGCGTTTTACGGTGAAAAGTACATCTCGATATCAAATTGCGTTACAAAGTTATTTGTAAAAATTCGTTTACGTTTAACGATTTTAATTATTGGCTTCCGTTGACTTGCAAACTACGTCATTGCGGTTGCATACATCGCAGTGCTCGAAGACACATTTTTTTCGTCTGTCACAATTACGTATACGATAAACCGAGAAAAAAAACACAAAGAATCTCGAATTTCTCTTGGCGCTTATCGATTTTTTTTCGACTCGCGAACCAAAGATCGAAGTCTCTCTGAATTCGCGAAAAGCGATCGTCACATATGAATCGAAGTTGTGACGGGTATCGTTGAAGAAATTAGATACAAAAAAAGTACAATAGCCTCATCTCCGACGTAAATGAGCCGTTGACAATTAATTGTTATAAATTTCGCTTCGATTTTATGTCGCGATACTTTATACGCCAACCCGGTACCGCAATAAATGACGATAGAGACGTATACACATAGGTACCAAGAGAAATATTTTCAAAAGAAAAAAAATCTCTTACATCGATATAGGTACTCGATTATCCTTAGTCGGTTTAAATGCTTAAAAATTACGCTTCATTTTTTTTTTGTTTTGTTTTTCACGTTTCCCAATAAATGCAGTGTTATCAAAAAATGGCATTAACGAGATCTCAGTTATGATAGATTGGTGCGAGTTTGCGATACCAAACGATTCGCGTCGTCGCCCAAATCTACAGACGTTAAAAACGATTAAAGGGGAAAGAAAACCAAGAGAAATTAGATCACACATTGAGGTTCACTGTATATGTACGTAAATTCTATTTATCGCGCTCCGTTTCGACGAGCATTAACTGTACGATATACCTATACATACGATATTACGTTAATTACGGCTGGGGCGCGTTTCGGGGGGCATATATATGTATACGTATAATTATATAAATCGTCATACATACAAATGCATTTAATTATTTCAATTATTTCGTAAGTAAACGTCACAGTGTAAATGTTCGTATATAAAGCACCTTGATTACAAAATTTGTTTATTTTTTTTATGCGTTGAAAAATATGCAAAACGTAGCAGGCGGGGTTCACTCGTCAGCGACCACTGTATACTCGATTACCAAAGTTTACTTTTTTTTTCATTTTCATATTAATTTTTTTTCTTTCGATTTGTTTTTCGTAACTCGTACACATCGGACTGCGGTTTTTACGTAAAGCAAATGTGCGCTTTGTATCTCTGATAAGTAACGCGTTTTCATTTTTTTTTTTGTTTTTTTGTTTTTTTTTAGTAACCGACGATGGGCCACGATGAGTTTTCCATTACATAAGCTGGCTTATGATTTATATATCACATCCTTAACATGTGCGGCAGTAGTACTTAGAAGCTAAAATTTTTTTGTTCTTTTTTATTTTATTTTTTTAATCCATCTCCACGCCTGAGTAGAGAATCTTATTCTCTTCGATTTCGCGTGTATTTCTCGTTACCTAAGACTATGTATTTTTTAAAATCATTTATATTTTCTGTTTTTTTTTTGTCACCTGTATCGTTCGCAAGCGCTATCGATCGGCGGTATCGCACCCCTTTTTTACGTTTGTTTCGGCAATAATAATTGTACAATTGACAAACACAGACGAGTTTGGGAAAGGATACCGCAAAATCCTTACGGTAAATAACAATTTCTCACCGATATTTTTCTTCGGAGACTCGAACGTGCGAAATCAGGGTAATCCGAGGTTTCGTGCAGCTGATCGTACAACGGATACAGATACGGTACCGATACCGTAATGCCGATGCTATCAAAGCCTTAAAAAACGAAAGAAGAAAAGAACGATACGCTCCCAGGGTTCGTGCGAAAGATGCCTGAAGCAACCAAAGTAACTACGCCTTCTCCGAACACCGTGATCGTCATTGAACGCGAAACAATCAATCGTGAAAGCAATGTCAAAATTCTCTTTTACAATCCGTTCATTGACCTCAATAAAAAAAATGTTTCGTTACGAAAACAAAAGAAATACATTTTTGTAACCCCAGAAATCAAGTAGCATCGCATTTGAAATGTTTTTCCGCAAATTTTCTACTGTTTTGAGTGTTAAAAAGAAGAAAAAGAAAAGTGCAATGCAAGTCAAGATGGCAAATCGCACGTTGATCGAATGAGAATAATGAAAACAATAGCAAGAATGACTCGAGATCGATAAGAAAAAGAGAGATCGATCTCCGGTTATCCCTTCGCTATTTCCACCATCCGCAGAAGCAGCAGTACCATCGCCTCTCGCTGTGAGGCTGTATTATCTGCTACTGTCAGTGCATCGCTCTCGTCGTCAGGTGTGTAGTTTCCGCTCTCTTCGGCGGTGGCGGCGGTGGTCTTCGTTTGCTAGCGATCGCGTTAGCGATGTTCATACTGCAATTCTCATCGGCGAATCTGACGGTGTTTTGTCGCGATGGACTAGTGGCGTACTCGACGGGTGCATTGGGATCGGTGGCGTAAACGTTCTCATAAAGATTATCGGCGCCGTAGTGCTCCTGAACCCAATTCGATACGTTGGTCTCCCTATAGTCTGCTATCGCCGGCGGTGGATCGCGAAATCCGAGTACCTCGTGAGGCGTCGTCGTCGAGTCGAGTTTACATTTTTGCGCAACTTGCCACTTCTTTCTCATGACACGTTGAAGATCCTTGAGAAAATCACCGGGTGGCGCTTGATCCGAAGCGGCCAATTTTTTCGGCGACGTAAGCCTCGTGCTGTCCGAGCGTCTCGGTGGCATCGGTTTTCGTTGAGGAAGCGCCGGACTGCCGGGTTCTTGTTGGGGCGGCAGATTGAACGATATCTTTTTTCCCGTGCCAGTCTTCGACTTCGGCGAAGTGGGCGGCTCCTGAATCGTCACTCTCCTCTGCGGTTGAGGGCTCGAAGCGGCTTTAAGCTCTGCGAGATACGGCGGCGTTGCGTAGTGACCAGAATTTTGTTTAAGAGCGCTTCTTCTCACGGTATCCATGTTAGGATTCGCTCGTATCGACTGACCGTAGATCGGTTCTGTTTTAGAGTTTTGCCTCGAAAGCTGAACGTTGCAATTCTGTTGCAACTGCGCTTGAATCTGTTGCTGCTGGATCTGCGCGCCGTAAGCTGGCGGCGGTACGAATGGTGGCGGCGACACGAAACTCGGCGAACTTGGCGCGTACGTCGGCGTACTTGCGTTCGATCCCGGATAAGAATTGTGCGGCGATGAGGAATTTCTCATGTTGTTCGTGTATATCTGATGATTGTTCGTCATCGTTGAATTTTGATTGCCGTTAGTCGCGTATATTTGATTATTCGCGGATTTAACGGGTGTGTGAGTCGGCGTACCGTCGGGCGACATCGAGTTTGTCGGTGTCGATTGCTTGGGTCTCGCGCGTCTTATCGTACCGGTTTCGCCGACCAGCGGACTTGGAGGTGGAGGTAACGAGGCGAGACTCAGACACGAACCGGTCAATTCCGATGTGTTGCACATCGATAATTCGCCCGGTGCCGGCGGTGGTGGAAGCGAATCCAACGACAGATTCGACCTGAACATCTCCGGCGGTGGCGGCGGAAGTGGCTCACCGTCGGACTCGCCTTCCTCCGATACTCGGGGCGGTGATGGCGGTGGTGGCAGCGAGGTAATGGAATCCATCTGGAAAGAAATCAATTTATTTAGCTTGTTTGTAGATTTTTTGTTAATTGACAGCGACCCAAGCGAATTAAAGAAATATGCTTTGGACTATCCAGAGATAATGTCGCTTCGACAAGGATAATACTTGAAGACTATCTTTTTTTTCTCACAAATGAGCAATCCAAAAATGAGGTAAAAGCTAAACCTTTCTTTAAAACCAAGTTCTACGAACCATGCATTGTTGTATCGGACTGGTTGGTGTCTTGGAATCTTGGCTTTCGGTTCTGTTGTAACCCATCGGGCTGACGCGTTCTCTGACCGGTGTTCCGGGTGACGGACTTACTGGCGTAGCATTGCCGGACCTGTGATGTCTCTTCAATGTTCCCGAACTATCGGAATCAGTGCCGCTTCTTCGACGACTGTGTCGTCTCGTCAGTGTTCCCGAACCTGAACTCGTCGGACTCGGACACGAATCCGGCTCGTCGCGCACCGTCTCGCCGACTTCTTTCAATTGTCGCGTTATCGAGGTGAGAGGTAATTTTGGATTCATCGAAGGTTTTCGCTTTATCGTACCGGTCGGAAATTCACCGCATTCGAATGCGACCTCGCAACTGCTCGGCGCACCGTCAGACAAACAACCGCTGGAACTCGAACTACTCGCACGGCTCAATCTTCCGTCGTTGTTGTAACTCTGTCGTTGATCCGAATTGTAACTCTGTCGCTGATTATCGTACTGTTGTCTCGCGTTGCTTTCTGTACCGTTGTGCCTATTCATTTCCGTGAATTGCCGCGCATTGTCGTTCGTGGTATTGTATTGCGTCTGCGACGAGGGTGGCACGGCGATTGAGCTCACCGAACACGATCTCGCGTGTGCCAAAAGATCCAAATCCTCTTGCGCAAGTTCGTCGACTAGGGTACGATAATTTTCCATCAATTGACGACCGTACTTTGCCACCCTTATGCCCGTCATCCATTTTTCCAACACGTTGCTGTCCTCGGCGCACAGAAATTTGATGTATTTCGTTGATTTTGGCTGTTGCAAACGCGGATGCTTTACGGCAAAACAAAAATCCGTTGGGGCTTTGTATTTCTTTTTCCAACCCACGCCGTAGTATACTTGATTGACGTCGAATGTCGCGAGACAAACGAGATCTCGGGCCGTTCGAGCTTTTTCTTTCGGCCAATAATACAGACCCGATGCGCGCAGTATGAAATGATACTTTTTCCAACCCTTCTTACCGTCCGACTTTAAGTAGAGCGGCCCCTCGACCTGAAAAAGCACAAAGGCGGAGAATTAGATTAAAGAAAAATGTACAAACGGGAAAGAAATTACGTGAAACATTGCGGCAGGATATACGAGCCGCTGCGCCAGCTCGTTGGAGTAAAATCTTTTCTGGCACTTTTCCCATGGCGCGATATCGCTTGTTGCTAAGCGCGAATAACTTCGAGACTGCGGCAGCACGGCACCTTTTTTTCGTATTGAAAAGCTTTTTTTTTATTTACCTCCGGCACACTGACGTTGCTGCTGGAGAAGAATTCTTCGAGAAGTATGTTCCTCGAGTGATCGTCGTATTCGGTACTACTACGATCCGACGGTCCGAGAAGATATCTCTCCGGTGTTTGAATCAGTTGTGTCTTCTCTGGCCTCTCGACGAAAAGCAATTTATTCTTCGAGTCCCTCGTCCACAAAAGAAGATTCTCCACCAAGAGCTCGTGATCCTCGTACACCCTCTCTGCGCAACAATCGGGAAATCAATTTACAATATTTTCTTTGCGGTGAAGAATGAATGGATGATAAAAAAGACCAAAATGAAGGCGTTATTGCTTTTTTTTGTTTACATAGCTGAAATATTACGTATTGGATATATTTTAAAAACGATTTTTTTTTCGCGGCGCAAGAATCGGAAAATCAATTTACACTCTTTTCTTTTCATTGAAGAATGAATGGACGATTAAAAAAAAAAGATCGAAAAAAAGGCATTATCGCTTTTTGTAGTTCACATAGTTGAAATATTACGTATCGGATAATTTTTAAAGACGATTTATTTCCCCGCTGTTTTTTTTTTCTTTTATTTGCGAAAATGGATAATGACCGCGAAAGAGCGAAATATGTAAAAAAAAAGTATGACTTTTACATATAACGACCGCAGACTACAGATATATATACTTTTTTTCCAAGTAGAAGCAAAAACGTACCCATGAAAAGATCAGGCAGATGCTCAACGACAGCCCACTTAGGATCCATCGCCACGTGATTTTTGTCAGCCAGTAGCCGGCAAACGTGGGCAACGCTCATTCCCTCGTCAACGAGAAGACTCTTACCACTGCCGTCGAGAGTGAACGCTTTGATGAACAACTTCTGTACGCTTGCCTCTCGCATTTTTTCTAATGCCAGTCGAATCTTTTCCGCCTTTGCTCTGCTGGCGGCATCTGCGATAGAAATTTCATTTATAAAATAACTTCGATAAATTCTACAAATCTGTATTTCTCGCTTTTGCAAGTGGAATTTTGGAATTAATTATTTTCATTTTCACATCACTTACCCATCAGCTGATGGGATTGCTGTTGAGGGACCGTGTGCATGGCGGTCTGAGGCGGTTTGTGTCCTGAACCACTACTACTTGCTGAACTCTCGCTCGACAGCATCGATACCGTGTCCGAGAAGGCGCTATCGTTGTCCGGGCTATCCGTTCGCATACCTAAAAAAAGAAAAACCAATAGTAATAACCAATAATTTAAAAAAATATATAATAACTCAAAGGACCGAAAATAAATCGAATTTACGAATTATTAAAAAAAATGAAATTTATGATTGTAAAAATAAATTTAAGTAATTAAGTTTCATTTTATTTTCAGTTTTAATTTTTTTCAAATTTATCCCCGAAATTCTCAAATTTTATTTTCCTTCAATATACCTCCATCATTTTTTCCAATGTCGGTGCTATCGCCTGCTGTGATTCTAGCGCTATTCGGTCTTCCCGATCGCTGTGAATCCGGCGCTGGGCCTGTAGAAGCGATGTCGCCGTCGCATCTTCTTTCCAGAGCGCAAAGTTCACCGAGTATTGCATCGAGATCGACATCTTGTGAATCTGTAAAAAAAAAAAGGCTTCCATTAATAATGAAAAAGATTTGTGTTTATGAAAAAACTCGCATGGCGTGTCTTTTTTTAAAATGTAATATCCTCTGAAAAATTGGAAAAGATCTGCGACGTCTGTTTCCGACGATTTAGAAGGAGCGAATGCTTGATATGAGGTATTTGCCTACCAGCCTACTCACCCGACAAGACTTATTACGGAATTTATCTCTCTCATTTTCTCTCTACGAGAGCAAACCAGTTTTACGCTAATTGCCTGGACATTTCTACCGCGTTCACGCGAGGGGGATGATGCCGCTGGTTCAGCAGCGAGGGGGGGCGTACGGTTGAGCGAACCGAACGAGAGAGTCCCTCTCCGATGTCCGGCTCTCGAGGCGGAGCGGATAACGACCCACTCAACGTTGCACAGTAGAGCCGGTAACCGACCTCGCGCAACTCTCCATCTCAATGGTTTCTCGCTGGCGATCGAGAGCTCAACGTCCATAACCGCCGAGGAAGAATATTCTCGAGATCTCTTCGTGAAGCAGCAGCGAGAAAACCAGAGTCCCTGAACTCGCCGCAACAACTCGAACCGGGCAATGAAATTGCGTCGAGCCGGAATCGTAATTTGTTTTTGTGTTACATAATTTTAACGAGAAGTTATTTATTGCATATAAGACAGCAACAAAAACCTCGACTGTTATATGCAAGGCAAATACTGACGATAAAGGGAGTTTTCCCGTTATAAATTCAAACGAAAAACGACTTTTTTTTTCGTTAGATTTGACATTCCCGACATGTTTGCATAAAAATCAAGACAATTACGCGGCCGGAAGTGGCCGGCTCGAGCGTTAAGATGTTCCGCGAATAGCGGCTAACGTACAACATAATTGTAATGAACAGCAATTTGGTTCGATTTGGCTTCCAAGGCATCGAAGACTATAACCATCGTCATGCCCGTGGTGAAATAACAGTTCTCGAAGTACTAATAACGCTTTCCAAGTACTTCGCCCCTTTGCCCTTAAGATTGATAGGTATCTCGCGTTTCGCCTTATCCACCAGAGCTTCACTTTGCATCTCGTTAAATTTACCCTTCACGCGGAGAAACCCCGGTTTAGTCTGTAACGGTACTCTCCGACGGCGCTTCGTCGAAGAAGGGTTGTTGTTTGCTGCTATACCGGAAGCTACGGTATATAATAGTGAATTTTGAAATTACCGAAAGGTAAAAGCCAGCTGTAACAACTGTAGCCGCATATTCCGCGCGCGCGGGGGCTGTTTCTCGCACAATATGGATAGTTATCACAGCGCAACGGTAGGCGATCTCTGTGTGTGCAAAACGTGCCGAAACACCGAGACTCGGGCGCTCGTTACGGTAATCAACGAAATTAACTTTACAAACGGTCGTTGGACGGCACACGCCTATACCTATTCGCGGTATTATACCGAAGTTTGCACGTCGTGTATACATTTGTGAACGACGCTAAAGCTGCTTCTCTCAGTATCCCATCGTTTATAATTAATACTAATTGCGTTGCGAGCAAATTTCGGCGTTATACTCCAATACGGGAAGCGCAGCAAAAAAAATTGGATTAATGCTTAATCATGGATTCAAACTTCATTGTGATAATTATTGGACAGATTTTTGCGCTTTGTCGTCGATAGTTTTATTTATTTAAACGCAAATTTAAATACCTTATACTTTCCGGATTCTGGTAAAATTCATATTTAACATTTTTTTTTACACCGCGCATCGCTATTCATCTCTACCGTATTTTCGATGTTTCATCAAAAAAATTGTACAACCTCCTCGAAGTGTTGATATACTCGTGTCTTTGAAGTTTTTCCAATTTCTTTTCCGTGCTTTGAGGATACATTTTTTTTTTACGTCGAAGAGGCGCAGTTCGCGTTTATTTCGCTACGGCTCTGCCGCGTGTATCCAATAAAGGATTAGCAGATATATTATCAAAGCTCATAAATCAGTACGCGAATATCCGGCGAGTCTAAACTTTCGCTTGCCATATAACATACTCCGTTTATCGTAAATGAGAGATTCAGCACAGAGGATATACGGATTTATCTTCTCTTCCTCGAGCGCGACAAGCAACAGTGAACACGAGTAGCGAAATGAGCTCTTGGATATAAAGCAAAGGCGTTAAATTCCTATCCACGAGTCAGACACAGTGGACTGTGCTTAGTTGCAGGGGTATTAGGGCGTACAGTGTGGGCTTCGGTAGCTTCAACATTATACCAACGAGTTGTTTCCACTTTAACTCTTCTATATACCTAACGTCGCCGGTAATTCGCATAATGCACGTAGAATAGTACTCCAGGGTGTGTTCGAGGGAAACCCGAACAAACTGTAGGACTTTGCATAAATATATATACGTAAGTATACGTTGTACACGAGCACATGGAATAGCCACACATTCGTACGTATTCCATATGAATTATTTAACTCAAACCGCATTACATTACGCGACAGTTTCGCCGATTCGTGATATAATTCCAAAATCAACAATGTTTCGGCGTCAAAATGTTCACTCGAAAACCGCGTTTTGACGGTAAACTCTGTTCGCACGAATTTCCGTAATTCGACGCCGTTCGACGATGCGTTTAATCGGGTAGCTTCTACAATTATCGGTTTACCATTATTCTACTAGTTTCTGCCAATAGGACGGAAATGAAAAACGGGAAGTTGATTTGCTTCCCGGGAAATCGAATATCTGACTGTTCACGATTCGTAATCTAATATCGTTCGCCACGAACTCGTGGACTGCAGGATAAATATTTGCACGTGTTTTTGGCGACGCGAAATAAATTTTGCGTCGATATATAGAGTAAATAGAGCAGAGTAACGAGAGGCGAGGCGAGAGTTATACGATGACGGTTCGCGGATGGAATGCGAGATAACTGAGAGAATTGTCAGCGGTGACGTGACGGGTCGGTGGCACGTCAATTGTCGAGTTTCCTCGAGTGAAATTGATGTTACATGTTGAGCAGCAAATGACGGATCTCAGTTGGGCGCAAAGCCGAATGTACGAAAAAAATGTTTTAATAAAAATTAATAAAAAGGAATGTTAATTTTTTTGGAATTAATTAAAGTCTTGAAATTAAAGAAAATAAAAATTGCATACACGTATGCGATAAAATTTTTTTTTTCGTAAGCTATGACGCCCAACTGAGTTTCATAAACGCTTAAACGCCACCTATTGTTAGCGTCCGAAAAAAAAATTAGCTGGTTGTAATTTTTTGTTACGAACACCTGCGACTTTGATAAAGACTAACAAAAAAAAAAAAACGAAGAAACGTAACACGAGGCGTCGTAAAGCGAAGCGGAAAGTGCGTAAAGCTACAGTATGTGTTACAATGGCACAATACCGTTAGAAATGTTACACGCGACCAGAGGGCATCGGTGTTCGTTGGTTTTCAATGAAATAGTGTACTATGGAACGCACACCCCGATATATACATAAATGTGTACGTGTGTACGGTACAATAATAGTGATGGTTAAAGGAATAATACAAGAGGTAAGGCGCACAGCGTGCCGGCGTTTCGTATTCTCGCGGCGTTTCTCGACTCGGCTCGTCGCCGAGTGACAGAGCAGCGTCGTGAGTCACATCGTGGCATACAGCGCCGAGAGACACACGTCTCTATTCTACTTTGCGACAACATTCGACGCGTCAATGCTGTTGTGGGTGACAAGAGGAAGAAAAAGAAGTCAGGCGCCCTGTTACGCCGCGGCTCGAGGGAGATAAAAGACCAATGACGATGAGGGGACAATGCTATAGCTACGGGGGGGAAGACGCTTTTATTATCGTGTGTCTTCTCAGGCACACGCAACACGAATCTATGTACACGAACAGCGAGGGCCAAGTCCGGCTGGGTCATCGACATACAACCCGCTTGAATATCAACAAAGAATAGAATCTCCGAAAAGACAAATTTGTTTTACTGTTTGTTCATGTCACGTGTTTTTGCCCGATTTTATATAAAATTTAAACATTTTTTCTCCGGCGAAAAATTTGAAATTGATTATAAAAATTAATAAAAATAAAGCCGATCGTATATTTTTCTTTTTTAATCTAAGGTACTTTTGGTTTGCAAAAGGCAACGAAAAAAAAATTAGATTCAAAAAACGAGAATTGATAAATGAAATGAAGAAAAACGCATGTACCTCTGCAAGAAAAGTAGCCAAGAATACTCTCGTTGCTGCCGAAGTGGCCGAGCATTTTTCGAGCGGTCGTTCCGCTCGACAGGATACCTCCGTGATATAGCCAACAAAAGGAGCGCAGCGTGTCGAACCCAATCATAAACGACACCTGCAGTCACCCCGTTTGCGGTCTGACATTTTGCTTTTTTTTTCAATATTTTTTCTCCCAGCGAGATAACCGCGAGAATTCGTTCGCAGAATTTGCACGATCTGCTTGTCCTCGTTACTCGAACACACCGAGCAGCACGAGAAATACTGTTCACGGTTTCACTGTGTAAACCGCGAGTTTTCTCATTCGTGAACACCACGAGGCACAAACCCATTTACAGAATGTCATCGTTTCCGATTATTAACTCGATGAATCGTCTCGAACACAATAAAAAACACAAAAACTCGATCACTCCAGATATTTCAACCCTTTATTCTATCGAAACACGATAATTTAACGCTTATATACAATGTAAACAAATTTTTTATCGTTGTTTTATAACACCAATTATTCGTTGTTACATCGCAGAATGTATGAAATTAAGCACAATTAATTAATTTAATTGGTTAATATTTTTAAAAAAGTCTTAATAACACGGTAAAAATGAATAGAAAACAGGTAAAAGATAGAATGAAAGGCGATGCTCGCGGCGCGTGCGACCGAGCTTGACTAAAGGCCTTAAAGGTAGCGCGGTATATAGTAAGCAGTCGTCTCACTGATCCTCGAGCCTCAACTCAGTTCTCCCGCTTCTCCTTGGATTTTCCATGCGCGCGTTATCCGCATAGCTAGGCTCAAGTCAGTGAGTAGCATCGTGAAGTAGTAAAGTGAGTAAAGGCTCATTCCATCGTACTACAGAGTCTGTACCACAGATATCGTATCCACTGGCCGGCGCTCACGGTGTGCGGTGTGCGAGATACTTAAAGCCGCGCGAGTGCAGTCCGTGCAATGGTATGCCTACGCGTTCGTGAAGTATTCGCGGTCGGACTCGCGATATGTACCACTAGTATGCGATAGGTACTGGTATTACTCGGGGAGCGCTACCTACACCGGTCTTCGTATGGGGCGAACCGTGCATGCAATACTCGGTACTCCCGGTTAAACGTTAAGTCAGGTATGACGCGCGGCAACTTGCATCGCGATACCCACACAATCGTACTCGGTAGCTCTCGTTACGCGAAAACCAGTCACATTCATAGACATAGCACAGCGGACGGATTACTGTACAAAATTTCCTTGCGATTTATTATTCCAATAAACAAAAAAGACAATCCGACTGGAAAAACGTCCGAACAGAAATTTATATACCGGTATAGAATTTTTTTTCTGCATAATCTATGTATTTAATTTCGAATAAAGGTGCGCTGCAATTTTAATCAGTTATTTCAATGTAATAATGAAATTTGTGATTCAAACACAACATTTGTTTAATTCTGCGAAAAGTGTTTTTTATTTACGAAAACTTATCAAAAATTTGTTTTTTTTTTTCGATGTTTTTATAAATGTTCCATATAATGCAGCACCTTTTGAAAGTAAAAAAAATCCTTAGTAATGTCGAGACATTTTTTCTAAAAAAAAAAATCGCGACCAATAGTACATGCATAACATCTGTGTTCTACGAGTCGTTGCGAAACGAGTTACGAGTAGATGCCAATTGGCTTTGCAAACGCGGCAATCGCCTTTGATAACATTTTTTTATGTCTGGTTGTACGAAATCTAACGCAAGCGATACGTCTTCGATTATTGCCGATGCGTTACGCAGAGTTCGTTAACCGCAGTTGAAAGCGATTGCATGAATCTCCATCGACGTCACACAGTGACCCCAATCGATCAGGAGTCGCATATCAAGTACAAAGCGATTGTCGCGATCGGTGTAAATTATTGTCATGTTATTTACATTTAGTTTATTTACAATTTCGTTTCATTTGCAATGCATAATAAAAAATTGTTTTCTTAAGGCAATTAGTTCGATACACCGTTAGTTTGAAACTCTTTATACCAGTTGTAGAAGAGCGGGCAGTCATCGAACTGTATAATGGATGTATAAACTTCAATTTTCTCCATTAATAAAATTTTTCGTCTTTCATTCCGGCATATTATATTATATGCATAAGAGATAAAATTTATCCGGGACTGCAAAACAGCGACAGAATA
Source organism: Cryptus viduatorius (assembly GCA_964006125.1). NCBI lineage: Eukaryota > Metazoa > Arthropoda > Insecta > Hymenoptera > Ichneumonidae > Cryptus > Cryptus viduatorius. The sequence goes on along the minus strand of OZ023223.1, from coordinate 499,561 downwards.
TACAAACTTCGCACGAGGAATCTCGTATCTCGAGTTTCACTAACGAGGGGCGCGAGGGGCGGATGCATTCCAACCTTCCTTCCTCGTCTGTTTGCCGCGTTCAATTAAACTTCAGAGAGCTGCCGTCCCCGGCTCCGTTCATTGCAATTTGTCCACATACGTTATACTTAGTGAAATGAAAAAGAAAAATATGATAACGCGAGGAGAATAGATCGATAGATTGGAGAAACGGATACCTATCCAACTCCGCCCCTTTCTAAATCCCCTGTATAACTCGCGTGTTTTCATGTTACCGTCTATCTAATAATTATCTCCCGCAGCGCTTTAATTAACTAATGAACATCTCGACGCTGTCCTGTATATCGAGAGAACTCGCCTCCGCGTCAAGAACGTCACGTTCGCCGCTACCAATGCCCATTACCCACAATTCGTCATCATCTCGCTTCACGAAATTCTCCGTTGACTAATGCATGCGGTACCCGGCAATATCGATTAACACGATAACAAGGACGTCGTTGAGTTGAAAGGCTCCATTCACATGTATACTAAAGCACGCTGACACGCCGTATAATCAAATATCTGACAAAAGTGATGAGTTTTCGGTAGTTTCGGTAGTTATGCTAAATTGTCACCCCACGCGATGTAAAACGAATTAATTGACAAAATGAATTTTCGATTACTAAACACGACACGGAATTTCAATTTAATCCTTTCGGTAATTATATGGGCTTTGACTGGATATTCATGAAAATTCGCGGTTACGAATCGTAATCGTGATAATTATAATAATTGTGAAGTTTATTGTATATTTCCATATCTGTATAAATGAAATGTATGCACAATATCGAGGATATACATGTGAAAACAATGCCATTAGCATCTCCCGTGATAGTGATACCTTTTAGAAGCACTTGGCGCCGGGCGACCCGCAGTGTTAAGTCCATAAACTCCAAATTATGATAACGAGCTTCTTGCATTGTGGGAACGACGCGTATACATTAACAGACCTGAAGTATATACTCTGCTATGCTATACTCGCCCAGTGCACATATTGGTGAAATGATACGCTGCTGAAATTGTCATTTCAATAGCTCTCATGTTTTGTTGCATATTATCTACACATAAGTATATATACGCGCTATAATGATGTCGATAAGGAAGATATACGATTCTCTCCGCGGTCGCGTTTTTTTCGACGGTGTGTTTTTGTATTCAGAACGGGCGATTTATCCGACTGCGTCCCCCTCCTTTCTGAGACTTTTTCTCTCCTACTGCTCTATATGTACCTAAGTACATCAGTGATTCACACTAATACGCTTACTGCCTCTTTTGTTGGTTAGTTAACGGGTCCCCGCGCCTCGATTACGATTACGGCAATGGATCTATTAAGAATTGCGAACAGTAGAAAAAGAAAGATAAGGATGAAACTCAGCATTCGTAGTATCTTAGGAGCTGATATTATAATGGATACAGTGTGTTTTTGCTTATAGTCATTTCTTTTCCTGTCTCAAGAAACGCGAGATTGCAGATCGCTGGGGTGGAAAAGGTTGTCCCGTAGCAATTTACTGTACACCTCAATTTACTCAGCGCTAAGCTCCGTGTGTTCGTTCGAAGGGTTGCCAGACGAGAAGAAACAATTTCTCAAAGGGAATAATAAATTAGCGGTCTGAGAGATAGGTGTGCGATCTCAGAGAGACACACGAGGAAGCTTTCAAACTGCATCCCACCAAATCTTCCCTAGAACGACAGCCAGACGAGCGGAAAACGAGGAATCGCGTGTGTACACGGAATAGACGGGAAGTACATACGTAGTCTATGAAAGCGAACTCTTAAGAAACATATAGTCTTTGGGAAAAACGACTAGTTCACGAACAAGAATCCGACAAACGTAGAGATCTTGGAAAAAAAAAAATAAAGTCAAATAGAAAAAGGAGAGGAAAAAAGTGAAAATGAGATGCAATGTAATTTTTCCGCAAAAATAGCGTAAGGTAGTTATGTCGCTTCCCGCTCATTTCGCATAAATTCGAGGAAATGAGTGAAAATTTCAAATACTTCTCGATGGTATGAAATCTGAAAAAATGGAGTGTTTATTCACAAATTTTTTTCGTATAAAAAAAAATACAAAACAAATCGAAAGACCTGAAAAAATTCATACGTATTCAGAAAAATGAACTAATCATTTTCATAACACAAAAACTTGGGTTTCCGGGAAATTTGTTGACTAATTTATTTTTTCAACAATTTGATAAAAATATCTTGGAATTATTATTACGCAAAATTAATGTTTTGAGTACCTTTTATACGCATGAATAATTCCAAATTTGTATACCATCGAGAAGTATTTACAATTTTCTTTCATTTTTTTCGAACTTATGCGACATTAATGGGAAGCGACAGAACTATCTTAAGTAGCTCCGATTTTTCGTAATTTTTTTTTTATTTCCTTTTTTGATGAACGTGAAAAATCCATTAAAAATGATATAATTGTTTATGAATTCGGGAATATTCCACAGCGTTAAGTGTGGTTCGGTGTGGTTCAATTTACCGTAACGATTCTCAGTGTTTTGATTTTTTTCCATGTCCGGTACCTGTCTCATTAGTCTCGACTTCTTCGTGTTCGATTTTTCAATCGCGTATATCGGTGTCAGGTGTGTCTGCAGCTACATCGAGAGTAGCTTTGCGAAACGGTGGAATAGGCCGACTTAGACTGTCGGGTATACAACGAGCACAAGTCAAGCGTGATACCGGGTTGAGGTGGAGACCCTTGAAAGCACGAGGCCAAGCATTCGTGTCTTGGTATTAGTTCCGTGAACATCTAAGACTCGCTTCCAACAGTAAAGCACCGCGATGCTGAACCTCTTCCGTGGCAGAAATACATCACGCGCAGTTAAGAGAGGCCACCTACCGCAGCAAGTACCTCTAATAGCTAGTCACCTCTATACATCATAATACGAGTCCGCATCACACGCTACGGGTATTTCATGCCCGAGGGGTGAATGGACGCTAATTCTCACAAAGCTTGAACGCTATTTTGCATCGTGACGACAATCTGATACAAGGTATTTGAGAGAAATTCTTTATGACACGACTTTCCGATATGACCATTTTTTTTAATCATTCAATAGAACAATTTTAATTTGTCTCGTAATTAAGCTATTCAACACAATCATACGATTGTGGATGTGAATTTTTTACAAAATATTGACATTTTTTTCCCGGATTTATACCTAAGTAATAATAATAATAATTAATCATTAAAAAAAAGGTAATCCTTTCGCGATTTTTTGAAAATTATTTATTAGATAATAACCCGAAATAGTTAACGTCACTGTAGTGTATGCTATGCCGAAGAAACAGTGAACATTTCTCACGAGGAAGGAACTTTCGTTAGACACGCGAAAGTGTCTCTCTCAGCGACTTGGCATTGATAATAATCGGTTCGATTTATATACTAGCCGCCGGTTGCGTTTTCCTCTGTGCTCACTACGCAAAGCAAAGATTGAATTAATAGCAACGTGGGTGGTCGAGCGTAAACCATTCACTTTTCGCTATCTTGACGCGCTTACGTACGCGTGCAAGCGTTACGTACAGAAGGTAAAATGTCCCGATGCAGCGCGATATCAGTGGCTTTTGTGCCATTCGATTTTTCATCGTCCTTCCGGTCGTCGCACGACTTGGCCGATGCGACTAGTGAACGCAGCGTGACCGTCGTCGACTAACGCAGAAAGAAACGCTTCCTTCTTTTATACTTGGTACCGGCAAGACGTGAATCCAGCGTGCGACAACATCAGTGTCACGCTTCGTTTCGGTTTCATTCAATGAGAAAACATTTTCAGGGTGTCGTAACGCTATGGGCAATTAAGACATATCTAAGAAAACAAGCGATTTTTTTGTTTTTTGTGCTCTGAAAAAAAAAAATATATGAGTCGCTACAAAGTTCGTTCGAGCTAATCGTTGCTTCGCTCTCTCATCGTTTTACAGTTCATTGACCCGCGTCGCAGCAAAGTTTCCAAATATATTATATACTATAGTACCAACGACACTGTGTTACTATATCGTTGATGCTGACTCGTCGCGGGCAATGTTCCAGGAAAAATCGCCTCGTCGCATTCGTCCCCCGATACCTAAGTCAAGTCGAAACTATAATCCCTCCTGATGCGTGAATTATCGTTAAAACGAACAAAGTAAAAAACAATCGTGAAAAACAGTCGTAAATCTGCCGAGAAGATTATGCTAATTGAATGTCCATTGTCAAAGTTACGAGATAAAATTCACGGACGAGAGAATTTTTCTCGGGATTCCTTGTGGTTGTGGAAATTGCCAGAGAAAACTGTAAAAAAATGCGTTGTCGAGGGTGCAAAAGTCCAACTCAATGCGACGGTATTTAACTCGCTGTGATCTTGTTTCCCCGAGCGTTGGTTCAACGCGATAACGCGAAGATCCTCTCGTTTCGTTCGTCTTTCACTGAGCGAAGATATCGAAATCATAAAGAAGTTTCATTGAACAACAACACCGTTAACTATTGAAACACGCAGCAACGATCTCTTATTTTTTATTTTATCCGCTCTCGACAACGAGACACTTTGATTTTCAAGACAAATAAAAATGAGAAGTTTGCAGAAAAAAGAAACTTTGCCCCACTATCATCCTCCGTGAAAGAGACGCTCCCTTTACGCTCATAAAAATAGCTATAAAAAGGATCCCTGATTACTCATAAAACCTCAGCGGAGCAGACCGAGAGGTGCAAGTGCCCATCAAACGACGATACTATCCTTGCGGAGGGCTGAGAAGAAACTATTTGATTTTGTGACTGTCACGAGTATATATATATTGGTGGATAAGCGGAAGACACGTACGCGATCTGAGAGTTTTCGAGGATCCTAACAATCTAATATACCTTTCTTTAATTGTATCTAATACATTTCCCAGTCGAATTAACACCGAAATAAACAACATAACGTACTTTATATCTTTTGGATGGCGATAAATTTAATTGCGATTTATCGTCAGTTCGTTGTCGTTACCTTTATTATATTAATATACAGGAATTTGCTACATTAATTTTTTATCATAGAACTCTTGATGATTCTATTACTAAACTATTATTAAACTATTATTAAACTTGATAAAAACAGGGTAAAAAATTCTGAAAAAATGTTGATACACGTGTATTGACTCACTAAGAATGCTATAAATAGTTAGTAACTATAAAGTACTGCACTTCTTTACGATTCGCAATTAAGCGTTTGAAAAGATAATTGCATAATACATCGAAACTTTTTAATTTTAATATCACTTAGAATCGGAATCTCTTGAAAAACGAAAGTAATGTACCGAAAGTGGCTGGGTTGGACGATGCTATCATTCCCACAGCATCTTTTGCTTCCATTGCTTGCTTTTTTTGCTATTATTCAACTTATAATAGCTCGTAATAACCGACCAGGAATTTATGGTTCTTATCTGAGGAATGCCCGGCGGGCGCACTTGACTTCCTCGAGAAAGAGAAGAGCTTGCAGCGCAAACCTCTCGAGTACATGTATATATACGTGGCATATTATCCATAGTACCTGCTACAGTAGGACCGCTACATATGCGCAAAGCAAGTACAGAGATGCCCTCTCATCGTCCACGCGACGAAGTTATTTCGACGAGAAGTTTACAACGGTAGGGCTCCGACGATGATTGATTAAATCTTTTAATCTTCTCGTGCGTAGTAACGTGGTTCACGTTCGCACGCACCGCGGCGCGACGCGAGAGGGACCCGGTTGGCTTGTAATGGAATACGTCACTCGTAACCGACGTCGCCGAGTTTTTCCTTCGGCTCTCGGACTTCCATATCCACGGTCCGCCGCTCGTATCGTCTTGTTTCTCCCTCGTCGCCGCTCGAGGCGACAAGGCTTTTCAGCATGAAGATGATGATCGACGGACCAGGAAAACGGATCGTGTTTCTGCAGGGATTATTCATCTCGCGATTGTGATATGCAGCCTCGTGTACGATCCGGATTGAGGCTACTGCGGCATAATATCCGCAATGGATACAATCGTTTTCGCTTCGTAGTCGGAAATCTCTTGCCAGTTCTCGTGGTACAGCACTTTGTTACCATTTTCAATGCTATATCAAGATAACGTAAAGTAAAGGTGTACCTTACGTGTACTCCATTCAAAGTCTGATTTTAGCTTTATAAATGAAGCTACTTATTTGGAAGGTATTGGAAGCATTTATGCCTAAAATATATAATAAATTTCAAATAAATTTGTATTAAATGTTTGAAGGATTTTTTGCAACATAAGCAAAAATTTGATTCTGTTAATGTAACTTTTTATTTAATTTTAAAAATGTTTTGTAAATTTGCCATTGATTTTTTGATATAGAAGAGTTTGTGTTCACCGAGTGCATCTTAGTGAAATATAAATTCGAAATTTATATCGTATGTTCGTTTGTTACGAAATGTACTGTTATTATGTATCTGGAGTTCTTCGATTAATGCCAATCGATAAACACGATAGACTATCGATAAGCCGCGTAGCGCACCTCTGCAGCGATACATCTATTTAAAAAAAAATGTATTTTTTGCCGCGGTAACGCCGGTGCAATATACCGGGACCTGGTGGCGCGCTGGCAAACAAAACCGGTGTGCGAGAAGCGTCGAGAAACTCGAGAATTCTAGGTATAACAGAATGGATATCGGTCGGCGATTTTATCTTCGCGTTTGTTCGGTTACTATCGTATGCTGATGTTACCGCGGGGAGGTACGAGAGTCCGTTGCGAATATAAGGCGCCCGCGAGCTCTCGGTCGAGAATTCTCGATGCTTCCCACGTCGATTCGTGCGCCCGGTGCCGCTTTTAGCTCTACACAGCGCTCCGCTGTCGATGCGAACGCCGGGAGAACAGCAAACGTCGGTCCTCCTCTGTCGTTACCGAAGATTTATCGTGAGAGTTCGATCTCTCGCGAGAGAAGAGACACCGCCCTCGCCATCGATAAATGCGAAAGCGCCGAGGATCCCCGACGACAGAAAGGAAGATAGGTAGGACTTTGGATAGAACCGTATAGTCGATTGCGTGCGGACTCTCTATCGCGCATATACCCAACCAACACTGTAGATATTCGCAAACTTTCCGCAAGTTTAAGAAAGCCGAGGATCTCAAGAGTAATGTGCGAAAGTTACGAGACTTAAATTTGACACAAATCATGTGACGAATTTTTGGATAAAAAAAAAATCAATCGATTATCGGTTTTTTCTTCGATATTTCAATCCATTCGTTAATCCATTCCTTTGGGTTTTTTTATTATAACAAACGAAAGTGTTAATCGCAACAGATTTAGCTGTTTATTTAGCTAAAAGCTCTGATCGCCGTGGAGAAAGAAAGGAAACAATACACCGACAACATCGCGCAGTGACGAACAACAAATCAAAGTCACTATGAGTATAAATCTTCCCCCGCATGTTTGAGAAAGCCACGTTGTCAAGTGAGAGTATTTCGCGACGGGGTTCGCACAATCTTCGCGGAGATATTTGCGAAAACAAAACGCGGCCAGAGAGTTCGAACAAATCTCGCGATCGGATCGTGGGTCGAAGAGAAGAAGAAAGTAAAATGCCGCGAGGGATGTTCAATGCTACGCGCGAGTTGGGTGAGCGTAGGTACAAAGTGGAAACGCTGTGACTAGAGGGCAAAAAGGGGAAATAATCGTGAAACTACTTTACTCGCCACACATGGTTGCGATAGATTAATATCGACGTTTTCGCCGTTGTCTCCTCGTTGTTGCGATTCCGCCGGCGCATAAATCGCGCTGATACGACGTGAAAGCCCGAAGCATTCTTCCGCGACGAGCCAAAGAAAGACGGAAATACAAGTCTCTCGGCTACAATTCGAAGATGCTGGATAAGAAACGCAAGAGCACAATCGTCTAACGTTTCGTACCCTCGGGCTAATCTCGGTACGCTATGGCTCTCGGAGTCCACAATACCGACAACTTGTATCGAATGGAAACTGAGGTTATTCATACACAATGGTAAACTTGTAGAAACGGGAAGAATACTTCGACTTAATTCGGATAATAAAATGACTAAAATCTTCATAGGTACTTTATCCCTCAAACTTTTTTCACTCTAAAAAAAAAATTAGAAAATTCTTAACTCGGATTAAACTATCGAAGGGTGCCGCGAGTTCGAAAAAAATAGTAATGAATCACTTGGCAACATAAAAAAGAAGTTCTCAGAGTTTCCCCTATTTCCGAAAATTTGCAATCAGGTCAAGCCGAAAACTCGATAAATCGCTCCACTCCGACGGAGGTGAAAAGAAAAAACTTTTTCTTTATCTCCACAACTAATGTCACAGATCGTCGGTGGAATGAAATCCGGAAATTCGACTTCTTTGACTCATTCCGGTGAAGTATCATCGTGGCTTTTTACAGGGGATGGTTGACGGCTTTTGTTTTTTTTTTGGGCGATGTTATATAGCCGAGGAATAAAGGAACAAAAAAAAGTAGCTGAGTGATCCGCGGAAATCGGTCAAAGTTAGGCGAAGGCCCTTATTCTTCCGCGCTGATGCGTTGTACCACGAAATAAGGGAAGTCTGTCGTTGTCTCGTGGACAGGCGTGCGAGGGGGATGAAACGTTGTGAGTGGGCTGTTCGTTCGCTCGTCGGTCATAAGTATGCATTAGAGAAGGGCTGTTCGTGTTGGTTTTTCGTGTCACCGAGCAGTGACGAAGCGCCGGGGATGTGACCGAAGAAATTGTGAGAGGGACGAGCGACACGGCGGCTCACTTTCGTCATAAAAAAAAAGGCGCAATAGGAAAAGGGAATTGCTATGGATCTAGCGAATAAACCCGTAGAAGATTACGGATGAAAAATTATCGGCTAATCGCAATTTATATCTTTACAACTGACCTTCAAGATTAGCCATGGAGAACCTGTAGCTGTCGATTCTTGGTGTGTTGATGTCGGAATTGAAGGGCCTCAGCGTCGCTGAGCTCACATTGTCCAGACCCTGAAAAAAAAAAGAAAATCCGTTAATAACGAATAAACGCGATGCTTAATTAATATTTTTTTCCGATACAAAGCAGCTTTTTCTTATTTTAATGCGCTTTGAAATGAGCTCACTGGCTCTCCTCTCTTTCGCCGTTTCGACATATTGGCTTTTGCCAAGGATGCCCGAGGATTGAATACTTCCGGAATCTATTCTGCCGAACCCTTTACAAAAACCCAATCCTCTTTTCACCGGGCAAATGCGATTTGCTTTCCAACGGCGCTGGTGCCTTCACGTAGATCCGCACACACCAACCAATTTCCGCGTCGAGCCGCCGAACCCAGCTTCGGGTGAGAACCTTACGAAACTATCTCTTCTTCCTCTCTCTCGGGGCGGCGGTTGGTTTCGACGTATTTTCCGAAGTCGATTTTTACCCGGTGCCATCGCGGAAGCGTGCGCCGGAAACAGCATGATACGGCGGGCCTTATTCCAACTACATCGAACCCTAAAGAAAAAGCTCTCGGCTTTTGTTCAGCTTTGAGCGGCTTTTTCGTTTTTTCTTACTTGCGGTTCTCCAGAAAATCCCTCGTTAACGGGGGCGTTGAAACGCTAAGAGTTTCCAACAAGTCGAATATACAAGGGGGCTGAATATCCAAGTCGAATATACTATATATATATATTTTTTTTTTCCTACTATTTATGAGGCTCGGCTTATCCCAAGGAAAAGTTCTAACCCCAAAGACGCGAAAACTTTTACGTTGAAAGTTCTTGGTGAAAAAGAGTACATCAGAATATCGAGAGGAAAAATCGAAATTTTATTCTCGTTTCGAATATACAATTTTCGCATGTGAATATACATTTTCGTGTATTATAGGCGAATTTCTCGATACGACAAAGTGAGATAATATATAGAAGTTCTATCCATTTCGTTCTCGACACGAATAATTCTCAAGCCACACGGTGGTTGTTATAGCTATGTATACGATATGCCACACTCGAGGGCTTCCGCGTTTTGAGTCCCATTAGCCGTAAATAATGCGAGCTGTCATCACTTCGCTCGGTCGGATCGCGCGGCGCGTCGCTCGTGAACGCTGAACGGTCAATCAAGCGAACGAAGAGTTCTCTCACACACGTAGATGGATTTATTCGCCATAGAACGTACGTGTGATCGCGAAATGTGTATGCGAGTGTAAACACGCACTCCATCATCGTATGCGGTTTCATCGGGTGTCCCGATTCTATAAAGAACACACAATAGATCCTACCGACACGAGCAAATAGGTGGTTGAAAAAAAAAATGAAAAGTAATTGTTTCTCCGTGCAGACAATAGATTAATGTGACCCATATATTCGTGACTGGAAATAATTTTCATAAAATACTACTTTTTCGTCAATGTATTTTTTTGCAAGTAATCAGGATTTTTTTTTTTCCCGAAAAAAAAAAAGAGTTTAAATTTAAAGTTGAAATAAGTTTAATAATTGAAGGAAATCGCAGAGAATGAATGAAAAAATAACCGATAATTCATATGAAGATGCCGATAAAAAAAGTTACTGCGATAAAAATCTCTCTTTGATCCAGAAAAAATAAATGTCCGCGCCGAGGGTTGAAGTTAAAATTTTTGCTGACACAAGGGACTCGATTACGCTCCGGAGACGCGGGATCGTTTCATCTCTGCCGCATTAACACATATGCCGCCCCTCCACCCCCGTGTGGTGTTCGATCGTGTTCCACCACTCGAAGCTGCGTGCCAACGAAGCTCGTTCACACGCTATAACGCCGAGAGACCGCCGGTCGCATGTGCGTGCCGAGTCGCGATGACCCCGTCGCGGGTAGCCTATGTACACACGAAGAGCCTCCGGGATCGGCATCGGCATTTCACACAGACTACGAGAGGGCAAGCTAGAGTAGCCGATAAGTGTGTAACGTACGCCGATAGATACCGGGCGAGAGGCGTGCTCGGTTAGGTTGATCGTTCACACAGAAGCTCGCATAATACATAACTCTACGGGTTGTGCGTGTGTTGGCACGCAGCTATGTATAAAATGTACATACGCGAGTTGCAACCGAGTATTATCGAGTCCACCGTAAATCGACGATAGTGTAAGTGTGTACAACGCCAGAGCGCCGCATCGTACCTGACCGCGTAGTATACGGTCAGAGGTACTTAGCGAAGTGTGTACCCGGGTACTCGGGCGGAAGTCAATAAGGATCTGCCCGTAATCCGTGACCACGCCACGAATGTACGGATCTCTGGTTCTCTAACATTATGGCTACTACGATAGAGGCCACTACCCCTGTACAGTTAACATATACAATCCACGTGGAACACTCGCGACGGAACTTTAACAAACACAGTCCCAAGACACACATATTACAGATGTTATACCCCGAAACGAAGTTAGCTCCGCGTGCAAATGCCTTGTACATCGTCGAGTACTAAGTACACGCGATGGGGGTTTGTTTGCATTGGGATGGTACTTAGGACGAGTTAAGCGAAGATTTTACAGCTTAAACTCGGCTATAGGGAATGTTGGCTCTATCTCGTGATTCTCTCCCGATATCACGCGAGATTAGATTAGTTACGATTTTATATTCTATAGAAAGATTATTTCTGGATTCCGAGATGAAATTAGCTCGATATTCTTGTGATTAATGTAATACGAAGGTTTATAGTTTCTTGCAGGAAATGTGTATACACGGAGAGAAGGATCCGATACAATTTACTACGTATCTGGTTAAAAATATCGCAAATAATAGTGAGAATCCGATGACGCCACCTGTCGGAAATTACGAGAACTATACGAATTTCTACCACAGAATATTGTAAAAATTTCCATAATTGTCGTAGAAATTCTCGTAATGTCGAGCATTTTTGCGATAGGTGGCGCCACAGTCGAATTTTATCAGGTGACACAGAAATTTCTAGTAAATCCTGCTCTCTGTGTAGATTTACAGGCTTTGTGCATTTCTCGGATCGTGCATAACCACTAACAGGATTTCTGACACTGGATTAATGTCGATAAACTTTGAGTATACAGGTATTCTTGTGGGGAAGCAAAGAAATATTCATACTGACCCGAAGAGTATATAGATTCTGCAATATTGTATGTATCTCAAAGCTCCGACGCCTTTAACAATATAATGTGGGTAGCAGGTACCATAATACCTATAACCCTTTGTACTCAACCGACATCTATAACGTTCTATATGCTATAATATACATTGCGTGCATAACGTGTGCACCCGCACAATCTCGTAACTCAGTCCCCATTTGAATATACATGATATCAAGTCCACAGACTTCGCCTCAATGGGAAAGACCCCTTCATAACCCATGAACGTCGTATAAACGAAGCTCCATCGAAAGCCAAACGTGTGCGAAACGTGCCAGACGTATCGCGATTGTGTATATCGCGGTGTAATATATCGTCATAACTGCGTCGTTGCCTGACATCGAACTACGAAAGATATTTTACAAAATCTAAAATGGACACGCCGATAGTTACGAATTATATCGATGACTTTGACTCACGATGGATTTTACGATACATATAAATATCGAATAGTTATTATCTCATTGCTTTTTCATTCGGTTCTTTTCATTGTTTTTTTTTTTGTCATTTCATTGGTGATTTGGTGATTGACATTTAATAGAATATTTTTTGGATTTTCGTAAGAGGGCCGATATGTTATTTATGCACGAAAAATCATGTAGCTGTCGTAATGATTTATTTCACATGCCCATTCGGTACGCAGAGTTACAATTGGAAGTATGGAAGTGCAGTGATCGCGGAACTGTTTATCAGATGCAACAGACCCATCGAGATAGTACGAAAAAAGGAGAAAGATTCATAATGCAACATCGTTGTATCCAGTGTCTCGTTTCTAATTCCCATTGCATGAAATATTCATGTTTCAACGCCGGTGGAGAGCGCCGCGAGTGCGATATCCAACGACAACAACAACAGGCAACGTAACGACGAAGACGATATCCAGGGGGGTGGGGGGATTTGTTTGTTCTTCTCGCGTTGTGTGCGTGGCCACCCACGAGATTACTCTCCTCGTTCACGGAAACGTGGTATACCTACGCAATTTCAGGCTCTGGCTCGGTATAACACACAAATACAAAGTAGACGACCGCAACGTGGTCACGGACGACAAACACGTAACACCTCGTCTTCCGGCTGCTACTCTCGAAGAGGTGTGCGAAGATGGCGCACACGAACTTACTATATGCGATTCCACCGACAACCGTCTCCCACATAGTATGATAGCAAACGATGCGCACTTTACCGTGCAGCATCGGAGAACAAATTCCGGGTCGTGTGGGAGTGTAACGACTATGAAGCTGGGGCAGCAAACTCAAGTTAGACCAATACAACACTGGGCCACCAACGGCAGTTGAACTATAACATTGCGATTCACCGGGCGCAAAACAATTAGATCCGCCGGCGGATAAGCTCTTCCTGGTAATGCGAAACTCGTGAGGACTCTAATATAATAGGCTTAGAAAAAAAAAAATTCCGACCCAATAAATATACTTAATTGACACCCGTTTATTTTTCCGATACTGGTTAAAAAAAAAGTTTTTATCAATTAACAATAATAGTAATTACGTTACTTCACATAGATATTGCTTTTATTTAAAGGTTAGTGGGTTAGAAAAAAATACCTATTTACGAGAAATTGCAAACTATAATTTTAGAAAGTTTTGAGAATTGCAATTTTTATAAAAGAACAGCAATGTGGAAGATATTTTATTTTCATTTTTTTTTTTTTAGTGTAGATACGTAAAATTTATTTTACTATCGCGTTTCCGGTTTTTCATAGTTTTTCTCGAGGAGCATAAACCACCGAGATGGCCATCAATTTTTCGTGGGTTAAAATATACTCCGCTCCTGCTGCTGCCGACGAATTTTCCATATGCCGGACCACCGAATGGCCACTTGCCTGCTGGGTATTGTTTTCGCCTTCTCTCCTTCGCCTCCCTCTTTCATCCCGCTTCGTCTACCTCGTCGTGTCTCCGAGGGCTATCTAAGCGAGAGTTGAATTTTTGATATTCTACCTCGAGTTTACGGCACCGCCGTATATATGTATATACACAGTATACAGAGTACTCGCTACGGTCTCGTTCGACCTCTCCCCAGTGTCCTTCCGAAACTTCCACCGTGGCGCATTGATTTTCCTCCGATTAATTTACATTACAAATGCATCCAATTTGCTTCAGTGAATATCGCCGCCGAGTATATAATTAATGTATGGTCGGTTGACATTTAAACATGAAATTATCGCGGCCAATCGAGTATAAACCCGATAACCCCAATATGGTAAAATTCATTATTAAAATGTATATCGTCGACTATTCCGTTGTCTACACCGAAATTTTTCGAGTTCAAAACCAATGTTTGCCTGAAACTGGCAGAGTTGATAAAATCGCGTTTGTCGAGGACTTTGATGTAATTCGCATGGAAGTCGAGTAGTCGCTTAAATTTTTCATTCTAACGGGCGGGGTCGACCCTTTTCCTTATACCACAGGGAATTCCTTGCAGCCAAAGGCTTTTGTCGCTGTTTCTCCGTTGCGCTTTGGCCCCATCGAATAATAGCTGTGACGAGTGTGTCGAGAAAAAGAGAGACAATTTCGCGGTAAGAGGTCGGTTTCACTCGAGAGTCGAGTTTGCTCGCGGTACTCGTCAATTTTTTTCACCCTTCCCCCTCGAGGTTAGTGGACCCTTGGGAATGGTACTTAGTCGATACCGTATGAAACGGGAGTTTCGAGAAGCCCCGAATTTTATTTCTTACTTTTTTTCTGTTTTCTTTTTTTCTTTTGCACACGAATTGTCGTATCGTAGGGTCTGCACATCATTTGCCGAAGGCTTCGGCAATACGATTCCCAAGTGTGACGAGTAACTTAAATGTCACATTTTTACGGTGACGGAATAAAAATACAAGCGACTTTATCGCTCGGCTCGTCGCACCGAATAGTGATGGCATTTCGCTCGAAGAACCCCCGAAAACCGCCCCCAAGTCGAGTTTTCGAAGCGCACGAGAGAGATCTTCTCCCCTACATAAGTAGCGAATAAAGGGGGCGGAAGTGATTCTTACGAGTATTAGTATAGCTCAATGTGAGTTTTCATCACTCCGATGTGTAATTCAACGTGTCGTTTCTTGTGACGAATCGATGTATCGAAGTAGCCATGTGCGATATCCCCATAAAGTGCTATAATTGTGTTAGTTCTGTCGATTTGATGAACATTAAGCTGAGTAAATTTGCAGCTAACCTTTTTATTTCCTTCGTTATCGACAATTCCTCTCCGCCTACTCTTCCGATTGGATTTTCATCAAATGGGAATTCGAAAATTTTTATGGATTGTACTTTGTTCTCGTTGACAGAAAGAGGATTTGTTTTTTAACAGCGATAGCCAGCAATAGTAAATAACTCTTTTATTGAATTGTAGATAACTGTTTTACCCTTCGAGATTTAGCGCATTACTTTGAGGGACCGGAAGTAGGGCGTTCCGTTCTTTCGGCCTTCGTATATCGAGTTGCTTAACATACATTAAATCTTTCGACCTTCCGAGGGACAATTTACTTTCGAATTTCCGGCAGGTGGCTGCACGACATCGCCTGGAAGCTTTAGCAATGCGGTAAGAGCTTTTCTCTCATCGGCTTTTAACCGCACGAAGTGTACCCTCTTTCGGTCATTTTGCACGAAGAGAACCGCTACGCCCCTCCCCCTGTCCCCTTTCGTGTGGCGAGTGTTAGCAGTACTTTCCGAATTTGCGTGGGAGCAATGGCTCTGCCGATCCGCGCACAGTAGGTCCAAATTCGTTTTGCATAATCGCATGCAAATGTGAACACCAGCGATATAAAATACACTACAGTGCGCGCGTATACGCCTATATACTCACTTCGTCGTGGACCTTGTGGCTCTTCCAACGAAATAACCTGTCCATTTTTTTCCCTCTCCTTCCTCTTTTTTTGTATGTTTCGTTCTCCGAACTCCGCCGGTAGCACCGCACGCACCGACGGTACTTCCGGTGATTACTCTTTTATTTTTTTCCCTTCAATCAACGCCGAACTCCGCATCGTATCGATTTTACCGAATAACATTTTCCCCAGATAGAAATATTAATGCACGAACGGTACGCGTTGAATGGAATCGAAGTTTCTTTTGATGAACACCGCGAGTAGCCCGTTATCGACAATTTCATTGAACAATGAAATTTTTTGTTTTCGACTTTTTTTTGTACGTTTTTATAAAAAAATACAAAATATACGATATTTATTGCTACAACGAGCCGAAGTAAATATTACAAAAGTATCAAAAGAGATTGAACTTGCAAATTTCATTTCGCTAATGGGATATCTCGTACTCGAAAAGTTTCGTAGAAGATTAAAGTTACGAGTAAGAGAACTGTATCGTACTTTATCGAATTATAGTACTGCCACTGAGTCGAGTTTGAACGCGAAGTTCACGAAGTGCGGTAACTCCGTCTATCGCGGGAAAGCGAGCTTCAACAACGTCGTTTTCCACTTCCCACTTGGATTAATAGTTGAGCAGCAGTAGAAATCTTTTTTTTTTTATTACACTTTCTCTTCGTTGTCTATCGCTCCGAATCCACGAAAGTTATAAGCTTCACGCTTCGGTTGAACACTTTAAAAGAGTCGACACGTCCCTACGGACTGGGCGGTAAAAAAAGAAGAGTTCCGGCCGTCTCATTGACGGAAATAGGAGTGAAATGCGCCTTCGCATAGTCCCATTTTTCACTGCGGCCTTGAACCATAGCGCACAAACCGACTAATGACCGTAATTGCACGATGTAATTATATACATTTTTTTTATAAACAAGAGAAATATTCGGTTATATCCATCTTAACTAACGACCAATTTACTCTTAAAACTGTTTATTAGTTCACAAGACGTTGATAAAAATTTTAATTACGCTAAAATCTTTTGTAACTCACAATTTAAAAAAATCACGGTTATAAAAATAATTCACTTTTTTCGATAAATGGAATTAATTTTAAATTTATTTTAAAAATGAATGTACGAGATTTCGGACATCTCATAAGACATTAAGTCACATTTGTATTGATGCTAAAGGAAAGAAAAAAAACACGAAGATTCGCGGGAGTTATGAGAGAGGCAACGATGAACGGTCAGCAACCCTCGCGGCCGATCGTGGCTCGGCCGAGTACTGGATGCTGTCCCGCGAGGGATTCAGCGTGGAGCCCTCAACCAGCGGCACGTCCTCTTCGTTCTCTCTCGGTCTATCCCCCGACGTTTATTCCTTTCCTCGTCTTGCCGTGCGATAGTTTCGTCGCTCTCACACGTTTCCACCGTCGATGAGACCGGCACAGCGAGCGAATAAGCCAGAGAGAGAGAGAGAGAGAGAGAGCGAGTGAGCGAGCGAGTTTGCCGTCTCCGTTTGCGCATGTGCAGCTATCGATTCCAGCACCAGTTCCCGCAGGACGTGTACGCAGGGTAACACAGGAAACCGCACCGTTCGCACACAGGGATGCGTTTTGCCTTGTGAACAGGGGTTGGGTGCAGAGCGCGATACGGCGATACATCAGGACAGGTGTAATGTTTACAGCATAACCGGTTACCGGAGGTCGAGGATGTAACATCAACCCCTTGGGGGATGATTCTTCCTCGAACAGGATGTTAAAGATCCCGGAAAAGCTGCTCGGGAAAATTGAGAAAAATCGTATTGGACGCGAAAACAAGAAGGAATGAAAGCCGAGCTTCGGTACAATTTTGATGCGCGATACTGCACGTCAAGCTCGAGATACCGCATAAATGTCCGACTCCGTAAATTCGATTCTGAAACTGTCGGAAGATTTGGCGTGATCGATCTTACGCAACGCTTTGCGGAAAAATGTTTAGCGCGGAGCAGGCATTGCAATGAATTATTGGAAAGATTTTCATGTGGCTTTTTTCCCTTTTTTAAGATTTTTATGTAGACACGTGACAACGAATTGTCGATCATTTTGATTTGGAGAGATAGACATAAATGGTGACTGAACTATTCGTTAAAAAAATGATACGTCAGAATGTCACGTGTCACACGTTGTCTCTTCCTCCTTACAACGCGTCTGTGACATGGGCTTTCGGAAGTCGGCGTGAGGAAAAAAAAATGCCGTAAGGGTATTTTCTTGTGCGTTGGTACGCATAAATGTTATACCTGCACACAGCAATTTGCTTCTGTACTCAGGTCGTTTTTATACTTAGTTTCAGTGTAGCATAAGACCGATAAAAGCACCCTTCTCGTCTCGTCTGTGTGACATTCTCACCCCTTCCAAGTGCGTTATTTCACCGCCGACGCATTGTCGAACGAAACGAACGAGTTGCGTGTGTCTACACGTTGGTCGACCCTTCTATAGCTTCTTTGTTATCCTGCTTCGAAGAGTTCACGGTGATGCTGACCGTTTTGCTACAATTTCTGCTCGGTATACGTGGGAGCAACCGATGGAAGCTGGTGAAGCTACAGCATGCGTGTGCGCGCCGTTATATAACATTTTGTAGTTGCGGCTCTCGTACTCCCTTTCGTCCGCAACCGTGAGCCAACCAGTAACCCCGTGTACCGTTGGTTAACCCCCGCAGTATCAACCCCCGGAGGCAACGGGTGAACCAGCGCAACCGCGAGTCTCGTGCAACGCGCTTAGGATTTGATGCAGTCGCTCAGGTGCTGCATTGGGATCTACTCGGGCGTGGGATATGTTCGCCCGGGGGTGAACCACCCATGCTAAAGGTACAACCTTCGGCGCGCATTACTACACACCGTACCGCGCCACAGTGCACCATAATATTATACCATAATACAAGGGTACTATGTGATCTATAGCTTAGTCCCGTTTGTCGTCGAGTCTCTGCTATTCGTATGATTATTAGGTCGATGGTACTAGTCGTAGAGGTCTCCGTCATATATAGCGTCCAATCATGATATCCTCGTTATCGAGAACTCGTAATGAATAAACGAGTAATATTGAGTAGCGCGGGCTGTGCGCGTAAATAATATGATACTCGGCTCTCTTTGACGGACGAAATGTGACGTCTATTTGATTTTTCTATTTGCTGTCCCATTTAAACAGCTCGATAACATTTTGTAGAATTTAATTAAATTTTTGAAAAATTGATATGTGAAAAGAAAAACATTATTTTCGTGTCACAATTCGTTAAAAACAGGTAGACATTGGCATGCGGCAGTATTGAAGCTCGTTGAATTAATTCGACGCTTCAAAGGTGACGAATGAACGAACGACTGTGCAAACCCGACGGCCTGTTGTGGTACGTAGCTTCGATCGATCGAAATACTCGTACGTTTAATTGTCCTTTGCCTACAGACAGCCACGCTCTCTCACCCCTTTTTGCCGCACACTTTCTACACTTTCTATTACGTCTCTCATTGCTCCTCTGTGTGGGCCCTCTATGCGTTTTGCAGGCTTTCATTCCAAGGCCAATTCACACCGAGATTACGCTCGGCCTCCCTCCCTTCGCGGGCTATATACTCTGGCGTTCCATCGCTGGTTTGGTGTCCAACAGGAAACGAGGACGTCAAACACCGGCGGCGTCGTACACCTCCGCCTCTCCTACTCCCTCCGAACGCTCTTCTTTCGTTTCTTTTTTGCTTTTACATTCACTGTTTTCTTCTCGTCTATCAGTTAAATATATCTATATATACTTTTAAGGTTTCACAATGCGCCATCAGTGCATATTACCGGGCGAGCGTTAAAATGTCTTGTTTGTTTTTTTATTCCCTCTCGCAAGGGGGTGGCAAAACCTCGTTAAATTCGTCGTCGCTCGTTTTCGCGTCTCGTTTGAAAAGAAATAAAAAAAAAATGCTCTTACACACGGAAAAATAATGTTCACCGGTGAAGCGTCGAGAAGGTCTATGAGAACGTAATGCTCTCGCAGCCTATAGTGTATACGAAGAGCTTGCCGTATAGCTGTCGTGATCTCGGGCACCACCGCTCGAATATACCAATTTCTTCGTTTTTCGTCTGCGCCGCAAAAGTTTTCTCGTATCCTCGGCGCGTTGATACACCAACAGCAGACTCGCGAATTCGGGAGGTGAACGAAGGATAGACAGAGAGTGAGAGAAAGGAGTGCGCGTTGGAGAATTTGCAGAGCGCAAAGCAAAGAAACGGAGAGGAGAAACGAAAGCGAACGAGCGCGAAGTAGAGAGGCCTTGACTGGTACCTCGTGCCGACTGCAAGTGCGAAAAGAGAAAAGTGTCTTCTCACTCTCGCGTCGACCACGTAGATGCAGAGAATATATTTATAGTACCGTCGTCGAGTGAACGGATGACCACCTTCGTTCAGCTTAGCTTAGCGATATATATACGCGCGAGAGGCGCACACGACGAATTCGCTTTGCCCTCCGGCTGATTTTTTTTCGTTCACTATATCGTTCCTACAAGCGTTGCAGCCTTTCAAACGTATACGTGAAACTAGGAAAAGCGTAGAGAGAAAGAAACCTTTTTTTGCTCTCATCTAAAGCTCAAGTCAAACATCGTTGAGATATATTTTTCATATTTTTCATGCCGTTTTTCTTTGTGTATCACTCTAAAACGGCGCCAAAAAGTGCTACGCTGAGCTTTAAGTTCGAAATTAAAAAGATTCTCTCTTTAATGAAATGTTCATAAGGTGCGATGATCTTTTTTTTAAATCTCTCACAACTATTATTTGCTCATTTTAGCCACAATTTTTCTTTTTCCCTATAACGTCGTTTTTTTTTTTCCAGTTCAATTTTCACTGTTCATTCCATATTTTTTTCCCTCGGCTGCAATATATTTCAAAACTCTTTATTTCGCGACTTAGTCGGGGGGAAGAGTAAAAAAAAATCATTTCCCGACTATAAGCATAGTATAGTGGCGCGTGGAGAGAGCTTTGCCGAAGTGTCCTACGGGGTACGTGAACAAATATTTGCGAGGAGGATTATTTCTACGAAAGGATCTTGGAGAAAGAGAACCGAGGGTGACGGGATTTCGTATAGTGCAAAGAAAGCCCTTTTTCGTTTACGCAGACTGCGTCGCTGCCTTCTGGAAAAACGATAGGCAGCGCACGCCAAAAGAAGGGAAGGGGGAGGAGGTTCGGGGGAGAGGGACAAATGTATCGATAAGAAAAGACTCCTTGACGTTGTGAACGATCGAAAATCCCTGAGGGAGTGAACCGAACGTGTTTTTGATGGCGCTGAACGGGTATATTCGAGCATTTCGTTGTCGTACAAAAATATATTTGATTTCTCGTTTCCTCTTTGTAGAACGTTCCACTAGCGGAATTCGTCGATTTCCCCGAACGTTCAGGCATCGTTGCCGAATTTCTTTTTCATTTCAATTGAACGCTCTGTACCGTTACCGTAATTCATTATTTTCATTCTTCCAACCGCTGTGCAATCGTTTATTTATATTCATCTGGGAAAGTTTGAGAATTACGAGAGCCGGAATATTTATAATCACAACGGAGGAAGTTACGACTGTGGGAATAATAGATATGGAATAACTTAACTGATATACCGAGATTTTTATTCAGCCGTATTTCACACTGGTGTAAGATTTTTATTTTTATTTCTAATTCATCTAGCTTTTTATCCTGACAATGCACGAAGCGATGATGGCACTAGAGACTTGCACGTGTTCGCACGATGTCATCTCGCGGTGGCTCTTGTTCGTCTCACGGGAGCTAAGTGCTTGTCCGCGATACGAGAAGAGACCACACGCGGGCGTTACACATACGTGTGAAGGAACGAGGGGAGCGAAAGGTGTTATGTGTTACGTGTAGCTTACGTTAAAAGTGGAATGAACACAGCCATGGCACGCGTCACGCGCTCTATCTGCATCATCTTCGGCTCGACAACGCTGGAATCTGATTTTTTTTTTTTTTCAATTTTTGTTAAAAAAAATACCGAAAAAAAAATGTTTAATAGAGTCAAGAAAAAATGACTATAGTTAAAAAAAAATCGATTTGATGGTGCGCTGAAAAATATTCCGGCGAGCGATACAGCGCCCTGGCAAAAGTTATATCTTCCGTCCATCAGCGGTCAGATACAATGAGACGGGCTTTCATGTTCGCCGCTGATGCGAGCAGTTCTGTTTATTGTGTCATCCGGATCGAAGTGCTCGGGATGCTTGAATCGCTGACTGACAGACGAGAATTAGATCCGATCTATCCTCTTCCTACGAGTGTATGTGCTCTACGCGGAGAGTCGACTGAAACCCTCTCGAAACGTTTGACGCCGCGGTATGGGGATCTAATGCGCGGCGTAGGGGCACTCTGGCAAAGCGATATCCTTCTCAAACGCTCTAATAGTCTACCATTCATTATTTAAATTAAACATTATTTATGCTATAATTGCGTTAATAATTTTTAACTCACGACTTTTGGCGACGAAATTTATCATGAGAGAATCTTAATTTAAAATGACTATCAAAACGATCGCACGAGATTACTGTGTGTCGTACACTGTCCGGTACTAATTGTACGAATCCCTTTCCGAAAGCGACAGATCCGCGTTTCTCTCGACCGACGACCCTCACGTTTCAATTTCGTTGCCGGAAGTACGCAGAGCCTCTCGCCCCAATTTCTCGAAAGCTCGTCGCTAATTCCGGCTGAGACAGCGGAACACAGAGGAGAATAGCCGGAGGCGTTTACACTAAAAACTTGAAGGTCTCTCGCGTTTCTCGCACGTACAATGAACTAATCAAGTAACAATACGCGACTCCCCAGGACGATAAAGTTTGATTAATCGTTGAAGACGCAAAAGCTCGCGCGGGATGTAATATAATATAACGGGCTTTTTGTATGTGACGAAAACTTCGGGGCCAAATATATATATATAGATAAATGTACCAGTGCGAAGCTATCCGAGGCTTATACAATTGTTCTACGCCCCTCTCTACATCAACGCAACCAATTCAACAACGAAATAATGGTGAGCCTGATGGATTGAGAGATAGACTGGACCAGTGATTCTTTTTTTTTTTTCTTTTTCTCCCTTTGGGTCATCCGATAGACGGAAAAAAGGATCTGATTTATCATTACTATGTCATGTGGATAAAAATGACTACAGTGTCTAGTAACGCGGCGCTACAGCGCCATCTATGGCAAAAAGTACGAAACTCAAAAAAAAAATGTACTATAACTATGAGGGATTTTACTCAGAACTTATAGTAAAAATTGTTACAAGTTTCGCACTTTCTGCCGTAGGTGGCGTGTACTATGCACTATAGTAATTTTTATTCGAACAATATAGCAATGTTTATAAGATTTTTCTCTCAGTGTAGACGCGTAATATGGCATATCAGTAGACTATATATCGCATTCTACTATAGCTTCCATTTACGAATTGGCAGATTTTTTCGCATCGATAACGCCGCACGCGATGAATTCATGCAGTTATAGTAATATATAGTATACAAACGTTGGCAGGCAAAAAGACACTCGAATTAGCCTATATTTTCGTGTTATTCGATAAAAATCTGCTGAAAGGCGAAACACCTCCGTTTACCGCACGAGATAATAAATCATTTGGTACTGTATACAGTATCGAAAGTTTTTCCATCGCTTTGATAAAAGTAATATCCGAACCACACCGACAACGCCAAACCCCCTCACCCTTTCAAGTTGATTCGACGTAAAAACCGATAAATTATTATTTCCGATTCAATTTCCGCGAGTGCCGAAAGCAAAACCAGTATTTAGGTCGAAACATACAGTTTATTATATAACTGTAATATTCTCGTTATATAGATATATGTATATGCAATACTGAAAAACATATTTCCCTTACGGTATTGTCGAAACTAATTTAATTGTATATCAAAGTTTAATACTTTGATTTCCGCAAATATCATTTACATTATTTGAAAGATTTTTCTCGTCTGTATAAAAAACTTCTGAATTTTAAAATATTAATCGTATTAATAGCCGAATTAATATTAATATTATTTCATGAATCACTGTTTGGATTTTATGTCCATGACGGTAGTTTGTAAAAAAAATGTCACCGCAGCTTAGCAATGAGTCTCCACAGTACGGGATTACAGATGAACGGATAAAATGCCGAGTGGCCGAGAAGATAGAGGAAACAGAGACGTAATCGATGGGCAAACGACTAGCGAGCTGCGAATCTCCTCGGTCGACCGCTAGTAAATGAGAATAATAAATTGTCGATCGAAGCTCTATGCTGGTTCCAGCATCGTTGTTGGACCGATGCAACGTTATACACCACACATGCAATATCCTGGACTATTACGAATAACTGTCTGTGCCGGGAACATTTACGAGTTGACCGGCTGCCGAAGGAGAGGCTGGAACAATCTATCGCGAAACGACGAGCGGAGATAAGGGAGGCTGAGTGTGTGTATTGGAGATCTCGTCACGTGTTTTGCGAGGATGTTATGGGGACAGATAGATGTATATATATGCGAGTATAGGAGGGAAAAAAAAAACAAAAATGTAGGAATGTCCGAGGGGATTCCTTGACCCATCAAGAAAACAGGATGCAGCCCTATCTGTAACATACAGCCGCCTCGTCGATGGCCTATCGATGCGTCAGTGTTTTACTCCATAACATCGTGGGAGATAAAACTTTCCAGCTCTTTAGTCCATCGAGCGTGAAATGACGCTCCAATATACATTTTTTTGTTCCACCCGTTTTAACCGCTAAATTATTCGAACAAAGTACGTCTTTCGGCTCAGCGGGCGAACAAAGTTTCCGCGAATTATAATGCCCGCACCTAACAGTTTCGCGCATATATTCTAACGCATTAGTGTTTTGTCGATCAATTTTTTTTATTATTATTTTCGCATCGCTACGGTGAACGCAACCTGCGCTACGAACCACACGACGCTTCATATAGACGAGAAAAAAAAATTCCTTTGTCGTTTAAAACCCGAGAGTGAAGGTAAAGATACGAGAAAAAAAAAAACGTAAAATAAAGCTCTATGGGTCTCGCGTCTCGTGCTATAACGAAGCCCGGCGATATTTACTACACTACATAGCACACAACCGCGTCGGAGTTATAGAGCGTAAAGAAGAATGTAATGAGACGCGCAGCCTGATTTTTCCTCATAATTGGCCACGCCTATTCTTTATTCTTCGTTGCGATTTTATGAAGGGTTAATAAACTCGAAACTTTCTTCAAGCATCAAGATAAATGGGTTGAACAACCCTGAGAAACAAAAATGAAAAAAGTTCCAAACCAATACCAATGCCAATACTTGAATAGGTCGATAAAAAATTAACAATCGTTCAAATATTTTATGCGGAAATAGTAATCGTATTCTATGTCAAAAAATTTAAATAAATTGTCACACCCGCCATCGAAAGTAATGAATTTTTATTTGTCACTGTTATTTTTATTTTCGACAACATTCGTAATAAATTCGACAAATCTAAGTTTTCATTTTGTTATTATTACGATCGATATCGAGAATCGATTACGAAAAAGTATCGGGTGCAATGGCCGCTACAATAATAGAGCTCAATGAACATTTTCATCGGAAATAACATCCTTGTACGATATACCAAGGACAGGGAGAAAGGGATAAGGAGAAACCAGGTGTGATATAACCTGAGATGAGTTGTTGATTACTTTTTTACGACTGACACGAGTGGAGGATCTTTTATATACCATCTATGTCTGTCTATCCGTAGCCGCAATTGAGTTCGACGGGACGGCTACGTTGGGATATCCTTTAAGAATCCGATCACGTCTGGAAAAGTGGTCCAGAGGCACTTGGATGGCAAAGTATATATCCGTGTAGGTAAGCGACCTTTCGACTCTAATACTGCAGCGCGCAGTCCGGAGAATCGGTACTGTGAAACTGTAGGGGGCGGCTGTTGCAACCGCCAACGTTTCTTACCCTTGTTTCGTTCATCCGGTCATTTACCCCCTTTTCGCTCATTTATTCCAGTGTGTCCTCCAAGTGAACGAAAAAAAATCGTATAACACCCAAAAGTGATTTATTTTCGAAAATTCAGTTGTGCGACACGATCGCGAAAGTAGCGAAAGCAACGGGACTCACTTGCCCGACAATTTCCAATAGTCCCGTCACGTGTTCATATATATATTTTCTTTTATCGTGAGAAATAGCGTTCGCTTCCTCTTGACATAGCGGAGTGTTGAAAACGGCAGGCAGCTATAGGGTACCCATTCAGCGGGCACTACTGTAACATCGAATGCTATCAACTTGCGTCGCAAACCCGTTCACGTCCGCTCCTTCTATTTCCGGAACGATCGTTCCTGGCAAAATATCGCGAAGAAAGGCGACAGTTTTCATAGAACTAACTCTCGTCGGTTGCGCGAAAGCTGGTCAGAGTTTTAAATTCTTATTCGTCCGATTTGATTTACGAATATCTCTCGCCGCCTTTCTGTTGCGCACATATTTTTTATGACCTTTTTACGACATCATCAATCATCGAATTAGAGAAATTTGAAGGCATCGGGGCTGCGGGCGCCTGAGCGGGAAATGCGGTCCTTCCATTTTCTGGGTCACGGGCACGAAACTCGTAATTCGAGATTCTCGATGTTTCGGTAACGAAGAAAAAGGGCTCTTTCGCGAGCTATGAACCAGTTCACCCGCATCGATCATTCTCAACTGGCCGGCTAGTCGATTATATTAAACGTCGCTTTTTTTTTCTTCCATTTAATAAACTGCTTATTGTTCCCTTTTAAATTAGTTTTTTAAACGTTTTCTCGCTATCCTAAATTCGTTTCATTGACGTCGATTACGTTCGTATTTCCACGATTTTCAAATTGGGTCGAACGTGTGTCACGGCGGTGTTTTCCCACAGCTATTACGAGTAAGATGCCGTCTTCCCGATACTCGCGGTTGGGAGTAAATCATCGGCCCAAAAATATATCAGGATGCGTCGTTGGGTTTCCTGTCTGGTCTACGAAGCAACGGAACATCGTTTCGACTATTTTTACTCGGTGGCCGAAGTCACGGACGCCCGCACCTTCTCCACTTCCGTCTTTCCTATCGCCTCCGTGTATTTACGGATGGTTTTTTTAAATATGATTAATAGAATATTTCCATTTATTACTGGCGATGCCCCATCTTGGGAATTAATTCCCAGCCATTGGAACAGGTTTTCCATGCCGGGCAATCTTCGTCGCATAAAATTGCCGGAGTCCGCCCATTTATAGCCTACGGGCCGTTCTGCCCTTTGCCTCCTTCTGTTAACGTGCATTCGATTCGTAATATCGATAAGTCGCGGAGGGAGTGGAGATACACACTCGCGACGAAGAGTAAGAAAGAGCCCAATGGGCTTTCTAAGATTAGCCCGAGAGTGCGAGAACCGCGACTCTATATTTAACGTACTTGCGCTGAGGGCCCCCGAAGCGCAATATAACGAGTGCATCTTACACAGCGTCTCGTTGCCGCGCGCGCCAGTGAAGATATTCTTGACGCCCGTGTCTCTCGTGAGATTCAAGTACGCGCTTCTCCCCATTGAGTAGCTCTGGTATTACAGTCTTTAAAGGAATGTCGATAGAAAGGTTCTACCAGCATAAGAACGTTAAATTTCAATCGAAGGCTATCGAAAACATGTCAAAAAAAGAACTTTTTCAAATTGACATTTCGAAAAACCATTTTTTTACATTAAGGCAAAGAAAATGAATTGTT
Organism: Cryptus viduatorius; assembly: GCA_964006125.1. Lineage (NCBI taxonomy): Eukaryota > Metazoa > Arthropoda > Insecta > Hymenoptera > Ichneumonidae > Cryptus > Cryptus viduatorius. The sequence goes on along the minus strand of OZ023223.1, from coordinate 471,958 downwards.
TTATTAAGTTTTGATGAATTTTTAAAAGTATGTTAAATTGAATCATCAGACGAAAGCGTTCTTTCCATTCGATCGCATGCCACTGATGATGATTAATCCACCCGATTCCAGGAATTGAGTGGTGGGTGTAAAGCCCGGAAATTCGTGTAAACAATTCCGTTCTAATTTTGAAAAAAATTTGGAAAATTTGCGTGGGTTTTATAACGCCAATTTTGAGAATGAAACGCTATACGGTTAGTCAAAGTTGACAATGAAATCAAAATTTCCGGGTACATTCTTTTGACATTGAAAAAGACACGTTATGGTAGACTCGTTTGAAATATCTCGTTTCCAATTAAACGCCCCTCCCGAGTGTCGCATTCTCGATCGTAAAAATAAAAGTGGCGCGTTCGCCGATATATGGGAATAAAGTATCCGTACCCCGTTCCGAGAACTTTAACAACGCGTGAAAATTCTTGCGAGCGCATTGAAGACGCCATAACGACCGTGAACGAGGTTTCGAAATAAAATGAGGATGGAATCGTGGAAACGACTGAGAAAGAGACCTCACCGCGGCACCGGTGTGAATCATCGATACTGTTGGGACGCTTAAAAAAAAAAGGACAGAATCGTAGCCATTTATCGAGACAACGCGGCTCTTCGACAAAGATTGTACACTACCTGTGTTCTACTGAAGACCCGAAGTCGATTTTTCGCAAGATATACAATCGGGATCTCGAAACTAACCTACACAGAATCGGCGTTGAACAAAGAATATCTCTCTCAGAACGTTTCCCCTTCGACTACCCGCGGAGCTTCGAAAAAGTATCTTCAAAATCTCTAAGAGAATCTTTGTTTGCCGCTTTCTGGCATTGCCGCGCGCGAGGATGCAGGAGAGGAGAAAGGCGGAAACCCGCTCGCTACAACGATGCACCAATTCTATTCTCGCGGTGGAGGAGCCCAGCAAAAGAAGATATTTCTCTGATGATTCTTACTGCCTCACGTGGCGGGTTGTTCATGGACAACCCGCTGGTCGACGGACGCGCAGCTTGATTTTTCTCGCTACTTCTTCTCGAGACTTCTCCAAGTGGATTGTCCTCGAGCCGCAGGAAGCACCTCGACAGGCAAATGGAAAGCGTATCGTTCTTGTGTTCCCTTCTCGGTGGTCAGATTTTTCAACCCCGGGTGCTTTTACGACTCTTATAAATACACGAAGAGACAGCTCCGAGGGTTCTAATGAGAATAATTAATGTTGCTTTTTTTTAATTAAACGAGGGATATATACTACACCAATGTCGTTAAGACGAAGCGAACACCTGCTTTCTTGGACTGTTGCAACAAAATGCGGAGCAGATTTTATACCTCGTATACTTTATTTATTTTTCATTTCACGAAGAAGTACCATTGAGTTGACGAAAAAATGGTACTTCTGCGTTTAAACTTTTCAAAGGGTTCTATTTATACGGAATTTCTTTCGTGAGGCAGTAAATCTAAGTTTTAAAATGAATATAAAGCATTTCGTAGTTTTACGGCGTAAAGGGAAAAGGGCGCGACGCCCTTCGACAAGTTTACAAGCTTCGAGGACCTTTGGGTTCTCACACGAGATACAGCGAGAAAGAGACGAAGTAGGGTGCGGTGGTTACAAGTAGTGTGACTAGTTATATACGCGCAACGGTTATAACGTAGCACGAGCCACCCACGAAGGGCGGCTACGAAGGGATCGTAGAAAAAATTTCACACCGCGTAGGCGGGTGTTTGGCTCGTAAAAACTCATCGGCATATACGCAGACGTTAAAGGGCGGTTCGTCTATGTTGTTTTATTTTCTTCTTTTTTTGCCCCTTCGTAAAATTTCGGAGTTTGACGCGTGTACACGGGAGACGGAAAATTAATGGCCGCCTTGACACCGTTTCGTTGGGAAAATCCCTTTATTTTTCAACGTAACGTAGTTTAACCTTTTTCTACACGGATTTTACTCTATCCAAATAAGACGTTCGTTCGAGCGTTCGTTACTTTTTTTCGAAATTAAATTCTATCAGTCGTTCGCTTCATGTAGATTTATTGAGTGATCTCGTGTTTTGTATAGAGCGCATATAAAAAAAATCGATTTATTTAAGTAAATCGACGCTTCCGGGTGACCAAACAAATAATTTGTTCATTAAAAAAATACGTTGTCGTTATTTTTTTACTGTGACAATTACTTCGCTTAATCAATTAGATTTTTGTTTCGCCACTCGGAAGCGCTGATTTAGTTGATTTAACCGATTTCTTATTCTTAGTGTGTAAACTGTTTTTTTTTTTTTTGAACACCCTAAATCACGTATGCGCTACACAACGAAAAGAACTGCTAAAGTCAATTTCACGACTTTATCACGGTTTTCCGTCTGTTTTTGGATCGAAGAAACAATCTGTCTTTAAGAAAAAAAAAACGTGAAAAAATGAAAGGATTTAAAAAATCTTAAGCCGACCGCAGCGAAAGCAACTGTTTTCAACGAGATCCGTTGTGCGCGTCACGAAAGATCGAACGAATATGGAAAAAAAATGAAAATTTAATGTGCTTCAGCGCGTAACATTCCCTCAGGGAGCCGTACGAAATTGTTTTCACGTTGGCCCGTCCCTTTTTCACTCAATAGATATATAGAAACACTTTATTCAGAGAACAATGGCAGACGATCATTTAAAATTCTCATTATGACGACTTTGTTTGCATTTCCGTTCCCCATAGATAAAAGCGCCACGATTGTTTTGAGAGATATAAATAAATAATTAACGTTCCTTCACTCGATAAGTTCCCTCGGTATTGCTCAGCTCTTCGCCTGTACAACTCAATTCAACTCCAACAGCGTATCGAGTTTTCAAAAGGCTGTTTGCTATATCTACCCGAAGCAACGACGTGATCGGTTTGCTAACGATCCCGCGCGGCTTCAACGACGATCGAAAGTTTCGTGTCGACAGGGCTCTTACGTCTCTTCTCGGCATCGAACATCGATACTCGTTTGTCGTTAAATAACAATCTTCTTCGCGAACCGAAACGATACGGAAAAACATGGAAAGCTGAAATATGGCTCGGAATTAGATGGAGGCGGGGCTGGGATAGTGATAGGAGAGATTTTTCATCCAAACATTTCATCGGGAACGCTTCGACGAACTCGGCGAAACCCACTCTCGGCAATGCACCGTGTGCGCGCACTTCAATCTCCGATTTCAGTGCGGATTCTATTTTCTCTACAAACCATCGGAAAATATTGGTCGTAGAAATCGGAAAATCACAGTGGCGTTATCGCGTTGCTGCTGCCATACCGCGGGGCTACAAAATTGGTCCAGATATTGTACGATTTTTCCACCGATGCGATCGGTATACAGAGGGAGAACCGATTGGATCGCTGGGAGTACGGGACATCACCCCGAGAGTAAGATCAATAACCGAGACTAGAGCCATTTTTCATTCGTCTTTCGTTTACTATAGGTAATACATGCCACATGTTGCATAATGCTCACGAAAGCGGAAGGTGAGCTCCGAAACGTCTCGCTTCGAAAGCCGACGCGCACCGACGTATTTGCTCTACCGAGTTCCGTATTTTTCTTGTTCTCATCCACCGTTTTTATTCCTCACTCATTTTTTTTTTTTCAACAGCTCTCCTCTTCTTTACGACACACCGCGTTCGCCTAACGAAGGGTGACACCGTTTGTGTAATCTTTAGTCGTAATAGACGCGAAGCGTTCGTGTCTTCGCTGTTATTTTCTTGCTTTTTATTTTTTTCTTTCTCTTCTTAACATCGTTCTTCTTTCGCGCGACGTTCTCTTTAAAGAGAAAGGAACGAGTTACACTTCTGCACGAAGCAAATGCGTGTAAAAATGCGAAGCTTTTCGTCGAGTTGGAAAAATCGAGAATTACAAATTTTTTTTGTTGTTTGCTTTTTTTAACCGTAAAACCACTAGACTCATTAGTTGTTTTGTGCTGAACTCGACGAGTCCTTCATCAACGTCGTCCTTCGCGCTGTTCGCGCTTCTCCCAGTCTCTCGCGCGTTCCGCCATCGATGTACCGCGATATATAGCACCGTCGAAAAACCCTCGGAATGCTCCGTTTTCCACATCCATTGTCGAAATTCCGTGCTTTGTTTGCGTTAAAGCGTCGCTCTTTCGAACACGTGGATGAGGCGAGCCTCGGGGCCCTCGCGTCCTCATTCGAATAATAAAAGAGGACTTAGCGCGAGAGAGTTCCCTACGGCGAGAGTTCTGTATACGCAAGGGCTATCCATATACACACGCGAATTCTCTTCGGTTTTTGAATAATGCCAAAGTTGAGCCGAGGGAAATGGTTCGTGACAAAAAAAATATATATATATGTATAGAGCCGAAAAACCTCTCGATCCCGACCCCTTGAAAGGTCGACGACAAAAACGTGACTTTTGCGCGAATTTGGATATGAAATACAGTGTAAATGCGGAGAAAATTAGAATAGAAGGGGGGAAAACAACGACGGGCAAAATACGAATGGTTTATTGTGCGGCAGAATTAATTCCAAAAAAGGGGTAACAATTTTATTGCACCCGCGCGCGATTCGATCAATCAGTCGGGTTGGCCTTTTCCAACCTCCTCTTTCGAGGAAAACACGTCGAGAGGGGTTTCATCTCCATTTTTCATTCTACTATAGTCGAAAAATTTCAATTAGCCACGAGTTTGACTAACATCGTTCATCATCGTACGTACACACCGAGGGTAGGTATCGGATATCGGCTGCCGCTCTTGTCGCTACCGTGTCTACCCCTATATAACTCGGCTGTACTATATCCACAAGGGTAGTTTGCTCGGTCGGAAAGTTACGCTTCGCGAGGGATCCTAGCGGGGTCGTTACCTGTGACAAAGCGTGTGAGGTTCGTGATTCGTCGAGTTGGAGCGACAGAGATCGGCCACCCGACAGTGATTGACCAATTTGTCGTTAATTCTGAACAAACGGTTTTGTAATGAAGAAAAAATACTTCTTTTATAGACGAAAACTATCGTGTAGATAATTGGCAATTAAAATTTTTTTAAATGTCCAAGTGCATAAAAAAAAAAAGTTTCACTGTCGTCTCCTTACGAGTGCCAATCACCACCATCGTAGAAGTCACAAGGGGATGTTAGACGGTGATATGGCTGTTGGTTGCGTGCGAAGCAGCGACCCTGTGACACGGCTCACATTTTATGCGCGAGCACGCGCCGCGCCGTAGCGCATACGATTTACCAAATTTCCGGAAACCACTGGTTAACTTGCACACGCTTGACACTGGGCCTTGTAATTATTACGAGTACAAAAGCCGTCTAACTTTCGAACGCAGTGAGGGGCGTTACTATAATATTGCAGTTGCGTATCCATCGCTCACGCAGAAGTTCCATCGCACGAAAGTTGTTATTTTATAATTAGGTAGCCCGTGAAATTCATACGATCTCGTCTGGGGAGTATCAAATTGACCGGAATTAATTAGGAAGTTGCAGATGGCGACAGGAAGTCGGGCTCGTTGATACGTCGTCAGGACTACATACGAGAGCGATACTGGTAACACGATACGTGGGCATCACACCGGCGAGCCTCTAAAAATTCAGTAAAAAAAAAATTCGTAACAATATATCAGATCCTTAGTTTTGGGTTTGTGGCGGGGCTAGTTAGCTTAAGTTTCATTATATGAGAACCGCTGAAAGTTTAAAGTTTGATAAACGGCGTTTCCAATCATCCTAACCGGTGTAATAAAGAGACGAAGCCCTTGGGTAATCAGGCCTCGATCTTTAGGCCGCATGTCGGTCTATAGCTCGTTTTGTGCGTTACGGGAACCCTCGGAATTATATTTCAGTCATACTATATATCTTCATATTCTACCTCTCTCGTTCTCTCGTGGGCCACAGGGTATCCGGACCCCGCCCTTTAGTAACGAACATACGCGTACGTACAGCGTGCAACACGCACGCATATCCAAATACCAGCATAGTGTGTATTCGGTGTATCAGTGAGTATCTGCCGTCTAATCCGAATTTAGAACGTTAGGTTGGCTTTAACGATAGAGAGACTGCTCGATTCTCAAAGACTAGGGATCGCTAGAGCTCCAGAGTGAGAGTGAGAGATCTCCCGAACGCTTGGTTCCCCTTCTCTTCGAATGACTAAACTTATCGCTACACTGATATACACTGTAGGCTCGCATAACTTCCGGTATTAATGGACCATCGAACACACACGCGCCCCGCGCCCGCTGAACGTTGTCCCATACGTTATGATACGAAACGATCCTGCGGTTGAATTATTTCACCGGGGATTATTCCACTTGGACCACCGACTCTCTCTTACCTACACACACGCGTACTTTATATCTCTATGGCGAATTGTGTGCGGGTTAGCAGACGCGGCAAACGGTGAAATTCTATACGCGCGTTGAGAAAGCGAAGAGAGGAAAAGAAAAGTAAGCGCAGCATCTCACGGACAATAAAGTGCCGAGAAGAGCGACGAAACAGATTAGAGCCGAAGGTTTGTACTCAGTACCGCTATGTTTCCCGACCAAAGTGCATTAGAGGCTCTATCATGACAGAATGAGCAGAATGTATTGCAGATTGTTGACCGGACTGGCCGCGAGGAAATTGTATGAGTCATTTGCACCGTAATTAATTTTCTAATACTTTTTATTCCGACGCGGAAACGAAAAATAAAAAAAAAAACATTAAAACTATGAAATCCGTCGGGTTTTATGTAATTAATATATTAATCATTGAAATTGTTGTATAGTTTGTGACATATATTCTAAAATATGTATATTCATAATTCACGATTTTTAAACGAAAAATGATTGCATATATCATAAATATATTTTCGTTGTACTTTTTTTTTACATTTACAGGAGGTATAAAATAGATTCGTCGATTATTGACTGAATTATATTATTAACAAAAATTGATAATTAACCATTTTTTTATCTTTTTTTATATAATTATCGTCTAATCGGTTATGAACGATAAGATTTAAAGAATTTTTTATCGAGAAATAGATACAAAAAATATTTGAGGTTTTTGTCTTCTTGAATGAAAAGAATATTTGAAAAATCGTTCGGAAGGTCAGCAAAAAGTAGCTGCGAGTTTCCTCCATCGCAGCTGCTAAACTCCAATCTTCTTGGCAAAGCCTTTGGAAACTATACGAACGTAACCTCGCGAATCATGGAACGCCGGAAGTGACCAATACGCGCCGTTACTAGATATATAGGACACTGTACAGTGTAGGATAAAAACTACACGGGACACTGTAGTGAAACAGCCCGAGGAAACGACGGCTATTCCAACGGAGGCAGCTGCTCGACATCTGCGGATTACGTTCAACGCGAAGTTCTTTCTCGCCCGCGCACATTCGACAGTGTGACTCTCTCTTTATCTTTCTCTCGCGTGGATTAAACAGGCAAAGCGAGAGAAAAAAAGCTATACATAATGCCAACAAATATACGGGAAGCTCGATTAAAGTTTAAACGAACATACAGCTCGTTCGCACCGCCCATCAGAAGTAACCACGGTTAATAATGCGTGACAGATTGCGCTGGACGTATTGCGTATTATGTTTTTGATGAACATAACGCTCGCAAGGACTGTTTTCGTATTAATCGCCAAAACGATTTCGTCATTTTAGTCACGACAGTGGCCTCAATAGCAAAATTGTCCATGAAAATGATGACAAAAAACAGGGAAGGCTAATCTGACGTTATATTGGAAGTTACGATCATCTAGTTGCGGTCCTGACTGTTGTTTTTGCGATACGAATTTTTTTTTCTTCGAAAAAAATCGACGTCCTTAGTCGTATGACAACGTCCTTGTAAAAAAAAGAGGTTAAACATTACGAGTCTGCGGTTTGCACTGCGTTTTATCGCGTGTGTTACATGACGAATACGATGCTTGTAGACACTTCGAATGAATCGCAATTTAGTAATTCATTTGTCATCTTGGACTCGATGGATGAACGTTGCGTGTTTGTGAAATACTTGTAAAAACGTTTCCGCCGAACCGCGCGAGGGAAACGAGATACAGTGTATCGTTTTCGAGAACCTCATTATTTTGAAATTATGTCAGAAATGAAACGGGAACAATGATTTTCAGATACAGGCGATGCGCGTTGACAAGGGAAACATATTTTTCGTCCACCCAGGGGTGGCTTTTTTCTCTTCAGCTTCGGGTTCTTTTTTTTGTTTCCAATTAGACTACCCGACGGGGGTTTCCCGAGAGAACGGGGAAAAGCTCCGCGGCAGAGGAATATAACAAGAGAGCAGCTAGCGTAACGGGGTGCCGAGTAAACGAGAGGTAGTCTTGTCGAGGACTTGCCACTTCCGAAAATAAACAAGATTTCGGCGACGAGAGACGAGAGGAAGTTGATTCCGTGTTTCCTCCACGGTGACGTTACCTTCGCCCAACTTTCCACTTTGCGTTATAGCGATCCGGAAGATGTTTGTTCAAGGAAATGAGATTTTTCATTGTACAATGACGTCGAGAAGTTTGAACGATTACCGAAATAGCTTCTAATTTATCTCCCGTTTGAGAGGAAAATCGTAACGCCCACCTTTCCACATCCAAATTTATAATATCGAGTCGTTATTGGTAGAAAACCTTTTTTTACAAGTGCTTCGTGCCTTTTCGTGTATTTTAATCCCGACAATGGGACGTTTTAAAGTACTCGAACACTTTCAGTGTACCGAAAGGATTCGCAAGGATTACGCTGCCGTAGAATAGGTACAGCGTCATCAGCGCGGTCTGCCAACCTATATCTGTAACGACTTTCGAGTGTAAGGGTTGCAAGATTCGACGAGTGAAGCTGCACTCACGGTGTCACCAAGAGCTCCCGGTTCCCGATTAATCCGTAGCTTTCAGTCGAGTGTATCAGACCGCGAGTCCCCGGTATCGCACGGCAAAACCAACCCCCTTTTTATTCCTCCGCAGAGGGAAAGGGCTGAGTGCTGCGGTTGCTGTTCGGGCACTTGGGCTCAATGTTAGATGATGCGCTCACAGCAGAAACAGAAGAGAAAGGTATAGTCGCATTAGTCGCGAGAGACGGAGGATCCGGGAGAGAGAACAAAAGAGTAAAGAACGAGAAACGGAAAAGGGGGTCGAGGGGAGAAAGAAGCTCCACTGCTTACCCGGAGAAAACGACAAAAAAAATAAAAAAAGAAGAGCACGATCTCAAGAACGCAAGAGATATGAGAAAAAGGAAAAGCGCGCATTGCGTCAGAGAAATGAAACGAGACGGGAAAAGACAGCAGCAGCGAGTAAGCACCGTCAGGCAGAGATAAAGAAAAAGATTAAAGGAAACGCGTGACGCAGAGGCAGGGAAAATGTAGAAGCATCGCTCCGCTGCAAGATACACCATATACTGTGTACTGTAATACATGGATACAATTTCAAAGAATATATATTCAGCTTTTATGCCGTCCACTGGGTTTTATGCGAATATATCATCGAATTTCTCTTACACTTTTTTTTTGTCAGACAGATTGTGTGTAACGAATTATTCACAGAGACAAGCAACAATCACGTTGGCGCCACAATATGTTGCCGTTCGTTTCGACGACGAGCAGTACATCCCTTTTAAATTCTTTCGCATTCTCGCGATGTTAAGCTTCAAAACTTTCACGAAGAGAAAACACAAAATGCAGCTCGTCCGACATTTGAGAGAAAATGCGAAAGATGAACAGTCTGTTTACCTTAATATTATTTACATTTACCGTTTAGTGGTATTACTGTATTCTTTGTACTACAAAAAGAAATAGTAAAAAACCACTGGAAACGGGGAAACTTTTGTTGAAAGGGTTATTATTTTCGGGCTTTGTGCGCAGCATTACAGTTAATTAAAAATAAACCTTAAATGAGCTTAAGAGTCGGATTTTTCGTAATGCCCAAAGGGGCAAAGAAAGAAGGTGGTTGGAGAGAAGATTTGGGTACTCGCTTTGCCTGTTCGATAGATAAGCGGGGTGTAGCACGCGTGTCCATTCGCAGAGCCATTAGCCGAGTACACACGTGTGGCCACGAAGCCAACAGTACAATCTTCATCATCCCTTCGATGTGATGCGAGGCCATGTGAGGCGCAGACTCTACGTTCAGCTTCAGAACTAACCGAGGCACGCATAGTGTATATGCAGCATATACCCGCATATTCTATTTCGGGAATTTCTCGAAGTACTTTATGCCTACACACGCGTAACTGTCCGTAACGCGTTGCTCTCGCTACGGGCTTTAACTACGCTTCCCTTCACCTTACTATATATATATCGCTTTGAAAATCGTCGAACAGGACGACGGTAAAGACAGGATTATTGAGTAAATACGGTTAAATTAGTCATAATAAAGCAAACAAAAAATAAATAATGAAAACGCAAAGGACTTACATTTTTTTCGTCACATTTTGAATGAAAAGAAATCAAAGCCCCTTGAAAAAAAATTATTAAAATTGGCGCGGATGAAGAGCTTCCCATTAGTATCTTTACACAGTCCTACGATAAATCTTCTCCGGATCCTGTGGCATTTGAATTTTTTACGAAGAAAAAGATGCCGTTTCGGGGAATATTTACCGACTTAATGTCGTTGAGGCCATAGTAGAGGAATTAAATAGAGATGAGAGCGAAGAAAGCAATATAGATATTCAATTGACGGCAGCGCGTTGTAGTGTGGAGTAAACCGTCTTTTGCCACTTTCCCCGTGTGGTCGACACAAATTTCGTCTTTGAAAACCGCCGAGAAGGACAGCTCACAGTTATTTGGTACCTTAAGGTCCCCGCTGTGAGCGGCGAGTTCTCGATGACCACGAGAGATCGTCCGCAATGTACCGATCTTTCGCTTCAGTCGCATTCTCATGTGACACGAGTGACAAATGGCATTCCTTCACCCACGCGAGCCTAATCAGCCGTAGCCGCTAGAGGGCATAATGATCTGTCCCGCTGTCCCTTTCATTCCTTTGTTAAGATTCACATGCAGTGAAAAAAAAATATGAATAAATTATGAATATTGATTAAGGAGATTGCGTCAACTTAATCTTAATGATAATTAATGGATTAAAATGCAAATGTTTCTCGTGTTTTAGAACAATTCAATGAATCTAACAGAAATTTAAAAAAAATTCAAAGAAGAATTGTGATATTCATAACGAAAGACCTAATAAACTCTCCATTTTGTCATATGTAATGCAATAAAATATGTGTAGAAGAATCGTCGGTAAGATCGTGAAAATAAAGAGATAAAATAGTTAAAGATACGGCGGCTGTTCGACGAAGTCGCGAGTGGACCAGAGCTCAAGACGAAGGGAAAGGGAGAAGTTGGAGACCGTTGGAGAACCGAGAAAGGAAAAGAAGGACGAAGCTAAGATGAAGAAAAAAAGGGTGATGGCCGAGCGCGGCGAGAGTGGGAGCTATGGGCCCGAGTGAGGCGATCTAAAAATATCTCAAGCTTACTTATGCCTCGCAGGCATGCATGCAGCGGAGCCGAGCGGCTCGTTTCTGATAAAACTCTCCGTGTCGAAAGTGCTGTCGGTCTCGCTTGCTTCTCGATTCTCGGCAATACATTAAAGAGGGAAGAAGGAACCACAAACCGGCAGGAGCGCACGGTTGGTTCGTCATCGTTCATCCTCACGACGTTCGTTTTCGTTCATCGAACCGTGTATATATTGTGATACGCATTCGGACTCCTCGTGTCCGATTGGACTTATCGTATCGGGATCTCGATACTTTAACGAGACTTCGTGAGCGTAGCCGCGCTCAAGGGAGATCGGAATTTTTATGGGATGCTGCAACGAAATGGGATGAGCCTGTGAGTTAATTAATAAACGATTGTGAACCTCCGCGTTCTGGACGAGTTAATTTACGGCTATTAGACACCATATATCATTTTTCGACTAACGATTCCGGAAATTCAAAGTTCGCCGAGACTCAAACCTTTTAATATTTGTCTTCGATATTCGCAAATTTATCGCAAAAGGAATTGAATTTGACGCAATTAATGAATTTATCAATTATCAATAAACATTACGAAATTGCCGCTTCGCGTTTCTAATAATCGATGTATTCGTTATTACGATTGTTATTAAATATTAATAAGAAAATAATTTCGCTACGGCAAGTATCGTTATCGAAGTGCGTGCCACTGAGGATTCGCAATCGTTTTCAATGTTAAATAGATAACTGGTCATGAAATAATCGCCGACCAGTTTAATCAGTTCCGCCGGATATGTTTACGAGCTCGCGTACGCGTGGAACGACATCGAAGCGAAGAAAACGTGTCCCCCGTTCGTCCACCCATTCGGTCGATCGTAAAATTTTAGTCGAGCGATTGGATGCGCGAGACATCGTATAAGCGGTCGTATGTATACATATATGTAGTTGGTTTGGTTGCGCGCTGACCATGGGAAAGGGGACTGATATTTTTTCGCACGAGTGTACGCGCGCGCGCGCGCGCCTCGTTGGAAATCTTCGCATGCAGCGCAAGTGAGAAGGAAAGATATAAAGAGCGCAAAAGTCCCTCGGTTCGAGGGCCGGGCCGTTGGCGCCGGGCTATAATAACCGTTCACCCACGCGGAGCCACGAGGTTTTTTTGCGCCGCGCAGCAAATGCCGAGAGTGAGATAGAGAAGAAAGCCGCGGGATCACGGAGCGACCACGAGAGAGCTTGCCTCTCCTTTCGAGTTTTAGCCCAAAGAGTCGAGAAACTCTTCTCGTTTCTCTTTCGCGTTTCCTATACACCCCGTAGCCTCAAACTATAAATCCTTTCAACCAAACGCAAAGAATTCGCTCCCTTTGTGACTCATCAGACTGAAATTCTGCACGAGAAGATCGATATAAAATATATAGTATATATCTCGAGAACTGACGATGCACGTACTACAGAGACAAAAATCCGATTTTTTCCTGCGCCCTAACGAGAAATGGTATCTTTCGTCGACGCTTCATTTCATCGGTCAATATTGTCAGATACATCAGTCAAGTTCACAGAGGGGGCTGAAATGACGCCTCGAAAAAATAAAAGCTCATCTCTCCGTAGAAAAATCATTACATATAGCTATTATTTTTTAATATTTGCTCGTTGAAATATTACCGAAAACGTAATCGCGAAAATCAATATTTTTTACACTTATGACGGGGGTTGGTTTCCGTTTTTTTTTTTTTCATACTACTAATGGCCAACTATTTCTATCGCGTGTCTAATAACAATCAATTCAATTTAGTAGTTCGATGTACAAGCTTGATGAGTGTCAGCTACAACAGCGAGGGGCGTTTTATCATTATACGGATAAACGAAGCAGAAGTATTGATAATAACGTAAGGGGATGAACGACCCTCCCCCCCACTTCCAACTTCCGTTTCGAACTCGTTGTCGAGAAACGCACCCTTAGATATTGCTGTAACCAGCGATACGAAGTATCGTGCGTGGCGATGAAGCAACCTCCCCCGTCTCGTGCTGTACAACACGTCTCGTCTCTACGGAAGACATAAATCCGCTCCCGCGGTTTGCCCCAGAAGCCAGAGTGGCCCGCTAGAGCACAAGCTCCCCGCGAGTTTCTAATCTCGTTTCGACATCTAAGCTCGTTCGTCAAGTCTCGTGTGCTTGCGACGGCACGATGGAGAGAGGGCAAAAACCCTCACCGTTACTTGGTAGACCTTTGGGAGAAGGTGAATATCCAACCAACGTTGGGCGCGTTACGTACAACGCAACGCTTTTCCAGATGCCAACATAGTTGAGAGTCTACAAGCCGCGACCTCGTTACTCTGCGTATACACGCACGGAGAGGAATAGCCAAAAGATGGATCGTTGGGAGCATTGCGTAGGGTGAAACGAACGGTCGAGAGTGAAGTTTCAAAAAAACAAAACAAAATGGTATAAAAAAATGGATCAAGTGGCAATGATTAGTTCACCATACACTCTATGACGACATGCATGACGATCATAGTTGTCTGACACGTTACTGTTTTATTATTTTTTTAAAGATTTTTTTATTCTCTTTCGCTCGTCGAAATTTTAGCTCGTTTGCCTCATCATCCTGACACACGTGCCGCGACCCAATTAAATTAAATTCTAAGAACGGCCTACAAGTGCAAATAATCATTTTGCTGGAAATGTTCGACCCTTTCAGGGCAAAGGGACGACTAAGTGTACCGCACTTTATTAATACTCTTTAAGGACGCAAAATAATGCAGATGGATTTGTCCTGAAATTATAACTTTGACCCTTTAACAGGTCAGTGGGAACAAAACGCGATGATTGCGAGCAAAAAAATGAGTGTTGATCTCGGTAACCGGTAAAAAATGAACGAAAAATGTGCACACTGTCTATCTTTATGTTTCACGGTACAGAGAATTTTTCCGTCATGCGCGCGTCCGTCATTCTCGATACAATAGAACAAAAGTCTGTATAAACTTCACACAGCGCACAATGCCGATGAAAATATATATCCAATGGATGCATTCGAGTATAATGGTGCGCATCGATCAATCGTCCGTCTCTAATCCATTTCTAATCTCCGCCGAGTCCCCATAAGGCCTCTATGCTCATCGTCTAACACAGTTAGAAAACTGTATAGATGTTATAACGAAGCGATGACTCGAGTCGTGCCAATGCGTCACATAATATCGACTCTGACACCTGAGCCCTATGGATTTTTTTTGTTCGTCGATGCTAGTGAAGACCAGCGGCTCTCGGCTCGAATTATGATAATTTCTTTCTATTTCATTCCCCTATCCTGCCGTGAACGGGGATACACGCGAGAGGTTTTCGCCGGCAGTGGAACATCTATAGGGTTCGTCGTAGGATGGATTTCGTAAGCGACGAGAGAGATGGCGCAAGGGCGAGCGCGGGGATGAACAGGGGAAAAGGGGACCCCGGCTAGGCTTTTGGGGTGAAAGTCGTGGCACGAGGCATGCGTAACGTGGGGTGCCACGACGGTGAGTCATACTTCATCCCCCGCGGCGGGGGGGTGGCTCCAACCTCCACCACACCCCCTTCCCCTTTGCTTTCCCGCTTTTGGTCCCCCTGTAGATCTCGCCATTCTCTGTACGCTCCAACCCATAGCATATCCACTCGTCTGACGCTTCTATAGCTCTATAGTGCTTCGGAGTGCTTGATTGAAATTATATTTCTTTTTCGTCTCTTGCCCACAGCGATATGCGGCTGTTTTCTTCATTTCTTCACCCTCCACGAAATATACTCGAGTGATCGAAGCTTTTTGCCAAAATTACCGTCCTGCATCGCCGTCAATTTTTCGCGAAGCTTCTTGCCGGAAGTTATACGGGGAAAACTCCGTTCTCGAGAATTCCATTTGTTCGAAAGATATCAATTTTTTAGTTAACACATGCATCGGTCGAAAGTTTTCTGCCGTTAAACGAGAAAGAAACCCAAAATTCTTTATTTTTAGAAAGATTGTTCTTAAGGATTCTGCTGCTTTTTCACATACCCATTATGGTTGTAGTGGTAAAAAAAAATGCAAAGCTGCGTCGCAACATTTAACCAAAACACTGATATTTTTATGTTAACCGAAGAAAAAAGGTTCTACTAAAATGTCGTACAGTTCGTTTGAAGAGTGCAGAAGGATAAGATTTATTATGTTCTGTATAAACAAATTCCAATGCTTCCTACTCTTTCATTAGTACTTGCAAAACTTTATCTTCCATCTGGGCTGTTCCACGCCCCCTTTTTTTAATTATTTTCTTCCGTACAACGTTTCAAAACGATTAAATCTTCTTCGAAAAATCCTGTTACCTATTTGCAGTCAAAGTTTTACGACCGTTCAAGGCGTTAGACGAAGTCTTAGTAAAGCACCATCATAAATTATTCTCGATATTAGTAAAACCGTATACTTTGCCACGTACAGGCAACAGTAAATCAGTACCAGTTTACGGTAATTCTGTCGCTTTCCGCTCATTTCGCATAAGTTCGAGAAAAATACGAAAAAATTGCAAATACTTTTCGATGATATAAAAATCACAAAATGCATGCATATAAGAGGCACTGAAAAGATTAATTTCGCATAATAATAATTCCGAAATGTTATTAATAAATTGATGAAAAAATTGGTCAACGAATTTCTCGGAAACCCAATTCTTTTCTTTTATGAAAATGATTCGTTTTTTTACTGAATAATGATGAGTGTTTTCACATTTTTCAATTCGCTTCGATTTTTTTTTATATGGAGCAAATGTGTAAAAAAACACTAAACACAAAGCAAGTTGAAAAATCTGAAAAAAATTATACATATTAGGAAAAATGAACGAATCATTTTCATAAAAAAATTTTGGGCTTCCGGGAAATTATTTGATCAATTAATTTTTTTCATTAATTTGTTAATAACATTTTGGAATTATTATTATGCAAAATTAATATTTTGAGGACCTTTAATATGCATGCATTTTTTGAAATTTTTGTACCATCGCGAAGTATTTGCAATTTTCTGATTTTTCTCGAACTTATGCGAAATGAATGGGAACCGACGGAACTAGCTTAAAATATACATGCCTGAAACTTTTATCGCTCCCTGATTAGAACTTGTCAGACTTGTTCGTTCCTCATGAACAATTCCCCGCAAGTTTTTCCAACCTGCAGTGCATTAAATTGTAGTTAGCGCACGAGCGCGAATTTTGTACAAATCACTAATGCCGTACACCGCGTCACGTACAGCCAGCAATAAACCCATCAACATTGGAAACCCATAGATGGTCGTATATTTTCCTAAATACGACAAAAAGAAAAAGAAAAAACCTTTTGCTCCAACGGTTTAATCTCGTCCCCGAGATGCGTCAGACACGCACAAGCAGCAAGTTATGGAAATGTCCTGCGTCGTGTCCTTCGGGCATTAGAATGACTGGTATAGAGAGTTCCAGCGACGTAGAATGAAAGAAAGAAAAAAAAAAGATGGAACGAGAGCCGAAGCTAGAGGAACCCGGAATTTTTAATTTATTTCAAGATTATTCAAGGAAACGTTTCGGGCTGCTGTCTCAAAAGAAGGAGAGAGGGCCACAATGTCCGGGGCCCTCTCGAGGTACAGCTGGCGCTGAATCATCCGCGAGAAGGCCGGGCCACGCCGTTCGTCTCGTTCGGAGACGACCGGCGTGTTCGTCCGCTCTCTGCAACTCGCGCGCGCGCCAAGCGTCTAGAAATTACTGGTGCTGCTGTTGCTGCTGCTGCGCAGTGTTGTCACGTTTTCCCGAGGAGAGGATATACTACTGCTACTACAACAACTGGTAAGATAATTCGTATTCTCGGTGTAGTGCCCTTATTATCGTGCTTCCCTATCGCGCCGCGATATAAAGGTACTGTACTATGTACTACCGAGATATCTGCAGTCCAGTGACGTAGCGAGAGACTCGCCACCACTACCTTTGCGAGTCTTTCGTATAACCGAGGTTCGCATAGGGACACACAAACCCGAAGGCTTTCTCTTGAACTCATATGAATCCCTTTGTTCCCATCGAAACGTTTCGACTCCGCTTGTACACCGCCGACAGAAACAGATCGACGTCTTCCCGTAACCCATTGTTCCCGACAATAAGGTTCAATCATTCGCTCAGATAAATACCAGACTTTCCAACTATTAATCGGTAGATGAACAGATCCTTTTTTTTCAGCGATCAATTAGTAGCTGTTTGCTATAACTCGTTATCATTTCTTTTCCTATGAGAATCGGATCAAACGCTAAACACAAAACCTAGTCCAACATTGTACTCTGTCAGCTGATACTGCAACTTCTTGCACAGCGATCTTTCAGTGGCTTTCCCGACTGTACTTTCTAGATCGATTCTCATTCAATATTCTATGGACAACTAAATAGAGTATTGGAATCCAATAGTTATGTTTTCGTTGACTAAAAAAGTCTGAAACCCTTGAAGAAAACGATGTGTGTAGTTTTTGAAGACTTAAACCCCAATTATACATCGATTAAGCCATAGAAAGCAGTCTTATTATCATCTACTGTATTTAATGCTTTCATCTTGTTTTTCATCGTCTTGATGGTCATAAAGATCCTCTGACCAATTACTTCTTGTAATATTCGTCAATAATGCGTTCAGAAACGCAGTTACTGCGAAGTCGAAGGTTGTAATTCGCGAATACGAACCCCATGGACGTTAAACTTATGAGCCATGCACTCCCCCTCTCCCCCCTCACTGTTTTGCATTTACGCACTGCCCTATAGTTCTGCGTACGAATTGCATGCAACAGTGTACAGTGCATTGCTCACCAATGCCACTCTTGAGCGCTCGTTTTGTATAGCTATAATCCAAGCAAAACGCACACGAGTTGCTTATTCGGTATATATACATACAGACGCGTTTACGTACGAAGCTAAAGGTACATGCGACGAGCACAATGCGCCGGAATGAAGCACCGAGCGAGAGCTCATCGGCCTCGCTGTTCGGTTATTCCCGAAGCTTCGACTATGGTAAGCATACATTGCAATACAAGAGCCAAACGTGTATCGACTATCGTACACGCTGCTTTCCTCGCAGGTAGGTAGGTATATGCTTTACCCATCAAAGCCAATACACATACGTACGGAGAACCCAACTCTGGGGAGACCTATACACATATTTATTTACCGTGCATTAATGAACTCGTGGCATCGCGGTTCCACGAGGTCCCAAGTGCAACATGCAGGGACGATGCTAATATGTTACTGCATGTTACCTGTGTTGTAAAATTCACCACGGGATACACGGGGGAAGTTACAAGGATCAAACAAGAAAATGTTTTGATCGATTTTTTTTTTTTAATATGGAATATCGAAAGGGTACAAAAGAGCTCCATTTTGACGATCGATACTCCGATGTATATTATAATTTATCTTATATGTATTCTGTGGTGTATGTATATGTAATACGAGGCTACGGATGGAAATGGTCGTTTAAAAGTAATCAATCAATACGAAATGTCCTATTTTTCCGATTTTTTTACAAAATTAATTGTGAACAAATTACGTTAAAAAAAAGTGGATTTTTGAATAAATAGCTGGAGTTGTTGAGATTTTTTTGTTTTTATGCTTTGTGTTTACATTTTTTTTTTAAGAGTCCATTTAACGTAACGTCATTGTTATCGACAATGTCCAATTCCCGATACGAAACTGCACACTACTTTTTCGATTGGCTTATGTGTGCGTATGTAATTTTTTTTATGCGTACAAAATAGGTGTTCGACGCTGGCACGTTCCTCGGTGCCCCTGTAATTCAAGCAGCGGGAACCACTTCTGTGCGCGCGCGCGTGTATGGAGCAAAAACCCCGAGCGACAATGAGCTCACTGGACTCCCGCTGTAACAGTAGATCCTGCGTAACTTTAAACTCTCTCGAGAGAGAGTATTTCGCGCCTCTTCTCGACGAGCACCGAGAGGTGAACCGGACTTGAATACCTCGTTTCGCGAGCGAACAAGCCGGTGGGGCCCTAAAGGTAAAAAGATGGAAGCGAGTTTATGGGGGTTGAAAAAGGGTTGCGCGTTCGCTGTACAACTCGCGGTGGTCGATTATCATCGACGCGCGTGAATGTTCGTAGTTTCTGTAACGATTCAACACGAAGAATCTATTATACGATGCAGACGAATTTTTTTCCTTGATAAAAGTGCAGAGGGAAATAAATTTCGTAAACGTCGAACCCCGAGGCGATGAGTAATGTCGAAGGAATTCGTTATCGAAAGAAAATCGGTAAAAGCCTTAGCGCTCATTCGAATGTTTGAGACTAAATTATACGAAAAATTCTAACCATATATTTCGTTCGTAAATTCGAAACGCAGCGACAAACAAAACCTTTAATCGACTGTCAAAAAATGACATGTATAAAAAACATCCCAATTATATGTCCACAATGTATCGATGTAATTACGAATTTTCCGGATTATGATTTTCCGATGGGAATCTATAACACGCTAATCTTAACATAAAAAAAACCATGATGAACATTTCCATGCACAATAGTTTGGAGTTAGAAAAATGATGAATCCTTTCTCGATCGATGTCGAGAGTCACGTACCATGCCTTCGTCGATAGAGACGTCTTCCTCGAAGTAACACTCGTCAGCTTCATCCGGTGTCAGCGCGGTATGAGCTTCCGGTGACTCCTTGACGTCCTGTTGCTGCTGTCGCCTCAGCCAATCCATTTTTACGATTCTTATGAATTATTGAATTACACTCTCAACAAGAATTTTTTTCAATCGTCTCGTGGACTTTCTCTACCTCCGCCTGAATCTTTTCGTCGTATTTGCTTTTTATTAATCACTTCGGAATCACATGATGTCGACGTTTGCGAATCTCAAAGACGTTTACGTTCAACGATAATGAGATTTGACACGAGTAAATAAACAAATAAAAAACAACCACAAGTAGCACCTCGGGGTCGTGAGAGAGAGACCCGCGTACTTATCGTCCCTTTCGATCTCGAGTCATTACAATTGCGCCCACCAATCGGTCACGCCGCCTTCCTACCGACCCTCTCTTTCTCTCGTTTTCTAAACGTTGTATCGTGACATTTGCGAAATGTCAGTCTCTCAACAGATCGTTTAGTTCCGCACAAGGAGACACACGAGGCAGCAAACACTGCCGAGTAGAAAATAGCGAGAGTTCACAGTCGATGCCTAAGAATATTTCTTCGTGTCTTATTATCGAGTCTCAATATATCATAGCACAGCGTCAGATAAGCCACTGCCAACGTAACCGGAGAGAGTCAATTTTTTTTTTTTTCATTGAGACACTACGACGATTTCCGGATTGAAATACGTTTAAATGAATCGCCACAAAGTTTAAAAACTATCGTATGAAAATAGGTGAAAAGAAAACAATCACAATTCACTCACACCAAATGTTTACACAACTTTTTTTCCAACCTAGTCGGCACTCAATTTTTTTTAACGTTTGAACTTGAATAATCGATCAACACTGACGCGAAGCGGGGAGAACACGAGAATCTTCGAGTTTGTGGAAGTTTTTTTTTTTTTATTTGGATGAATTTATTCGAGAGCGTGAACTAGAAGCGCGTGTAGAACTGGATGTACGCGTTACCGGGTAAGCGTGTGCTCCACGCGCGTGCGGTCGAGCCGGTGCAGCTGCAACTGCGGGCGACCGGGGAATGCTGGAAGTGGTAGTAGTGGAGGATGGCTCTGGGGTATACTGCTGGTTCGAGAAGCCGGCCGGAAAGCGACGGCTGCTTCGTGTAGAGAGAGCCCCCGGTCCGGTTAGTACGGCACGCAGTCGACGTATAGGCCTTCGGCAGTGAGAGAAACGAGGACGGAAATATCGAGAGACGAGGATGTGTGTAGAAGAGTCGCGCCGGGGTGGGGGGCGGAGAGAACGGAGATAGGGACAGAGAAAAGCAACGGGCGAGATGGAGGAACATAAAGACCCGATGGAAGGGGATAGAGAGACATTACTATAGGGAAGGAGCGAAAACCGAGTGAGAACGAAATATGAGAATAGAGGAAGAGAACGAAGGGGGGTAGCGGTGAGGGGCAGTGGGGCAAAAAGTGAGGCATTGGAATCGGCGGGGGCGTAGGAACGAGGGTGGCCATGCCGCGAGGGCTTTGCTCTTCTGCCCCCCCCCCCGGCCCTCCTCCTCCCCGTCACTTAATTATTTTTCTCTCTTGCGCTTTAGATATTTTTTTTCTATCTCATTCTCATTTTCTTCATCGACTCTATTTTCGATTTTGTATCGATTTTTTTTTTTCTGGCATGAATATTTCCCGTGGATTTTTTTTTTCACAACTTGACCCCTTTTAGTATTTATTACTTTTTAGTAAAGTGAACTGTTGCATTAATGGAGGATACGCTATTTTATATACTTTTAAAATTAATAGCAGCAAAATTTCTTCATTCATTTGACATTCAAATAAATATCAGAACTATTGGTGAAAACATTGTGAACAATTTAGGTCGATTTCCTACTGGAGAACTCAACGGTATAATGGACCGGATAACGATATAGATTGTACGATTCTGCGTATATGGTGAGTACATTTGAATTCCGAGAATGTACCGAGAAGCTTAGAAATCGTCGCGTGCTTACGCGTCAGAGAGGGAATCCCCAAACGATGCTGAGTACAAGAAGAGCCTCGGCGACAAAACAGAGAGCTGTCGAGTATAGTGTATGCCAGCGAGATTTGTCGGGTCAACGCTTACAAAAGGAAGAAGGGTCTTGTCGGTCGCTGGGGTGAATGATTCTGGAATGCTTGCGCTGATGTCCTCGAAGAACAAACCCTTACGACGAAATTCATGTCGATCTCTTTGTCGAAAAAAAATGATAAAACCATTTTTTTCGAAATTGTCTCAATCGGCCGCAGATTTTCTTTTGCGACATTAGTTTACGAAATTTTTCTTGCGTCTCAAGAAATTTAATAGGGACACACGGAAAAGGCAACTCAGCGTAAGGAAAAACGTTCAATTTATCGACTATGAAAGAGCCGTGAGGTTGCGTTTTTTTTACCAACAGTCTTCCTCTCGTCTCGCTGAAGGTTCGACGTCGGTCCTATGAGCTCAAAAGCTGAAGCAACAGCAGCGCGCGATATTTCGGTGGTCACGCGCCGCTGCCCCTAATGAAATACGGGTGATACATCCCTGGCTCCGTGGGGGCTACAGTCTGGTCCGGTTGCCGACGCCTGCCGTTCGCCACGAGAGATGGATGAAACGAGATAGAGAGTGACGGAAACACGATGCACGTCCCGCGAGTGAGAAAGAGCGAGAAAAGCAAAAGGAACGCGTGTTACAGGCAGTGTATAGCTAGAAACGCCGAGAGAAGTACACAGACGCGTTCGTACAGAACAGGCGAAGCAACAGTGAAAGCGAGAAAGGGGCGAAAGGAGAAAACAAATATAGAAAACACTATATCCGTTGAAAAATCGATCAAACAGTTTTTCGATAATTATTCATTTTCGCATGGAGGATTACGTAATTCGGAAGATATTATTTTTTATCCGAGAAAAATTACATTTCCCGACTCAATGACGGTGTTAAAATATATATACACGTCAATCTATAATTTTTTAAAAATTTTATTAAAATTTTTTTATTGTATAATCTATATAAAATGTCGAGTGTATTGATTCAGTCGCAATCCATGTTTAATGTGCAATTTTGATAATTTTTTCTTTTTTTTCCTCACCACAAAAGTGTACCAACATGAAATTGCGTCTGGAGGGTATCTGAAAATTCAACTATTTACTCTGCAATTTTGGTGGATGCGATTCCTCTCAACATCCTCGGGCCATCAATCGCTGCACGACGTACACGCGATGTATGTAGTCACAGTTGGTTGTCGAGTGCGAAAGGGACGAAACATTTTCAAGGGTAGAGGTGTCCAATTTGCGACGAGAGAGAAGGCGGGGGAGTATAGAAGGAGAGGAAAGTATGCTATAGAATAATCCGAAAAGCGAGACGGACAGAGTAGATCAGTGCGAAATGCGAAGTCCACGAGAGGGAACCTCGTGATTCCGTTACGTGTGTTAGTCACGGGTTGCCCGTGGCAACCCACTCGCTAGTCGGTCTTGTGCAAAGCTTATGGGCTCGAAGCCACCATCGACTGTCTCTCTCCCTCTTCATTTAACTCCCCGCGTTTCTCTGTGTCGCTTCAAAATATGCTACACCGTGAAGCCCGCTGCCTATGCTGCCACTGGCTCGTTATAACCGCCGCGTTGCGGTGCTTATACGACAGGGCGAAATAGTGTGTCGCGTTACACGTACATACTGTCGGACCCGGTGTCCGTATCCGCTGGGTACCACCCTTGGAGCGTTTACGGTGGGGTTGCGCGCGAGAGTTAGTTAATTGATTTCCCTTTTGCTGCTGGCACGACCCGGGCCACGATATTCTCGTTGAGTCGATCGTCCCAACCTATAAAACACTATTGCTATATGCCGCCACTGCGTACATGGAAACTGCGTTATCAGCTTGAACAGCGTAAGCTGCATGAGACACAGAGGAGAGAGGTCGAGAGAATCGTGGACATGGCTCGCGGCACTCTACAGAGATAATAAAGAGGATAAGTGGAACTACGTAGTTCGCGTTATTAGATTGCTGGACAGGACTTTTATTTCAATGTTTATATACATATACACAAGTATACGACGATCAAAAGAGTAGAAAAAAGAGAAAAATAGCAAAAGAAATAGTAAGAGATGGCGAGAGGAAAACAGCTGCATCTACTATGAGCTTTTGATAGCGTCACTATCTGCTAGGCGAAGTTGTAACACACATACCGCCTATCACACAATCGACGCTACGAGGCAACGCCGCGAGAAGGCTTATCGGCCGGAAGTGAATGGCCGCACCAACTCGCGAGAGAGCATTCGGTTACGAAAGATTGCGAGCTCTCGGCGTGCGACCAGACATTATATCGGCACGCGATATGTGGGAATATAACTACTGCTAATATACAGTTTGACTACTACTTGTTGAAGCACGATCTGTAGTTCTCGCTTATAACAACTTGCGAAAGCATTAGTAACGTATCGCAAACTGCACGCAGGATTGTACATGGATGTTTGTCCAAGCAACACAAATATATTGACATTGCTTACATTTGACGCGAAAAAGATTGTATTAAAGGGGTCAGTTTTGCGAATGTTATCGAAGTATGTATATTCATTACCTATTAACGCATTTTTCAAAATTCGCGTTTTTAATCTTCTATGGAATTACTTTTTTTTTATCAATCTTGTTGGTCATGTTATCGATAAAAGTAGGATTTGATCGTATAAAAGTGTGCCGATAAAAGACGTTAATCCGACACGGACCTATTTTTCTTCAAGTCTCGTAATCGCGATATGGATAAAGACGAATCAATATTTGACCTAAATAGATATATTTAGGTTACATTACGTGAAAAATGTCCCCGTGAATGACGTGAAAAAATTTTACATCGAAATATAAGAATTCTGAAAAAAATCATTTACCAATTGTATAGGCGATTTTGAAATAAATAAATATTTTACTGGATGGACATGTATTGATGACAATTATCTGAAATAAATTTGGGTATAAATGGAAAACCTTACAGTTTAATAAAAAAAATGACACACTTAATGTTGTTTTTTCTATACTATTAAATTTATTTTTCAATTGGCATTGAATCATCGATGTTTCCTGTGATTCGCTCGTTTCTATGCAACTTTGGCAAAGCTTGGCGCGCCGCGTAGTACGACGAGGATGAGCAAAGTTAAGACCAACGATAATCGGAAAGGCATAGTTTAGTGGGTTGTGAAAGCGGGTCACGTATGACACGTGTGCGTTGGGGTGACTCTCTTGAACCCTTCTTTGCACCCGGCTTTCCGCCCCATTCGACGCTGACATGACATTAACGTTTTTTTTTTATTCTGTTATATTCTTTTCTCGCAGGAGTGTTATTTTTATATTAGTGAGTTTATTTTTCCACGTGCCGGTGTTCCCGTTCAATGTGTAAACACATTTGGACATGAAATTCGCATGCATGCGCTCGTGTTCAGCTTGTATTTGTACTGCGCGCTGATTGTACCGCGTACAGAGCAGGCTGATTACACGATGAAATTGAATCCAGGTGATTCCTCTTCGGTTTCTATCCCTCCTCTGCGAACGTTCGCTGATAGCGAACTGGATGTTCATTGTGTATTTGTGTACAAACAGATGGTACAGTACAGTTTGCTTTGACGTCGAACACATTATTTACCAAAATCGAAGGGTAAATCCAAGCTGCAGTTCACCTATCGCCGCGGTTATGTGTTACCTCGACAATGGCTTGTATAATACGCCATCGTTCTGTTGCACTGAGGATTTAAAGCTTTCAGTCAGTCTTCGTCAATTGGCAATCCATTTAGAGATCTATTACAACCATTAAAAAATGCGCTTTAGCACTTTATGCACTATAGTGCGTTACTTGGCACTATCGTAGAAATATTACTACGTGGCACTACAGCACCATCTATGGCAAAAAGTGCGAAAGTTTCAACAATTTTTACTGTAAGTTCTGACAAAAACTCCTTATATTTATAGTAAAAATTCTTACAAGTTTCATAATTTCTGCCATAGGTGGCAGATATTACCAATTTTCAAAAATAGCTATAATTTTAGTTTTTACCATGGAATCGTTTCAAGCAGCCGACGACTGTAACGTTTGCTCTCTACGTGGTTATCGACGATCGAGTGTGTGTCGGACTCTAAGCGCGATGCACGATGTGCAGTGGTCACAAGCGCAGAGTTTCGCAGGCCTTCGCTGTTTGCACCGGCCTGCCAATTAAGAGCGTTCAACGCCGTAATCTGGGATACTTCGTGATATGCAAATGGCTTTGTTGGTCGAGAGAGGGAGGAATTGAGGAAGAGTGGAGTTTTCAACGGACGCGAGTTCTCGCGCTTATAGTACGCTACGTGCAGCTCATGGTAACCAGAAAAGGATACGCGATATGCTCAGTCAGAATCCTCCCGGTGATTGTTATCGGGTCCCTCTCTCTCTCTCTCTCTAGCCATGCACTCTCTTCCCTTTTAACTGTACATACAGATATAACTATGGTGTATCCGATGTTATAGTATGTACGTTGTACCGAAGCGACCATTACTCCAGGGATATAACGTCTCGGCCCCGTTCGATGCGCGTACGATGGCAATAAACGTCATGGAGAGCCCGGAAAGCGTCTCTTTCGGTGAGCTATGTCGTAAAAAAATTCTACCGACTATATCGCCGAAGGCCTCAGACGACTCGTTGCCACTGTTGCCAATGCTTTTGTTGTTGTCGTCGTCGACGTTGTCGTCGCCGTGGTATCCTTTCGAAATTCTTATTACAACGCGACCATTCTACGATCGTAAAATCCCTTTTCTTCGCCGGCAAGAAAATAGACGTAACGTAAGAAATTACTTCTCGCATAAGTGAATTGCGCAAACGCTAACGATTATTCGAGAAAAGCATAAGAGTGACATTTTTTTCAATATCTACGTCCTATATTGTCATATTTGGGTCGCAAATGGCAATAAAAAATCATAACATCAACAAATATCAAAATATAAGGGTCAAAAAAATCTGAAAAAATGGGACCGTCCTGGAAGTGTGTTATTTTTTTTTATGTATAAACATGGGACAGTTTGAAAAACAGTAGACAACGTAGTTTATTGACGGGCAAAAATATCCACATTCACGAACGAGCCAATCCATAAAACCGACATTTTGCAAGGAAAGAAGATAAAGTTGAAGTAGTCTGAAGAATTCCATGTGCGCAGGTACGATACGCAGACTCCATCGAAATGTTGCATCGCATCAGAGCGGAGTTGGACTTTAAAACGGAACGACTACGCCCTGAGAGACTGTTTGCACGCTTACGATATTACTAGTAGTAGTTCCAGTACTATGGAAACTCCATCGGAATATGGTAGGTACAGAGGTAGACGCGGGTGGGCACGTTGGATGCGAGCGTTATATATCTTGAACACACCGTATAGTTATAGTTTATCCTTTTACCTAACTCTGGTGCGTTATACAACGCGCTCAGGCTATCTCGATGTTTGCTCGACCCGCGTTATAGCTCCGTTACGACCCTCCGACGCATTCGACGCCCCCGGCGACCGGTCGAAGCCGTCGCGTACTTACACCGCCCGCGATTTAACCCGTTCTCGGTGTGCAACGCGGCGAGAAAAGGGGGAAATATAAAAAATGAAAGATGAAAATAAAAGAACAAAACGGCAAAGAAAGGGTAAGATAGGTAGAGAGAGTAGCAAATCTCGCGTTTCTCCGGATAGCCGCTATTCGCCGACGCGTCACAATCGTTTACACGAGAAAACACACCTTTCTCCGTAAACAAGAGACACTTAAAAAAAGTAGAAGGACACAGCAGCGAGAAAATGCACGACGCTTTAGACCTTTGTCTTTATCGTTATACGCCAACGATTTTGAATCGGAACTAATGTCAACTCTTACTTAAGGTGTACTCATCCGGTAACTGCGACGCTATATATATGCCAAGAAAAACTTGGCTTTCATCAAATTCTACGTGCGCTGGAGTGTACTTGAGAGACCGAACAAAAGTTTCAAATGAAGTTTAAATACGGTCGTGTGACATAAAATAATTCCCGGAATGGTAATAGTTCCTGCTGGAGACACAAAAAGTTTGTTGCACCTTTACGCGTCCATTGAATGACGCGTTAAAAGCTTTTCTGCCCATTCGCTGACGAAACTTGGCTTTTACGATAAAATAGAAACGAGACATAGAGAGAGAGAGAGAGAGAGAGAGAGAAAAAACTGTGTGTAATGTAATATTAGGAAAATTATTGCACGAGTTGCAATTGCGTATATTAGGCAAGCGACAGGTTATAAATTGTAGCGAGCGCTCGGGGAAATGCGAGACTTTGTTTAACGAAGCGACAGGATATCGCGTCCGGATATCCTAGTGCAGTATATAGTTACGACGAACTATGGGACCTTTATCTTTTCTAGTGCCATTAATCGGTACATCCGAATCCTATAACGAACCCGGAGCCGGGAAAAGGGCCTAAATGAACGTTCCTCGCTCCGGATCTCTTCATTCCGAATAAGTGTACTGCGAACATAATCATGTTATAATGAACACGCACAAGGGGGGGTTCTATTACAACGGGGAGTTTCAAAATGTGGCGGAAGTAAATTTTATGCCGGTATTTTTCAATTCTTTACACATTTTTTATTTTTTATTGATGACGCGATCAATCTTTGATTATTATTTTTTTAAGATCGATTAAAAAATGATTTTTTTTTTCGTAGTTATTTGACTCTGGATAACATGTTCGCACGGGTGGGATGAAAAATAACATAAAAAGAAAAATTGTTACGGCAGTGGGTCGCTGCCCCTCGGGGGAGAATAATTATTATCGTCTCGCTTCATTCTTCACTTCTACGATCGTATAGCAAAGGTCCGCGAACGGTGTGTGCTCTGGCCGAGAGTTCACCGAGCGGTGATTTGCATCTCGGACAAGTCGAAGAACGCTCGCGAGTATGCGCGCGCATACACATGTATTGGTGGTACGAACTCTCCGGCACAAGTACACGAAGACACGTCTGAGAAGGCTACAGGATGCGAAGTGACTCGCGGACTTGCATCTCCGCGACGGCACGTACAGACTCCGGTGAACACTGAGGTCTTGAGAGTCTCAAGGAGGTAATACCTAAGGCAAATACCTACAGCGGAGATTCTGCGACTGGCAATCTCTTATGTATAATCAACGTTTTGCGCTCCAGTGGGCGTTCAAACATCGGCGACAAATCTCACTCCCGATATTATATCTCGAATATATAAGCAATGTTCGATTCTAAATTCATCGGATATCCTCGAGTATCACGTCCCTACCGAAAATACATATTCCACATATCACACAATTTATTATAAATATTTGCAAAAACGTGCAAATGCAGCATACGTATGAAAATTCTCCGCAGGATGGGTCGTAATAATGATATACATTTTGATACCCGCTGTTAGATAAAATAATCCTTTAATTCGTGTAGTTTCTTGTATGTGTTTCAACTTTTTTTTTTTAACGAAACTGTTTCGAAAGCTTCTTCCGAACAGTGTATTTGATGCATCGCAATCAGTATAATAAAGATCCTTGTAATTACGCGATAAACAACTTAACTTGGTATTAATGTTATTAAAAAAGTATGAATTGGCAAATGGGAAAAAGAAAACATAGTATGAAATGTTTAAGTACATTTTTTAATGTCTTCTCGAGTAGAAATCGCTTTTGTCGTAGACCGTGATGTAGTTACTGTGTCGCGCTTGAGCCGCCGCTTATTAGAGGTAATTAGGCGACATACATAACCGAGTGTGTGGTTGGCGCCACGAGAGACGAGAATTGGCATAAGAATCGTTCGTTCCTATCTGTGACTCTGTTCGTTGTAACTGTTGCTGCAAGTTGAAGCGAGATATACGGTGGACGAAGGGAGAGAGAGGAAGGGAGAAAACTTCGTGCAACGCCCTGGACCTGGCTGGTTACACGACCGCGTGTGATTGAAACGAATTGCCTCGCTCTCGGTGGCGAGAAACGAAATTGCAAAAGCGAGGGGCCTCGGCACTTTCGATCCGAGTTACTATTACGCTTCTCCGTCGCCGCGGCGCACACTGTCCGAGAGATAGCGATCTCGGCACTTTCCTCCAATGAATTATCCCGCGTTCTCTCGAACCTCTCGCGCCCGCCTGATGCTGCTACTGTTGATACTTCGCGAGTTGGTTCGCTGTTCCTCACTGCACGTGGTTGCGGAACATCACAAGATTCTTCGAACCCACGGGATTCGACTCTATACACAATTTCATGCACTCGACCGAGCGCACTAACCCGATTAATAGCCGGCAGCGATACGAGCCGCGGAATAAACTTTTATAACCCATCCGCTAGGGATAGTTAACAAAATTGCATCCATAGTGTGCGCCACGGTTCGCGAAACAAAGAATTCAAGAAAAAAAACAAAACTTAAGCGATAGTATTTTCTCGAACGGCTTGAATTAAAGAGGTCAAATTCAATCGACGATCCGCTTGGTTTTCGGCGAATTGTGCAATTAATGAAAGTTATTGGAAATTCGTGCGATCGGGGACCGAACAAAAAATTGGCAAATAAAAGATTCGATACGGACGGAAAAAAATTGAGTTTCGTTTTCCCGATTGCGATTTCCAACAAGAATCAAAATAATTGGTTAATTGGTTTGCTGGATATTCGTTTTCGTTGCATCGTCAATTTAGTCTCGACAGCACCCTAAGCCACGTGTGGCTCTTTTGGACGGTAACTTCCACCGCCATCGAAGAGTTCCCGGGCGAGAGTCCGAAGCGTTGCAACGAAGGAATTCGCGAAGATATTCGCGGTGCGGTGAGCGGCGAATCGAAAAGAAATGAAAAAAAAAGATGCCGAACGAGAAAAAAAAAAAAGAAAAAAAAAACTTCGACGCGAACAAAGAACCAAGCCGAAGGTACACAAATTGCTACGGAAAAAAAAACGCGGGAGGCGACTTGTACACCGTTCTTCTCTTATTTCCGCACTTCTTTTTTTTCGCCATCGTGTACCCCATACTACGTCCAATATCTCTCGCGGAGCTGAACCTCACTCGATCTTTTCTTCTTCTTATATACTCTTATTCTCTTGTTCATCGCACGCCACCCCCACCCTATGCTTCTTTTACTTCGCCGTAACGAACTCTCTCGATTCTCTGAGAAATTTTGAGGCTCGGCATAGGCAACAATAGTCCAACAAGCTGGAAAATAACAAGGTTGAATCTTCCCTCGAATGCTTGTACTTTTCGCGCGAAAAAAAAACAGAATAGCCATCGTTATTTCATTTTTTCATCTCGTTTCACGCCATTCTTTTCGTGAACTTAACTTTGATTTCTCTCGACTCGAGGTCGAACCCGCGATTAACCGAGCGAAGTTGACTCGCGAAACGAACGGCCAAGAATTTCACCTTCATTAATCTCTTTCTTTACAACCAGTCTGATAAATCGATTTATAGTTAATAGTCAATAATTATACCTTGAAATACCTTTCAACAGTGAAACAATTTCAGTTTATTCGAATAGAGTTACTGAAAACTCAAGGAAACCTTCTTTTTTTTCATGAATTACAAAATACGACGTGCCATTAACCGTGTCAACAAATTTGCTTAATAGGCTGTATCTTAGATAAAATTTTGAAAAAAGTTGCATGCGAGTTAAACATTTATCAAATACAGCGATGCCGGTCTCGTGGGATCCAATTTCCGGAACGCAGATCAAGATAAAAACTTAAAAAAAGAAAAACAATTCGCGCAAAAGTCTCGTCTTCGTCGTCGAGCACAGGAGACAAAAATAAATGTGAGTGAAGGTAGAGAAACAAAGAGCTTCTAGTGGCGGCGACGACAACGACGACGGCGAGGTTGGACGCGCATCTTCCCGAAAAGGACGAAGCCTTATAAGGCGAAGTTCGTGCAGTTTGCCCGTACCTCGTCGCAATCTAAAGTAACGTATACACACGTATATACAACGACGAGGACGAGATTGTACCTTCGCGTTTCTCGTGTGCTTATCCCCTCGTGGCTGTGGGGCTATGCAGCCAACCACACCGCATGCCAGATCTCTTCTGGTTCTTCGCAGCGGTGTACGAGAGCGAGCAAAAGCTTCGTGCCGCGACCGGTGGGCGCCTCCACGCCGGATTTAGACCGAAAACAAGAGCAACGCGACTTAAAATCTCGGGGAAACGAGAAGGAACGGCAGTGGAACGAGCACAGGGCTTAAGATGTTCGAGGAAAGGTACGACAAAAACATATCATAGTTATCGGCATGCTTTCGACTTATTCAGCCGAAAACAGAACAAAGTTAACCATTTTAACGAAAGACGCCATTAAAATTAACTTTTGTTTTTCTCTTTTTTTTTCCAATTGTTGCAATTTTTTCGATTTTTTCATCCATTTACTGTGAATTACGCATCATCGATAGACGACGATAAGTACAAAAATACTTGAAACGAAGATGAAAGCAAAAGACTCGGTCAACATTGGCTGATGAAAATGTAACCTTTTCGTCGAACGCTCTTTTGTCTCATAAAATTGTCTACAAAGCTCCTCCTAATCTGCTTGCCAGCTTTGCAAACAGAAGGACACGATCGCGTCGTATATTAATATTCGCAAAGAAATAGAGACGAAAAAATGTCAAAGGAATTTGAATGGTCCCGGATGAGCTTACCGTTTGCAGAAGATCTTTGATGACAGACGAACGGACAGTGGCTATCGATGATGAACCCTTGAGTCTGCTCCTCGGTGAAACTTGGGAACTTTCTTTGCAGGATATCACAATTGGAAGAGCATTCGATCTGACCAGGCGATACTCGTCGCCCGGATGCCTTCTCTTCTTTCTGAACGAACCACACAGCATTATCGAGTCTTTTGATTACCAACACTCGTGGCCAACTATCGCTGGCAGTTCAATAGTCTTTCCGATTCAATTATTCACTTTTTACTCTCTCGAAATTCATGCAATTTTTTGGGTATCCTACGAGACCGCAACATCGAGGCTGTCTTGAAGATAAGAACTGTTGAAGACTGTTCGGTTACACGGTGACGAACGACTCGAGCGGACACCTTGTATTCTTTTTCGTCTTCTGTTAGTCAAACGCTAAATCGATGCAGCTGCCTTTCTCCGTCGTTTCTGCGACGCAGAAGAAAAAAAAAAGTTGAACCAAAAAAGCGTTGACAACAAGAACGAAATGCTAAAAATAATCTTCGGGTCTCGAGAGACACAGTTTAGAAGGCTTCGCGGAGCATATATATCGAAGTCTTTCGAAGCTGACGAACCAAGACACACGATGTCCCCCTTCGTAAAGCTCCAAAGCGAGAGTTTGGACGGTGATGTATCTCGTCACTCTCTTTTGGCTCAATGCTTCAACAGAATTCTCTCGTGTATACGTGCGGGTCAAGCAAGTCGTCTTTATTCGCTCTTCTTTATCTTCAACGTCTCGCTGGGCTAACCCCGTTTTAATCTCGTCCTTCTCCGTTTATCGTCTTATTTCTCGTACACCGCGACGTGGCGCCAGCCTGGGATTCCTGCATCTGCTTAGAGACCCCTTCGCTTCTCTTCGGTATAATCGTGGAGCTCCGCTACGCTGCGCGTTGTCCTCTCTCTTTCTACGTCTTCACTCGCCCGTTCGCGCTCAATGATGTTTCAACATAGATATATCTTTCGCGTATCTTCCACTTCTGTTCTCCCCTGTTACCCTTTTCTCTCGACCTTCCCCCGTTATTTTTTTTCCCTCTTCCAATCTTCTTTACCGCAGCTTTGCCACTTTCGGCTTCTTTGAAGCACTTCGGTATGCACTTTTTTTTCAGCAAGTATTACGGATCTTCCGGATAGAGTTCGGAGCCAATCTAAAAAATTGACGATCACTACCAGAGATTTATTCTCGATTCTATACCGATCCAAAATCCATGCCTTTGCTGCATGTTTTCTGCGTGCATTCTTTTCTCCGTTGAAATATTGACCTTCGACTGTGATTCGATGTTGATATTGATAAATTGCATGCGGACGATGTCGTTTGGCGTGCGAAAATCTAAGTTGTCCCCTCGTTGGCAACAACGAGGATGACGTCGGGGATCACCGGCATTACGGGCGCGACAGTGACCTCTCGTTGAACTTTGACCCTTGCCAAGACCGTTGTTCGTGGCACCACAACCTCGCCGTGGATCACGGTTGGTTGCGGTTCCTTCTGTCTTCGTAGATTAAACGCGTGTCACACCGCCCTCGACTCGTTTGTCTCGCGCGGGATGCACTACGACCTTTGACCCGAAGGGGGTCGCGAAGCACTCGGGCTAACGGGTCGTATATTTATATCGAAGCCTGATACCTGGCCAACTCGAGCGTGACCTTGTCGTTGCTGATGAGCTTCACGCGGAAACATCAATAAAGATCTTTTTGCGGAGATATTAATTAAATTGCGCCCGGATTTCTATCTGTGCAAAAGTAACGGAATCGCCGATTTTGATTTACGCACCTTTGGATATTTCGAATTGAACGGAAATCTCAGACTCGACGCAGTGAGTGCCGAGAGTCGACTGAAGGCATAAGCCTTCACGGTTATAGCGGTCGAAGGAACCCCACCACGTTGATTTCAACAACACCCGGCAGCAGCCGCCGGCGAGCTGGCCGACCGGACGACCCGGTCGCGTGGCGCTCGTCGGCACAGATACGCAGTGTCTCTCAAAAGCATCCCGTGAAAATCGGATGCTGATGCTGCGTTTCCCTTTTCATGCGGATCGCAGGTAACACGCGCTACGGTTTTGAGGCTCTCTTGGAGGGTTTAGCCGGGTCAACTGCCTAAGGAGGGATTTTTTTAACGATGTATAGACTTCAGTTACGGTATTTTGCCATTTCTGGATTAATTGCAATTGGATGGAATAGATCTATAAGCAGAATTTTGTCACGGTGATCGACTTAAATTTACATCTATCTATTCTAATGAAAAATATTCAAAAGGAAAGGAAAGATTCGAGTAATATTAATCGTATATTAAATTCCTGAATTGTTAGTTCCAGCGACGGTACTTCCTATGTGTAACAGTCCGCAACAGTAATTTTTTTCAATCTAAACTTTATGGCTCCTTGACGATGATGCAAACTATGGAGATCGCCGGTTTTTTTTTTCATACTTTCACAAACCATCGAGCGATTAAATTGCGATATACTTGCAGGTCGCCTGGACACAAAAAAAACGTCCCAGTAAAACATTAAAACAATTTTTGAATTACTTAAGATGCGGATCAGATTTTCATACCGAACGACCTTTCGCGAGTTCTCAATGACGAAGGACAACCAAGACAATGGTGAGAGGTTCGATCTACTTTGCGCGTTCAAGTTTTTTTTTTTCTTTCTTTCCTTATTATACAAAGTAGTTAAATGCATTATTGTTTCTCGGCTGTTTGCAGCATTGCTCGCATCTGGGTAAATAATTAATTGACTCGTATGACTATATACAACGAAAACTGGAAAAAATAGTCTGTTAATCGTCTATTCTGGTATCCGCATGACCCGCTCCAATCTTTCACTGAACTTTATTCATACTCGAGGCCTTTCCGTGTTACGATATAACAGATACGTGGGAGTAACTCTCGTGAGAGGAAGATACTTTTCTTATAGAGCGCTCCACCAACGCAACTGAACTCGAATTTACCCCGCAAATTTTTTATACATCGTATACCCGGAAGTAATCGAAACCACCGATTTTTTCGCTATTTTTTTTTAATCATTTACCACAAACTCCGTTCAAATTTCCTTCTTTGCAATTTTTCACTCCTAGCAATACGCGCATTAACGATTGAGCCGAGAGCGTGCCTTTCTAAAATCTCCACAAGGATCTCGCTAAGCTGGACGTCCTTCGCGGTACGCGGTAAGAAATAACTATGTGCAATTACTCGATCACCGTTCAAGAGGCGGGGGGGTTCTCGTTCTTGGACTTCGTGACGAGATTGAAAAAAATAAATAAAAATAAAAACGATTGCACTTCACTTCACTTCACTTTATATAATTGGAAAACTTTTATAAATGCCATTTTTATCGCCAATAAAACGTCTGTGCATTGGAACACGTCTTTTTTTTTTTTTTTTTTACTGAAAAGCACTCGTAGTCAAAGTATTCAGAGGAACGAGGTATCCAGTTGAGAGTCGTGAGTGTGACTAACGAAAAGTTCAGGTGACCCGACGAATTTGCATGAGAAAGAGAGGCAACAACTCTATGTTTATCGTGTATTACGTCGTACATACATACATACATATGCTGTACGAGTTTACTGTAGCGCGAATTTAACGAGGGGTCGCAGCCCTTTCGTCGGATAAGATGTATAATTTTCGACTGAGTCATACAAGACTGGCACATGCGCCAACCACCGCCGCATTTCTCTCTCTCTCTCTCTCTCTCTCCAGCCTTGAATTACCATTGCAAGAGTCACACGCTCTTGCAATTGAAGTCGATTAGTCAACTTTCTCGCCCCCTCGTTTTAACTTTTACTAATCTATTCCGTCTTCCCTTTGGATTCCTCGCCAATTACGGTTAGGTGTGGCTTCTTGCCAATCGTATTTATGCAAAAAAAAATGTTTTTTCATCGAAAATTGAAAAAAATTAACACTTCTTTGCAACTCGGCAAACGTATACTTGCGTATACTCCGTTTTGAATTTTACCGACGCCATTGATCATCTTGAGAACTTGAGCATATTTTTTTTTACGATTCTACTTTTGTATGAAGATGTTAAAGGGAATGGAGATTGTCTGGATACGAAATACGCAGTCGTGACGATATCGTAAAATCGAAACGAAGAAAGGTTATTACGGTACGAAGATAACCGCATCGTTAGAGAAGCTCGTAAATACGCCGCGTCACCCCGAACGGACACGTGGCTTCCGTTCACCGGGGATGATGCGCGCATCCCTGAGGTTATCATCTCAATCAGGCCGGGAATATCGGTCTTCCATTAACGAGTTCATTTATTCTTTCGTGCCTTCTTTATTCATGGCGGCGAATTTGCGATTTGCAATTAACGCAAAACTAATGTGCCAATAAAAATATTTACAACAAAATAATTTCGCCGTCGATAAAATTTACATCAGATCGTGAATCATCACTAACTGACTGCGAAAAAAGGTCACAGTGAAATTTTAGTAATTTGCAATTTTTTGCCTTTTTTTTTCAAAGATGAGAATGCAATTTTTCGCATGAGTTAATTTGTACATTGCACGCATTACAGGTGCTCATATAACTGCAAGAAATGTACATACAAGTAACGCAAACAATTCAATAGAAATTGTAGTAAAATAAAGAGATATTAACGTAAGATTTATTTTGCTTAAAATTTACTTTGAATTAAACGAAAAATCTATTAAATATTGCGTGTTTAATTCGGGATAAAATATCGATGGCCCGCAACGATCCGAAAACAATCCCAAGATCGGTTTATACTTGAGAATCCCTGTCGGACAGATTTTACCTGCATACAGTGTATACGCATGCGCTCGCGCGAACCGCAGCAGATGTTTTCCTCATCGCCAACTGTTGCAGCTTCTTCGCGCTCGGCTACCGGTGTGTGTGTATATATGTATGCATGTATATACCGAAGCCACTGCGGATCTGATTTGTTCGTGAAAAGAAAGAAAAGAAAGGTACATGAAACAGAGAGCGAAGTGTAGGTTCGTGCGTATACGCCGGTCACTGAATGTATTTCAGTGCACTCGCCGTGCATTCGTCCCTCTCGGTAGAGCGCGTCGAAAGAATCTCCAATGCTTCGAACCTCAGCGAGCGTTCTTAAGGTTCTTTTTGTGTTGGAGACTTGTACACCTCTATTGTCGAGGGGATGTCCCCGAGGATTGCCAGAGGGGGTGGACCGGGAACTTCGCGTAGCATCGGCACAGCTTCGTTTATATTTCGTATCTCTCGCACTGAACCCATATACCGAAGTCGCACTGAATTATAGTTACAATTTTTTTTTTATACTCGCAGCTACATTTTGATGTCTGACGATATAAATTGTCGTAAAACCTTCTATAATTGACAGTATTGACTGATAATAGCAAGAAGAGATATATCGTTCGCGGTCGCGAAAATCAACTTCGCGTCTGCACGCCCGCATAATCTGCTGTATTACTTTATCTTGTCAAACCACATTATGTCAATGCCAATGTCTTCACTTATCCTCTCCTTTTGCATGAGTGCACAGAGCCTTGAATCATTTTTTTCCTATTATTTTTTCAACGCATCGGTAACTCGATTCATAAGGCAACTCTGCTATTATCGGTTGACGTCCGACGTAAGCTCCGAAAAATATAAATAAAATAAAAATGTCGCATACGTTGATAATTATTTTTTCCATCATCATGATCTACGAGTTAAAATGGGGTCGCATTTATCATATAGCAACGAGATACGTAAGAAAAAAGATTACGTGGTTCAACATCATCACGAAAGTGCTTCGCAGCCTCGAATTGGTAACCACAGACACGAAGATACGAGAAAAAAAAAGGAGGAAAGTGAGAAGCGTCGGAAGACAAAAGTTGAGGATATTATCGATTCGGTTTGGTCGTATCGCCGGAATATCATAGTAGGTACCACGAGGCTCGTGCTGCACCTGCTTGAGACCGGTGGTGCTGTGTCCCTGTCTCTCCGGTACGCCTTACATCTCACGAAGACCGTATCGCAATTTCGGGTAGTATTTCGCGCACGAGATTTATCGGCGGGATACTCGACACAGACAAACTCCTTGTTTCCTTTTCTTTTTGATTTTTTTTTCGCTTCGCTCCACCACGACTACCTCCTCATTACCGCTTATTAACCGGCAGTAAACTGAGGATACGCGACGGACACATGAGTTTTGAAACCGGTCAGCACGATCGGCGTGGCCGATCACCTGCTCCAAACAACTCATATGTTTCCATTTTCGTTCGACATACGAAACAGCGGGGATAACCAGTGTTCGACATATTTAAGATACTACTGAAACCTTTGAAATTCGATTAAAAAATATATAAAAACCATTACGAAAGTCTTTATAATTGAATTTTTTCCAATTATCGATGTTTTGGGATGATTAACGTTTCATTTCGAAGCATAAAATCCTCTTTGCGCAACAATGTTTTCGCATAAGATTTAAAATATTATTATTCAATTCTATAATGATGCAATATATATTATATAGATATATACGTATTGTACAATTTTATTATTACAATTATTACATATAATTTATATTAAATTGCCTTAAAAAAAGATGCCGAAAAAATGTCGAATACGGAAGCTTTTATTCTTAATTTTTTTATTAAGCCACAATATTCCGGAAATTAAATATTACGTGAAAAGATGTATCAAAAGGTGTTAAAGTGTTTATTTTTTTATTTTTTATTCGAGGCCCTTAATATTT
Organism: Cryptus viduatorius; assembly: GCA_964006125.1. Taxonomy (NCBI): domain Eukaryota; kingdom Metazoa; phylum Arthropoda; class Insecta; order Hymenoptera; family Ichneumonidae; genus Cryptus; species Cryptus viduatorius. The sequence continues at coordinate 432,660 of OZ023223.1, read as the reverse complement.
CTCGGACATTTTTTAAAATTTTTTTCTATGACGATCTTGTATCCCTTTTTTTCTGAATTATTTTTCCACCTGTCTTGCTTTGATTCTCTTGCTGCGATATTCCCCTTCGGTCCTGTGGCATCGTTCGCAGTGGAGTGGTATCGTCGCTGTACAAAATCTGAACTTTGGGGTGTGAGGGGGAGTTGCGATTGCTTAACGACGCGCCAACCACCTGCCTCCGAGGGACACGTGCGATGAAACTAGCTGGCCCTGGCCCCGGGTGCAGCAGGACCAGAAGGGCAGCTGCTCGCAGGGCTGCTCGTTCGTTTCTCGCAACCATCACCAACGGTGTAACGAAGAGGACCGCATCTCCACCTTTTCTTGGGCTCTCGGCTTCTTCAGATTATGATGATCACCATGTTCTCTTTCGACACGCGTGTGGCTCTCGCGGCCACCGAGGTCAAGCGAGACAAGCTGACCACACGATTTCAAAGTGGCAAATTCAATATTTTCTATTATATCGAGTATAATTGCGAAGACTATCGAAAAATTGGTCTAATTAAATGAAATCGTGTGTATTCAAGTAAAATAACGATAACGAAGATCAAAAGAGGGGTGTTAAAGTGAAGACTATTTAAACGTTTCGTAAAAAGAAAAAAAAAAAAAATTCATTCGTTCAAAGGCTCGCCATGTTTTACCGCGGATGGAAAAGCCGAGAGAATTAAATCTTCAGTATCTTTTCACCGTCCAAGTTTTACTAGCTCTCGCGTGCTGTTAATAACGACCGCTCGTACGCGTGGTCTTCACAGGTGCAGTTTGTAAACCGCGCGATCTAAATATAAAACTACGCGGGTAGGTAGGTAGCCGAGGCATTATAATATCTAGGCTCTGGCGAGCGGCAAAAGAGGATTCTTACATCCTTCACGGGAGATCTAGGAACGAACGACGACGAATACCCCCGAGCTACGGTTCTGTATACGTGCGTCGGAAACTTCTAGAAAAGGGCGCAGCAACAGATGGTACGCAGAGGACGCGTGGCTGATCCTGCGATACGTCTTATATACCTCTGGAAGCTTATACCCTCGTCTCGAGACACGTATCTCGAAGATGAACCGAACAGAGTCGGAGAAACGAGATTTTTCCTCGCGATATGTATAGCTGCGAACCTACTAAGCGTCTGGTGAGCGTCTCTTTGCAGGAGGTGGAAATTACATAATAAATTATCGACGCAAATTATTTTATAAAAAAAAAAAATTATTGTTACAATTACCATATTATCATTAACTTGCGGGTTAATCAATCATTTTATCGAGAAATAATAATTATATTTCTGAACCGATACAGCAACGTTATTACAAGTTTTATTTATTCTCTTTTAACGTTTTCTCCCTTCACAGTTTTCGCAAAACTTACGTTGCAAAAAACAAATTGGGTTCCTTTTTTTTGTAAGAAAGTGTATCTGACAAAAAAACGTTGGAAGCTGCAATATCTGCAGCATGTACACGCGGAAGCGAAAAGTATCGCTTTACGAGGGATAGGTGCACATAACGGGAAAGAAGAATATGTATAGAGAGACTGCCGTGTCGGTTGCGGCCAAAAATTGCAGCTGTTCCATGCCGACGCCGGGCACGTGCACACATCGGGCCCTCACGGCTCTCATCCACTCGAGGATCGTCTTTTCTTTTCTCGACGTGAATCCTCGAGTTTCTAAAGTTCCTCTGTCTCCGGGAGCCAATAGCGACCTTCGCAACTCTACGAGTTCGCATTCTTCGTGGCATATAAGAAGCAATCATGAGCGGCTATATAGCTCGCATGAACTTGAATAAACTTCCGGTCGATCACGCGCGCTTCAGACTCCGTAACATCCGATAATGAGATAGAAGAATTAATAGGAACGAGAAAAAAAAACACACACATATTTTTCGGGAATAGAAAAATAAGGGGATCCAATAAAGAAGTAGAATAGAAGTGAACTCGCGCGGCCTCTGAATGGATCGCATTGTGCGCGGTGCAAATTGGATCTAACGAAGTGCTGGCACGCGAACAGACCGCCTCGTTCACGGCGTTTACGTACGAATGAAGAAAACACCCGGAATCTTCAGAGATCTTCGACGATATCTCGCACGCCGAGAAATACGAACCACATACTCGTAACGATCCTTCCGCTCGAATTAATCGTCGAATTCCAACGGTAGTATTAATATCGTCTCGAATGTGCAAACCGAGATCCGACAATTATCGAATAATCGTGTTCCGCGAATTAATCAATGAATCGAAAAATAGATTACTTAAGGATAGCTGATGCTGAGAGAAATATGGTGTAGATCTTCGAAGATTGTATATGCTTGAGAAACGAGTAAAACCGGAAATAGTAACGCGCAGAACAAAGCCGATTTCCATCGGGTTGTAAGTAACGGCTATGTCACGTTGCCCGGGTCTGTTGTACGCGCGGATGCGGATACAACAAGACCCGCATAATAATCTCACCACCGGAAGCTCCACCGAAGTCGCATGTGCTTTCTTCGTGCTGCTTCCGTCTCATCTCGATTTATTTACGATGGCAAGTCGTGCATTTGTATTCCCCGATTTGTTTTGTGTCCTCTTCGATTAGAGACTTTTATACCGAGGAATCATTTGTTTTAATGCTCTGTCGATTTTTTTTTAACGTATTGTGAAATTCAGTTAAATTATTAATATGTTAATATGATGTCCAGAATACTCTGGAAGTTTAAAAAAAACTTGGGAATGATGGAAATTTCGAATGTCATTTTTTTCGGAGCAATTGAGAGAAACCAATGAACTTTACGTGATCCGTATTTGCCGTGTGGCTCCGAGGCAAAAAACGTGAACGTTCTGTGAACCCAAATGAAATACCGTTCATGGAAGGGAGTTCGCTGAATTGCCGACCGGCGGAATGTAGAGAGCTGCGGAGTTCTCCATGGAACAGTTCCCGAAGAACCGAGCGTATCGTCCGAGGATCAGTATTCACCTGCAGATCACTTACCATCAAAGGAAAATGTCGTCGTTTTATTAACACGCACACGAATTGTATTGATACAGTTTTCTGTAAGACTCTTGATTAATACTTCGGTTGACCTTAGTTCTCATGACGACACTTCAGGCATTCTGCATCATCGACAAATGATGTCACGATCGCCAAGAGAGGACCTTGTATATTCGCCTCATTATTCGTGCCATTGCCAAACAATAAAAATCGCAACCATACATATTTTTTGCTTCCGATTCGACAAAATTCACAATGACGATTGACGCAAGAGATACATAATACTCAAAGAAATAATAATACTTGTAATGGCCAAATTGATTCACGTATTTTTGTAATTTCTTTGCATTTTTTCATTTATAGATTTTTATCATTTATAAGAATAATAGGAGATTATCGGAAAAGATATCGATACAAACGTGATGCACAGACAATCGACTATATATATATTCGAAAATATTGATCATTTTTTTTATGAAACTGTAACGAATTTATGGAAATTGTTGGTTCGGCGCTTGTCGTTAAGTCGCAGAATACACAATTTCATAAAAAATTCATCAAAATTTTATCGACCAGAAATCGAATCCACAACATTTCCACACAGCGAGTTGAAGTTATAGCAGTTTTTTTGTCAGATTACAATTATGCAGATTGGATAACACCACTTTCGGCCTGAATGGATTTCCAAAATAAAAATAAAAAAAACCATAAATTTCACTCGAATATCGCTATTTTGTATTTTTTTCGAGATTAAGCGAAATTGACAAAAACTTAGCTACATTTTTTCCCATAAAAAAAAGCAAACATAGTTGGCATTAATGTCGAATCGAGTGCATCAGCGTCGGGAGCAACACAATCCGAGTCGGATGTTAATGCTCGTATTACAAGAACGTCCGTATCTATGTTTCGCGAGTTGGTTCGACAGTCGGTAGATTCCTCGGGGACGCAATGTCGAGGAGAAAACGAGAAAGGGCGTTAGATACGCGAGACGTCTCGGTTTTGCACGCGGTGGGTTCTCCTTGTCGCGAGTGCAAATAAATTTTCCGTTTGCATTCGGGGAACAAGCCGACGAGTTACGCAACTCAGCAAGCAGACTTTGTTAATCTCACGGGTGCTCGAGTACGCAGACGAATACGCATATACACATTCCATTTTTCTTCTATCCTGTCGTATGTATTATATACTATATATCAACGTCGCACGCGTTATGTATACGCGGTGTGACGTCGAGATCTCGAGAGTTTCTCGTAGTCAGCAGAAAAGGCGCAACAGACAATAAACTATCGAGTTTCGTGTTGCGTCTGTTTCGCGCTTTGGCTCTTCATTGTTTTGATAAAGAAGTTGGTACAAGATTTCTCGCGCATACGATGGGTTACTTCGAGCGGAGTCGATAGGAAGTGCAACATAGATATAGATATATAAGTATATAAGAAAGTAGTGCAGACAATAGGTAGATCCTGTAGTGGAACTGTACTGTAGCCAAAGCGCGAATAGAGCCTCGGTAACTCGCGGGAGAGGTCAGCGACCAGTAGCAACAGTACGAGAAGTCTATGGATATATATATCTGTATGTATATAGCTAGAAAACGTGGAGCAGCGGGAGCGTTATCCGTTCCGCGTTGCCAGGTTATCGATCTGCAGCCGCCTTGACCGACCTCCGCGGGCGAGCGTACCAAGTCCAAGTGCAAGGGCTCTTTCATTACCCCGATGCTGCGGAAACGCGACGCTCTTGGCTACCAGACAGCCCCGAATTTCCATTCTTCATCGAAATCATAATAATGCGAAAGATTATCGATGAGTTTGATGCGCTCGAACTTCCAATTATTTCACGCCAAATTGCATTACTGCAATCCGATTAAATAAATTCGCTCAGGAATACATTTTTTTACGATGAAGAAGCATTTTTCAAGAATATCTGTAGCAAATGTATAATACTTGAATGTTCCAGCGTATTACATGAAAGTCGAAACTTTTTAACAATTTTTCGAGAATCTAATTAAAGGGGTAATTTTTAGAAACAGTACGTTAATTGAGGTCATAAAAACATTAATTATCGATTGAAGTGGAAAACTATGTTTTTCCATATACAATAACCAATATCTATTGCGAAACGTAACACTAATGGCAGAGACCTTACAGAAGTTTTTTTTTTTTGATAATTGCAGGTTTGCAAGTCTACATGTCATCTCCCTGTTGATCCCATTATTTACTTTCCAGTAATTCTAGTAATTAAGTCGCTTAATAATGCATTTCCGTTGATCGAATCCCATCGAGATATCGAGAAAATATCACATTTATGTCATGTCATTATGGAAGAGTAAAGTTCTCGTGCGAAAGTGTTTTTGCATGGTACTGAAATCGCCGGAAGTTCCTCGATGTGCGTAAGTGTAGGTACGCATTAGGTCGGCTGTAATCGTACATGTGTAGGTGTTGCGAATGATCCATTTACTGACATAGCGCCAACCCAACGCGAGATATACAGGGAACAAGGCGATGTTTCAATCGCGATCATTCGGCCGTGTCAATCGTCGGGAATCACCCGTTCCCTGCCGTCACCATTGTCCCCGAATTGTATCAGTATCGTGAGCGCATGCGTACGCGGAAACTGATCAGCATGTCACGGTGAACATTATGGCATTGTTCCCAACTGCGTTGCATATTCGAGAAATTTGTGCTGAAATTCGACGCTATAGAAAAGCCTATCTATGAGTAATGCGTTTTCAGTTGACTTGGGTATTTATTCGATGATCCGTGATACCGTGATCATTCGAAATTCCAAGCGTAGAGACTCATATATGGATGGTTCCTTTACGTTCGACTGATCAAACACTTGCCTTCGCTCTCGTCTCTGCGATCTCGTAGCTGCGCAGCGTTCCATAGCTGTGCTGCGGAACGAGGATCACTCGCGGCTTCGGTGGAATGTCCATCTATCCTCATCCATACCCCTCCCCTCCTGTACCCGTCCCCTTTACCCGTCGATTAATGTCCCCATCAGTGGCCGGCTTTTCATAGAGGCAGCTGGGTGTACGTACTAGCGAATTATTCGTACCGCGCGCGCGCATCAATTGACACCAATTGCCGATTCAAGATACCGCGACAACGATCGTAACTCGAAATCATCGTCTAGCGCGAGCGATTATTAGCTTTCGACGAAATGCTTTTCCGTTCGTGATGACTTGAGAAGCGAAAATGAAGAGGTTAGATTCACGAGACTATCGTTGCCTTCGACATTAGCGACACATAGGGGTTTATAATAAATTTTACGAATATTAACGATAATAAAATTTTGACACATATATGTAAGAATTTGTTTAAAGTGTTACTATATTAGAAAATAGATCGATGCGTATTTATTCTGAAAATAAACGGTCAAAGTGTCACAAAAAATATTTTATAGTTAAAAAAACGGTTGAATTTAAAAAAGGACCGAAATTTAAGAAATTTTAGATTTCGTTGAACAGATCGAAAATCAGTGTGATATATTATTCGGCATATGAGCAAAGTGGTTAAATTGACGCGTTTATGATGTGATTCGCAGATTTTTAAACGCCTCAAAGTCAGCGTAGCGATGTAGCAGATAATGAACTTACCACTGTGAGACTGTCGAGTTCACCGAGCCATTCGTTGAGAAGCTGCTCGGGATCGGTCTCGTTGTCGCTGTCATCGCCGCCGTCATCGTCGAATCTTTTCATTTTCACGCGCGTTCCTCCACTTCTACGAACAATTCCCCCGCACTTTTTCGTACGAGATTTCTCGCGTACTTTCGTCGCTTTATTTGCGATTTATCGTTTCGTATCTTTCGACGCCAGTCTGCAACACAAACAAGTAATCGCGTACTTTAATATCGTTACCATTGGTACTGCGAAAAATCGTTAACGTCCAGTAAATATACAGCGTAATAATATATATTATGCAGAAATATATGTATTATATTTGTGGCGCCAAGTTCGCGTTAATGAACCTCCGGAGTTGGTCGATTCGTTCGAGCGAATAATTGTAGTCATGGAACGATGAGCACAGTGCGCGTTTACAAGTCGGTGCAAAATAGGTGGGTTGACTGTGTGTAGCGGAGAGTACACAGAGGGGCGCTCGAGTTGCATTAGTAGGGACAAGTGCAACGAATACAGCACGCGCGCGGTGAACAACACGCCTGCATGAAATACCAGTGGACCCGTGTGGTGGTGATAGGGACGAATGGGCACGGAAACCCCGTCGTCGCAGGTGCGGTCTGGTGTCGAGTGGCAGGTCGGCGAAGAGTGGCGACGGCACCCCTTGATGAGGCATCCCATCACAGGTGAGTCGAGATCCCATGGGAAACACGGATAAGAGTGGAAGACTCTTCGACACGAGAGTGACTTTCGCATACCGTTCCGCGTATTCTATGCACCCTTATCGGTCTTATGTTTACAACTGTGTCGTATTGTTAATGACCTTAATTACTCCGCCTAGTGTCTCCGGGGTATGTACTACTGTACATTTTTCGGAATACAGTAGTAGTCGAGGCTTTGTATTTTTTTCGCCCTTCATTTTCCTTAGACTTTTTCATATGTTAACGAAAAAGGTTTTGCTAAATCGCATTCACTATGGAATAGATCGAGATTTCCTTTGGAAAAATCAACCCGAATTCCAGATGGCGTAACGGGCGTTGAACAGACTTCGTTAGTTAAATTTTTACTGCTCTTCTCACTGGAAGGCAACTGACTACATCGATTTTTTTTTTTAAGACATATTCCGCTCTATTTCAGAAGTAGAATAAAATACGAGACACTTCGATATGATCGCGTTTCAAGTGAAATTACAGCACATAAAAATAACCAAATTCGTTATCTTTCGTTACGCATTTCTACACTGCTCGACTCTAATGATATCGATTCGAACGATCCAATAATTAGATAACGATAGAAGAGACGATGCGATGAGGTACGAGCGAAAGTGAGGGCGTTCTCGAGAAGTTTATCAGATATCCGTGCTAAGGGAGGAACGAACGGAAGGGGAAATTACGGGTAAATTTGAAGAGGAAATTGGCCGGCGCATTTCTATCTCACTTTGGAAGGATCGAACTTTCAATTGCCTATTAACACTCCGGTGGTTTGGATACTGTCGCGCATACAACCAGTCGATTATTGCTCTTGCCGGTTTTTTCAAGTTCTATGCATTATTTGAGAAAATTAAGAACTCGATGATTTTTTTTTTTTTCGAAGAAATTTCTACCTCTTAAGCGTCCAGTATCCGTCGAACGGCAGAGGGAAAAATTTCAAAGAATTTGTGTGTTTGTTACGCATTGCTGGATAATTTACAGCGATGACTCTTTTGTCGTCGCGCCACTGGCGTTTAATCTCAAGGATACGAGAGAACTTTCCGACGAGGACGAGGATTAACTCGTGAAACTCTCGCTGTGTTCAGAGTTGATACAATCCCGAGTGTTCGTTAACTACTGCCACAAGCACGGATATAATGAAAAACCCCCAAGGATTCTACAACTTTGTACCTTGACGTGTATACTCGGTCGTTTAGTTGCGTGAAACGCACTACCGACAATTTATTATATACAGATGCTGCTACGGCGCGGTTAGAGTGGCTTTGAGACTACGTCTGACGTACGTAAGTAAGTCTCTTGAAAAGTTTTCGGCGCGGGGAGAAAGTTAAACTCGCACACACAACTGGAACTGATGTGTAGAGGCGTCGACATCGAAGATTTCTGGTTCTCTTGGCTCGAACAGGAACTCTCGTGCGAGATGGTTTCGGGTTTATCGTGTATACCGGTGTGTCTCTTACGAAATGGGTCTGTTGATGATGTTGATTTTGCTCTCGTGTCGCCGAGACACTTATGCTCCAAAAAATAAAGGTATAGACGAAAGAAAGAGAGGAATCGTCGGTACGTCTCAATTACGTCTCGTCTACTTGTTATCGAATATCAAGAGAAAAAAGAGTTGACCGTGCAAGTTAAATTCAAGGAGAATCGGTTGCATTGTTATCTCGTCGGTTCTCGTATCTGGAGGCGGAATAAATTGCGCCTGATATTATCTTATCGTTCTGCATGCCACGGGTAAGAGACTCTATGTATTCGAAACGCTGACGGTCTCGGTGTCGTAATATGAATACCTATCATGAAAAGTAAAAAAGAAAGTCGAAACGCTGAGCGCAGTCCTTGCTGAGTTGTGCGGGAGGATGCTTCGCCGTTTACGCGACGATGATGTCATCCAAGCAACAAATTCTCTTACGAAAAACACTGCGAAAAAAATCTCGCAATTTCTGGCAACGAATTGGACGCATTTCGATCGAACAAATAATTTTGATATAAATGTATCAAGTGCGGAGGATCGTTATGACTGTTTCGGAGATTGGGACGATTTCAGACGCATTCTGACGCACTCTCCGCTCGCCAGCGGATATTAGTCACCGTGTAAATCGGATATCTGGATTGAGAATTTCCAATTTTGTTAACGGTTCTATATCGTAATCGCCTTTGCTACGAAAATTTGGTCCACGATATTGGAGGAACAATCAGATTGTTCTGTGCCATCAGCGAAATTAATGTTTTTTGGACTCTATGATTTTTTTTTCACCACGTTTTGCTTCACATCTCGTTAATAATAAAGCCGTTGAAAAATTGCATACTGAAAAGCATTAATAGAATTGGAAGAACTTTGTGAAAATAAATTGAAAAATTGTTCTATTAATTAACTATTACAGTCTTTCCGACGAATTGCTACTTATCGTAACTCATAACTGATCCGTTTGCATACATTTTGTTGAGACAAGAATTCAGCTTGTGAATTTCGTCGGCACAAAAAAATGCCACAAATGTTTCACAAAGTTTGACAACGAAGCTTTAACTTTTTAACGATGCATAGCAGACGAACATCCGGCGGACCGGAGTTTTATAACATTTATAAAGGGAAATCGCGTGCCTCATCGCCCTTAATTAAACCGTCGGATTCTCCGTTACATCAATGTGATAATGAATTTTGATATAGTGTCACCTTTCGACTGCATAAAATTCAAGAACACAAACGTTTGTTGCGTGTTGCACCGGTAGGATCGGGGATCGCGGTTGCGATTTCCTTATCGGTGAGCGGTTCTTCCAAGTTTATTCTATCGCACCGGTCATTCCGGTCCGGCAGAATATACCTGTCTCGACGCCAAACGCATGAAGAACATGTTTTTCCACCATTTTTTAATTATTCAGTAACGTTTGTGAGAATGACTATAAAGGAAAAGGTACCTTCGTTCAAAGTTCCCCGATTATCGAATATTCGTTGGACACGCATAAATCTCGAATATTTTATTACACGGATCGGATTACGCGCGAATCCAAGTGCAGTTCGCTCCCTTTTATGGTGTACACACGTATACCGTTGTGTAGCCATACCCTTCCGTCGACCCCTTTATCGCTATTCAACGATGTTTCGTTCGCCCGACGAGTTTTACAACGTCGTTTATGTACTCGCCACGCGATAAGAAGCTTTGTAACTGACTTTACAGACCGCTCGCGAGCAATTCGTTCTGCATAATGTTCTACAAGCTTCGCCCTCCGAACGGGACGACGAGGTATGCGCAATGTCCGATTCAATTCACCGCCAGTAATGGACGCGTATCTCATCAACGCGGAACATTCCGATTTAAGACAACTTGTATTCACATTTAATTACGGTATTGAACGACTCTTGATCGGCACAAATATATTCGTAGAATTGAAACTCTGCAATTTACGAACGAAAGATATTCGCTCGCTGTGCACTTCGTAAATTAAAGAGTAAAGTCGCTTGTCGGCAGCAATAAAATTGGTGACTGTAATTTGTTTGTGTCATCTAACTTCGTATCATAATAAAAAACAAAATAAATAGTTTGGCAACTAACAAAATGTCAATATAAACAGGCAGTTCGGCTATCGTATCTATAAAATATTAATTTCTTCGTCGATCAATCACAATGATGGATTACAATGCAAAAGACTTCAACGGACACCAGGCAGCAGCATCAGTGCGAGTTGCTTCGTTTGACGCCAATAAAATCGTTAACGACACGTTAGTATATATCCCCATCTCTCGCTAACTCGTATTTCGAATAGCAATTATCCTGACGTAATTCTCGGGCCCGTGTTCATCCGTCTATCGTATACGAGGAGACATTGGAATTCCATGGACGTTCCCGCGCTCGTTCCCGCGCCGCCGTAGAACGAGGCGGATACCGCCTCATCTATTTTTTTTTCAGTTTCTCAAACTATCGAGAGAATTCTCTATGCAACTCTATCATATAGGGCGACTTAAAATGAATTCAATTGATTTCAATGAATTTCATTAATGATTCATTTTTTTACAATACTATGTAATTTAACAAGTTCGTCGTTATTGACGAATATCTTCGTTAAAGACTAAAAAATAAAAAAAATAATTTTCGGCAAGTGTCTATATGCCGCTTGATATCTACTAGAAAAAACAGCTATCAGCATTGTAAACTGTGAATAAATGTCTAAAAACAACCAAGTCGATCTATTTTATCCCCGAAAAATTAAATTCGATAACCTTTTTCGAATCTTGAAATCTAAGTTTATATTATATAGTTTCGTACCCACGATCGTTTTTCATCGAAGCAACGTAGAGGCCGGTCACGCAGACCGAACGATGTGAAAGAGAGGAAGAGAACAAGATTCTTGATGCAATTACCGTTGCACGCCGTCGGGCGCGATCGACAAAAGAAAGAAATGCACGGAAGAGTTTCGCGAACAATCCGTGTGTCTGCGAGTACGCTAAAGTGAGAGACCTCGAGCTTTCGCATCGAGGCGTTCGTGCAGCGAGAGAATTTCTCGAGGACGAGACGAATCGGTTTAGCGATGCGAACGATGCAGGGAGACGAAGTGATGAGACAGATTGAAGAAGAAACTCACGACGAACAACAATACTGAACGATGAACTCGGAGCGATCTTGTCGAATCGCCGAAGTTCAGGGTCATTAATGGATACAAAGTTCGAAACTAGAATTATGATGTGTGTCGTGAATGCGGTGGGCTATATTCCCGGCGCAATTTTCTATAGCTGCGCGCATACGAGGCCTCTCAGCCGCGGGGGTTGTAATATCGCAGTATATACGAGTACTTACGATGAAGCGAGTCGCATAGACCGAGATATCGATTTGCTAGATTAATAATGCAACGGTCCTACCACCGTCGCGAGAGGCGTCCGTCCGTGTGAGTAGTAGACTCTGTACGAGTTACAAGACATTCGTACGGTCGCAGTCGCTCGTATAACAATCCCACGAAGCGTTTCAATGAAATTGATATCGCCTATTGGAACCATTATTGATCACCGGTTCGTCGTCGAAACCGATCGCAGACCCCCAGAGCCCAAAGAATGGACTGAATTTTTCATTTTCCGCAAAAACAACATTTTTTTCACCAAGTTTATTACTACTTTCAACGAACGATACATTTTTCATTAAAAAATTACGAATTTCTTGAAGGCTACACGCAAAGAATACCCGGAACGAAAAAGAAGACATTTCTTCCAGCGTTAAGAATTGTCAAGCTAATGGATCGAACATTTTTCCTTGAATCCTTTGTATGGAAAATATACCTGCTATCCTTCCGAACAATAGTGTGTAGAAACAATTTAGCACTTAGCGCGATACGCGCTAAGAAAGAATCCGCTGCACATCGAGAACGGACTAATGAGAAATCTAAACTAGAAACCTTTTATGCATTGCACGAGTATATGTTTACCGCGAAAAAGTGGGTACCGTACAAGAAAGGAGCTACCGTATCACACCGACTACACACAGATATCCTCTCGGCGTGTCTTGTTACCCGCGTGCAGTTGCACGGCGGTGGCTGCTGCGGCGGGAGCAACTTGCGACTAAGGGGATTCGCAGTACTCCGGGTAATATGTATTACTCTGTGTACTTTACACACCACGGCGAAGCGCAACACGTACGTTACATACACGTGGAATAATCTTTCTCACTTCTCGATGCAACCGATGCCGCGCTAAACGGGTGAAACTTGCATATCCTGCTTCGTTGACGATTATTTCCATTCGCGATGCAATACGATACGAACGATTGCCGGTACCGTGTGTCGGTGTCGATACTTACAGTGCACTTGCACTACATCTCGCAAATCACGCGATCTTAACCAGTCGCGCCTCTTACCATTTCCATATCAATCTGTTTCTCGGTATATATACAGTCGTTCGACAAGCTGTTAACGACGCGCAAAGCTCCACCGAAAACCGATACGAGTTCGATGACAATTTATATTCGGTACTGCACTCAATATTGTATCGGACGCAACCTTTCCAGAAAATATCGCGATGCCAATTATTGACACCCCTTGAAGAGCAATATTGACACCAAATTTCCATTCGTTTTCCATAAATGCATTTGACTATCAAATTGCATTAAAAAAATGTTTCTTTAACATGTAAATTTTCTGAATACCGAATCATCTGAAGGGTGCGAAACCTTATCGATGAATTTTCATCGAGATTTTTTACTTTGTTTTCTTTATCGATTCTTGCGAGGGAGTTCATTTTTTTTTTATCGAAATATTTTCTTTTTTTTTTTGCGATAATGAAATTCGTCGTTTACGAGAAACTAATAAACTGAAATAACAAAATAAAATATGAATGAAATTTAGATCGAAATCTGTTATGTAACTTGTTGGTTAATAACATGAAAACAGACTATAAACTTTGTTCAATTTATGTAACGACTGTTCGATCTCATGGTCTCGAGAAAGAGTTAATAATGAAAACGAACGTGTTGAAAAAATGTTTTTCATAAGCATTCCCGACAGATTGTCGATCTTCTATAATTACCCGAAGAGCGGTGCATAAAAGAGAATGTCTTTATAGATGGGGTACATTATCGTCTCGGCAAGGAATATCGGTTTTTCTTTTTTGCTCTTCTTTCCTCGATATATGTATAGGAAGAAGGTAAGCAAGGATGCAGGCCGAACGGGCACGTCGTGAAAGCTATAGAGCTTCTGTGGGGAAAGGGAAGGGGGGTGCATCCTTGCACCCTCAACTTGCTCTCTACTTTCTCACCGCAGAGCAACGCCCCGATTCGATCGATCCTCGTCTTCTCTCTTGCGGGCCTCTCTATAGGTACCTCCAGTGTCAGCACTACTGCAATAGCCCTACGTTTTTCTCTCTATGAGTTTACGCCTGCATGTACCTCGGAGTTTCTTCCCACCGCGAAAAGGTTATCCTTCCTCAACGACGTGTTGTATCGTTTGGGCGGCACGGTAACACTTTCCATATGACAATCTCTACGAAATACTTGCGATAAAAAAATTGTTTTCAATAAAATTCATTGTATCAATAAAAAATTGTGTATGATAAGTATATTTTCATGTGCGTTTTATTTTAGTTAAGTTAACGAAAAATTGATATTTATCGCATTTCGGTGCGTTTTCGAACAAAACAATATTTTTCAAAATGTTAATGTACATTGATATCGTATTAATAATATTGTTCCTTATTTATTTATATTAAATTATATATTTTGTTATCAACGAAATCAATTTTGCTTTATGAGTTTGTATATGTATATTGTTTTTCAAAAGATGTGAAATCCGTCAGTACTATGTTGGTAAAAAAGTACTGTAACTTCCGATGACGTCACAACTTTACACAATTTTTTTCCCGGACGTCGAAATTTTTTTATTGTCATAATTTTATCAGGAGAAAAGGACAGATACACAATGCATTATCTATATCTTCTACAGTGGATTCGTTCTGCTTCGGCAAGACGCTCGCGTAAGAATGGGGGCCGGCAATTCCCATGTCTGGAAACACACACAATCATCCAGACAGATAGCGGAAATGAATCGTCCTGAATCTCTCTCGTTCTATCGCATTGTTATACCGAGATCTTGCCGAACTCCTTGAAACAGGGGATGTTGGTATACATATATATGTACGCGTTAGATTCGAGAATCTTGAAGCAACCTCGAGGGAAGGGTGCTTCGCTGCAGCTAACTCTCGTGAGTCACGTCGAACTTTTCTCCGGCGGACAATCACTCTCACAGTCTTAGTCTTTCTTTACCCATGAAAACAAGGAGCTACCGAGAGGGAGACGGAAAGTAAATCGTGTGTACGTTCGATTAGATTCGGCAAAAGACAAATAATCCTCCGGCTGAAAAATGAACGTACGAAAGATCGTTGCAGGATCAGCACTCGGCGTGAAAGGAAAAAGCACATACCTTGCGTTGTAAACTTGAAGATTAATATTGTAAGTACATTATTTGATTTTGCGAATCAAAAAAATGTATATAATTCTATATGTAATTTATGTAATTGATAATAATTTGTGTAATGCGATCTATTATTACTATAAGTACAGTGAATAAAAAATGGCAAAAGATAATGATAGTTTCTGATGCAATTGTAATGAATAGATACGCCAATGATATTTATTACTCATTTATTTAAATATGTAGGAAAGATATAACGAGTGTCTTTACAGTATCGCCCTGTTGGCTATTCTGCAAGTACGCGCACGCTGCCGCTAGGTGGTACATAAGCGCGATCGTAACAGTAATCAATTTCAATTTCGCGATCAATTTCAAGAGTTACTCGAACACTTTCGCATCGCTGCGCAATTGAAGAAAGAAAAAAACAAAATCCTTGTCTTGTGAGCTTTTCCACGGTATCTGTCGCGTTGATATTGCAATTCAATCGCGCAGTTGAGTTTTAGTCTCTTAACAGTTGAGTCGTTATAGCCGTTTTCAACGTTGCGTATAATCGTTTAAACTCAAAGAGAGACAGTGACTATGGTGCTTGTCGCGCTTTGCGCAAATGTTGAGAGGTCCGGGGAGCGGCTTATCAATCGGGCGAGTTATCCTTCTCTTTATACGAGTGGCTGCACTCGGATATCCGGGAGAACAGCGCAGGCAGGGCAACGAACGACAACGACGACGACTACTACGCGGAGAAACGGGACTCCAAAGCACCCCGCGAAGCCGCGACTCGAAACGAGAACACAGAGAGGAGCGCAGCGAGAGTGAGTGTATATAAACGAAATATAGTAAGTGAGTAAGAGGGAGATGGTGGAATCGAGTTAGGTACTCTTGGCAAAGGAGTCGCTCGATAAACCGACGTTGCCCTTGGCAATGCAAAGTAATAATAGCCCCTCTCTGCGTACCTTTGACAAGCTACCGTACTGCCTTAACTCTATAGTATTTATGCTGCATATGTATATACATGTAAACCCGTTGTTAAAGAGAAACGTTTAAGCGCCATTTGCGTCAAGTATTTTCGTGTCGTTGTCGAATACGACGAAATCAAAGACGTGGGAAGGTGACGGAAATTTCGTTTGACTCATTACCACCGGCGGGATTCACCGAAGTTCCCGAAGTCATTTGCAAAGATGTAAAGACGCAAAGCAATCAACTTCCTCAAATCTTTGAAGCATTTGCGAAAAAGTTTCAACATAATTTCAGTTTAATTTCAACTGAAAATAAGAGGATTGTAAAACCTTTTCAAGTTCATCCATTGACACAACTGAAGTGCGGAAATGTATTCAACGGGAATTTAAAAAATCTTCTCCATGCGCTCGGAAGTTCTTCGAATTTTACTTCGCGGCATTTCGGCGCGGGAGCCTTCAATTCAAATTCAAATGTAAGGATCTTCAACGAAGAGATTTTGCGATTACATCGAAATTTCTAAAGCCAGTATACTAATCACTGTCGCAATGGCTATTCTCTCGTAGAAGATTACGTGATTTTGTTTCTCTTCGGGATATCATCGAGCAGTTTATTTTCACCCATGTGCCACAGTCGAAGGAGTTATTTTGAAGCAATTTCCGCTTACTTATACGCTTATTAGTCAAACACGGCGTATTCTCTGTTGTGTTATTCGCCTCCTACGATCTACGATTACCATAGAATTTCATTCTCTCGTCATGGTTCATCGTGTATCGCAATTTGTCAACTTTGTGAAAGCGGATTCGTGAATAACCATATACGCGATACATCGATGAACAACTTTGTGAAATCATACAATTATCCTTACTATTATCTCGATCGATTCGTTGTAATGTATCGTAATAAACTGTCTCATTCCCAATTATCAAGACTTCGATAATTCATAATCGATTGATTTATATACGATCGTGCAATCGGTTGTTTTATTACTATCCCACGTGTATTTTGTATATACTACTTGATCGCTATTGTAAAGTTGACCAAGTGAAGCAATTTGTTCGAAGGAAGTAAATTGGTGTAATTTTAAAAAATGTAATACATTCGATTGAATGACACAAATGTCTTTCTTTTCCCTTTCCGGTTGAGTTACTTTGTGTAGAATAAACACAAAGGTAAAGTTTTTTGTAAGGTGGTCAATTTCACCTTACGAAAGTTTTGTGGTAACCCTTCCGGTGTAGTTTCGAAAAGAGGTCAACTCCGTCGAGTGCACGAGGTAAAATGCTTTCTAATCCAAATATAATCCAAACATTGGATGATTAAATCGGCGCGTATTAGTCGAACGACGATATTGACGTATCTACGAAAACTATCTATAAAATGTATTATTCGAATACTTTCTCGTGCCTCCTCCGTTCTCGTTGCTTGGATACGGGACTCCCACAAGATTTCGATGTCGTACTTATTCCGAGAATATAGGGGGTACACGCTTATCGAATATCAATGCCGGTATGCATGTGTGTTGTATAGTTTTTGACGACTGGAGGCCGTAACGCACGCGACTTTTAAGACTCGCGTGATTCTCGTTTCGTACGTGAAGAACGGGTCGGTGACTCCTACACCCAGTGTTCGCGGTGGATAGATAGAGATCGATCGATGAAATGGACGTTATAGCAGAAGAGAGAAAGGAAGAAAGAGAGAGATCAAGAGTGTCAGTTTATGAATGGAAGTTATTGGTAACGGTCTGAGTCCGGAAGAGCGGCTTTTCTCTGTATAGGTGCAAACCATCGGTATGGTTCTCTCTTTCTCGCTCTTTCGTCGCGTGGTTTTCTCTCTCGTTTTACCCGGCAACCAATGAAACTCTATCGGCAAATACTTTCAGCCCGGATGCGCCGACATGAGGACAAAATGAATGCTCGAATAAATAAAAAAAAAAAAAAAAAATAAGCAGTGTCACAAACACGAATTTCGATGTTTTTCATTGAAAAAATTGATTTAAAAATCGCTTTATCGATTGCTTGATTTTTTGTTTTATTAATATTTTTATAGTTATTACTATAACCAATCTTCATGTACAATAAAGTAAAAGTTGAGCGATGACATTGAATGACGGCGAGAGAAAGCTTAAGATAATAGATGAGTCAATGGCGCCAATAATTTGCTGACGTTCTTGTATTCTCTTACCACGGCGGTCAAAAAATGAGAGCAGTATCGACGTTAAGAATGAAAGAGAATGGTAATGTATATAATATAATACGAGACTGACACTGCACTTCTGTTAGATGAATCGAAGCATAAAAGAGAATCGCAATATGTACCCAATAAGACATTGACACATCGGTCTATCATTGTTATAAATGCAATCTCTCGCCGTCGCCAGTTATCGTATTAATTATCATTTATTATAGTGCATTCGCAACGTCAATAAAGTGGGCGATGTTGAGTGTCGAGGGAATAAGTCACAGTTATAACAATAACGAATGAAAATCTTCTTCAGTTCTCGTAAATGCACTACCATTTGTGATTCATGACGGGCGCCTCGTCGCGGTCCATTATGCTCTCTTTAACGAAACGAACTCTCAGTCTCAGCGATAAGAAAACCGCAAAACTCGCGATAAATTCCGACGCCACTCCAAGTCGCTAACGGCGCCGAGTTTTCCAGTTATGAAAAAAAAAAAAATCTTTGTGATTTATCTATCGCGGAGTGTCTGTGAAATTTTAATACCCAGCGAAATACGCTCTAATTCTTCCGGCGACTGAGTTTATAAGAATATACGATATACAAAACAGTCTTTGCATACCTTTGCGCGCATTCCTTTTTAATTACTGTAAATCGAGGATTCTTTCTCTTTCCAAGCAGAACGAAAAAAATCGACGGAAAAAAATTTAAAATCGTATATCCCTTTTTTTTATATATATTATGTCACCAAATTCGTACGACGGCCTCACAGATTGCACACATTTTTTTCGATAATTTTTTTCCAATCTTTCTTGTCATTTAGGAATGTTGTAGGCATTATTGTGCTTCGAAAGATCAAATATTTACTTTCGCGCGAATAATTATCGACCCAAATTTGATATTATATTGCGTTTTTTTCTGTAGTTAGTCGAGCATTGCTTTTACGAGCTGCGAAATTATTTCGCCGCATTCTTTGTCTTTCGCTTCGCGAGAGAGACAAGAGTTCGAGGATTGCCATATGCAGTCAGATTTTTTTTTACAGACCATGAACGATCTACAGGCGCCATCCGGACGAGATCTATTCTTTCACTGTCGTGTACGATAGAAGTGCGCGGCAATCTGGCGATGCCTCGTACAAGGCACACATACAAAATAAAAATGTTCGCGTACGTTGGTGAATACGTGTGGCGACCACCGTATAAAAAATTGGATAAATACACAAATGCAGGAGATGTATATATGGTAGAAATATGTTTATTCGTCGCTTTGCGTCATGGACTCTGAGCAAATCGCGATTTCGCATGCGAGCATCGACCCCACCACCCCCGTCAACGCCGTAACCCAACTTCTTGTCTGCAACGTTGTATCGTGTCTTCTTGTTTTCCTTCATAATAAGACGTATCTGCTCGATCGGAGGGATACTCTCTCTCTTCTCTTCCAGGCTCCGTGTATCTGAATGACCGCGCCTGTTCTCTAATCATTTTTGCTTCGCTTCGATCGAACACAGCGGGGATACGACTGAAGGAATATTAAGCTTTTTTCTTCGCGAAAGCGAGAAATGCAATTATTAATAGAAATAGAATTTTTTTTCTTCTCTTTTCTTTTAAGAAATTATTTTACATCCTTTAAACGGAAAAATTGTGTGCATTAAGATTCATCTGGATTAAAAAGTACCTATTTTTTATTAAAAAGAATATAACATTGAATTAACTGAATTTATTTTTAATAATATCCGCTCTAAAATCAAATGCACGCGTTTTTCATTCGCTTGACCGTTAAAATATGTATTTTTTTTTTTCAATATAAAGCAGAAATTTCTTAATACAGATCCACCTTTGTTCACACGAGTTTCTCCCGAGTTGTAAAACATGTACAAACAATTTTTCAAATGATAGTACCCAATTAACTTGGATGTGCCGCAAGAACTACCTTAAGGAGAACATCTCGACGGACTAAAGCTAAAAGATAGCTGAAAGATAAAAAATTGTTGAGTGCCTTTCATCATCTTAAAGAGAAAAACTCAGTTTCCCGTCAGTTCTTTCTCAGTTTCTTCTCGGCAAACTGTATCATCGCATACCGTCTCACTGGTCAGATGTGACTTATACAGGGTTGAGTCGCAAAAATTTGTCTAAACGACAGCGCGTTGTACATTTTGTATGTTTAAAAAAAAAAGAAAGACGAATTGATCAAAGATGTATCTTCGTCATAGTGATAAATCTATCCGAATAATGTTGTTTATCGTATCAATTGTAACGTGTCTTATCTGTTTCATCGGCTCTTTTGTATTCTCGTATTCGGGTTCTTTTCCGTTTGTTCGTTTTGTTTATCGCGACTTCAACGAAACGCAATTTTTCTTCGAGAGAAACGCGAACCAACAGCCGCAAAGTTATTTGACCACAGGCAGAAGTTATCGAGGCGCGAATGAACAGATTATCGACGACCCACACGAAACACTCGATCGTGAGCGCGTGAACCGAGGGGGGTACCCATCCTCGAGAGCTTTTCTGTTCTCTTCGCGTAGATATCGAGAAAGCTACACGCGAGGGAACGCGCCGAGACCACAGTCGCCGCCAGACTCATGAATCGGTCCTTCGTGATTCATTCGAGAAATATAATGCTCGAGTTTCGCGATCGGAACACTCACACATTTGCGACATCATTCGTGTTTACGCCCACGTGACGCAATTTATTTCTAGCGCTTACAAACACATATCACACGTCATTGTTGAGTTCGGATATTTGCTTCGCAAATTTTCCGTTTTTCATCGCCGGTCCCCCTGTCGCTATAGTCCGAAAATAAAAATATAAAAAAAATAATTCCACTGCAGTTAATAAGTTTGCCACTTTTGTCGTTAATAAAAATAATGGCGTATCGTGAGATTTTTTTTAGAGATAAATTGTTCAAAAATGTTCGAAAATTGAAACAAAACGTAGCACAGAAAAATTGATGGTACAGGGAAATTCTTATTTTTTCAGCTAATAACTTTTTTCAGTGAAATGCAATTGTATTTTTTAGGAAAAAGGTAATTCATACTTATCACTTTCACGCGATGTTTAAATATTGAATTTGCGACTTATCCAAGAAGAAAATATGTCAGTGGATTTGTCTCTAATCCTTTTTTCGTTCTATCCATTTTATGGACTGTTGGAATTCATCACACATAAACGTTTATTTCGATACCGCAATAATACATCGAAACCTTATGCGTGTTTACATGAAACGATATCTCCGCGATACTCCGGGGAGGCTTTTCATCAATGATTCTTTGTGCAGAGCCCTCGAGACGAAAGCGTTGCGGTAAAGTCTTAGCCAGTCGGAGTTTATATCCACAGAGTTGTTCGTAATTATGTGTTACTTCTTACATTGAATAAAAACAACGGAAGGAGTCACTCATATCGCACGTCGCCGGCAATGTTTCAAACCGTAACGCTTCAAACCCGCGCGTATCGCCGATGGTGATCGGAAGGTTAACGCGTTCGAATAATTAGTTGAATTTTATTCCGTCAATGTTGTCATCCGAAATCACAAGTTGCATGGAAGTAAATCCGGCATTAAGTAACAATCGTTATTTACAAATTAGCGTCGGCAATAAAAACATCGCGTATACGACGAAACAAAACTTGCAGACCACTTCGTATTCTAAAAATCATTACGACTCGGTATAATATAATAAAAGACTGAAACGAGCTTAAAGTCTTTAGCTCAAGGATTTCGCGCGCGAGCCGTGAATATTGTATGCGCGTTATAAAACGTTCGGGGAATCATTACTCCCGCTCTCTCAGCGTGGCTCGGCGCGCGCGGGCAGCTTTAATTTTGAGGCGAGAAACCGTGCGCGAGTAACGCGACGAGAGATGATGAACGAGATAAGACGAAGAGACAAGGGCTGATGGTGAGGAATTGTATGGAACCGAGAGATACTAAGCGAAAATAAATTAAAAAAGTGACAAGAGAAATAATCCGAGAGTGCGAAGAAAACGCGGCGGCGCAACTTCTATCTTCCTCACCTTTC
This sequence comes from Cryptus viduatorius, assembly GCA_964006125.1. NCBI lineage: Eukaryota > Metazoa > Arthropoda > Insecta > Hymenoptera > Ichneumonidae > Cryptus > Cryptus viduatorius. The sequence goes on along the minus strand of OZ023223.1, from coordinate 410,348 downwards.
ATCGAGACGGAATTCTCTCTCGCGATTCTCGAGCTCGCGAAACAAATTCCGCGTGGCATGATCCTTTTACAAAACGATCGAGGTCGCTTCTTCGCTTTCGCTCGACGCGCGAATACGCCGTATGTATGTAACCCTCTTTTTTGAAACTCGGTACATTCCGTTACGCGTGATAAATGAGCAACAATTGATTTGCATGACAGTGCAACTCGTACTGGAGGTGACGAAGTTTGCTAATTTGGCGGAGTTGGCTATGGAATTTACGAGAACAAAAGATTCCGATAGAAAGAACGAAACAGTCAGCTTCGTCAATATCTTCGACGAGAAATACGTAGCTTCGGGAGAAGCAACGACAAAAAACCGAGCGTGTTTCTTGGAAAATAATAATGTATTCAATAATTATTAATTTCAATACAGTTTATCGCTCGTAATGTATCGAGTCAAACGCAGCGCACCAAAGAGACCGTGGGGAATACGTTACAATCGTGTCATTGTGCAGTTACCCGTTTAGTTCCTCGGCACGAGAATCAATGTGTGGTTGGCGAGATTAACGAGCAGCGATTAACGAGCCAGTTATAAATTTGCAAAAGCACTGCAGGCTAAATTCCACCGGTTGCCGATCGACCAATTATTGTCAACGGAATTGCGAATTTAATTATTACGAAATGCAAGTGCGAATGAGGAAATTGGTTATCGCATCGTGACGACGTTCATGATTTGTCATGAGATCACATTACGAAAATTATGTGAGTTCGTATCGTTAATAACAAAAAAAAGTATTGAATTAAGGATTTCTAATGAAATAATAAATCGATAAATTAAATGGTCGATTTATAGATCGGGGAATATTGTGATAGAACGAGAATCTAACAGAACTCGTGTCTCGTGTGCAGCGTGGCACCTTGGCACCGCATTTCTTCCAACAATAAATATAGAATATCTCGATCGGCATAGAACACCCGTGTACTTTGGGCGTAACATCCGGTTGAGAGCAATTCTGGAAGCTCCCGCCATTAAGTCTAAGAACTCTCTCTTTCTCGTTCTCCCTTTTCCTCGGGCATTCTCGTTCATCCCATTCGTTCGTTTCGCTCCCTCAGCGTTTCCCTTTTGCTACTGCTTTCTGCTTCCCTTCGTCTCTTCAACTGACTGGAATCCGGTCTTACTTCTATTTCGAGATTTTGTACAGGTCCTCATACGCTCGTTTTACTCCGAGACGACTGCAATTGCAACAGCGTTGCGCTTGTGCACAACGGAACAGAAGGTCAGGAACTTGCAGCATTATTATACGCCTTTGAGGCGCAAAAAAACACTTCCCGACGGTATACATTTACTCCAAAACACCGGAATTTGTTTCACTGCCCGTATCCGTACCTATGTACCTTTGGAATACTCATTCAGAGAATATGGCATATGATTTCTTTTTTTTTTTTTTTCAATTTCAATCTTCGTAAGTATCGGTGATTACTGATTAGCGAGTATTGGGTATTGGTATTGGATGTTGTTCAATCCCAGCTGATTTTTGTTTTCCTATCAATTATAAATAATTGTCATCGAATTGGCGTCAATGATGTTGTTTTTTTTTTTGGAAAAAACAATATTTTGAAAAATAGCTTTGGCGCGTTCCGTACTATGTTTAAAATTTACAGACGAGTGATACAATAGCTACGTAAAAAAGAGAGCGACAAGATTTGAGTAAAAAGAGTACATCGACGCTGAGAGAATTCATGTACTTTCATCGTCAGCTCAGCTTGAAGTTTCACTCTTCACTCTTTCGTACCCGAGTCTATGACTGTCGACTCTCGTTTGTGACGTTTGAAGTTCACCTCGCGCTCGCCATATCTTCGTCTGTGTTTGCGTGTCAGATGGAGTAATATTGTCGTAGTGGTACTAGTGTTTGAAGCTAAAGCTCGCATTCACGGTTGCAACCATACCGGCATCTCGGTAGAGAGTGTAACATGCCCCCCCCCCCCCCCCCCTCCCCTCTCCACCCCCCGCCGCGCACTGAAACAACCCGACAGCGTTAGTGTTTTGTCTGGTGTACTACCCCGGGATACCTCGGTCTGTACCGTTGATTTTTTGCCTCGAGATCAACGTGACTTGGAAACACATTGCGGAATGCACTCTCGTTGGTTTTACATATGCTTGCAGGTGATACTCGTAATACTGGATTGAAGCTCACGCATTGAACCAAAGTGAAAAGCTCGCGTTTCGACACAAACAATGCACTCGAAGTCGTACCCCGGTATTTCGAGATTTGACGCCATGCATATTTGGACATCTATCCGCACTACTTTTGTGATCGAAATTGCTTTTATCTCGACTTCAGTCTCAATGCGCAAGAAAAAACTTTTACAAAAATGAAAAGTTTCGACAGCAAAAGGAGTTTAATAATAAAGAAATTACATTAACAAATGAGAGTAGCGTAACAAATAAGTATTCGCGTACTATAGTCGCGCAATAGGATTCGTCATTGGGTATCAGAATCTCCCGACAATATTTCATTATTAATTGTCGATACAACTTCTTCATAATTACACACTTTTTTCAGTTCGGAGTTTTACAATTTTTGCATAATTATTTATTATTAAACCCTTTTAAAGTTAAAAAATAAACAGAGCATACGTTTTTATTGTAAACAAATAAGTAATAATATACAATTCATAGGATATTACTTCGCGCAATTGAGGTTAAATGTAAGTCTGGCGGAGTCATAAACGGAGATCGTCTTGCCTCCCATACGCAGTCCAAAGTGAGTCACAAACAAAGGCGAAAAAATATGACAATGATAATGCATCATTTTCATCTTTTGCTTGGTAGTCGGGAGAAAAAAAACTGTTTTTATCGTAATCCGGTAAAAACTATTTCTTCTTCAATTGTTTTTTTCGTTAACCTGAATACGCTATACGTCAAAATCTTTTTGTTTGTTAATTTTTTTAACTTTGGATTTTTCGTGTGTTTAATCAATTCAAGTACCTCATCAATTTTTCATTTTCGATTTATCTTCGATCCGCATGCGATGCCCATATTTACTTTTCTAATTGCCTGTATCTATGCAACACTTAGTTACAACTTCCAATGGAATCAGTCAAAAGAGTTGAAAAAAAAAACACATTCTATAAGCCTTCGATGCGCCTGCAGCGTCGATTCGGTTACTCGCAGTACGATTCGAAGGAATGAGAATATTGCAGGAAGATTAAAGGCGCGGAATTGAATTTCGGTGCACGCGATTTCCACTCTCGACTCGATTTAGTGCCGCATAAATATCTTCGGTTTGAAATCGTGTGTGTGCGAGCCCCGTTTCGGTTTGGCACGTCTCTTCCTCTCTTTATTCTTCTTTTCACTCCTTTAGGGTCTTTTTATTCACTGTCGGAGTCGCTCGGTTAATTACCGTATATTCTTCGCGAGTCGTTGTTTCGATGTATTAGGCGACTGAATGGAGTATTTGCAAAGCTACTATCAGCAAAGTCATGCTAGTCGCCGGAGTGCAATCCTTCGAGAGGATATTTCCGATCGGCGAGATTCGATCGTATGGCACTACCGAGACTAACGAAGACTAACGATGGCACTACACGATTTGTCTCGAGCAGATTATCAAAGCAAAGTACGACAAAGATTGAGATTTATATTGAGTTTCAACGTTTAAGCTCCGAAAAATGTCGATCTTTGTCCATTTGATGCTCCGAAGATCACGTGTTTTCATGTACGACACACGGTTAGAGACGAGATATGCACCGACGCTGGATTCGGTGCGCACGTACAGCGTGTAATCGTAACCGTTGCCAGAACGGCGCCAGCTCATGGGATTCAACTGCACATGTTGCATTTTTCGCGTTACTTACACATAAACGCACCGGTATGTATGGCCACGTTAGGATACGCCGCACGGATCGTAGATACGGCATATGTACAGTTGACAGAGTTTACATGCGCAAGTAAAACGTGCCCTCTTTTGCCAGTGATCTGAACATTTAACGTACGTTAAGCCCGTTGAGCGGATTCGACGACTAGATAGATTCTGATAGTATCAGTTTACTCACCGGTGACAAACAGATATAGAGCATCTTGTATGCATTCATCGCATACACGCAGAGTGATCCGAAATTGTCGATAAAAAAGAAAGAATAACGAATAAATGATATTTTATTTAGCAGAATTACAATAAATAAAAAGATTAGCATTTATGCAATACCACTTATTTGTTTGACACAAATTTCTGTCAAAGAAATCCATTCTCCCAGTGTCGACGAGTTTAAATGCGGTATCCTTTGAGAGTCAATTAATAGCAGAGGAAAAAAAAATAAAGATGCATTACAGGCCTTGCAGTTGTATATAAAAGGACGAGGAGACCGGAAACCCCCACGAATTGTCGTCAATGTCATGGGAGATCGGTAAATGGCGCATCACGCAAAAATCTCTTCGGGAATCAAGTTCCTTTCATATATACTGTATACACATATACAGATACAATGTGCCGTCAACCTCTCGTGAAGGGTATTTTTTGCCTCAATCAACATTCGGCGAATACCGCGCCATATACGGAGAAATTTCTCGTTGGACAGTTCCACGATGCGTTCTCAAGAGTCTCGGGGATCGAGGGAGGTGAGTCCCTACAGGGCAACTCGGGATTGTTCGCTTGTGAGACGGCCGAAACGAAGTATGCGCGTAAGAAAAGACTTGGCGAATTCGCGAAGAGATTACTATACGCCGAAAAATCGAAAGTCATCCCTTTCGGCTCATAGAGCCACGAATACGTGATCCGAATATAATATAAGGCGTGCCATTATCTTGCGTTGAATTCGCGTCTCGTATACATTCCAATCAGTCGCCTCGTCGAAAAATTCTCACAGCCGCGATCATCATCGTGTGTTTATTCACGCTTTCGAGTTTAAACGATAAAATCGTAATGACAAATAGGCTGTATTCGCAGATGCACAAAATGTAATACATAAATTGGATACAGGAGAAACTTTTAATTGTACGTATACATGTATAGAAACGTAAGGTGACGTCGGAAGATGATGAATACGTTGTAAATAAATACCGATTCGAGCTCTTGTCCGTTAAACTGCGATTAACCTTTCAACGGTCCTCCGGTAGAAAGACATTTTTATTTCATGATAATTATTCTGTCGCGACACCGAAAAAAATTTGATCAATAGAAATATATAGAATAATTAGAAAAAAACCATAAAAAACTAAACATACCGTTATGAATCGAGTTTTTAATTACAACTTGGTGAAATTTAAGGTTTAATGGAAAGATGTATCGTGTTACCGATCGTTGTACGGTTAAATAGAGACTTCAAATGCACTTTCATTGTCTGGTTTATCAACATTCGAACCCGATTGCTTTCAAGCAAATGACAATAAGTTGCCATGTTTCAAAAGACAAAGACTGCTAGTGCGATTCACAGAGAAACTAGAAGACGATCAAGCTATTCATTGCCGCGGAAATAGTACCGTTTGAGTTCGACGTAGAACACGAGCGAGTCTCGCATTATCTTCGATCGTCTTTTTTTTCGTCCTTCACTTATAGAGATATACGACTTTGCATCTCATCGTCATGTGTGCTTCGTAGCTCTTGACTCTTTGCTCTTATTTTACCAATCTTTGTCACTATCTCTTTCTCTCCGTCTCGAAACTTTACCGTCTTTCTTTCCTTATTCTCCTTTCCGATCGTATGGAGTGATTGAGCGAAGAAGAGGCAAAGTATCCCGCAATGGAGTAGAGTATAAGTATAGAAGTTACAGTGGGCTTCAGCGGGAAACTCTCGTTTCACGATATGTCGGGATGAATTCACGCAAGGAAGAGTCCGTAACCGTGCAGAACGATCGAATGAGACGTACAAACCGCGTTTGGTATCAACATCGACATCGAGTGTACGTATTAGTTAAATTGACTCGCTTCCCGGTTTATTGCTCTCTCTACGGTAAAATACTGTAGAATGTTAACTGCTTTATTATATATATATGTATATACGCATAGACGTTTATATATGCTAGTAGACAATCTATGTAAGAACACGAGACGAACGAACGAACCGTTACTTAAGTGAACGTAGACGATAAGTGGTTCGATAGTTCGTCAAGTGGCCTAATAGGATATTCTTTCTGCACGAGGTATCATATGACTGTAGTGGTCAGTAACACACTTTACCGATCTACTATTATGTAGATAAAGTCTTATATGCAATTGTAAATAGAGACAAATCTAAAAAAAATCTTTCAGAAAACGGTTGAACGGTCGTGACTTACGTATAGTATCTATGCTTTACGGGAGTTTAAAAAAAAAAATGTATTAATAAAAATTCTTCGCTGGTTTTAACAAGGAAATGAAAACCTGTTCATGGATTAGTTGACAATGAAAGTTAAATTATTTTAGAAATTAGTGAAATAATAATTGCAACTTTTTATAAATCAGTGATTAATTGTAAGTATTTTTGAAAAAATATGGGAAAAAAGTAGAAATGTTCGTCACCTACACGCATTCGAGACACGTAAGGAGTTAAGTATAATTACATGCGACTTTTAGTATTTTGATAAATAACTATGTTTCATTAATATTTATTTGATCGTAAATTATGTTGTTTAGTACATCATACTTATTTTCTACTTTTTGGCATAAAAGATTACCGTCAGTTATTATCCTGTAGTTGTTGCGTTTTGTATGGATTATGCAGGCCGCCGTTGTTGCGGTAAATTTCGCACCCGCGATCGTTGAACGATTACGAAAATGAGAGATCGCTTTCGTAACACCCTCGGGCGCTGCAATTAACGGTCGTTCGCGTACTTTATTAAGACAGACGGTTGAGATAAGGAACGCGTAAGAGAGAAAATATTTTAAAAGTGTACATTGGATCCGCGAAATCACAAAGGAGACCGTGTCTTCGATGAATTATCCACACTGTTGTGTTTTGCTGCACCTATTTTTCTCACAATCAACAATCGCCGTCGTATCAATGCCTCGCTTTCGGGGAACGCAGGAAAGGAAGTATATAAATACATACAATAATCGTGCGGAACGTTCACGAGTAATCTTTTTTTATTTTTTCGAGCTATTTTTTTTCGGGATTTTCCGTGATTTATCGGAAATTCTACTACTTCTCCTCCCGCTGGTCAAGAATAGCTAACTTTCAACCCGCGTTACAGGCATGAAATAATACTAATAATAATAAAAACTTGTTAAAAAAGTTCTATGTCCGGCAGATACTATATATTACTTACGATATTACATTTTCCGTTGAAATAAATTTTTGTCGGATATCAGTAGCCTTTTGTACGAGTAGAATGTGTCACACGTAATTTTATCACATCTCCTCGGGGCGCAATGCGGATAAACGAAGAGTACAAAAGGGGCAGATGCCACGGTTTCGAGTGAAACTGATGCAGGGAACAACGGGAAGATAAGAAGTCACACGAGAGGTGAGCTTTAGTCAATATACGGTGTTTCCTTGTTGCGTTAGTAGTGGTATATAAAAGAGGAGTGGACGAGTAGATTCTTCATTTTTATCATCATTGCGCACGGTTTAGCCGTATGGTATAAAGGGTTACGTCCCTCCCGTTGTAGTAGTAACAGGCATGAGAGAGCCAAGAGGGAGATAGTGCATGTAAAGATCCGAGGCACAGTAACGCCCCTGATTCGTGCTGTATGTTTGCCAACTTCTTCGAAGGGGCATCGCGCTGTTGCAGCGAACTCTCACTATGACCACAAGCGCGGAGGCACGTCGACGAGTACCTGCACTCCAGTTGCTCTCGTCTGATGAGCAACCCGAGCAACGTACAACGGAAACGGTAGGAAGCGGCACAAACACCCGACCGATGGTCTCTGTCCACTCCTCTGTCTATCGTCTCTGTGATGTCCTGCTGCAACGATCGGCGCCAGGTGCTGTTTGGTCAGTCCGGAACTGTTTGTCAGTATTACAGTGTACGGTCGGTCCATCCCACAGCAGTCGAGAATGCCGATAGCAACGGACGAAGGGAAATCGATAGAGCCGGTGATTCGAGTCTGGAGGGTTCGAACTCGATTAGACCGATACCTATTGATCGGTGATAGGATTGTTACGACCAATGAAATGGATACGCACAATCCTCGCATACTCGATACATCTCAAATTCCAGAATCGTCGTTACCGAATATTCAATCGGAACGATTGTTTGCATTAATTATTAATACCGATCAATTGCTCACACAAGCAATACCGAATGTTTATAAAGGAAAGTAAATAAGCTGCGGATTTTTCGTTGAAATATTTCATCCGCCGAATAAACGCCCATTCGCAGAGTCGGTGTAAAATTCGAGTGGTCGTGAATATTACAAATCGATCCCGTGGAAAATATTGAAATAAACCATGGCGATTGAACATAAAAATAAATTATTGATAAACCAACTCGGAATGTTCGGTCGCTAGGATAGAAACCGCGCTTGAGTTTCCAGAAGAGAATTTCGATGTTCGACATGCAGCATCTTTTATACGCGTGTATAAATTTTACGACGGAAAAGCTGCCGCAGTACGCGGTCTCGCGACGTCGGAAAAAATAATACCAATGTGAGAAATAAAAGAGTCACGAGTGAGAGGAAGAAGGGGAGAGCATCTTCTAAACTCTATTATTGCGTTAAGAAGTGATATTTCTAAGAGTTCGTGGACCACCCGGTGGCCGAAAATGTTCGAACGGGTTTTTCGGTTCTCTCGTACACACGCGCACGATATAATAAATAACCGCCTATTCCACCCACGCCACGAACGAAAGACCTCAACTGCGTTACTATCCTTTTACTCTGTATGTATACACCACTCTATGTTTTTATGGAGAGAGCCCGTGACGAAGGTGGGTTAATCGTGGAGGATTGGAGCTGAGAAGGGCGTTTGATGATGGGCGCGCGTGTCCTTACGGTGGGTACTATAGAATAGAGGATCGCTTAATACACACGCACGGGAGTGGCTCTCGTCTCAAAGGGTCGCTTTCTGTATGCTGTGTTTCTCGCGCGGTGAGCAAGCATAACGTTACGATAATGGCCCTTCCCCAACGTCTGCACGCTGCACTTTGCTGCCCCACACATAACGGTCCATACAACCCTAAAATAATAAAGGGGATCGCGGTGAGACGAGTGTCACTCTCGTAAAATTAGTCTTAACAAAACACAGATTTCGGCGTCTCACTCGACTCTCGAGCGAAATCTTGCCTCTCAAGACCACGGATTGCATGTGTGTTTGCCATAAGATAGATTTTTTTAATCCCCAGTTAAATATTCTATCGGAATATCGGATACATTTCAAGTATCGAATTATCATAAAAAAATAAATATTCGATATTTATTTTGATATGAAACACATTGGGTTTCATGAATTTATAAATTCTCGTATGAATTAAATTGGGACAAGTTCATTGAATTCTTCGATGTGAGACTTTTTTTTCGGAAAAATTGTCAACGGCCATTATTTCTAGCAGCCGTACGAACGTGCAAATTATTTTTTAAATTTCACGATTTTACGATGTTAAAGTGTTTTGACTCGACAAATTTTGGGGTTTCGTTTTATCTCTTAAAGACAAGATAAGCTGAGTTATTGAACGTCTCGTATCTTAGAAAAGCTCCTTGATGCAGAGACTGTATTTTATTTGAATATGCATAAAGTAAGCTAAAAAGAAACGTCATGAAAAGCGGTCGGAGGTCCACGCCTGGGGTCGCAAGGTCCGCACGGAGTGGAATACAAAGCCTCGTTAAATCAGTACAATAATAGGAATAATAACAATGATAAGAAGAATGAAGAGAGTACTATGAATAAGAATATAAAAAGGGGAATAATAAAGGTACAGGTAAGGATGCAATATGTGACGACATAGAGTTGACTCCGCGGCTGGTCGATGTACCCATATGTGTATGCAGCTAGAGGAGAGTCCCCCGCAGCCTCGGATGCTGGAGATATCGCTGCAACAGGGTCAGTTGAAAATCCAACGTAGGTTACAGCCATTAAACATCGAAGCTCCACTGGTCTCCCAAGCCAACGCGATAGAATACACCTACTCCGCGCAACGGCGTCAAGTAGCCCAAAGAAGAGAATATTGTGTTGGTCTCGAGTTTGTTTCTCTCTACGTGGGACGAGATTGCGTGTCCAGCGCTCGTCCAACTCGTCTCCTACACTCGTTACATTCGAAACCCTCTTCGCTATATATCCACTTATGAGACTAAACGAATACTCGAAACTACTATTAACTCGACAAAACTGGAGAACTAGAAAATCTCATTCACCGTAGGATTGACCACGACCAGTCCTCATTCGTTTCGCGAAAAACTTTTTAACAATCTCGTCTGAGTAGGCGAATTGCTTTGGTAATCGTAGCATTTTTCAAATGGAAATGTTACCATTGATTTATTCACATTGGCAAATTCGTCATTAGCAAAGAAATTTCTTTTCTATCCGATTAGTCGCAGCTGTTGATCACTGCCGGCACTACTGTTGTCTTCCATGTTTGCATTATTATTATTATTATTATTATTATTATTATTGCAGCAATCAAGTTATTGCGGAAGATCGCATTGTGGGGTACCGGATGGGATGCTGGGATGATGCAAGGATAGACTTAGAGTTTATAGTACGAGCTGCAAAACCGTGTGGGATGGGATTGTCGGGTCACTCGCCTTCGTCCAGCTGCAAAGATAGAATTGTTGCTTGTTGACTGAAAGGATCTGCAAACTCGGACGAGAAGCGTGGATACGAATTCGTTTGGATTATCCACAGAGATTCATGAACCGCATATATACATCCTAAAGAGATTTTGTATGGTCCGAATAACTTGTTCACATTCATTGGAATACCGATGTACTGAATGATTTAGTGGTCGATAGAGTTTGTCATTCAATTATCATGCGATTGGATACATTATCTGTGATATAAACAAGTTCAGTGTTTTTTTTTTCTCTGGGCGAATTGCCTTTTTGATCGGTTTGGATAGTTACGCGTTCCATCAAAATCGATCAATGACTCCCCCCGTCCCCTTTACATATTCCTGGATTCCTATCTCCATTTATATACCGAAAATTCCACATGCGCCGGCAATTGAAGCTTTATTACCCCAAAACTTCGAAGTCTCCGCGGAACTCCAAATGATTTCACGCCATTCATATCGGTCATATTAATCACGAATCATTATCCAAAATTCCGCACAACTCGTTAAAATGGTGTAAAATTACATAAAGTTCCCCTCCATCAAGAATACACAATACACCATCGTCCGTATAGGAGACTCTATATTCAATACATACAGTTACGAGATGCATCATCGTGACGCCGTGGATCGGGACATTGACTATGCATCTCTCGTTGGTGGCTTGTACGATATAAACTTCCGAGTGTATAACGAAAGGCAGTAAAGGGGTGGGGAGGGCGTACAGGGAGGAAAACATGAAAGAAAATCTTTCGTACCCGAACAGCGTCGTATTTTTTAGTAGATAGTTTTTATGTACCTTTCAATAGGTAATGGTAGATACATGGATCGAGGGAAGCCGAAACCCGAACGTGAAGTCGAGACAACGAAGTTTCTCGGAGAATGAACGTTTACGCCAGTCCTGCGGACTCTCCTCGTTCCCACATAATTGCATCTCGTTCGAGAATAAATTATTGAACCGTCCGTATAGGAGTTCTCTCTCCCGCTCTCTCTCTCTCTCTCTCTCTCTCTCTCTCTCTCTCTCTCTCTCTCTCTCTCTCTCTCGGACGCGCTAAGGCCGAGCCAACAAATCCTCGGGACATTATGTCACACGCGGCGAGAAGTATAGAGGCGTCGTGCCGCGCGGTCACGAAAAAAAGGTAATAATAAAAAAATAAAAGTCTTAAAGTCCACGACTGCAGTTGTATAGAGTGTATACAGTTTGCGTTCACCCGCCGAAGCCGGTGAGGTTTCGAGGCTTCGTGTGTAACGCTACAGCCTCTCGCGGTTGCATGACGTTGAACAACGTTGAACCGCACCGTATACGGCTGAAAGTACGTGTACAAGAGACAGGCATTCGGTTGGCTATGTGTATACTTGTGGTATATTGCACGCGGGTGCACTTACGGAGCTCCCGCGCTGTTAGTTCACCTCTACGTATATATGCGTGTACCTATCAGTGGTCACCACGTTCGCGTAATTTGCGTACGAGAAATTATGCTCAGGACAGGGATATTTAATAGACATTATCGCAGACAAAGAATCGTGATATTCGTACCTTCGTTCATCAGCGCTCCTACAAAATGCATTGAGTTTGCGAAACTGCAACTACAATTTGAAACAATTCAACTTAAACAAAATTCAGCTAAGTAATTAGCATGTAAATCAGTTTTTGGAAAATACTTCGAGTTAAAAGTAAGTTAGAAAAACATGTTCGCAACATTCGGCGTAAAAATTCGTCGAATAATTTTGGTATATTGAGTAATCGATTGTGGTGGTGAAAAAAAAAATTATCACTCTTATCATAAATAATTATTTTTTTATAATTCGTTAAATTCTTACATTTTAATACGAAAATTGGGTCTAAGAATGACACATTTCGCTGGATAATAAATTAGCATTTACAGACGATTATTGTATAATAATGTACACTGGAATCTGAAGCACCCCAGAGGTACATTTTCACGTGCCGCGGTTTCAATTCGAAGCTGATGTACAAATGCGATACGAAATATACACGTATAAGCTGGGTCGGTGGGTTTGGAGGAGATGGAAAATTCGCGGTTCGCGAATTATGCATGCGTACGCGCGCGTGTGCACCGGGACTGGAGGAGCACGAATACGTTTTAGGATCGCATGATAACCGTGAGGCAGAGACTAGCGAAGCTCTACTATGGCGGTGCATTAATTTAACGTACGTACGCGTATTTACGCGCTCGGTATTCTCTCTCGCGTGCAAATACAGTACACGACGGTAGATCGTACCCGGGAAGTTGAACAAAAGAGAACGTATGCTGTTTCGTTCCATTCCACATTATACACTTGAATTCATCGCCGAGAGCTACGGTTACATTTTTTCGTAATTATTTTCGAGATACTTGTCTTTTTTTTTTTTCAAAAGTCTTCTTGAGTCGCTCGAACGGGCGCACTGCAGGATAGTAAACGTGATTTTTTCTTCTTTTTTTGGGATTTTTTTGTCCTACCGAGCGTACCTTCTAAAGTTACCGAGTTCGGATTTCTGAAGTGCGCACTTAGTATGCGTCTGGCGTAGTCAATGCAATAGGAAGTCTCTTTTGCTTCTTGCGAACTTTTTTTTTATGCGAACGGCGTAACGAGCGTGGGTCGACGTCGGTCGCTTGTGACCCACCGGATATTTCTTTTTGTACGGTATAATCGCCGAAATGCAGAAATATGGAAAGGATTTTTCACGATAGCGAGTCCAACTGCGTTCAGCTCAGGGATTTTTTTTAAATTATTATGCAAACCTCGAGGGCGTTTAACGCATGGCAATGAGTTCAGTAGATTTCTGCTGTTTCATTATCTGCATTGCGAACCTGTGTTTCAAGTATACAATTTTTTTGTTTCGAAAAATTAACAGGCTAAACTTAATGAGAGATTTATACTCTTTGACTTGACACCTTAGTCTTTAACTTGGACATTTTAGGCGATGAAATATTTCGTACGACTGTTTACTCCCCCGTGCGAAAAAGTAGACGTTTGTTCACTAGTGCGACAAAACCACCAGAAAATCGCGTTCGGCACGAGCTGAACACGAGTGCGTCGCTTCACACGAGGAAATAACTATTGATTGTCCGATGAACTGTGTGATCTCAATCGAAGGATTCGACAAATGTGCCATTTAAAATTAAACGTACGTCATCGATTTTGATGCTCCATCAACGACACGACGAACGCGTCGATCGTGAAGCGTTCTTCGGTCTCTCTGCGGAACAAACGCCGTCGCGAGTTTCACCCGCCCGCTCGGCCTTTTATCGTACAGCTCGTTAATTTTTCTAGTGCCTCTCGACGAACTCCTCGCGCAGGGGAACTCGCGCGAATTGCGAAAAAAAATATTGTTTCAAGTATGCGTCGACACGAGTACCGCGAGCGTGTGTGTGGATACCGCGCGGATAAAACCGTAACAGTGTCAGAGTTTCGAGACACTGGCGTTGCATTTTATCTATTACTTTCAACGGATTGTTCCCCCTGATTTAAATCAGCGTTTCGTCTTTATTAATACTCTCTTTGCTTGTTTTGTAATGAGCCGTTGCAACCCTATCTTATTGGCTTTTTTATTAACAATAATGTTGCATCCTCCCTTGAAACTCAAATAACACCATTTTTCTCCTAACGAAATGGCGGTAAATGAATTTTGTAAAAATGCGAATCTCAAAGCGTTACGTAATCTCATTTATACGATAAACCGTGAAGGGAACTTGGTACAATAATTACGCGTAATGGCGTATATCCACTCAAATGCCGGCAAAGCGAGTGTATAATTCTACGCGAGGATGAGACACCAGCAGAGTAGTGTTACCGGTGAAAACTGGCGGTAAAACGGAGTTTATTAAGCGAGATGGCCGTGTCGGTTTGCCTAAAGCTCTTTGGTGCCCTCGAAGGTTTATAGCGTCGAAGCGGGTTATCATCCGTGTGCGAGATGCGCACAAGAAGAAATAAACGATGAAGCAATGGCTCAACTTCGTGTCTTACTTCGCTAGGCTGCCCCAGACTTTCTCGGAAAAGTTAACGCGATTTATAACACGCGTGAGCTCTAAACATCCTCTTGCAAATGTATTATCGTAATATCTCAGCGTCAACATCGAGTCACCGGAGTGTTACACGACACTGTACCGAAGTTTCGGCCTCCCGCTTCGAATTATCTTTTGACGAAAATTGTTACGTTACATCGCAATCGTCGAGAACGAAAAAACACGCGAATGCAATTAGAAGATCTGTACTTGGCAAAAAAAAAAACAAGGAAATAAATAATTATACTGCTCGTCCCCGAAAGAAATATTTATCCGTCGCCTGATATTCGAAGCCGAACGGTACGCTATTTACGTGCTGCCGAAGCACCATTGAGAGATGGAACGGGTTCGTTAACCGTGGTCATGTCGGTTAGCCACAAGCTACCGTGCTTACGGAACGTACAGAGTATATGTATACCCGCGCAGGAAATCGACGAAAGACAGATGTTCACCACCTTTCTCGCCGTCGTGATGCTTCTTTCGTCGCGGTTGTCGTTGGACGTTTCGAATTTCACAAACCGTTGTGTCTCTCACCTACCGTCTCACCCCGCAATTGCATACATTGGCTGTTTACCTTTCTTTCGTCTCAATCGCAAAAGGCTGATTCATCAATTAATCGAAATTTCGAATAATACCTTAGATGAACATAATTGACATTCCTTTTTTTATACAACAGACGATTAAACACTGCAACTTTTAGTAGTTTTTTTATTTCATGATATAAATTTGGATAAAACTGTTCTGTACTTAAGAAATAACACAAAAGCAAAGAATTATTATTCAATGTGTATTTTATTATCGAGATAATTATGTTCTGTGTACTTTTTTTTTGTATGAAATAGAGAAAAAAACCGGATGATAACAAAAGTTTATGATGGAGGGTCACCAACGAATATATTTTAGCCGACAAAAAGAGCGATAGTCCCCTTGATTATAACTCGAGTAACTCTATTAATTAGTGCAAAGTCCCCGAACCTCCCATTTGCCGCGAGGAGACCCGTCTCGATAATTCTCTCTCTCGGCTTCTTCTGTCCTTCGGCTCGTCCCTCGTCCCTTGTAATTCGGTCCTTCGGGCCCTTCGTATATATTTGTCTCGCCAAAGGAATGCTATTCGATATCCCAACGGCGTATACGCATCGAAGTTCCCGATCACTGCGCCTCTCACCACCCTCGGGGGGTGACTTTCGCTCGTGTTGGAATTTTCTCATTACTATGTCCAGCCTCAGTGCTCTCTATATGTTCGTTCAATATATCTGTGTGCACTGTACGATATTCGGAATGGAAACTTTGACCGTTTGACTAACAATTTGTAATAATAATTATTGTAAAACCTTTATATGTAATCTTGAGTTTCATTTTTAATGAAAAATGAAGAAATACATTTCTTTACCCAATGTAACCAATTTTTAGTTCGACTCGATTTTCTACGAATTCAAAACTTTCAACTGATTTCATTGATACATTTAATATCTCAAATATCTAATAATAATAAGAGACGAAAATTATTTTATTGTCGATAAAAAAAAAAATTATTTCAAGAATATAATTAATCAAACCTTTAATTCCCTTGTTTTTTGCAAAATCATTTTAGTTTTGTAAATGCCGATGAAATTTGCCAAACTAGTTGAACGCGGAAGGAATTTATGGTAGAGATTAGAATTTATTGTTATTAGTTCATTCGAATCTTGAATCAGTCGTTCAAATAACGATGATATAATCTCGTTGTAACGATGATTAGCGTACGCGGGAATATCATGACCGTTTTCAGGTGAATTTTATCGACCGTTACGGAATTCCTTCATTAGTACGAAGTCGGGTGAGTACTGGGTGGTACCGCCCTCGGCAACGATCCCCATAGTGCGACGAAAGCTCGTTCGTATAATACGAAGGCACATTGAAAGTATGTCATTACGTTCACGCGATGAGGCGTGCCTGCGCCCTAACCGATCTATGATTTTATTTCTTTCTTACTTGGAAATACTTTGAAGAAGAAGAAAAAAAAATCAAAATAAAAATTGTAAAGAGACCAAGCGTAATCTAATGCCGGCAATCTTTCGAGTGTTGTATATTATACACGCGATAAAGGAAACGCAACTGTGGAAGTGAGTTCGATTTATTATGTTTCGCCTTTCCCGTCGTGGAGACTCGAATGTATTACATTTATTTTTGCCTCTTCATTAATCTTCGTGTAAATAAAATGAAACCAAACAATACACGTATTAATAGCTCTCATACCACCAATAAAAAAAGCATCGCAAAGAACTCTCGAAAACTTATATATCTGGATTTCGCGACTCTGCACAACGGAACAAGTTTGAATCGGTGGTTTCGCCGTACATAGGATAATTTCAAGATCGACCGCAAGTATCGAGTAGACGGGGGCACGCGATGAGGTATCTATATAGCTACGTCGAGACACCTACATCCGCGACAGGAGAATCGAGGTGCCCGACGAAGCACGTGGGCAAACGTGAAATCGTCGTTCCACAACGTTATGTGGGAAGGGTGGAGAAGGCCAGTCGCAGCAAACTCGCTATTCTTATAGCCGAAGCGAACGTCGTTACAACGAACTGCGGATCTGTTGCTGCAACAGTTCAAGAAACTGTATACTACGGGATATAAGGTCGCAAAAGCTCGACGAAGTTCCGCGTATAACTGCAGTTGAAAAGTTTTATCGCAAATACTGAAATTGCTTAAAACAAAAAAAATGTTTTTCAGACCACACGGAGTTGAAGATAAATACGTTGAAAGACCAACATTTAAAAAAAATCTTTCGACCAAAATGCCAAGTTGTGTTAAACACAGGTACAAAAAAAATTAAAAATTTGAAAAAAAAAAAAAAATGTAAGTAAAAAAAAGTTAATATAATGAAATCCAATAGAAAATAAAAAAAAGCTATTGCATAGCAATTAGCAGAGTTTCGCACGCGTTTCTCTTAGAATCAACCGGAGTTCGCCGAGGAACACGTCATAGTCTAAAAAAATCAAAAGCCTCGTATTACCGGCGACAAGATCGAATGCGATTCAAAGCGAGTGAGCAGCAACGCGGTGCACGGTACGCGCTGATAGAACTCGGAGGTCCGCGCGAGGTGTAAATACGAACGAACGAGTTGGAGGGCCCAGAAGCACCAACAGCCGCTGCGGCTGCTGTGTTTGCACGTTGCATTCCATCGTGCGGGCTTTCAACACCTCGCTTCCCGGTCGGTCTCGTGTCGTCGTGCATACGCTCCTCGTATAGTCGGTTGTGGCTATGCGTCGCTGTAAAGGCCCGGGAGATCGATAAGTCAACGCAACCAGGAGGAGAAACGCCCGGCGTCGCACCTCCTCTCTCGCGTCGTACTCTGTTCTCCTTTTCCCTATGGCCCTTTTCTTTTCTACCTCGATGAAAAGACGCGAGAAAAATAGTTTCTCTGCCGTACGAAGAATAAATGATACCCCTTCAGGTGGGATGGGGGCAAAGAGGCAGGAAAAACAAAAGAAAAAAAGAAAAAAATCGTCTGGAAAAAACAGTTTTATTCCACCGTTGATAAATGGTATTAAATTTGCGGTTTATATTGTCGTTTTTATTAAAATCAATGTAAAATAAATGAATTATATTGCTATTCAAAATCACGATAATTTAATTTTTTACGAAGTGTATAGGTAACGCGTGAATGTAAGAGAAAACGAAGTAACACATCGTAACAGCGATAAATCGTTGTGCCTCGAGGGATAGGTTCTCGCCGCGACAGCGACTTAAGCCGCGGGTAAAATGACGCTCGGTCTACAAATTCTACACTTCGCGGGGTCGTCGGCGTCGTCGTCGTCGTTGGTGTTACTGCGTATTGAAAACGATAAATCACGAATCCTTTTGATATCGACTAACTCCTTTAATTGCAACGCTAACTCCGGGTCGATGGTTAACGCAATAACATCGTCTATTCCGACGAAGAGTTTCGGAGTTTCATTTCGTGGAAAACTCTCGAGGTTTTGCTCGACCGCCGGCATTCTCTACGGTTAATCCAATTTCTTTGTCGTCCCTTTTCGTAAAATTCTGGGGCGAGGGGTGAAAATGCCACCAACTTTTGCCGTTGAATAAAACGGATGTCGCGCTTTGAGGAAAAGGTTCCCGGGTCGAGTGGTTTGCGACGGGGCAAAAAGAGAATGAAACGAAAAAACACAACGTTTAAACGCCGTATAATAGCATAACAGCGTGAATACTCGGAAGGCAATATTCAAGCTGTACTTACACTGCGGTGAAACGGATACGCAAAGTTTTTGTTTTTCATTTCATCTCGAAAAGCTTTCAAACAATTTAATCGAAACATCATTTTTTTAATTTCGAATGTTTATTAAACGCGCGAATAAATTTTCTTTTTTAAATATCCTTTACATCTATTGCCTATAAACGAAAACTGGGTTAATCGTAAAAAGAAAATAAAAAAAAAAACCATGACAAAAGGCCGAGTCTAGTTGGGTCGGTATTGCAACGGAATTATTTATTAATCGATAATTCTACTGCCTCCAACCTGTGTGCAATCGTTGCGAATACCCAGAAGCGAGGAGCCATTCGCGCGTAGGCAGTGTGCACCAGTTCCGCCCATGCATCGGAAAGCCGCCCGTTTCGTTCGCGCGCTTCTGAATGATAAGATACACGTAAGTACCGAAGGGGGAGACAAGCAATGCGACTGCGTTGCTGTTTGTATTGCGAGATACGTTGGTCTTACCGATCGAGAAGGCGAAATGAGGTCGAAACGACAGAGACTAAACATCGAAATTTGCGGATAATTAATACATATTAACTGTCAACGATAACTGGAACTCCACTTAGGTTTTACTTGTATCACCTTTTCTGGATTTATCGGAAATTATTCACGCCATTACGATAAACTGTAATTAATTTTAAAAATACCAAGCACTCTTCGTCGATATCGTGTGAATGAATACATTCAATAAAATTAAGTAAATATAGTTGTGCCCGATAATTTGTTTTAATACGAGTTTTCAGTATACGGAAATATTTTATGTTTCTTGATGAAGAAAAAACAAAATTATTATTATTTTGTTTTTGTTATGAATTTTCTTGTATTTCTCGTTCGCTTATTCTGTTTAGCAGAACTTTCTCAAGAAGATTCGTACGAGAGCTCTCGATTCTCGTTAACGCGATCCGATCAATGTTGGTTGTACCGACGCGCACGTAAATTTTCAATGGAACGAGGACTCGATCGATCGCAGAGAAGATAATAATCCCTCTATCAGCGATCGATTTATCGATTTCACTGCTCTCCAATTATTATTCTCTATTCAATTCATACTCGATAGGAAGAGAAGGAAATGCGGAAACACGGTCAATTACTATCTATCAATATTATTTATTCGATCGTAATTCTAAAACGAGACGTTATACGCGATTTTTACGCGCGCATGAAGTCTTTTTTCTCCATTTATAAATCACTACGAGAAACAAATAAAACAATTTAAGGCACAAAACAATGGTAATAAAGAATTTCAAACCGTAGGTAAAGAAAATGAGAGAATTGGGAGAGTTAATTCGGTACTCTCGTAATAGCGCTGAAATACGTTTTCCGAAGGATTGGCATTAGATATTCCTGAAAGGATTAATCACCACTCACATCGCGGGCGGCATCGTTACTCGATTCTTCATACTAAAGGTGGTCAATGAATCCTGAAAATCGATCTATTTGAATCAACTAAATTTTTTTAAATGGATGAAGTAAAATCATTTCTCCTTCACTGCGGTATGGAAAGTGAGGTTTTCCGTTTTATCCGCTCGTATTACATCACGTTCGGAAGAAGTGGTGCTTACCGTAACAGTTTTGCGGGGCGAAAGTGACCAATATCATGCCGCGGTGGAAATTTAAGTTCGCGCATGCGCAGTACCCAAACGCATCACTTTCGTCCTTAGGAAATTGCGCTTTCCAAACGCCCACGGGACGAAAGCAACCGATTGCGCACTGCCCATGCCCGAATCTAACTTTTCAACGCGCCACGAGATTGACCGCTTTCATTTCGCGAAAGTGCCACGGAAAGCACAAGTTTCCACGGAATTGTTGTAAAAGCTGATTGACACATGACGCGGGCCAAAAAACGGATAATTAAGTGAAACAATATTCGATGTATTGAAATGGTGAAAGATTCGAATAGCTGCGGTGACTATACAGCTGGCTTATTCCGATGAAGGTAAATCGACGCGTGGGGCATTACGAAGCACAGACGGAGCTATCGGGGTTTAGTGTAAATTCATCCAAGTGCTCACACTCGAAGGAGCATCGCTCGATCGTTCGTAGTTAATTGCAAGATCGAGATTGACTCGTCAACTCTTAAGCTCCGACAGTCCGTATAAACGCGCCTTCGGCTACTTTCCAATTGGATATACCCACTACACTGTATGAAATATGGGCTCTCGTTTCAACGTCTAACTTTATCGGACGCTGTATATGTATCTGCTCGCGTCTATTACGCGGCTTAGTTATATCCCCCTCGTGTATTGCGCCGCACGATCACTATGCACTCTCGTACTCGTGACTTCGACTCACGAATGCAGTCGTTGACATGTTAACTCTTTAATAGTTAATACAAACAATATCGCCATTTCTTTGCTTAGAATTAGAATCGTGAAACATCTATTACTAACTAAGGTTTTTTTTTACTCATCTGATAATGAACGATCATTAGAAGAAAAGCGTTTTTGCAAAAATTATTGATCCTTTTTATAAATAATTTCATATCATCAAAATGATAAAATTAAACAAAAAAAATATTTGTGTAACAAATACATATACAAGGATCGGAGATAACGATTTAGCTGGGAGCCGTTTTACTTTTTTGCCATGTGAAAGGTTAAAAAACGTTAAAAATGTACGTCAAGCTTTCATCATTCACTACACGATAGACCTCTGATTATGACAACAGTGATTGGCATTTCCTTAAAGTGCCAATCACCGGCAGGTGTATTATCAATTCTAAGATACCGAAGTCACCATCGGGGTATGCTAATTCGTATCTACGCGGCGTTTCCCGCTCTTAAATGCGTTCAAACTACAAGGTGCGTGCGCGTGCAATTATTATCGAGTGCGTGTGTGCGCTTGACGATCGGTCGGTGCACCCAGGACGCGGGTTTGAAGCTTAGGATGGATGCCCGGTTGTACCTATCGAGTACCTTAATAGCTGACCGTAGCGTTCAGAGTCGCGCCGCGCCTATCGCAATGGTAATCATATTAAAGCGAACGCCAACACGTTCCTGCGGAAAGCCGATACGCGAACGGTCTCAACGGCAAACACACGTAGGATCAACTCGAACGTAAGCAACTTACCGCCTGTTTTAGCTTTCGCCAACCAAGTCCGGCGGTCATTTTTACCTTTACACTGCCCGTTAATATAAGATTCTTCTTGTACTCCGCGAGACCCTCAACAACTTAGGATTTTCAAAATTTCGTCACACAGCATTACGTTACTTCGCACGTTTTGTTTTTACTAGTAATTTAATTATTACGTCTCATTGATGCGATCATTGATTGAATTATGTATTCTCGTGTCAATTGTATCTCGGATGTTCGACCCATAGTATTGAGAGCATTGCAATATTAAATTAACTGACTTCCAAAGTCCTGCAATTCTTCCAATTAATATTAAAATTTCAATGTTTTATCAAATTTAACAATATTATTAATGTAATAATGAATTAAAATAAAATTTATAAAATTTCAATGTCTTCTTAATTTGGAGTCCTATTTTTAAGTCGTTCTCACAACACAAATGACACGATATACGACGATCAAAGCCGGAATTACAATGAGAAACGAACGACTTCGGTGATATACCCGATGCTGCTATTGTGGAATCAGCAGCAGAGAGAAAACCATAAGTTCTCGTGGTGTCGTAGTTAGTGTGTTAGGGGTTAGCGAGTTAGGTAGTTCGGTGAAGCATAGGTCACAAGTTCGAATCTCGTCGAAGTTACTTTCGGGACTCGTGATTCCTAAATTGAGTATTCGATTTTCTTCTTTCTTCACTTATATAATAACGTTTTTTTAAATGTGATTTTATTACGATCGTGTAATGTTAAATCTTTTGATTAACTTGTTTTTACTATTAAAAATGTAAATGTGCTGCTGACATACAATTTTCATTCGGCTAATATTCGCGTAAGTTTAAGAGAAGTTCGGAAGGTTGCTTCTGATCGAAATTTCGAATCGCGAACGTTCGATTGAAAGCTATAATTAATATTGATGAATAAAAATAGAAAAATATGACGTTTTATAATAAATATTTTAGGTTTTTAAACGTACGTGGAAATAATGATGCAATTACTTTGAGATTGTGGGGTACCATGCATTTTGTTCCAATCTAATATCTTTGTTTTGTTTGTGCGTCTTTGTCTGCGATCTTTACGACTCCTGATCGCTGAGTTACGGAACGTCGAGATTAAAATTCTATCTAAGACGGACAGTAGGAGCGGAAGCGCGAGTGCTGAGCTTTTTTACTGTCGTCGTCTTCGCGACGCGGATAAGGCAAAACGATAATGTCGCTCCCGAGAGAGTCGCGTACGAACGACAGAGAGTCCGGGGGTTCGATCTATTCGAAGATTTTTCTTCTTTGCTCGAGAAGAAAAAGCACATATATATATATATATGTACTCTTTTCCATGGTTTCATTCTCCGTCTCTCTCGCGACGACGACAACAACGACAATAGGGCGTTGTTTGCAATGGGTTATCGATCGCTTCCGTGCTCCCGGTTTGCACGAGGTGGTTAGACCGCGAGAGACCGACGAATGCTCGAGAAAGCTTCGTGACTCTCGCGTTGTTGGCCACCCGAGATCTTATACCTTCTCTATACATTGTAGTTGTCCTCGTTGTCATGCGCACAATGAAGTTGACCGGTTTGTTGCAATGGTCGCAAGAGAAGCGTTACCATCAGTCCGGTCAAATTCACCGTAAATATTCGCTGCAAAGTAAAAACTATCTCGGCTCTTGATCATAGCGTCCTGGCGGTATATGTAAATCTAGAAAAAAAACTATAGCACCTCTCGACGACACGGTCTCGCGAACGCTAATGATAGATCGCGAATGACAAGATGCATTCAAGTCATAATTGTAGCACGCATAAGAAAAAAATTAAAACGTGAAATTTATTTACCTGTGGTAGTTAATGACAAAAAAATCTACATGACGTGGTTTTTTAAATGTATTTTGATCGTCTGTTTTTTTGTTGTATCTCTAAATAATATAATAAATAGTTTGTTAATGAGTTTCTCTGTAAATAAACAGAAATAAAATAAATGATTACTCTGACTCAGGACAATATTTCCTTGTAACGATTTTTCGTGAAACATCGAAAAACCATCGAGCTTCATGCTGCACTAGACCTTCGCTTATTCCGTGAATGAATTTACGACAGAAAAAAAAAGACGGAAATGAGGGGAAAACCGAACGCGAGGTAAATATAGAAAGGCCTTGTTCGCCAGCTGTGAAAACTATCGGGGTTCCGATGATTCGAGTCGACGTGCCCTGATGTTTCCAGGCGACATTGGATGCTTCCATGGCGTCGCACAGGAGGATCGTACAAGATCGTCCCCTCACTGTCGCGGCGCATTAATTATCATATTCTTTCGACGCTCGGCAGCACACGCTCGACGAGCTGCGGAATGACTAGACGAAGCGCCGTGTTGATGAATATCCTCAAAATTCCGAATAACAAACACAAAATATCGACATTCTGTATAACTTTATTTTAACTGAATGACTAACGAGTCCGAGCCGAGAAAATGCTTGACAAAGAAAAAAATAATGCAGTTACGAACTTTGTCCTTCGAAAATTGGTTATTTCGAGGACAAAGGGTTAAAAAAGATTCACCCAGTCCTGATCCCCCGAGGGTGCGAAGATACAAGTCTGACTCTCTGACTTTTCGTGCATTCGAGATAAATGCTTGACGCTTTTGCTCCCTCGTCTTGTGTTGTATAGAACATTTATGGTAGGGATTGTCGGGTGTTGGGGCGCGTGAAAGCGGAAAGAAAGGAGGCTAAGGCACGTGTTTGTCAGACGCGAGTGGAGCAATTCTTTCATAGTCGGACGGGGTGCAGTTGCAACGACGAGACGGCGACTATATTGGCTTCCGACGCTGTCACATTGTTTTTGTAATAATGGAAAAGTTTATACTACAATATTGCTACGAGTTTTCAACTCAGAATTCGTTTGTTGATTATTTAATTTATTGATTTTCTGTATTTGTAAATTTCAGCAATGTTAACTACTGTTTATATACAATAATTACTATTGGTAAAACATAATGCATTTAAGTGCAGCATACAGCTTCTTAAAAGCTATTTTTGTGACCATTTTTCCGAAAAAAGCATCGATAGTGCCGATCTCTGGGTACTTGGGTAGGAAATGAAAAATTATACAGCTCGGAAATACTGGCAGTACAGTAAAAGCGATAGAAGGAAGTGGATCACGTTTGGTGAGTCGCAAGATGAGTTTCCGGATAAACTTGAAGCTTTTGGAGCAACAGCTGGGTTACGGTGGTGGTTCGGTACTCACAGACCTAAGCTTTGAAGCTCTACGCTTCATTCACCGGAAGTAATAAAGCCCTTTGACCCCTTCATACAACTTCAAATAGACTTTACGAAACAGAGAAGCGTAAGAGCCTATCATCGAAAGAAAAATACGGGTCACCACATCGGAAAATAACATGAGTGTTTCTTTATCGTTATAAAAAATGTCGCCTCGGGAACAATCGATGCATTGTAAAACCACAATCTCGAATTGAACGATAAGAATGTTTTCATATTGAAAGATTATCATGTGAATATCTCGAGGATGACCCGCGTCGTAGCGAAGGTGAAGTCAAGTTTTTTTCGAATTAGTTTAATAGTCGAATTTTTTCGAAGTTTTTTGAAATCATTTGTTCGACAATTCTATCTCTTCGTAATACGTAATAATCTCCGTGGAATTATTCTTATTTTATTTAAGGGATCATTCTAGTGTAAAATGTGCAAGTAATCTTTTTACACTCAGTGTAGACGATTTACACTCTCAAAATGAGAGAGATAGAGAGTGAGTAGAGTTTTCACGCTATCCGTTTCAAATTTCGACCATTTTTCTTTCAATTTTTTTTAACGAAAAATTGGCGAAAAAATAGGCTAATTCGATACTTTTTTTTTTTTTTTTATCGCCACCAATTTGTCAATTTTGATCGAAAAAAAATCCTGAATAGCGAGATCGGGACTTTCATACTGATTAATAATCTTTTTTCAAATTTTGTTTTGGACGATATTTATTATTCAAAGAGTGCACAACTTCAGGAGACAATTTTTTTACAAGAAATTTTCAAACGCCCAAAAAAATTTGGAAAAAATAAATAAAAATAAACATTAAAGTAATGTTTTTCTGTTTTACATGAGTCCTTTGATTGGTCGTAGAAAATTAGACTGATCAGCGCATTTCATCCATCGAAAAAAAAATCCTGAAAATCAGCAATTTTTTTGAACCGTTACAGTAGAACAACCCCTTAATTGAACGTTGCGCAAAGCTTAGACAATTTAGGTATAATCTTTTTTCTTTCTTCATCTTGGGTCTAGTGTTGCGGGGGGCTAAGGGGGCAAAGAAAAATTAATCGAATAGCGTGGCATCCAGTTGATACACCACTAAACTCGAAACGGCTTAAGGGGGCTGAGTCACCTAAAAAGTAGAATGTTCATTATTTTTTTTTCTGTCTGAAAAAAATAAAAAATAAAAATTCGATTGTATTGTCATAATCTATACAAGATTAACTATCTTTTTCAATTTTTTTGAGAACCCCAAGCTTGTCGAAGCGAAAGCAGAGATGGTCAAACTTTTTTTACTTGTCGCAGGATTCAGACCGCAGGAGTGAATAAATTTTGACTTTTCATAGCTCATTTTCTTCGCTGGAGTATTTATTATGGAACGAGTGCAGGAATTTTTTTTTGAAGGTCCCCCGATGGAGTTATCAAATAAAATCTGGAAAAAGAGCATCGCAGTCATGTGAAAATTACATTTTTTTCCACATTTTATTCGATAGCTCCATCGGGGGACCTTAAAAAAAAAATTCCTGCACTCGTTCCATAATAAATACTCCAGCGAAGAAAATGAGCTATGAAAAGTCAAAATTGATTCACTCCTGCGGTCTGAATCCTGCGACAAGTAAAAAAAGTTTGACCCTCTCTGCTTTCGCTTCGACAAACTTGGGAACTTCAAAAAAAATTTGAAAAGTAGTTAATCATATATAGATTATGAAAATACAATCGAATTTTTATTTTTAATTTATTTCAGACAGAAAAAAAAATAATGAACATTCTACTTTTTAGGTGACTCAGCCCCCTTAAGACGCGGCCGCGATCGCACGCACGTTTCCATCTCCATTCCGTTGAGAAACCACTTTAGGACTTATTTTTATTGTACATTTTCTTTTTCTGTCTGGTACCGGCAGTGCTGGAGAGAAGCTCTCGAGAGTGGCAAAGAGGTGTGTTACGTTCACCGACAATACATCGTCGTTGGATTTAGTCAGCACACCCACTCGTTCCATTGCGTACGAGTATAGTATACTCGTGTGTACTGTGTATATTCGTGCGTACGACTCATCGAGCTGTGGCGCACGACCACTCGCAGCCCTTCCCTGCGGAGATTCATCTCGAGAGACTACGACTCTTCGCTGTTTCCCTCCACCACCTGAACATCAGAGGTGCTGTTCTATTTATAGTCGACGCGCGGTTATTTTGGAGGTTCGTGCGTCGAACGTGAGTGTCAGTGCGTTCGCGACGGCGAGGCGCAAACGCGACGTAGGAATAAAGATGTGCTATAGATGCTTCGAAGTAAAAAAAAATCAGAAAAATTAAGATAGTGGGGAGAAAATATGAGAAACAGTGCCAAATCGATCGAATAGATACGCGAGTCGATCAACAATATACGCACTAACTGAAAGTCTCGCATGTCGGTAGCACGCGTACGGATCTTCTCGCAGTGGCGTCACGAGCGAAACAGGTTTCACGGTCAATAGTTGTAACTAAAACTACGCGTTCGATCATTTTTTATAGGTAAATGCGTATAATGTTGAAACAGCTGTTCTGATCTATGTAAATATCGGATAAATTTTAATAATTAACAAAAAAGATATATAACCAATTGTCAACGGTTGATTTTTAATTACTCTTCGAATACAATATTTGAAGCGTACCTAATGGACGTTTGGAAGATTAAATGTAATCGCTTTTTATTATTGATTTTTTATATAAAATTTTTTGCAAAACGTTTGTTCGGTAATTTGTTAAACATTAAAATGTTTGTCGGCATTTGGGACGCAACGCGAGAAAACCAAATTTTTTGTTTTGTTTTATTCGTCGAATCGTCATGTCTTACGTAATAAACAAATGAGTTTCGAGTAAATTTTGCTAAACCGATTATATTTGTTTGTTTGAGATTGCTTGGCGATTGCGAAATGATTAAACGACGTCTGACTCGTCAAGATGTAGATACGATGAGCCCCTGGAACTGAGGCACTATTACCCTGCGTTGCACGCGACGATCGAGCTTCTGCCAGTGCAGATTTTCGTTCGGAAAGCGATAATAAAACGGGTTGGGGTCTACGCGCGTGAGATTTGATTGACAGACCCACGATTGCGAGACGCTCCGCACCCGCGACATTGTTTTTTTTGTTTTCTATATACGTCGCGGCATTGAGGTAAAATGGGGAAACAATCGTAACGCCTACTGCAATAAATTTTGCGGAAATTCGATTCGACGCTGGCGGATAGGAAAAAAAAAACAGGTCACTGCTTGCATTAGTGTGACGAAAATTCGCCGGCCAAGTGGCGCGTTACCATAAAAGAAAAGATAAATCCCCAACTCCAACTCCATTCAAAATGTTTTTTATCGTCAATTCCTTTTCTTCGATGGGGAACTTTTACTAAGTATATTATGCAAATCGATGCGCAAATTTTCGAACGCACATTCGAAGCTTAACGGTGGAAATCATTAACGAACCAATCTGTCGAAACTCTACGCGAAATCGAAAAATAAACAGTCTGCCTAAAACAAGCAACGATACTCGCCTACATACATATATTTGTCCAGAAGGCGTCATATATTGCCAACAAGTTATAACGTTCATACATCAAACGTTCTACGGCCTCGAGCTACACACTGGGTGAATCATTGCGCGGTTTATCGATTTATCGGTTGCGTCATACGCAGCATGTAAACGAACATTTCGCCAAAATGGATATGAAAAGAAAGAATAAACTGCGAACGAAATATTTTTGACAAACGGTTGTGAACCAGTCTTCGAAGCCCGCTGTTTCGATTTGTGCAACGAGACTTGACGATACGCACGTCCGTCCGAAAATGGATGGCGAACAATGTCTCGCACCAGTGTTCTTACCCACCGACAGTGATGCACCAATCGTGATCGCATAAATCGATATTAATGGCCCGTTTCAAAATACCCACTTTATCTTTCTTTCTTTCTCGCGTTATCGACATCGTTTCTATTGTAATGCAACGAAGCTTCGCGGATGCGTTTTATTCCGGATACTCTGACCTTATCTTCCGTCACCGTATCAACGTTACGATATGATTAACGATTCATCGACAATAGTCCAATGTTGCGACAAGTTATCATAGTGCAAATACATTATTTTTTTCATCCAACTATTGACACATCTTCATATTTAATTATTCGCAAGAGACAATACACAAAAATGTTGATACGAAATACAGTTGAAATATTCCCCTGTAATAATTTTTTTTCATTTTATCTTTTTAATTCATTGCCGATTAATCATTTTTCCGACAAATATTTTGTCGAAAATAATGTGGCGGCAAATGGTATTGATATTATAACTAATAAAAAGTTAACAAGAATTAAAAAACAATTTCTTACGAAGTAACTAAAACGTTTTCAGTCACATTTACAGAGTGAAGTGTCTAAATTTCGACTCATCGCCGGTACCTTCGAGTTCTCAGCGTTGCTTTAAATTTGCATAAAATAATAAAATGAATAAATTTCTTGCAACATACAATAATGTTAATTATTTAAGTAACATCCATGTTGTTATTTTAAAGTGATGTTATTACATGAAAATTGTTGATAAAAAATACCGTTTGACGTTCGGAAGGGGAAACAACTTCGCTCGTCTGCACAGAGGCATGCTGGTCGGCGTTAGCCCACGATAACAGAGATAAGTGGATTTTTTTTCTCAGGTATTCATTAGTACTCACGTATTTCGTATAGATTATCCCGCGTTAACGTCGAAGAATCCAGCGTCAAACACTTGTCACTCGATTAAAACTTAATGTAGTCACGCACTTGTCAATGATTACCGATTGATCGTCGAAGAGTTGTGACAATCGGCACGCGCACGTTTGAAAAAAAAGAAAAAAAAAAGCCCACTCGTGTTACTCTCGATAGTGTGTCTATCGAGTGCTATGGGATATGTGTTCGAAAGGGCTCGGGCCGCCATGCACTGACTGCTCGTCGTGTCTGGCCTTCTCGGGACTCGCGCGCATGCCTCCATCGAACGCCCGCTCCTCCCCGTGCAAACCGCAGGCACAGACTCGTCTCGCGTTTTCTTTCTCTCACTCGTGCGCCTCTCTCACTCGTTTCTCCTACCGCCGCGACATCTTTGCTTTAACGAACGGAATATAATCTCCATATCGACAGAGAAGAAATCTGCAATAATAATCCGATACCCGAGGGGCAAGCAGGCGCGAGAAAAGAAGATGCGATACCAACGTTCGATAAGATAACTCAAGATTATTACCATTGATAGATAACTTAACACCGCGTGCGTCGATGCGGTACTGTCAAGTAAGTAACAGGGATCAGAATGATGTACAGCTGATACGCACGGAAAAAATATTGAAAAGTTTCTTGCGTTTCATTTTTTATTCACGACTCGTATGTACAAAAAAGAAAATTGAAAAGTGTTGATTTCCTTGTTGTGTTCGATGTCTGAATAATGTTAATGAATATGTTGTATTTATGTTGAATAAAAAAACACTATTGCATTAAATTAGTATCGGAATTTGAGAAGCGTGTACTCACGATACATCGCGACCATGAGCCTCTGCGACCATCACGCAGCGATTGATTGCTCGTTATGGTTTAGTTCGCACGAAAATACTGTAAAGGACTGCGCGCTGTACGCTGCGCCTTAACCACGAGAGCGAAGAAGATAGATGCAGTGGCTAACTCACTGACGTTCAAGGACTGTAGAGTGTCTAGCTCGGTGCTTCGAGTTAAATGTGAACTCGACATTATTATTTTGCTATTCGAAAGACTA
Organism: Cryptus viduatorius; assembly: GCA_964006125.1. NCBI lineage: Eukaryota > Metazoa > Arthropoda > Insecta > Hymenoptera > Ichneumonidae > Cryptus > Cryptus viduatorius. Next base: position 379,390 of record OZ023223.1, on the reverse strand, counting down.
TCGCGACTGCAGGGCGATGTCACCAATAAATGAACAGTTAAACAGACGAGAAAACGCAGTGATTACATTTTTTTTGCGAACGCACTTTGTAAGGTAGCTATTTCGGTACGCCAGTTATAGACGGTCGGTACGTCAGGGTCCATGTTACATAAAAAATTAATTATGTGTTGTATGACCTCTGCAATAATAACGCCATAAATATTCGAGAGATTGTTTTCTACAATCGTAATTATACTGCGACGACTTTCTGTGAGTAGAATAATTTTTTAAACGGATTTGACTCAATTTTTCCAATGACATCTTGGAAAGCGGGATTTTGTGAAGTTAGGTAAGGTCATGTGAGTCCTCCCGGGTCGCCAACTTTAATGCCTAATAGACAACCGAATACGTGGTACTTCATTTGTTTGTCTATCTTTGATATAAGTGTTTTTATTTTTCATCTGAACATCAAGTTTTCTGGGTCTCTGGCAAGTCGTATGTAAAAAAAATCCATTTTCATCAACCAATTACACGTTGATACTTCCCGTAATGATATTTTAAAGTTTATAATTAACTTGTAACATGTGACGACCGAGTAGCTGAGTTTGAATAACCTCTGCGACATACTACCTTACCGGCAGGTGTTCATTCACTGGTGACTTCATTTATACTGGTGCCTGTACCCTATATCGGGAGTTAACTTTAATTCCTCTCGGAACGACTGTAGATTCTGTGTCGAATCGTACATTCCGTACGATTTGTTTTGTACTTTGTCATCGCGTCACGCCAAGGTCCGTCTCCAGGACATTTATTTATTCGCTTTTAAATATATATATTATAATTTATCTTTCGTAGGGTATACAACGCTGTCGATTATTATGTGATATTGATGGCGATATGTCGTCCAAAAGTTGACTCTCTCTGTAAACAGATCGTTGCTCATTCGTATATTAGCGGAGCTTTTTATGTCAAGATATTCCAGCTTCGAGCTCGTCACGGGCTTCCATACGATTGGAATTATCGACGTTTTCTTTGGTGTTGGATTTCTTTGAAAAAATGCAAATAAAATTTGCTATTAAAAGCGTTCGTACAAATGAATTTAAGTTAAACGTTTGATTTGACGAGTGTATTTAACGAACCCAGATTTAGCGAAATTCGCCCAAAGACCGGTAATCATGTCAACGATTTTTCTGTCTTCTCTGTTGAGCGCTGCATTAACTAATTGTCTTTCGCCCACTGGAAAGAGGTATTGAAGCTCATCCACGTGCGAAACTCCATAATATTTTCCACTATCACCAAACACGGTGGTAAACGATGCGCTTCCTTTATAATCGAAGAAATAATAATAAACCGGCGACTTAAGTAATTGGAAGTGCTTTTTGACGGCGGTTTCGGATGCTATGACGAACCACACATCTGTCTGAAGCTGCATTTGAAGAGTATTCTTTAAGAAACTAACAATTCTCAAAAATAAATTTCTTTCGAAGGTCATGCAATAGAATAGTACTATTTAAAAAAATGATTGAAACTTTATAGCGGTTAAAAATTATGTAACTTTTTTTTTACTTACATCGATAAACTCCCATCTTCTGGACTTTCTTATTGATTCGTATCGTAGATAATCTTCCCGAATGGTATGGGTACCATTAGAATTTAATTCTCTGGGACACACGTGTTCGTATGTAAAAGTAATCGGTTCGAGTTTCGAAAATTTTTCGACTAATAGGTCGTCGCATTTTTTATCCTTCAATCCGTAAATACCTGAACAGGAGAGACGATATTTCTTTGAAGAATCTGCGAAAGTTTAGTTTTTAAAAGAAAAACATTCACACAAGGATAACGATGTTTGTTGGCTAACTGGCAACTTTGAGAACACCCTCCCGTGATGTAATGCCCGTCATCCATGGTACATCAGCCAGCTTGCCAGACATTACAGACTCGTATGGTTCTCCAACGAGAAATGCTCCTGGATGATTAGGTTCGATCACAGGTCCAAATGGAATCGTGAGACACACGTCGTGCATCTGATTTTCAATTCATTCGATATAGTGAATATGGTAAACCTTAAGAAGGTGATATTTATTGTACAATAGTTATTTTCGTCGTGTCTAAAACGAACAAGACAGGTCGATCTCCCGTTTTTTGTTTACTAGCGCGGGAAAACGGTCAAAAATGTGTTTTCTACTTTCGAAGAAATAAAAAAAATTGATGAACGAATAAAAAAGATGTTCTGAATCAATACTTGAAAGGCACGATCCGTGGCGATGATATCGGCGGCATTTTTTTTTCGCAAGCAGTTTACAATTGTCGATGATTTTCCGGTTGGACAATCGAGAAGTTTTCCAAGTTTGACCGCTCGATCTTTTGCAACTCCTGGATCAATCAGCGCCCACGGGCAAACCATTGTGCCACTTTGCGATATACCACGATGAAATAGATCTATCGGCATACACGATGACGTACTTATGATATAAACAGGATTTTTAATATTATACGTTTAAATTTACTTTCGACTGTTTGAAAAACTAAAATATGATATGCTGTAGTCTTGTATTCATCATTTTAGTGGCAAGTATCACTCTATGTTATAAAAATATCTCGCCGCCATCGCCGCCTTCGGTGTTTAATCATTATGGGGGACTTGTATTATTTTCGGTCGAAATCGTAAGGACTAACGGGAGAGAAAAATATTCCAAGCCCCTCTAAGGGGGATGTAAGGGGGAAGACCTAAGAGGCCTAAGGGGCATTTTAGGGGTGATAAGGTATTTTTCAAATGTCGATAAACGGAACGCGAGCGCGCGAGCCCGGGGAACCTCTAGTTATTATATATTAGAAATATTTATTACCTTTGGAAAGTGGGCTGATCATGTGATAGTGCACACTGGCTCCACCGGCACTGTTTCCGAAGATCGTAACGCGATTCGCATCGCCACCAAACGCGGCAATATTTTCGCGAACCCATCTGATCGATTGGGTTTGATCTTTCAGTCCTTGATTGCCGGGAGATACGAGGTCCTCTGTACTTAGAAATCCAAGTGGTCCAAGTCTACGATCCGAATTTTTTTTTATCGGTTAATAATTTCGTAAATCGTCAATTGAATGAACACGAAAAGGACATATCGGCCAAATCGATGAAAACACACAAAACACGTAATGATGTTTCAAAAACTAATTACGATTTTTTTAAATTGTAATATGATAATTGACAAACATAACCGTGGTATCATAAACATTGGCAAATGTCAATAAATGGACACGTTACCCATTGAATGGACATGCAAAAGAATGAGTGAATAACCAGCCTATAAATCACATCGTTTGCGCTATTAATGACGCTAAAAAATTGCATTCAGACGAAATGTCCGGTTTGTGTGCTCATCTGCAGGCACGCGAGTGTGTGTCTTGTGTGCTAAAAAGGACGTTAACACGATAGCCGCTACAAATCGTAGAAGTTGAAGTTCATATGTTTCGAAACGTCGTAATTTAAAAGCGTTCGGGGAAAAAATATCTTATTTTGGGTAATAATTATTCAACTTTTTAAACTCCTCGGCGTCGAGACCCTGCCGCGTTTCTTAACATTTTGGTGCTAATTCACGAAATCTATGAAGACTGATTATACTTTGCTAATATTCAGAGCTGCCATACTGTTGAAGGAACAAAAACTGTAACATTCGTTCGTGCATTTAACGCACTCAAAAGATACCTGTAATTAACCGTAACAAGAACTATATCATGATCGAGAAGGAGTTTTGGTCCGTAAAACGCAGAATGTCCGGCACCTTTGACCCACCCGCCGCCGTGAAGATAAATCATTACTGGATAATTTTCTTGCGCATCATTGAGCAATTGCTGTCGATCGTACCACGGTAATTGAGGACTGTAAACATTCAGATACAGACAATCCTCGGAGCCAACGATTTCTTCGTTATGCGTGAATACATCGCGCTGAGGGCATATATTTGAATCTTCCTTCGCCGATCGTATTCCCGGCCACGAGACCGAAGGCTTCGGAGGCTGCGCTCGTCAATATAAAAATGAGAAAAATTGCAAATACCCTGGTAATTCGGCAATGGCTGCAACTGTCCATCCGCTACTCTTCTAGATATAATTTTGACCTACGATTTTGGTAATCGAGATTTTCCAACTATCCAGCGGAAAAGAATTATGGCGAATAGTTGGAAGATACCAAAATCGTTGATCAACTGGACAAAATCATTTAAGTGAAATAATTAAAATTGCGAGGCTACTATTTTCTACTTCATTGTTCAAATCTCGCGTGCATAGTACAATCGCGTTGTGAAAAGTACTATGTTACGTAAATCCTTATTGTTACTATCTCAATGACGAATCGAGCGCTTACCTCGAATCTAAGTTTGCCGAGCGGTGGTCGCGCGTAAGGGATACCCCTGAACGCGATGAATTCCTTGCCCTTTCGGCTCTTCATAAAAGTTCCCTCCAAGGTGCCATTTTGTATGTGAACTATCGGTGACGTAGTGGAAAGCACAAGGCTACTGCTGCACAGCCAACATAGCGATGCACCGATTGTTATGGACCAACTGCCCATAATGATTAGGTATTGTCGTTGTTGTTATTTTAGAGGTTAGGTACAATTTTAAAATGTTTAAATATTGTCGAAGTGGTACAAACTTTTTCTAAATAGTTTAATTCGGTATATTCGTGAATGATTTATGCAATTGGCGAATGTAAAGCTGCGACTGTGTCTTCAGCAAGACCATGTTTCATACTAGTAAAAAATACGATACCATACACAATTTTCAAAGTGCACTGCATAGATATTTCCTGTGGGAAAAGCGTGACCACGGGGTTACGTGCGGCATAAACGTGAAGCATGCGTTACCGACACGTCAGCGCTTCGACGATGATTCTATCGTTATCCTCGTGTTATTTTCCTATTGCTATGGGAACGGGTTAGAAAGAACTGGAACGACTGCACGAATGGAATGTTAGCCATATAAAGAACCCATTAGTATGTACAACCGACGAAACCTCTCGTCAATAGATATACAAAATGTTGCGATCTGTTCCCCTGTTGGTACTTCTTCTCGCCGTATGCATGTTGTTAGACACACGTTCCCTAGTTCGTGCAGTCAAGCGATATTGAAGCTCTTTCCAGGGCAGAACTCCGAGAATCGTTTAAAATCGATGATATCTTACCGGTGATTTTCTTTGAAAGCAAAATAAATATTTCTGGGACATACAAAAAATGATTTCTTCAAATTTAAAAAAAGTAAACACTTTTGAGAATTGTAAAAAATGTTATTTTTTGGGACCATTGAAAAAAAAAAAAAAATGTACAGTATATTCACATTTTTATTCGAAAAGAGTGGTTTGGTTGAGGTTAAGCTGTGTAGCAACCGACAACACTTTGAAAAAAAAAAAACAACGAACAGCAAAAACAGAAATCCCAAAGAAAAACATCGTCGGGGGAAGGGTTCTCCCATACCTGACACTTAAAACGTATATTCCCATGAAATTATAAAAACACATGAAGCAATTTTCGAAGAATTAAATAGAGAGCCTTCATGTACGTATCAAGAGATCAAGAGACGCGGTAGAAGTTTGACAGTTTTCTTTTCTCCGAAACGTGACATCGGATTCTAATGACACGTTCACAATATGAATTGAATACAAACTTGAAAATGAGCCCGGAATCAGTCCAATCAGTGGATGTAATGATGAGTTATCATTGTGTCGCTCGAAAAATCCACGCTTTCCCGATATAAAAAATGCCAATACCCATTTGTCCCACACCCCGTCATGTCTGTGTATTGCGTCCGTGATCGCATACGTGAGCTGTGCATACAAAAGGGTACAAGCGACGAACTATTGGCTGTGTCAATTTTTCCATGTACGAGTTCATGGATACAGCAATTAGTGATATCCGTATCTGCGATCTGCGACTAGTACGCTCACACTAATCGATCGAAGTAAAAGTTAAATTGTGAGGTTATTTGAAATTTCGTTTGTTCGTGAAAATTACTTTTAAAAAATCCTCCCATGCGGCTAAAAAAATCGATCGTTCGTGTTATAAAATAGTTTCAAATAATCGCGGGCGAGAGGTAATTTTCATTAATAAGAATCGTCGTGTGGTCCAAAAAAATGGTGTCCTGCGGATTCTTAACGTTATCAAGTAAAAAAACATTTTTTCGCAAAAAAATGTAAAAAACGTCGCCAAGTAGTTTAAAAATAGTTTTTGAATAATTTTTCAAAATAAAAATGTATAAAAACAATAATAAATCATAAGAGCCAAGTGAAAATAAAAAAAAATCATCTGACTCAAGTAAAACAAAATAAAAAAAATGTGGCCAGTCCTTAGAACACAAATCAATGTAAGCTGCATCTAAAGAAAGGTCCCGAAAAATGTATTTTTTTGGTTTTTTTTTTTTTAACTTGAGTCATTGAAAACCGATCGAGAAATTATTCGTGGCTTGGCTGTAGGTGGGATGGAAAGCTCTATTCCCGAAGAAATATATAAGGATTGCCACAACTAATAAAGCTAACATTGTAATGGAAGTACATTTTTGCCTTCAGTCCATTACGTTTCGGCTATCATTACATTGCATTTTATCATATGACTTTCACACTTGCAAGAAAGTTCTAATTGTTACGGTGTAAGTAGATTATATTTTTGCAGTGATTTTTTTGTACAACGATTTTTTAGCTCGTTTTCTTTCCTCCAATGCTTCGGGATCCGGCAAAGTAAATCCCATGAAAGCAGCCGAATAGTTACCGATGCCCGGATTATCGAAGACGATCCTGTTGTCGACAATCCAACGGCTATATCGAATTTCCGATAGAACTCGAAATCCTGCATGCGTTGCCAATCTTTGACTACAACCAGACGTGAAAAGACCGACTGTAGCGGGTAGCCTAAGGCTCGCGGTGATTTGAACGCAGGTTTCGAGAAGCGTTGCCCCTAAACACTTTTTCCGATAGCTCGGATGAACGCACATGATGTAGACACGAAATATGGTTTCGTGATTCGGTGGGTTGTAAGGATCAGCTTGCTTCACCAATGTGCTTTTCAGATGCATAAGCTTCTCCAAAGTTTTACCGTGAAAAATCTTTGAAAATTGATTCAGTAAGAGAGCGAATGATAAGGCATTCCCAGTTGCATCACATCGTTGGATGACATTGTTTGAAAGAATTAACCTGTACACGCGAATAAGTGTTCGTTCTATCCATGGCGCTGTTAACTCGGCCAATTGCGGTGCCAATGACCCGACCGCTTATTGCGCTCAATGCCACTATACTTGTCGAATCCTTCATCCACACGCGAATGAGATCCAAATATGCTTTCACTGATTCCGTGTCATCGAGAAGAAAGGACGACTTGCACATGGGCTCATCCTTGAAGAAATGATGCTAACGAAATAGAAATAATGAAGTAATACAATAAATTACATATCGGCAAAAAATATCAACGGTCGAAACCTTTAGAAGGCGGAGAACTTCGTCGTAATGAATTTCTTTGAGATCAATGATTTGTGCAAAAGACGGAGAGTCCCATTGAAGTGGTGCCTCGATTCTGCTTTGTATCGCTATTGCGATCTCGTCCTTTTCTGATTCGGAAGGTTCCATACTTTCTTACTGATCGAATCAAAAGTATCTTCTTACAAGAGTTAAAACTGATGAACATTTTTTTTAACGAATCCTTCTTTCAAGAGTAAAAAGGGTTGAACATTTTTTTAACGAAAAAACAAAAAATTATCTCTGGATTTTCATCATATGGGTTTCCAAGATAATCGTTGTGGGATTGACTTCGTTCAGATTTTCTGATTATGTGTTCAGAGTGTATACGTAAAGTTACTACTTTCCCAGTTAACCTATACAATAAGTGTCGTCCTTATTTAGATTTATGATGAATAAGCGAGTCAATTCTGTCGTCAAGTACGTGGAAGAATATGCAGAGTCTGTAGAGGATAAATACGATGAATTCTGGATAGATACGTCGAATGATTTTGATAACACTACACTCGCTGAACAGCCAAAAAACTTCAATGCCCCAATTATCTGGGAAAGAACGACTACAGGCTACAGAATTGCTGATCTGCTCGTCAATCAAACAAACACGGCCCTCGAATTGATAAGCGTATTTAGAACCTCTTGACGGTCACTGGGAAGATAGCAATTGCTTAGTTGTCATCGTGACCGTGATTTGCAAAAAAAACTTGATATGGAACAATAAAATAAAGTGCAAGTCACTAGACACAAAATACCCTATGATAGCAATTTAACGAGCTCTCTTCTAATTGACCATTAAAGAGTTCAACGCAATATAACTACCTTTAAGTATAGGGATATGACATTGCTCTTTAGTACATGTCATGTATTTCATAAACACAGAAAATGACTTTTTACATGATCAAACGGACTTGAAATAAAAGTTTTTAGTTTTCAAAGCATGGCTCTCGGAGAGACGCCTTAACGCATGCCTTTGCTTTTAGAATCATTTCATTCGAGAAGAACCAATGGCGTTGGCAACGCCATTGTCAGAAGATTCGCATTGGCTGAAAATGTATCGACAATTATTGACAAACATTATGAAGAAAGGCCATAGTTTGTGTGCTTTGCATGAAGGGACGGGCAAACTCGTTGGAGTCTCTATTGGGTCTCCCTGTCTTAAAACCAATAAAATTGATCCCATCGGCGACGGCGGAACTCTTTGCTTTGTGATAAATATGAAGAATCATATTTATGGTAGTCCAGAAGTTGGAAATAAAATTGATGGTGTGGAGTACTTTAAGGTTGTTACGCTGTGTGTTGACCCTGAATATCGACAAAAAGGTGTTGGTACCGCTCTACTTCGTTCTTGCGTTGAGAAAACAAAATCGTTGAATTTATCAATTTGCATCGGAGCATTTAGTTCTGATACGAGTCAAAGGATCGGTAAGTTATCAATAAAATCTAAGCAACGTAAACGGTGATTTAATCCTTGATGATTATGTCAAATTTGTCTCGGAAGCTGGTCGATTAGGATTCGAAAAATTGGCTGAAATCCCCTACGCAACGTATACCGCAGGAAATCACAAGCGTGCGCCCATCGCGAACATTCTACTCCGAAATTATTCCTTAGCTTGCATGGCTCTGCGGATAATTCCCGAAACGGAAACGAGTTCACCACCAGACGATTCACCGACAGTGAAGAGCAACTCGAAAAAGCGATAAATGAATTCAGTCCGGAAAGGTGCAGTGCAGTAAGAAAGTTTGATAATATTTGAAATTACAATTTGTCGAAATACCTAAATCAACCTAAAAAACCGTACGTTTTTATTCAATGATTTATTTCGAATTTGAGAATCAATTAGTTTATTACGACCTGAGGCAGGGAATGTCTTTCAGATTGTGTAAAACTTTGTTCGAACATTTGTTCCGTTATCATAACTTTTAATATCAATTTCCGCGTCCGTGCACGAGATTTTATTTTTATTTGGTTGAACTATAACTCGTCTCTGGTACGTTGAGCATCATGATTTACTTCTATCGTTCCAACATGTGGTATATTTTCCCAGAAGTTGCGTCTCTCTGGAAACAAACTATCGGCTATGTGCAAATCTCTCGATTTTCCTATGTGAAGATACTCAAGTTTCGCGGTTCTCACTGGCTTCCACTTGATTGGAATGTTTGGAGTTACTTCTGGCGTTGGATTTCTGATTGAAATAAAAGAAATGTCAGATGGCAGAGTCGTCGATAAAGATTAAAGTACTTTGGGCGTTTGGTTATGTGTAATGAACAAACCCCGATTTGGCAAAATTGGTCCAAAGTTCAGTCATCACATCCACAACGTTGTTATCCTCTTCGGTGAATGGCGTGTCAGGAAAAAGCAGCGCGGAAATAGGAAAAAGGTATTGGAGGTCATCCGAGTGAGAAACTCCGTAGTCCCTTTCGGGATCACCGAATACGGCGCTAAACGAGGAACTTCCTCTGTGCGCGAAGAAGTAATAATAAACCGGCGAACTTAGTAATTCGAAATGGTCCCTGACGGCGGCGTTAGTTCCAATATAAAACCACGTGTCTGTGTACAACTGCAATTAGACAAAACAGCGATGAAAAGGTTATAAAGGAGGAAATTTACAAGACAAAACTAGCACTTTGATGTTGGGGACATTTTCTACTTACATCAATGAGCTTCCATCTCGTAGATTCGTTAATCTTTTCGTCACCCAGATAAAATTTGCGAATAGTATTGGTCACATTTTTTTTTAAATCTTCGGGACACGTATGCTCGTACAAGAAAGTAATTGGTGCGAGTTCCATAAACTTTTCGTCCAGTTGCTTAACGTAATCTTCCTCCTTTGATCCGTAGATACCTGAATAAAATAGACGATTTTTAGTGCAAATTGAGATAATATTATCAACTTGCATAATAAAAAAGGAATTAAACTAACCAGCGACCCTCAAGGCACCATCGTGCGAAGTAATGCCTGTCATCATTGGAATATCGGCCACATTGCCAGACTTGGAAATTTTAATTGGATCTTCTTTGATAAAAGCCCCTGGGTGATCAGGTTCGACAACTGGTCTAAATGGTATCACAGGACAGTAGCCGAAAACCTGATTACAAATTATAAAATGAAATTAAAATCGCATATAAAAGTACTTTGATTTTTGAAAATGCTTTCACGTAGCGTCAAGTATTTTTCATTAATCTGAATAAAGTTTAATTACGTTGAATTTATCATTTTGAGCAATAATGTCATCGGCACTCTTTTCCCTCAAGCATTCCACAAGATCCGAAGATTTTTCGGTAGGACAGTCCAAAAGTTTTCCGAGTTTGTTTGCGTTGCGTTTTGCGACTCCTCCTCTAGCTATTGCCCATGGACAAAATGCCGTACCACTCTGCGGGATTGCACGGTGGAAAAGATCTGTTGGCAGATCCCAAACTTGTTACCTGCTAGATCTGCGCCAATTGTTGAAAAATTAGAAAAAAGAATAACGAAACCTCGCGACATAGGGCTAAGCATGTGATAGTGGACGCTGCCTCCGCCAGCACTTTGACCGAATATTGTCACGCGGTTGGGATCACCATTGAAAGCAGCAATATTTTCGTGAACCCATCTGATAGACTGAGATTGATCCTTCAATCCATTATTTCCGGGTGATGCAAGATCCTCCGTACTTAAGAATCCCAAAGCTCCAAGTCTGTGACAGCATTTACTCAATAACATTTATTTTTATCATTCAGATTGAAATTAATTTACATTTTGAATTTTTGTCCGTTTCTCTCGGGAACTATACCTGTAATTCATGGTAACCAAAATTACGTCATGATCCAAAAGAAATTGCGGCCCATACATTAAGGAATGTCCGGAACCAGTGATCCAGCCACCGCCGTGAATAAATATCATAACTGGATAATTCGTTTGGGAACTATTAACGTCTTTGGTTGGTAATTTTGGGGTATAAACGTTCAGAAATAAACAATCCTCTGTCCCCACGGTTTCCTGCTGATTCGTGAAGATATCTCGTTGACTGCAAATATCAGCGTCTTCTTTTGCCGAACGCACTCCGGTCCATGAGTCAAATGGTTGTGGTGGCTGTAACCAATAACACAAAAATTACAAACTAAACGGAACAGAAGAAATAAATATTTAGGTCAGAAGAATTAGTGACGATTCAATTTTCAGCATCTTTGTCCCGCCGATTAGTTTGAACGGTCTCCGAGTCGGTCGTACTTTTTTATCGTAGCTTATCGTAGCTTATCTTAGCCCCCTTTTCTTTTCCTCCCAAAAGCACTATGTTACACACACACTACGCACTATGCATACATATTTTGAAACATTGCCCGATGCGGTTTTTGGCTATATAGTGACTGATAAAGAAATATTAAGTATATGCGAGTTGAATTTAAATAAAAAATACAATTCAGATAGAATGTCTTCGGTTTGAAGAAACCGGTTGCGTAGGATAACGCTGCACCGGCAAGACAACATGACGAAGCAAGCCGGTGATTTGCGAGCATAAATATATATATATATAATATATACATTTGGTATATGTATATATCTAGATATATATGTGGTCGCTCGTTGAATGAAAGTAATGTAAAAGGCGTTTCTGAGTGCCTGTCTAATGCTCCGTCAGAAACAGCGATAACGTTATCTCTCCCGCATTCGATAGGATTTTACATACTTTCAATCAAGATTTTCTGTGCTCAACACTCGAACTTTTTGGATATTTTTCTAAACTTATAGGTTAAAATATAAAGGAATTAATGAGAACTAGTAGATGCTTACTTCGAATCTAAGTTTACCGAGCGGTGGTTGAGCGTAGGGAATGCCCCTGAACGCCATAAATTCTCTGCCATTTCTGCTCGTCATCACTGTGCCTTCGAGGGTACCATTTTTTATCTGGACTATCGGCGATGCTGCTGCAGAAACGCAACTGTTGCTGCCTAACCAGCAGATCGATATGAAGATCGATGCACCGATCGGCGTTGACCAATGGCTTATCATTGTTCGTTGATATGCTGTGTTACCGCACTTTGTTTAATGATCGAACTTGACGCTAAAATTAAACCGGTATACATAAATGACCGACGCTCCAGAATCAATCGCGGCTTCGACCGCAGACACAGTTTGCGAATGCGAAGCCGCGATACTGTTGAGAGGTGCGCCAGATCGTTTTTCAAACCGTTTGGTAGGGATGGTATACGAATTCCACTTATATCCAGATGGTAGGGAGGCGGAGGGGGAGGGGCGACTATGACCTGGTAAAATGACATCACCCGACAACAACACCGGGCACATCGCGAAAACGGTTAGCAATGGTATGATGACCCTGAAGTTATTTACATCACCACACAACATAAATCTTTGGACTCTTACTATCAGCTCGATAAAACATGCAGTCAACGCGGAAAAGGCTCTTGTAATTCGCACGAACGGCATCGTCAACTGGAGTGTATATAACTGTTGCTATACCGACGATCGGCAAATTCGAATCCGGTTATCGGCTTCACTGAACTTCTCCCATTATATTGTATATTTTGTGTTGCCAACAAGTCTAAAAAAATGGTACGCTAGGTATTTAAAAGCATCATTCTATGTGGCAGCAGCTACTTCTTTTTTAAAATTACATTCCACCGCCAAGGGTTTACCGTGATGTTCGCAAACAATGAAACGCCAATTTCTTTTAAAGTCAATAGTCGTTGCCATCTAGAATTATGTTTCTTCTTACACTTAGCCGATATCATTTAATTTATTTTTAAAAATAATTTTTATAAACAGAATTTTTAAGTACTTCGCGTAGCTTTTTCTTTTCTTGAAAAAACTTTTCGGGAAATTTCACTGCTTTTTGAAAATGTGATATTATTTTTTAAAACGTTTTTTTAACATGATCCGAGGAGTGGTTGGACAGAACTTAAGTCCTTGGCGTCGAGACGCTACCGCATCTCTTGATCACATGCAAGTACTATTGTATTTTGTTGTATTTTATATTCTAAAGCATTTATTGGGCATCATACAGTAAGACAGTGCGCCAAGATACAAGTCTCCTTTATAATTCGTCTTTAATATGATGATCAGTATCATTTATTACTATATTGCCACGAAGTGGAATATTCGCCCAAAAATTAACTCGGTCGCGAAATAGATTATCTGCCATGTAAATTTCTTTCGAGTTTCCAACGTAGAGATATTCGAGCTTCGAAGTTCTAACTGGTTTCCACTTGAGCGAATTATCTGAAGTTCTTTCCGGCGTTGGATTTCTGGTGGACATATGACAAACGATGAATTATCAAGACTTCGATCGAGATGGTTAATAATTTGATGCTCAATTTATATTAAACTCATGTGTAACTAATATTTGATTTATATTTAGCATACCCCGATTTAACAAAGTTGGCCCAAAAGCGTGTTATAATATCTACCACTTCTCCGTCCTGTTTTGATAGCACGTTTGAAAAAATTTTTTCGCCCTGAGGAAAGATGTATTGGACGTCGTCTCCGTGCGCAACTCCGTAATCTCCTTCGGCATTCTCGAATCCTCCGCAGTATGAAAAGCTTCCCTTATAGCCGAATACATTGTAATAAATAGGAGAACTGACGGTTTCAAAATGATATCTGATTGCGTTGTCAACTCCGATGAAAAACCACGCGTCCGAATACATCTATGAATAACCGCATTAAAAAATAATAGAAAATTATAAAATCAAATTAGACCAGCGAACTACGCTTATTGCTTTCAGCTTACATCGATGAGACTCCATTTCTTAGACTCATCGATCCTTTCATCGCCCAGATAAAACTCACGAATACTTTTAGTCACATTATCTTTTAATTTTTCGGGACACATATGATCATATAGCAAAGATAATGGAGCAATCTCCATGAAGTTTGCGTCTAGTAGTTTGTCGTACTGTTTGTCCTTTGATCCCAATATATCTATGTGGAAAGAAGATCTGCACAATTAACAAGTTAAAGTCCCTCGACAGTACGCGTTTACAAGACTATGAAGATACGGCAATGCTAACTCAAAACCGTCAAGGAACCATCGTGTAAATTTATTCCTGTCAACCATGGCACATCAGCCATTTTGCCAGCTTTTAAGGACTGGACCGGTTCTTCCTTAATGAATGCGCCTGGGTGATCAGGCTCGACAGCCGGTTGAAATCGAATGGGTGGATCGAATACCTAATGCCCATTATGCATCATAATTATTGATACTGCTGTTTTCACGTATAACTTGCAATATACTTATATTTGTACTTATACGTGTATCTGTGAGGATGTTTAGCAGTTTTTCAAAAAAGAACTTTTTTCTAGTTTATTTAGTATAATCATGCTAAATATTCTAAATCTCAAATTTCTTAAAAACATTTTTTGGAAAAAAATTTAAATCAGTGCGTATACTCGTTTTTATGAATCCAAAACTTTTTCTGTGAGTTAGCAAAACCAATTAAATCTTATGAGTTAAGAAGAAAAACAAATCGAGCATATTATTTACCTTGAATAAATAATCTGGAGGGATAATATCTGCGGCATCTTTTTCTTTCAGACACTCTATGAGTGCTGAAGAATTGCCGGTAGGACAATTAAGCAATTTTCCGACTTCGTTCGCACGCTGTCTAGCGACGCCTGACCCGGATATTGCCCAAGCATTAAGCGCTCCGCCACCGTGCGTTATTGTCCGATGAAAAAGGCCTGTTGTCAATCTCGCGCGTGAGTTTTAAGCTCAATAGTAATGATGTAATTAGTAATTGTTATACAAATATAACAATAACAACGCCAAGTATTTAAAAAAATGTTTATACTGCCTGCGCAAAAAGTTCGACTTTGCGTGCCCATGTTCAGAGCGTAGAAACGTCGACACAGGTGCACAGGTCAGTGAAGTTAGGGCACTCAAAGTCGAACTTATTATGCAAAGAGCACAAAAAAAATATGTTTATGGCAGTAAAAAGTCGCCAGTTCTGCACGAGTGAAGAATGGCCGATACTTTTCACTTACTTTTTGCTTTTTGGTACTGTTTACTTTTTTTCGTAATTATTTGTTGTGAAGTTTCCTGCAGCTGGATAATGATATGAAATGTGATTAAAGATTAAAATTTGGTTTTTTCGCAATTTTTATGCCCCAACCGCTTTTAATCCTTTTTTAACTTTAGCTTTAACTTTAGCTTTAACGTTAGCTTTCGTAATAAATAGTAAATTGTGCTTGTAACACCGTCGCAGTTTATTGAAAACATGCGAAAAAAAATGTTGTAATGTGGTGAGTATCTCAACAGAGGTCCTTAATATTTACTGGCTTTTAAAAATAAGTGCTATTTAACTGCTAAAACTTTTTTTTTAGTGAAAGTTACGCTAAGTACTTAAAAAAATGTTTCTTTTTCATGAAAAAAGGTATTTACCAAAACGGTAAATCAATATTAGCCAAGTATTAGTTTTACACATGTAATGATTTCTTTTAATATAAAAATTGTAGAAAAATAAATTGAATCATATTGACCAATGGTAATATGACAAGAAAAATAAATAAATTGCAATACATAATTGGCATCCCAATGCTCTTGTATACCGTACGACTGACAATCTTTGGGGCGTCTATTATATATATTGCAATTTAATTATTTTTCTTGTCATTATCATTGGTCAATATGATTCATTTTATTTCTCTACAATTTTTGTTATAAAAAATCCTTACACGTGTAATACTAACACTCGGCTCATATTGCTTCAATTTTCGTTTTTATAATTTTTTTTAAACCAAAAAAAAATTATTTAATTTTTTTAGTGTAACTTTTATTTTTTTGTAAAAAAAAAGTTTTTGGATTTAAATACATAAAACCGTGTACCTCTCGAGAGAGGGCTTATCGTGAGGTAGTGAACACTGGCCGCACCAGCACTGTGTCCGGCTATGGTTATTCGATTGGGATCGCCCGAAAATACCGCAATATTTTCATTGACCCATCTGACAGCTTGAACCGTATCTTTCAATCCTTGATTACCGGGGCTCACTAGATCTTCTGTACTGAAGAATCCGAATGGACCGAGTCTGCGCCAAAATTTCATTGATATTCTCAATTTTGAAATCCCATTTCACCGCTCCATTGTACATACCTGTAGTTCAATGTTACAAGAATAATATCATGATCCAGCAAGTATTTCGGTCCATACAATTTGGAGTCGCTGCTTCCCATGAGCCACCCACCGCCATGAATATAAATGAGAACCGGGAAATTCGTTTGAAATCGATCTGTCGCGTTAGGCGGTAATTTTGGACGGTAAACGTTGAGGTACAGACAATCCTCAGCACCCTCGATTTCATCGCCAAACTTGAAAGTATCGCGCTGGATACACATGTTGCCATGTTCTTTTGCCGAGCGTACTCCGGTCCAGGCGCCAAACGGCTTCGGTGGCTGCACGCAGACACAAGACGAAACAACCTAATTCCTTTTCAAATACTCGGCAAATTTCTATTTCAATCGATCTTAACACTTTAAGAATGAACGCCATACGCTAACGCTAAGTCCGTTAAGGTAGTCCTTGCGCTGCGTTGTGCTCAACGCCCTCAAAAGTTAGACGAAAGTGGTGAGTGAGTGAATTCAGAGAGATATTTCGAACACTTCTCGATGGGATAAAAACCTAAAAAGAAGCACGCATACAGAAGGTGCTGAAAATATTAATTACACCTAAAAATAATTCCTAAATTCAAATCTCATCGACCAATCACGGCACGAATAAACCGACAACAATACAAATATCGCATTGCGATACATCGAAACTCGCATGCGATATCTCGTGATACACCAACTTTTTAGGAGAGGAAAAAAAAAAAGATTCTAAAAAACCGCAATTTTCAAACATTTCAGTCTTCGAAATATTTTTCTGAATTGTCACTTTTGAGGGTGTTGAGTACCGCTGAACGTTAGGACTATCTTAAAGGCCAACTTGAAACATAATTTCACACAATTGAATCAGATCAACCGATTGTAAGCAACAGCTCTATTCCCACTTTTAGACGCTATTGTCGCCACTTTGCGTGCCTACTCTCGTTGCGGATATTGTGACGTATAATAAGTAAAATACGAGTTTCCACTTTACTATTCATGCTTACCTCAAATCTCAGTTCACCTATTGGTGGTTGAGCGTAAGGGATGCCTCTGAACGCTAACAATTCTTTACCATTTCTGCTCATCATAATTGTACCTTCCAGAGTACCATTTTTAACCCGAACTGTCGGAGTTTCTTCAGCGAAAACGATAATGCTACTGCATAAGCCGCAAAACAGTTCGTATATCGTTATGACGATGATGATGAACCGTTGCGATGTCATTCCGGAGGCAGTGAACTATATGATCGAACGAAGAATTAAGGCCGATAATTACAGATTGCCGTGAGTAACTATTGCGGCATTCGAGCGCAGGACAAATGGTTACTGTTGCGACAACGTGCCTGCGTTTGCCGCAGACCGTGCGGTTCTTGACCGTAAATAGATTCCCTTATCGTATGATTAAATAACTGCGATGTCCCACGTTTTATAATCTATATGGACATTTCCATATGTGCATAAATAATGGTTGGGTTATGGTAAGTAAGTAAGATAAGGCCATTAGCAAGTCAGCAGGAAATTCTTATCTGTTTAACGACTAAATTTCGTTTTTGCACGCATTACTGAATTATTTATTAAAGCATTAGACATTCTTAACATTTCTTTAGCCAATGAAATTATTAATTCGTCTTATGATATATTAAATAATCACACAAATCGATTATTTTTGCTGCTTTACTTATCTTACGTTATGTCCGACTTGATGCGAAGATAATGTGTACTTCTAAACAAACTCTTGCACTACAATTCGTCTTTGCTATGATACTCATTCCTATTGAGTTTAACATTACCGCGATATGGAATGCTGGCCCAAAATTTTATCCGGTTTGGAAACAAATTGTTGGCCATATGCAAATTCTGCGAATTTCCTATATGAAGATACTCAACCTTTGACGATCTTACTGGCATCCACTTGACTGGAATTTGCGAAGATTTTTCAGGTGTTGGGTTTCTGAAGTGAACAGAACAAAATTTACGATGAGAATATACGTGGGATTATAATTATCTAATGTTTCATTAGCATTATGAACGAACCCATTTTTAACAAAATTAACCCATAGCTTGGTCATTAAATCCACCATCTTAAGATCCTTTTCTGTTAATGGTGTATTCGGGAAATATTTTTCGCCCATAGGAAAAAGATATTGCAACTCGTCACCGTGCGAAACTCCATAATTCCTTTTTGAATCCCCATCCACGGTGGTGAATGAAGAACTTCCTCTGTATGCAAAAAAATAAAAGTATACCGGAGAATTGAAATTGGCGAGGTGGTCTCTAATTGAACTGTCCGCTCCGATGTATATCTCTGCGTCGGTAAACATCTGTAAATAGGGAAAAGATGTTAAAAATGGCCTTACAACATTCTATAATAACGAACTAATCTTGCAAGTATTGAACATTTTTCTGTTTACATCAATGATGTTCCATCTGGTCGATTCGTCAATGTTTTTATCTTTTAGATAAAATTCTCGAATGCTTTTTGTCACATTGTCTCTCAATTTTTCGGGACATGTGTCCCTGTAATGCATACATATTGGTGCAAGATCCCGGAATCGTTCGTCAAACAGTCTCGTGTAGTTTTGATCCGTAGGTCCATATATATCTGAAAACAAGTAAATATTTTGTTGAGGAATTTATTTTTAGAGGTACAAGGTTTTATATCCAGTTTATTTGTTGACAGTCATTCATTTAGATACAATTGCTGCCGTTTCTATTTGCACCTAAACATCGATCTAAGCGGGACCCGCAATAAGACAAAAAACGTCAGGGATGTTGTAATTGCGCAAGTTACAAATACTCAAGACGCGCAACATTTTATGTGCCTGCAATGTCCATAATGTTTTACAAGACTTTAAGTAACTTGAGTGGAAATGTGTGGTAATCATAGTTCTACGACGATTCGAAAGCTACGGCATTCAAAAATGTTGTATGACTACATTTTTGCGTGGATTATGAATCAAATTATAATAAAATCTATTTATCTTATGTATCTGTAATATTATGCCGGATCATCACGTTATACGTTAAATTTAATGAAAAATGTAATTAAATCTCTTTTACTTTTCGCAACTGTAATGTTTTCGGATCCCCAGTATTTGTAATCAGTTTTTCATGAATAGCGGGAAATGGTCATTTAGTCTTTATCCATTACAATGGAAAATATTCGTTAAACGTTTTTCTACTAGAACAGAAAATATTTTTTGCGTTTTTAATGCATCTCGCTCACATCTCGTTTATCTCGCATCTCATTCTATGGTAAATTTTTAAAGAAATCATTTTACACTCGGGGTATACTTTCAATGAAAGAGTTTTCTTTAACGAAAAAACTATCGAAAAAAGCCGATATTATTAGCCGATATTTACGACTAAAGCAGTGTACACTATCGGGAGACATTTTTTTTACAACCCTTTTTCAGCCGCCCAAAAAAACTGTAAAAAAAAAAACAAAAATAAACATTTACAAAATGTTTTCTGTTCTTCATTAGTGCTCTGATTTGTCATAAAAATATCAGACGGTTTAGCGTATTTTATTCATAGAATAGAAAAAAAATCGTGATAAATAGCTATTTTTTGGCCCGTCACACTAGAATGATGTCTTAAAATATGACGTTAGCGCTGATACTGAAACTGCAGTGATGGCAGAGCAGTAACTCGTAAAAATTTTCATGCCGCAAGCACTAATAACCTGCAAGGTTTGTCATACATCGTGAGTCTCCATTAGAAACAGCTTTAGGTGCAAATAGCTATTTCCAAATGATTACATTGGTCAAACGATTCGCAACGAGTTAAATTCGTCGTTAACTGACCAACAGCACTGATGGCACCATCCTGCGAAGTTAAACCAGTCATCCAGGGTACTTTGGCCACATTCGTGGATTTCAGTAACTGTTCCGGCTCTTCTTTGAGAAATGCGCCTGAATGGTTTGGCTCAATAACAGGTCTAAATGGGAACATGGGACAAAAGTCGACGATCTGTTGTCGTTTAGTACAAGAAAAGATGTAACATTTGATAATCACTCTATAACTAAGAAATGTCAATATCGTATAAAAACACAATTTCCATACATAAAAAGAACGATGCGTTGCAATAATCTCTTCAGCACTTTTCTTCCTTAAACAATCGATAAGCGATAACGATTTGTTGGTAGGGCAGTTGAGGAGTTTTCCAACCTCGTTAGCGTACTTCTTGGCAATGCCTGGCCTTGATAATGCAGCAGGAACGAGTATACTACCACTTTGCGATATAGCCCGTTGGTAAAGACCTGGTGATAATGTCAATGGTTTTGTTATGAAAAATCTTAAGAGACTGATATTGCACATTGAAAGAATAAATTCGCGAGGGCAAGGTAAATTTGGCTATTGTGTAAGAAGAGACCAAATTTGTCAACGATCCGAAGTAAAACTTTCTTCAGTGAAGCCCACGAATATATAAGCAAAATGCTGTACCTCTGGTCAGTGGGCTGAGCATGTGGTAGTGAACGCTTGCTCCACCAACACTGTGGCCACATAATGTAACACGATTGGAATCGCCGTTGAACGCAGCAATATTTTCATGGACCCATTGGATCGCTTGGACCTGATCCTTCATTCCCTGATTTCCTGGCGAAACCAAATCCTCTGTACTGAGAAATCCGAGGGGGCCGAGTCTGCGTGAAGAATTCGTCAATAATATACATTTCCAAAGTGATTGTTTTTATTGTACCGGCAATACCTCAATACCTGTAATTCAAAGTGACGAGTATTATGTCGTAATCCAGAAGGAATTTTGGTCCATACGATGAAAGGTGACCGTCACCGGCGAA
The DNA here is from genome assembly GCA_964006125.1 of Cryptus viduatorius. Lineage (NCBI taxonomy): Eukaryota > Metazoa > Arthropoda > Insecta > Hymenoptera > Ichneumonidae > Cryptus > Cryptus viduatorius. The sequence continues at coordinate 358,044 of OZ023223.1, read as the reverse complement.
CCAACCACCACCGTGAATGTAAATCATTACGGAATAATTATTTTGAGATACATCTATCACATTCGAAGGTAATTTTGGACTGTAAACATTGAGGTACAAGCAATCCTCGTCACCGATAACTCCCTTCTGATGAAATCCTGGCTGGGTACAAATATTGACATCTTCTTTCGCAAAACGTATTCCAACCCATGAGTCGAATGGTTTTGGTGGCTGCATAGGAAAATCTTTACTTTCACATACGTTTTTCACACTCGATATACATAAATGGGCACTTTTAATTGACTATGCATGATGTTGGAGGTACACTAAAGTTCAAAAAGAATCAAAATTTTTAGAGCAGGTGTTGCGGAGTAACCCCATCATAAGCTGTGAAAGCGGGTCTCGAAAGTCATTGTAATCGGTACTCTCTACATATTCTTACAGTGAGTGCTTAAAAAACTAACTTTTTTTTCGGTTAAAGCCATATGTGTACGCATCGTCACCGTCATTTGACAATTTACATCAATACAGATCATTATTTTCATATTGTAGTCGGGAGATTCTCGCACTGAAGGACAAGTAAATCTTTTGACTATAATTCCAAATAATTATTTGTCATTTGACTTCTTTTCGATAATATTATTGCTTCATTGCATTCCTTTTGTAGTCCGGAATTTATGAGTTTTTGGAATGAGATACATTATCTATATTTGATATTTTCAATCTCTTCGGAGTGAACGAAAATAAACTTAACGACGCAGGTTTAACTCCATCCGTGATTCCAGGCACAAAAAAAAAAGTTGTGTAGATTGGCGCAGGAAACAACGGAAAAGTATAGATACTGTTCCCTTATTATTTTACGATGAATATTCGTATTCTTTAGCCTGTAGTCAATGGTACCATGTATGTAATGTCAAGAACGAGACAAATGTATAATTAATTTTATTCCAAGAGATCCAAGAAACTAAAACGTCAGTCTTAAAAATTGTTTCGGATTATTTTTTACTATTGCTAATTACTAGTGGATTTTCCGTTGGATACATAGAAAGTATTCGTTAATCTCAGACATAAACAAATAATTTGTAATGTGAAAGGGTTCTCGTGTTTGACATCAATCTCGCCAGCACTTACCTCGAATCTAAGTTTACCCAGGGGTGGTTGGGCATAAGGAATTCCCCTGAAAGCCACAAAATCCCTGCCTTTTCGACTCTTCATAAAGGTACCTTCCAGAGTGCCATTTTTAATATTGACTCTTGGGAACTTTTCAGCAGTAACAAAGCGGTCGCTGCACAGCCAGCTGATCAGTATAGCGAACGGTAACAATATCATTACAACGACAATTACACTCAGCACGGACGTAGGCCTGCCCATCGGGTTGTTGATGTACCCGCGCGCCTGCGTTCAATGCGAAAGTTGAATTGAGACTATTCGAAAATCAGTATACGTTTTATGCGCCTAATATAATGTTCACAAATGTTGCATTATTTTGTTAACAGCAGACAAGTGTCAACTGGAAATCAGTGAGTTACGCCGAGTGTTTTATCTAGTATTACCATTACACATCACTTGCTAACTCCTGACTGCGGTTTTTTTTTAGCTTTTCTTATTGGATTCAAATACACTATCGAGTTGTGAATTATTCATTTCTTATGGAAATCACGAGGCTTCGGCCAAACATTGCACATTGCAGACATAAAGTACGAGTTGCTAACTTTAGCAACGTTGATTCATAACAGAACTTCACTGGGGGGGGGGGGGGGGGGGGGGGGGGGGGGGGGGGGGTTGAGTTAACGTGACGACAGCGACACGGCTAACGACACTACGAACGATTCGATTAACGCCGGGACTGCGAAAGTCTTGATTCGATCGCGACACCGCCGCATGTGTCAAATAAACAAATATTTGGATATTACGCGTCACAATCTATTTCAACGATTAAAATTTAAAAAAGTAAATATAATTAAAAATAAAAGAAATCGGTGGTTTTTATTAAGTTTTATTTTCGAAAAGAAAGATGAAATCATCGACATCATCGTGAGCTGCTTCCTTGATATCCTCCTCGTCGTGCTGTGTTCCATAGCCCGAAGTATAACGAAGCATTCGTCAGGATTATGATGGTGCCAAGGTTCGTAGATTTTGTTTTTTTTTTTTCGTTTGCGGAAAAAAGAAAAAAAACTTCATTTGTTTAAAATATACGATACGACACGTGGCCAACGACGGCCATGTGTTCAGTAATAAATGATATCGTTCATGTTCGGGGTCAAGTTTTTTATTTTATAGTTCGTATTTATTATTACGCTACATTTAGTCTACGCAATCATGTTCAGTTTCAATGACACAGTTGCACGTACTCAAACTTCACGAACGGTGGCGGTAAATTATTTGCAAACGTGCCTTCGATTTTAATAGGCGGGAAAGCGATTTAACGCTCCGACAGGGGCAAAGGACTTCAATTTATTTTAAATGGTTAAAAAAAATAAAAATTGACCTTTAATTTGTTGAAAAATAAGTTAAAAAATACTGAATTGTTTGGAAAAATCGAATTTCGCGGTTTAATTGTTTACACAATCGATAGTGACATTTGGAATGTAAAAAAAATCGAAATTGACATTTAATTCGTTCAAAAATAAATATAACCATTTGAAATTTGTTTAAAAAATCAACATTTGCGTTTCAACTGTTTAAACGATTGAAATTATCGTTTAAATTGTAAAAAAAATTAAAAACGACGTCCATTTTTTTTTATTAATAAAGAAAAGTTTTTTCCCCGACTCCGCTAAAAAGACCATATTTCATGCCTCCAAAAATAAACAAATATAAATACAAATCAATAATTATATACAATTAGAGGACCAAAATTTGTTGATGTTATTTCTCATCGTTTCAGGTAGGACCTTTTGAAATTGACGGTACGCTGTCGAGTCAGAAGTATTTGCGGATCCTTAGGCACTACCTACAAAGACTGTGCTTGCGTGACGGAATTCCCCGGGAAGAATTCAATCGAATTGGGCTGCAGCATGACGGTGCCCCGGCTCGTACAAGCAACGTCGTACAAGCTTTGCTGCAGGGGTGTTTCCGTCGAAGATACATCGGAAGAGGAGACGTTCGAAATTGGCCTGCGCGTTTCCCGGATCTAAACCCTTTGGATTTTTTCCTTTAAGGCACGTTAAGGCAATTTTATATCGTACGCCGATTCCCACAAAGGAGGAACTAGAACAGCGTATAGAACTGGCGATACGTAATGTCACTCCAGAGATGCTGTGGCATTGTAAGCGGAGTCTCCTGCAGCGTATTCAATGCTGCATCGAGATTGATGGTGGACACTTCGAACATTTGCTGCATTAGTCGAAAGACTAACCTTTGGACGAAATATGAAAAGGAGATTATAAAATACATCGCAGATACTATTTTTACATAAATAAATTTAATCAGTACAGTAATGTATTCATTGTCTTAACGTTTTGTTATACCCGAATTTTATATAACCCGAAATGAATGACAAGAATGTGCGATATTATGCAAAGAAAGGAAGTAAGTGCGATATTGTGCAAAGGAAAAAAAAATAACAAAAAATGTAAAATAGAAATCAAAAAATAAATATCATCGATGTTTTATAACGTGTGAGTTTACGGGGTGTCTGCGAGTGTCTGTGAGAGGATTTATTTTGGAATAGCATTCTCCAAAATTCTCGGTGACGGTTACAGGAAAGTGTACATGGAAAGTAAATTTTACATTATTCTAAATTATCTTTTGCCATACCGTTATATTTGGTTAAAGCAGGAAATATCTACTTGACGGATTTTACTCCACACATAATGAGCATTTTTTATATCATTCTCCCTAACGGCGAAAAGAACAATCCTTTCGTTGACGAGAGTATTCCAGCTGACGAGCTCAGTCGGAATTTACCGATCGATGATGCAACGCAAGACGATAAAGCAAATCCGGATACATCATTTGCTAGCACTGGATGTGCACTTGATGACTCTCTTGCTAAGGCAACCAAGATCCATTGGAGCACTGACGCTACATTGGCCCTCATCGCTTTGTACGAAGAAAATTACAGAAGCTTCGTTTCAACTACGAGCAAAAGCAATGTGACGTGCGTGACTCTCTGCCTATTTTTGAGTGAGTGCCTAAGTATGACTTCCATGCCATCGTTTTTTGTAAGATTCTTCACAAAATAGCTATTATTATCATTTTTCTTTTTTTTTTTTCATTTTGGTATACTAACAGCAGCATTTGGTCGAAGGAAGCATGAATATAATGAATTGAAGCACAATCTGTAAATATCGAAAAATCCTTAATACAGATTGAATTATAATTAAAGGGGATCCTTTGCAGCCAGCAGCTGCAATGTTTGCAGTGAAGCTTTTATACTGTATTGTATAGCACTCAATAATTAATATTTTTTAAACTTCCTTAAGTCAGAAGTCAATTTCCTTTAATCCTTTCAACGTTTCAAAATTGTCAATTTCCTTTCGGACTGAAAGTTCACTGGGAACTACCGATTCCGGCTTTACAATTCATCATTGTAACGAATATCGTCGACAACTGGAATATTACCACGATGAGGAATGCTTGTCCAAAAGTTGACTCTTTCTCGGTGCAAATTGTCAATCATACGAAGGTCCTTCGAGCTACCAATGTGAAGATACTCGAGATTCGTCGTTCTGACCGGTTTCCACTTCAGAGGGATTTGCGGCGTCTTTTCTGGCGTTGGAGTTCTAAAATTGATAGAAAACAAGCACAACATTGTTAATTTTCACCGATTAAGTCTAGAATAATGTAAAGCTTGGATACAATCATTGACCGAACCCCGATGTGGCAAAGTTGGTCCAAAGAGTGGTCATTATGTCGACTACTCGGAGATCCTCTTCGTTCATTTTTGCATCGGGGAATAAAAGTTCGCCCACAGGAAAGAGGTATTGAAATTCGTCTGCGTGAACGACTCCGTAATCCCTTTCTGTATCTCCGAACGCGACGCTGAACGAAGAGGTTCCTTTGTACGCAAAGTAGTAATAATAAATCGGAGAACTGAGTGCTGCGAGATGATCTCTGACAGCACTGTCAGCGCCAATGTAGAACCATGCGTCTGTGAACATCTGTAAACGGATGGAAGGGTAAAAAAAAAACACGATAAAATAGCACGCAACGCAATGCCACGAAGAAGGGTATCACACTGCTCCGAAAATCACGCGCTTCTTTTACGCACGCTCCGCGTGCCTAAAACCCCATTTTCTCACGTCATCAAATAAAATTTTGTACGATACTCGTGCGAAAAAAGTTTTTTCGCACTAGTATGGTAATGTATTATTATTACATCACTCGGTGCGAAAATGGTCACTTTTCCACTGGATTCGAATGCGTGACGCCACCATTTTCGCATATTATGATATAAAATGTCGTACATCACTCGTGCGAAACACTTTGGCGCCTTCGTGGAGTAATGTACTATAATTACGGGTATAATATAAAATATTAATCATTGTTAACCAATGCAATGGGAGTGGCGAAAAATGTTCATTACATAAGGAAACGAAATGCAACCACGCAAACCCAGCAAACTGCTAGTGTATTTGAGCGTCCGTGAGTGTTGTGAGCGTCTGTGAGAAACATACATGATGGCATGTATTATAGAAACGAGCTCAGCGTTGTGGAAAAATTTTTATCTCACGTCAATGACAGTCCATCTAGTAGATTCGTCGATCTTTTTATCACCCAGATAAAATTTACGAATGCTCTTGGTCACGTTCTGTATGAAATTTTCTGGGCACGTGTCGTTGTACATCAAAGCCAGAGGCGCCATTTCCAAAAAATTTTCGTCCAGCAGTTTAACCCAATCTTTATCCTTGGATCCGTAAATACCTAAAAGGAACAAATTATTTGACTTACACCTTTTGCGAAGGTGCAACTTTTATAGATTTATGAATATCGATGCGAATTGACTGACCTGCAACAATGAGAGCACCTTCATGCGAATTGGTGCCGGTCAACCATGGTACATCGGCTATTCTGCCTGATTTTAATGACTGGGTTGGTTCTTCTTTGATGAATGCACCTGGATGCTCTGGCTCGATGGCAGGTCTACTTGAAAGTAGAGTGCATTGATCCAAGATCTGTTTGTCATTAAATTGAGGAAAAAAAAATGGTCGTTAATCTTTGCCGATGAAATATTACTTACATTACAAAAGAAAAAAGAAGCATTATACAACAATCACTTTCGATCATGAATGTGACTTAAAGACCTGCTTGAGTTATTTCACCATTAACAAAGTCCTCATAGGGTAGAGGTAACGTTTTTGGCCACATTAGGTCCGATTGTGGCCATCACATTCGAAGCAATAAAACAAAATATAATCGAATAAAAAAAAACCTTCGAATAGATCATTCGGTGAATTTATATGCGAACTTTTGAAGAATCAATATGCGGTTTTGAATAAAAAATTATTTGATGAGTATAATAATAAAAATGGCTATAAATGGTACAGTGGCCACGAACGGTACGTCTACCCTATTACTACTGTACCCGAGAACGACAAACTGCGCTGAAAATTTCGGCAACAGGTTTTTTCTTTAAACAGGCGACGAGGACTGAGGATTTATCTGTAGGGCAATTAAGATTTTTTCCAAGCGTGGTAGTAATATTTTTTGGCTGTCCTGGTCGGGCCTGCGTCCACGGAGACAAAACTGCTCCACTTTGCGATATTGCCCGATGGAAAAGACCTGTCGACACATGCAGTCGTTATTGTCAGCCGTGACTTATACAGACAAAAAATTTATTTAGTAAAAATTATTCCTGAACGATGAGATTATGTAAGTCTCCTCCATTGCATACCGTCAAATAACTCACGAAAGACTCCTAACGCGATTGTAATATACGCATAATGCAAAAAACGTTTGTTTTATTTGATCATGGTATATAATATTGTACCTCTGGAAAGGGGGCTAATCATATGGTAATGGACACTGCCTGCGCCAGCACTCTCGCCAAATATCGTAATGCGATTTGGATCGCCGTTGAACAAAGCGATGTTTTCATTAACCCACTTAATCGCTTGGTTTTGATCTTTTAACCCTTGATTGCCTGGTAACACGAGATCCTCAGTACTTATGAATCCCAGTACACCGAGTCTACGATTTAAGAAACAAATTTCCGTCGTTTCATCAGCGAATGTATCTCAATCGATTAATAGTGTCATACTTGATCTTTTACCAATAATATACCTGTAGTTCAAAGTTACGAGGATTACGTCATGATCCAGCAAGAACTTTGGTCCGTACATTGAAGAATTACCGGAACCTGCGGTCCATCCACCTCCGTGAATCCAAATCATTACCGGGTAATTCTTTGATTCATCGGTGTTGTTCGACGGTAACTCAGGCGTATAAACATTGAGGTACAGACAATCTTCAGCGCCAACAACTAACTCGTTATTCGACAATTCATCTAGCTGAATGCACATACTCCCGTCTTCTTTTGCTGAACGTATTCCATTCCACGAGCCGAACGGTTTCGGAGGCTGTACACATTGACATCAAATGCATGATAACGTTCTTTATCAAATATTTTATAATGCCCTAATGAACAAATACGTCAAAAACAAAAAAAAAATGTCGTAAACTTTGATTATGATTGAATGATTACGTACCTCAAATCTAAGTTCACCAACGGGTGGTTGAGCAAAAGGGATTCCTCTAAAAGACACGAAATGCCTGCCTTTTCTACTCGTCATAAAGGTACCCTCCAGAGTGCCATTTTTAGTGTTAACTATCGGCGACTTTTGCCCGAGAACGAGGCTGACGTCGCATAAGCAGCAGATCGAAAGGAAGGTCAATATATTCATAATTAATATCAATATTGTAACGATCGAGCGATGATTAGATGATGTATTAGATTTCGTTTTTTATATCCGCACAGACAAACTCAATGGCGATTCAACGATTAACCTTCCTCTATTGTTAGAAGTTAATCGAATCGGAGATTGTAACCATTCGAACGGACGCACTCGTCAGTCTGTTGTAATAGAGACGGAAGCTCGGGAGTTTATATCAAATGTCTACGTAATTTCATTATCAGCACGATACAATTCCAAATGGTAGTGGCCATGGAGAAGGGGGATTCCTTACAGTTAGTCATTTACAGTATCTTAGATTATTTGATAAAAATCGCAAGCAAACACGTTAAAATAAGCAATGCTGTTAGAGTGTTATCGAATGGGTCTCGACATTTATCAGCATTGAAAAATTAAGAACTTTGAACTTATCTTATCATCGCTGTACCTCGCTTGATCGCATGTGTTGCGATGACGTTGCAAGATGCTATAATATCTCGCGGATGAAGATTGCGGTTTGTGTTTGGTATGTCATCTACGTATACGAACGTTAAACAACACCGTCACCGCTTGTTACATGATAATGTCGCCTGAGGGTACTTCCAACCGGTATGGATAATTAAAGCACCGGATTGACTTACTGCTTCGAAAAGTGTAATCAGGCAGCCGTTTAACAACCATTCGTTCTATTCTTTGAAGTCTAGCGATGCAGATAGCGTAATCGTGTCGCTTCCGTCCGATCCTTGTTCGGCGATAAAAATGATAGACCTTTTTTGATTCAACTTTAGAAAAAGCAAATTTCTTCCCCTTAATATTTTTTCATGTTTAGTCAATCTTTGCACACAACGTTTGTTGTGTGTTGCGAGTTGTTTCGAACTACACATTTGTAGTATTTCGTTTGTCGTGGTTGTGAATATCTTCGCTCGTTAATATTTTATCACGATGAGGAATACGCGCCCATAAATCCACTCGGTCCCGATGCAAATTGTTGGCCATATGGAAGTCCATTGAATTACCGATATGTAGATACTCAAGTCTAGAAGTTTTAACTGGTTTCCACTCGAATGGGAGTTCTGAAGTTATTTCCGGTGTGGGATTTCTAAAGTAAACGAAAAAACGAACATTTTAAATCGCTATCTCATCGCTTGACGCTAGAATTATTTCACGTTTTCTTGTTACTATTGAACGAACCCCGTTTTGGCGAAGTTAACCCATAGTTTGGTCATTATGTCAACAATCTCAAAATCCTCATCCAGTAATGGTTTGTCAACGAAATACAGTTCGTCCACCGGAAATAGGTATTGTAGGTCGTCAGCGTGACATACTCCGAAATCCGTTCCATTACCTCCGAATACGTCGCTGAACGAGGCATTCCTTTTGTATGCAAAATAATAATAGTAAATGGACGAATTGAGCACCGCATGGTGATCCCTTACTGCATTGTCAGCGCCAATGTAGAACCATGCGTCTGTAAACATCTGTAAACGAATGAAGCGACGGAAATAGAAAACGGAAAATTTTTTTTTTCGTAACAAAAAAACAAATATACTTTTTCGCACAAATAGGGAAAGATTGGGCAAAGTGAACAACGCAAAAAAAAAGTGGACCGCTTAAACTGACTTAAAGTGATGTAAAAACACGAAATTGCGAAATAGTTAGACGCGGGAAATGACAATTTCTTTTTGTAACTCGTGCCTGGAAAGTGGAGCATTCCATAGCAGTTTTTCAGGACGAAAGTGGCTCTTCACGTAGCAGTATCGTAAGTAAGGTTTGAGCGTACGCATTACCTTACTTTTTGTGCCTAAGAAAACAAGTTAACTTTTTTTCTCTTGGGAAGAAAAATTATATCCTCACTTTTCACTACCTGTCCTGCAAAACTGCTAAAAAAAAGTATAGCGTACAACTCGGGCCGATTTAGCGATAAAAATCGCCAACTTTCGGCCCTTGTTGCACAATGTACTATTGCTGGTTATTTCTTGAACCGTTTATTTATGTAATTATTTATTAATCATTTTTTGGCATTATTATTATGCAAAAATGAATGTTAATCAATGTCAATGAATATTATGATCAAGAGATAAGCCTATTTTATCCCAGAGCTGAGCAAAAAGTATTTTAAATACTACGTACATGTCGTATAAGTAAGAAAAACGTATACGTAATGTTGCAGTATTGAAGTATTAAAAAAATATCGTACAACGTACTCTAATACTTGAATACGGTTTTTTGTATTTTTGACTTATACTACGTGTACTTAGTACTTTAAGTACTTTTTGCCTAGCTGTGTGTTATCCCATATGTCGTTAAACGTGTTTAAATTGTAACCATATTTTTACATATTTCATTCAACACTTTTGAAGATATTTTATGTCGAAATTAGGATCATTCTATCTTCACTATAATTAATCTTGATCGGTAACGAAAATTTAACTACGACTCACGTCGATCACATTCCATTTTGTGGACTCGTTGACCTTTTTATCGCCCAGATAAAATCTTCGAATACTTTTCGTAACATTAACTATGGAGTCTTCAGGACACGTTTCGTCGTATGCTAAAGCGCGTGGCGCGAGATTGATAAAATTTTCGTCCAGCATCTTGTCAAAATGGAAACTCTTGAATCCGTACAAAGCTGAATCGATAAAATTTCGTAACTTACAACATTTGTGAAAGCAGCGACCGTCGAAGGTACAAGCCATGCAGATAGTGAGAGTGATTTACCAACCAGAAACGATGAGAGCACCCTCCTGTGAATTGGTGCCTGTCAGCCATGGAACATGAGCTATTTTTCCGGACTTTAAACTTTTCGCCGGTTCTTCTTTTATGAATGCGCCCGGATGATCCGGTTCGATGACAGGTCTGAATGAAAACACGGGACATTGGTCGAAGATCTGTTTATCGTATAATAAAAAAAATAATTTAACGTCAGTCTCATTCGGCTGATGAGAATCACTGAGAATTACGACTATAACAGCGCAGAAAAAAATATGCAGTCGGGAGAATGTTGATAAAGTCGAGACAACAATAACTGTTATTGTCATAAATTACATTGTTCTTAACCCGACTACAGATTTTTCGTCGTGACAGCGCGGTGGAGCCGATTGTAAAATTCGTGAATTTTCGAAGCTACTGTACCCCACTTATACAAACTGCGTTGACAATGTCGAAAGCATTTTTTGTCTTTAAACATTCAACGAGTTCCGAAGAATCGTCCGTCGTACAATTAAATTTGGTAGCCATCTTTTTACTTTCATTTTTTGCGTTTCCCGGCCTGTTCACCGCCCAAGGAGTCAGCACACTTCCACTTTGCGATATTACTCGATGGAAAAGACCTGTTGACACAGCAGCTCGTTATCGTCTAAAGCGCTACTCTGTAATGTATATTTTTAAACTCGGTTTGAACAAAAAAAATATTTTATCAGATACAAATAATACGACGATACGAAACATTTTCTATATTAAAAGAATAAATATGAACTATGATTGTTTTTTAGTTTACCAAATGATCGTGTAGGCAGTAGAAAACTCCCATTTCATTTAATTGAAAATCATACAGTTGGATTGAACAAACCGTATCTGCCAGTGCACGGCGCGAGTATGCAAGTGACGCCGATGATTATTTTAAAAAAAATCATAATATTTCACCTGCGGAGAGAGGGGTGATCATGTGGTAGTGAGTACTGCCGGCGCCGGCACTTTCGCCGAATATCGTAATGTTATTGGGATCGCCGTTAAACGCGACGATATTTTCGTTGACCCATTTAATTGCGTGGGTTTGATCTTTTAATCCTTGATTTCCCGGGCACACAAGATCCTCGGTGCTAAAAAATCCCAGTGCACCGAGTCTGCAACAAAAAATCACGTCACTATTGTATTTCTTTCGACGCCAATTTAAAACAAATATTTTTATCATAGTCCATTTGTAACTATTTTAAATCAATATACCTGTAGTTCACGGTTACAAGAACTACGTCATGATCCAGTATGAATTTGGGTCCATACATCTTCGAAATTCCATAACCCGAGAACCATCCACCGCCGTGAATCCAAATCATTACGGGATAATCCCCTTCCGATCCATCAGTCTCGTTCGATGGTAACTTTGGCGTATATATATTCAGATACAGACAATCTTCAACGCCGACGACTTTGAACTTATCAGCCGCAAACATATCTCGTTGAAGACAAATATTACTGTCTTCTTTTGCCAAACGTACTCCGGTCCACGAATGTGAAGGTTGAGGTGGCTGTACACGTTGACAAAAAATTAAGCGAACAGCATCTTCAATTTCAAATCTACGATACTTTTTCTACGTAATTGTAATAAGAATAGTATGCACCAGGCAAACATAAGATATAAGTAAACGTCGCGATAAATTCATTTTTCATCGTGTCTCATAAACAAACGAAAACAAATCCAAGATGAATCGCAAATTTCGATAACGGTTGATCAATAAATACCTCGAATCTAAGTTCACGGGTAGGAGGTTGAGCGTAAGGGATACCTCTGAATGACACAATTTGCCTGCCTTTTCTACTCGTCATAAAGGAACCCTCCAGAGTACCATTTCTTATTCGAATGATCGGCGATTTGTGACCAAGAATGAGACCAATACCACACAGACACCCAATTGTTATTAAGATCGACATCTTCATCACTTTTTCGTCGACTTATTAGATTTTTAAACACAATAATAAAAGTTTAACAATATGTTGACGACCGAATTATATCGATGTATTTGAAAAACTCGCAGATTCTCGTGATTACAATAATACGCGCATTATAAGTCTGTCGCAAAGAGGATCGAGACGGGCGACTTTATAATCGCGGTTTCCGCTCAATTGAACACTTTATTCGATCGTGAAAGTGAGACGATTCTACCAGATTGTTCACTGAGAGGGGATTTCGTTTCATTGATAGGTGAGAAGACATCACACTAGTTAGTAAAATTCATAAAAAAACAGTCTGAGAGAGCAATGTTTTTATGATGTAATCAGGCTAAAATCTATCGGTATTACAACATTAATAACAGTGGGCGTATCTTATCATTTGAAAAGTATATTTTTAACTCGAAGGTATATAGTATATCAACCCATCCGTTAGCACCACGTTGAAAGTAACGACGATAAAAGTTCATATCACATATTCACATATAATAATATCGCTATTCAACAGTACAGCCCGCTGTTGGTTACGGAATAATATCATCCGACGATAATATCAACGGCTATGGATAATTCAGATATCCGATCGACATACCGCTAATAAAAAGGATCGCCCAGGTGTCTCTCCAGCCCATCTCTCGATCATTTTTTTTTATATCAATAAGGTTTTATCACTGTTACTGATTCTATTTTTTAACGAAAAATAGCTTGTTTTTTGCATTGTTCATTGTTGTGCGAATTGTTTAAAATAGTTGACAATTTAGGATTGAACGTAGGTGTTGCATAGCATAGCTACAAAGAAGGATTGGAGTTTTTATTGCCGCTTACTTTCGTCCCGTGGATGTTTGGAAAGCGCGATTCCCTAGGAATGAAAGTGATGCGTTCTTGTACTGCGCATGCGCGAACCGAAATTTTCACCGCGGCATGAAATTAGTCACTTTCGTCTCTCAAAACTATCACGGAAAGCACCACTGTCCGCGCGCAGGATGTAAAAATCGTATATTACGTCACGAGGGAGGAAAAACTTTTTCTCACGGCTGTGAGTTTGTAGTTACAATTACATCAGCTGAGAAAACATTTTCTTGCCGAGTATTGTATCCGATTTTGCTTTCCAAGGTGTAGAAAGAGAGGGAAAGGGAAACCCTCACTTTCCATACCGCAGTGAAGTAAAAATTTTTCTTCACATCTCGACACCGGTCGGTAATAAACACTCCAATTGCGATAACATGAAACGTGAATTGGAGACTCTAATATCGACCGCGGTATTACATATTGCCTATAATATCAGTTGTATATACATCCAAAAATATTATTGAGGGCAAATAAACGTAATATGCACTGTGCGTGTGTCTCATAAGCGGAGTGGCGTACGAGTTGATTTCTCAGCACGGACCTTCTGGACAATGATTGCAAGGTTAATTCATAGGATTGACCAAAGTGAAAGTGAATTTGCGAATCAACGAAAAACTCCACGCGTCGCTACGAACTACGATGCACGTCGGACATTGCGGTAGCGTGTATTAATGGACATATCGAAACGGGTAACTGACTACTCACAAAGGTTCATAAATCGAAATATGTTTCAGCTTCGCATAGGTACTAAAGGATTGAACTTTGGTGAATTTATTGACTAGGGGTAACGCGGGTAATAGATAAGATGGTAAAACACGCGTATGATCGCTACCTGCAACCATTTCCAATATTCTATAATTCACGAGGAAGAAATGATGGCAGGAAAAGTAAAAGTAATTGACGGCAGGTGAAAAAAATAATTATTCAATCGATTTATGCTGACAATACAGATATCCCATGAGGTGCGTGACCCATGAGGAGGAAACAAGTGCGTAAAAAGTCTTTCATTATTCATATCCTTTCTCTGTGTACCGACAATCGTTTGATTCGTCCAAATGTTATTATCTATTTTTATCATTAATTGCTAAGCTTATATAATTCTTCTTTTAATCGTGCGATTCGAAGAGCGCATTATTTGCCCTTTGTGTGGTGACAATGGGAGTCCCTCGTGAGGTGGATATTATCACGATAGGGAAGACTTGCCCAGAATCTGACTCTTTCCGGGAACATATTTTCTTGCATGCGTAGATCCGAGGAGTTTCTTATTTGGATATATTGCAGACTCGGGGTTCTCACCGGTGTCCACGTCACAGGCAATAGTGCTGTTCTTTGCGGCGTTGGATTTCTAAAGTGAATGAAGAAAAACGTGAACCTTATTACAGTGTCGTTCAACATTATATCGCACCCCTGAAACAACCATAGTTGCCATAACTTGCAAGCCAATCTCAATAAGAGATATTACACAGTTGATCCGGGAGTGCGATATGACTTATCTGATAGTTGAGTGTTGATTGTCGAACGAACCCTGTTTTGGCAAAGTTGACCCAAAGCTGCGTCATCAAATCTATAACCTTGTTGTCCTCTACGCTCCGTGTTGAGTTTGGGAATACAAGCCGATACACAGGAAACAAGTACTGAAGCTCGTCGGCGTGAGATACACCATAATTATTTACGGGATCTCCGAATATTTCAGTGAACGAATGACTTCCTCTGTAAGCGAAATGGTAGTAGTAAACCGGAGCCGTAAGCTTCCGGAGATGTGCCTTGACGGTCATTCGACTGCCGATGAAGAACCATGCGTCCGTAATCATCTGCGAATGAACGAATGCATAATGAAGTTCGCCAAAAGAAAAAAGAATTATCAAAATAACTTAATCTTGAGCGTTGCCAATCAATCAATCTTACGTCCATAAGACGCCATTTCATAGACGCGTCGATCTTATTGTCACCAAAATAAAATTTACGGATTCTGGTGGTGACGTTGTTCAGTAATTCCGGAGGGCAAGTGAGATCGTATCCCAGCAACTTTGGTACGAGAGTTAAGAAATTTTCGTCCAATACTTTATCTAAATGCAGGTCAGTCGGGCCGAATATGGCTGAAATGAAGGAAACGTTTTTTTCGTTACTTGCGCAAAGTACTTAGGTAAATATTAAAAATGGTAACGATGAGTTACCTGCAGCTGCGGGAGCACCTTCTTGCGCATTGATTCCAGTTAACCACGGTATGTTAGCGACGTTGCCGGACTTTATAGACTGGGTGGGCTCTTCAGTGATGTACGCGCCTGGATGTTTAGGTTCGATGACAGGTCTGAACGGTCGGATAGGACAATTGTCAAAGACCTATACATTCACCATGTATTTCACAAAGGAGAAAAACAATCATACGTTATCCAGTCTGCCATAAACTCAATGATAATTGCAGTGAAACTTTGCACAACTAGAAAATTTCATTGAAAACGTTCGTGGCATATCATTGAAATGGGCGAATCAAAGTGGCAATATGGATACAATGCAGAATAGAGAGATTACAAGTACTTTAAAGCTTTTACTATACCTGAATTCCGCAAGATGTTCCAATGACGTCGTTGGCATTTTTCGTCTTCAAACAGCGTACAAGCTCCGCCGATGTATTGCTAGTACAATTGAGAAATTTTGCAACCCCATTCGCTTGCTCTTTAACGTATCCCGGCCTCGTCAGTGCCCACGGACCGCTTGCATCTCCACTCTCGGTTATTGCTCGATGGAAAAGACCTGTTTACGCAACCACATGTTTTTATTAGAAAACTATCTTAATTGACAGTAAGTTTCTGCATTTATACCGGGGACTTGAAACTAAAACATTAAGATTTTGTTAACATTTGTGTTCCAATTATAAAGAAATGTCCATATCGGAATTCAAATAAAACCGATGACGCAACAATTGACACAGACGAGACCTGTCGTCTTGATACTATGCTTCAAATAAGTCCCAGCTATTAAAACTTCATCACTATATGATAAGTGTACCTCTAACGTCACGGTTTATCATATGGTAATATACGGCGCCAGCGCCAGAACTTTCGCCGAAAACCGTAACGCTGTTCGGATCACCGTTGAAGGCAGCAATATTTTCGTGGACCCATCTGATAGACTGAGCCTGATCTTTTAATCCTTGATTTCCCGGGCACACGAGGTCCTCCGTGCTCAGGAATCCCAGAGCTCCAAGTCTACAACAATATTTAAACGGAGTGCTTTCACGCTTTTTTTTTTACCCATCCAATTGTTACTTGACTATACCTGTAATTCACCGTTACAAGGACCACGTCATGATCCAAAAGGTATTGCGGTCCGTAGTAGCCAGAGTGTGCGGAACCTTCGACCCAACTACCACCGTGAATCCAAATCATTACGGGAAATTGACGATTTTTTTCATTCGCTGCTAGTTTAGGCCTATAAACATTGAGGTACAAGCAATCCTCATCGCCGATGAATGCGGCGCCACTTTGCTGGATGCAAAAATTGGAGTCTTCCTTTGCCGATCGCACTCCTTGCCATGAGCCGAATGGTTTCGGTGGCTATACGAAAGGACATAAAAATTAATCAAATCTTACCTTCAAAATATTCGTGATAACACTCATATCAACATTATCAAAGACGCGATAGCGTCTCGATCAGAGGTATGTGACCAAAAAAATAACGTGACATACTTACGCTAATATACCGGACGTTAAACTTTTGACCGACAAATTTTCAAATATTTGTCGAGATCAATCGACAGACTCCGAAAACTAAACGTCTGATCGCATTTTTGACAACACTTTTTTAATTATAATTTCGAGTTATGCATCGAAACTAAAGTGCTGGGTTACAGTGCAGTGCGTTTAAGTGTAATTATTAATGATTTAGTTTATAGTTCACCGTGCGTTTATCGTCGCAATAAGCAAGCGAAACGAAATGCAAGGATCAAGTTGAAAATTACTAATTATATTATGTTTTATTTTATTATTCACTGTGCATGCGTTACCGTCGCAAAAAGTCAATACGAAAGGGCGAGATGGTGGTAATGAAAAGTTATTAATTTTTTATTTCCACGCTGCATTGCCTTTTTTTCACTTTCACACTATATGCGTGAGGGAAGAAAGTTTGTTATACTTAGATTGCGTGATTTCCCTGGTTAATTGAAAATGATCAAAGGTCAAAAACATTTTTAAGCCAAAAATGTTTTAAAAACATGCTTTGTTTTGTTGTTGTTTGATGTTTTGAATGTCTGCAGAATGTTTTTTGTTGTTCGTTGGTTGTAATTTATTGCCGATACGACTGCAGTTCTTTCCAATAATTTAATTTTTGCTTTTTTATAACTTGTGTATAAATTCGTATATTTGGTGTAACGATTTAAATTGTATAGAATCTGATTCAACATACTCACTAGTATGTCTTTATTAAAGTTATAATTCAAGCGATATTTGAAAAATATTCGGCAAACCATAATATTGGCATGTGGCAAATAAGTAAATTGCCACTGTATCGAAGAAATGCTTTATAGTTAACCGTCACACGCAGCAGACGTCTTAGTGTAAAAAAAAAGGATAGTCATATCTGACAGTTGCTGAAACGTATTTTTGAGAGGGTTGCTTTACCAATCGTGTAACACAAGTGGACAGTGGTGCGAAATGGGGAAAGCGATAAAAGTTACCAAATTGTTTGAACGCGCGTAAAATACGGAGAAAAATCGAGAAACCATAATTTTTCCTTATTTGCTGATACTAATAATGTTATGAACAAAAGCCGATCCGAATCTTGAGCATCTGTTCGTTCCACGTGAGAGTTGAGTTTGTTTTAGATAAGACGGTATCTCTCGCGCACTTGCGGCGACCCTATCGGTGCTTTACATATAGGCTTCGTACGGTTTCTGTGTTTATGGTAGAAGATGTTCTTATCAAAAGGAAGTCTTAAAATACAACTCCGAATACGGCCCGGTCTATTAAAAATTATCGGAGCTAAACAGTGAAATAGATAGTCCTTTTGCAGCGAACCAACGAATACAAGTTTTCCATTTCTATAATGTTAATTCCTTATCTTCTTTTAACTTTTGTTAAAAGAACATGCCGGAAAAGCACCGATTGCCAGTAATCGCTGTATATACTGTACGTACACAGGTATAGTTTCCAGTAGAAAACTCACCTCAAATCTGAGATCACCGACAGGTGGTTGAGCATAAGGGATGCCTCTGAATGACGCGAAATCCCTGCCTTTTCTGCTCGTCAGAATGCTACCTTCCAGAGTACCATTTCTGATGGTAACCAACAATGAGTCTTGTCCAAAAACAACACTGAGCCTACATAGGCAGCACATCAATACAAAGATGGGTACCCCATACCCCATCGTTCCGTGACGCATAAATGCTCGTTGATACGGCAGATCCCGAAGTTCCTACAGATAATGCAACGTTACATTCAAAATCAGCAATCTTCACGATGAATCATACACTTTCTTATGCAAATTAAACATTCGAACTTAAGGTGATACCCTAACTGATTTAGTGTATGCGATTTTTTTTTGGCAAAGAAGGTCAACCAGTACCGAAGTAAATGTCAAAAATCGACAGCGTATCATATATATACACTTCTTGCGGCATAATATCATTCGAAAAATGGGTAAGAGACACTTGAATATAATTATTAAAAGTATGAAGATGTCGAACGGTTTTGATAACGTTACATGTAGTCCTTCAAAAGACGCGGCACTGTACTACTGAGGTACTGTAGATATTTTATTGGGCTTCACAGGGTTAAACGAAGATAATGTTTTTCCAGGAATAAATCTTCTTCTCGGCAAACTTACCCTGGGTCGTCTAAAGCTCTTTGTTAAAAAAAAATCGTTTAACTGCTGCCGGTTTATTTAGTCGCACGAACCTGCAAGCTTCGCGCCAACTAGCAACTTACCTCGTACCGATCGCTGTTTTATATGCCTATAACGCGTGGTCTCGTTACCTCTGACCACGTCACCTCGAATTACGTGACTCAAGACAGATTCATTTCATTAGCGCTTCATATTTTATTGTCTCCATCCAACACATACTCGCAGGATAATCGCTTTCAATAGTTAAAGAGTTCGCAGAATTCACAATAACTTGATGTTGATAGCAGCAACAAATTAGGTGTATTCCTATTATATTCGCTAAAACCGAGAGAAAATTAAGAACGCGAACTTACTTTAAGAAGGGTTGGAGCCGATTATTATGGCTTTCTCCTTCTTCTTGTTTATTGTATTCTCCAGTGAACTCGGCGTCGTATCGTTCAGTGGGATCCTATTACAGCTGGCACTACAATTGTTGTTCAGCGTTGAGGCCTGGCAAGAGTCTATGTACAACGCTCGTCGAACGCCTTATGTGAGTCGGGGCTGTATACAGTGCTTTCTTATAGCCCATACTCCCGACGTGACTCTGCGAACCGGTTAAGGCAGCCGCTTCTCCGAATTACTACAGGAAAGTGGGGCCGATAAGTTAACAAAGACAGTGCAAGTAATTTTAAGTGTAAACACGTTGCGAATATACCAAAGTTATCCGGATCAGATGACTCACATCGTTAGACTTTCCTTATCATCTTCGGAGAAACTATTTGAAACATCGGAAAATCCATATGATGTGCTAAGTGTGATAGAGAGATGCTACGGAATATCAAGTACGACCTTGCAATTTACTTGCTACACTGAAC
This sequence comes from Cryptus viduatorius, assembly GCA_964006125.1. NCBI lineage: Eukaryota > Metazoa > Arthropoda > Insecta > Hymenoptera > Ichneumonidae > Cryptus > Cryptus viduatorius. Next base: position 338,021 of record OZ023223.1, on the reverse strand, counting down.
TAGTGTACTATATGCACTGTATCATTCAACTCGGAATGTTTTTGCACTTCTTGTTTTCTTATTATGCGACTTTCATGAATTCTCGACATTTAAACGTGACAAAAAAAAAAGGTTAATATTTATACTGAATTGCACGTGTATGCACGTCGAGAATATTGAAAAGAGAGTGAATATTGATTAACTCTTTGTGTTTATAATGAAAATGCGTAAGGTTAGCTTATGAGAAACAATTTATACAACAGCCGGCATTGTGCAACAAGTACTTTGACTCTCGTGACAAATCCGACGGGAAATGATTAAAAAAATCCATATTCATTCATTTTCTATTTAATTCCTAAGTTTATATCATGATTGCTATTAAATTTTTATTTCCGATTAAAGAAAATTCCCACTAATTTCATTACTTTTTTCAATTCTGTCTTTTCATTGAAAGATAAACCTTATTTTTTAATTGTACATTTTATATCCGATGGTACGCAACATTATTTCCAATTAAAAAATTGAAACCAAATGATATACCCAATACCAAAAATAATTCCGATTAAAGGATTATTTTGAAATGTATATAAAATAATTTGAACGAAATGTTTATCGAACATTTTATATATGTTGAAAGTTATTTTACTTTTTCGATTCATATTACTGTAAACACTGGGATTCCAGTGTTATAAGATACGGTACGTACCGTACCTTATAACCGTACGGTAAACCGTATACAAGGGCTAGCAGTGGGATATTCATTCTTTACAGAATGGTGTAAAGTAGACGTTTTCATTATTCAGTGATCGAATTCAACGTTATGAGCACTTTTTTTTCGTCAAACTTTAAAATCGCTGGGGAACTTTTGTCCATATCATATTTCACGTATTTTTTCGTGCAGAATACGAATCTGATGCTAGATTTTGTCCAGAGACAAGAGGGAACCTCCTACGACCGCAAAACGGCGATTTCGATGGAGTTTAAAATTGTGAATAACTACCCATCAGAAAAACGGAAAAATCTTGGTTTTCCGAGCGTTATACAATCTAAATGAGGTGCCTATCGTGTTGTACGGAAAAAAATACACAAAGTAGGGTGACCAGCGAATTTTTTTTTCGTTTTTCAATTAAATTTTATTGATATTTATCGTCGCTTAAAAAAATCAAATGCAGCATCACATAATAGATTTGAGTCTTTCCAGCGTACAGCTTTCGGGTTTTACGGCCCTTCCCGATATTACGGCCCCTATCACTCCCTACCCGCACTTCGCTAAGCTACCTAACTTCCAGTCCGTCCGCAACTGATTTAGCTACACTGTACCGCATTTGCCATGGACACGGGGAAACTGCGGAAAACCCGTGCCGGTACAGTCCGTCATATTCTCCTGATTCCGCGGTGTAACACACACGAAAGTATTTACCTAAGTGTGAAAAACGAGGTCTCAGAAAAACTGACCTCCCGCTCAACGATTGATGCGCCAGCCAATGCGTGGCTAAGCGGTCACCTATTCAAGTACTGCCAGAGGACAGTTTTTTTTATGATTGTACAGTTTCAATTTTTACCGACCGACGTGTTGGTCCCGTTGATTTCTACAACAGATTTCTAGAATTTGTGAACTTCCGATTAGCGGCGTTCTTGGTGCGTTGCCACTTCATTGAGAATTTCCCGTCGGGTTTGTCAATTTCCGTATGATTTTCACTGCAAGCCTTCGAAGCTCCTTCGTCGAAGCCAACAGTTTGGGGATAGAGTTGCGACGTCGTCGCTCCATGTCCGTCCCGATCAGGCGATCGCTCGTCTTCCCGGCCATCCGAAGCGGACACTGCGTAGGGCTCGTAGTCGGTCGTGTGATCGTGATAATCAACGGTTGGCTTGTTTACCACTCTCGTTATATCACTATAACGTGAACGTGAACTTTGAACTGATCGTCACGTTTGCGCATCTGATATCCAGTATTCGTGGGATATCGACCGATGCGTGTCAAAGCGTCGACGCGATGGTAATCAATGAAATTCCGTCTCTCGAAACTATCGACGTCGCCCGATCGATCGGTATTCTAGAGATACGAGAATTGCGACGATCCGTTACGATTTTCCGGCTCAAGTTTGTCGGCGAATAAAAATGTCTCGATGAAACTTCAATGGCTGCTGAGCGAATTCATAATGCGTTCTATCAATTATTTATACGATAATCAATTATGATAGCGGTGAAGTTTGAAACATCGCAAGGTTGCAATGGTTTTCCCAGCTTTCACGCCCGGCATCTGTCAGAAGCGCTAAGAGGTTATGTTTATCGCTGATTAACTATATCAGCCTTATTTTAATTAATCGTGCCTAATGTATCCCAAAAGTGGGTTCGATTTTTACACAACACTTCCATAGTCATTGGGGAATACGATCGAAGAGGATTAAATATATTTTTGAAAATCGCATTTTCGACGAACACTCTACTTTGTCGAATTTTCGTGCAAGAACGCATTTGTCGTGCAAATTGTCAATTTTTTTTACGATACCCTTCCCTAGATACCTATCGATAAATGTCGATAGATAAATATCGTCATTAGCTTGGTACGTGACAGCCAAAAACATCAGTTGGCCATCGGGACCACCAGCGATTTCGGAACGTACCCCGAGAGACTTTATCGCGGGATTCGTTTTTTTTTTTTTCATGCATTTATGGGTTCCGAGCTCCATCTCGCGGTGCCCATGCCACCCTGCCGATAGAAGCGAGCTCCACTCAACTTACCCAATGTACAATGCGTTAACAAAAATAACTTCTGTGTCACGTTAAATTCTTCCATCTATTTTAGTTACGAAATTAGGTAACGCATGCAAAGCTTTCTTTGATGTGCTTTTCATTATTCTACGTTATTTCTTATCTTATTAAAAATGGTCCGAACTTCAGTTATTTTATAAATATCGACCTGGTTTTTTGCTAGTACACCGTATGTACATTCAGAAAAAAAATTAGATGTTCTTTTATTTTTAGGTGACTCAGCCCCCTTAAAGATTGACATTTTTTTTTTGCGCAGAAATTACTAAATTAGATTTAGATTATTACCGACAACGGTGGATGCGCGGTTGGCGCGCGGCTCTGCTGGTCACCCAAATCAAGTTTTGTATGCGGATAGTACTTGGTTGGGTGACCGCTTGGCCGCGGGCTAGCTTGGGCATTAAACGTGTTGAGCGAGAAGCTCATTCTTCTGAAACTTTGGCGTCTTCTGTACTTGACACAGGTGCAAGAAATATCGAAGTATCAATAGAATATTGCCATCAGTACCAGCGCGAATGTTTCGCAGTTTTCCCTGGTCCCTGGCAAATGCGGTATAGTATAGCTAAGCCGGCTGCGGACAATCAGGAAAGGTTAGGTAGATTAGCTGAGTGCGGGTAGGGAACATTAAGCGGGGTAGAACCGTAAAATACTGGAAGAGTATACGGCGCAATAAAGGGACCACTACCTAACGGATCTGATATTTAAATGAATGTAACTGCAACCCGACATTGTTTAAGAATTCACCTATGTTTTTAATAAATCTTTCCACTGTTTGTAAACCCTCGCGAATTCAACTAATATTACAATAAACAGTAATGTTGTCCGCAAATTGTAATATTCTGCAGTTATCTGTTGATATTTTACCAATCATCTTTCATCTCCGTCATAGCACCATCCGTTTTCACGGAGCCCCTCTACAGTCCCGTGAAATATTTTCTAATATTGCAGCAACTTCTGCTCCACAGTTTCTCACTGATTCGCTGAAAAATAGTCCGCAATGTCGTCGCTGATTCGCGCTTGTTGCAGGCCGACCGATTGGTTAACTGGTTATTGTCCCTTCCTGTAGATCTCGAACGTTGATTCGTTGGCTGCTTCGCGAATAACATCCAGGGCTAAAAACTGGGAAACTGTTAAACGTTGAAACTCTATTCTTCCAGTTGAAAAAAAACGTGAACGTGTATTTTCACGCAAAACACAAGAAGTAAATTATATGCATGAATCCCTCTATGGACTCTAAATCGGCTGCGGTTTGCATATACCACTCAAGTCTTGTTTTGAAAAGCTAACGAATTATTTTCATTCTTTTTTCAGATGCGTTTGTAAGTGTGTGAAACAGTGAATGCAAAACTCTACAAAACAAGGGATATAAAGACCTTTTCTACGTTTGTTTTATAGGCAATGACGATTAATTAACATAGGGTTTACTACACATAAACTATATTGGCTTTTACTATAATATAAGACATTCAATGTCTGCCATCCACGAATTAACTGATCCAAATAATAAAACTATTCTTGAAAATAGCTCAATCAAATCGGAAACTTCAAATACAAGTTAACATGTTGCCTTCACACACTCTGTTTGTATCATTTTATCGTCATTATCAAACTACGAAATAAATATCGACAATTTTGTAGATTCTAATGAGGAACAAATATAATTTACGTGTTGGCGGCTTTCATTGCGGCGAAGAGGTTTCGACCCGAATCACTATGAGAGCCAAGAATCGAAGAGTACGAAATAAGTAAAATTGTTTGAACCCAATTTGGCATACTGTTTCTTTCTCTCGCAAACCGACAAATTTATTTTAGGTCTTATTGCGATTGAATACCAGTCCACCATTTCAAGTTCTTGATGTTTCACAAAATTGGCGATGGGATACGGTGTGTAATTTCGATTGTACCTAAAATATTATCTACATTCCATTTATTATTAGCTGACACACGTTTACTAATATAATAAATGACCGATATAATACAGAATACCTCACATTAGCTTCAATTATGTCTTCGACGAATAAATATTTTCCACATTATTCGCACAACAGCGGTAAAATGTATTTGTATGGTACGTATTTACAATCTAAATCGAATCGGTAAAGCGGTCCTCGAATCGACGAGTATCATATTCGAAATATGTAACAAATAAAGTCCAAAATATGTTTGAATTTCGTGCGACATGTTCATGTGAAGCATAATTGCGATTAGCGATATCATCGTAAGAATTCGATAATAACTTTTGCTGATAATACGATCTCATCGACAGTTGATATCTGAATCAATGAGTATGGTCGTAGAATGTTGAAAATAAATTACTTATTTTTTTATTGAAGAACTGTAACAGTCGACGGTTAAACTTGATAATAACGGTTAACGATCATTTGCCTCTGTTTAATATCTACAAGATATTTTTTGATGGAGTGCATGCATTTTATCGTCTACATGCGTAGCATGCAATTTCATAGAGAGCGTTTCGGCGGATAAACCGTTTCCATAATCCTTCAAGGGCGCGCGCATAACATATAGATATAATGTTATTTGTACGCGTCTAGAATATATCTGTAAAAAAAATCGTCTTCTTATCTGTGCGTTATCGGGAGTACGATGGGTTCTCTCGTACACTTCACGGTGAACGTAGAACCGATAAGACCGCAATACCAAAGTTGTGCGTTCGCGCGAATTGTGAAGTCCGCAATAATGTTGTCGTTATGAAAAAAAACAATAAATTTGTTAATTAACGTGCCAAAGAGTTGCAATAAATCGATTAAGATATTGAAATACGAGAACAAAAAAGTGTTTGTAAATGGTAATAATATTTTGTGAACAAAATCAGTGTCGACCCGAATTGTACGATGCTAGCGATGGCAAGCCTTTATAGTGTATTATACATGATATAGGCGCGAAATAATCGTTAACTATTTACAATGAAATGTCCGCCGAAAGAAGAATTTATTACCGCAAATCAAGCACGGTTATTCAATTGATAATCTTACTCGTCGGATTGTTCGATCAGGTATGTTCGAACCTAACAAATATCGGTGTACCTCGCAATTTAACTGCATCGGTTTTCGAAGATACACCCTATAATGCAGAGAGCATAGGTCACGGTCCTTTGAAGTTGAACATCACGTGGCAAGCGCCGTTGAACAGTATTAGGCAACCTTCGTCTTACAGGTATGGAATCGATTTGCTTCGCTTCAATAACTGAAAACTTTAAGTTATTCGAGGTTAATGGGTTTCTATCGAATATTTCCCCAATGCAATTATGGCTCCAAAATTATTCAGTACCCGAAAATTAAGTTAAAAAACTTCTCTATGGCTAAAAAAACTATAATCATCATGACTATTTTATCAACAGAGAATAAGTTGTAATTATTAACAACAGACCACTCGTTACGCGACATTGATGTATATTAATTTCTCATTTCTCTAGATTATTCAGACAAACATTTATTTCAGTCCGTCATCGAGAAATGTATAAAAGGACGATAGAAAATAATTAAAGAATCATCCCAGTGTGGCATAAAAATTGCTGATTTTCATGAATTTTATCCGATCGGTAAAATTCGCTAATCAGTCTGATTTTTTAATTGTCAAATCAAAGCACTGTCAAATGAAGAACTGAAAAAAAAAAAAACATTTAAAAACATTCATTTTTATTTATTTATAGTTTTTTGGGTCATTGAAAACGGCGTGTAAAAAAATTGACTCTTGACGATATACACTCTTCTAATCGTAAATAGTTTCAAAAACGAAAATTCGAAAAACGATTATTAATCAGTATGAAAGCTGCTATCGCACAATGGAAGATTTTTTTTTGTCGATAAAAATTTACGAATCAGCGTTGATTTAAAAAAAAAAAGTATCGAATTTAGCTTTTTTGTCTACAGTTTTTCATTAAAAAAATATGAAGACTTCAAGAAATAAAACAAATCTTCTATAGTAAGAAAAAAAATAGTGTGAAAAATATGGTGTCAGCATTTAAGAGGGACATCTTAAAAACTCTTCCTTTGAGAGTGTAAACCGTGTACACAGTGTAAAAATATTTCTTGGAAATGTTATACTAGAATGATCCCAATATATTGTAAAGAAAAATAATGAATTAATGAAATAATATTAATTATTGGATTGTTTTCTGCATTTGGTCGGTCTCGATTTACCATACAAAATGTATTAAAATTTATCCGAAATTTATTACACTCAATAATCGGAGGGTTCAATTCGTCACATGATTCGGATGTTTTGCTTGTAATCTCATCGATGCAACAAACATTCTTGCAGCGTTCTAATAACATCACTACCGAAGCATGACAACGCGGACTCAAATTTGTGTCCCGAAGAGACATTGTTTTACACAACCTGGGATAAGAATCGTTGCTACGCCGTATTACCGGAAAATCAATTCTTATCCGATGCACCGGAGCTCAGTATCAGGCCAACGTGTTCCTACAGCATTCAAGTTTTTGCTAATCCGCGAAGCGATCCTAAGCTCAAAGTGCCGGAGGTAGGCAACGCCGTTAATAATGTGATTGTGGTTGAATGTGTCTTTCAAGAAAAAAAAAACTGATAGTGAAGTTTATGCCTACAAATGCTTCAACTTGACGAAATGCAAAAATGGAGCTTAAATTTACATTTGTACTAGGCGCAGCGCTGTGCCCGTAACCTCCTGTTAAATCTCGTCGATCAATCACAGTACGAATAAACATGACGACAATAGAAATCTCGAATCATCGATAATTCGATACATTTCGATCTCACCAACTTTTTATTTCGGGAAATTTGAGGACTTTTCGACACTTTTGTATAACATTGTAACCCTTGGGTACCACACGCGGATCTATTGCATCTTGCATCTATTGCGAATTCTTTAAAAAAATGTAGAATTTTTACAGATTTGTTATATTTATGTTTCTTTACAAAGCGTCCACAATATTTATGATATCGATGTTCCTCCTCGACAAGCAGCTTTCTTACGCCACGGCGTTTCAATTTCACTATAATGCGAATAAAAAAAATTGATTTTTGGCGGGGTTGCGCCATAATAAAGAAATTGGCTCGCATAGATCTTCGTGTGGTCTCGAGGCACAAGAATATATGTGGTGCTGTACGGTCAATAATATAGACATCGACGATGCTGTTGAAATGTAATAATGAATATGACAAATTATATCTTATTATTTCAGATAATATTGACTGTGCCCGAGTGTGTAGGGCGATGGTGTGGCTGCGAGGATGCCGAAAAGTATTTGCCGATGCCGGAAGTCGATATTGTCTCAGAAATCGCGCAGGACTTTACGATAAAATGGAAAACGAAAGCTCCAAATGCTCATGTACAGTTTTACGTCATAAGGTTTGTTATCTTTTACATCAAAGAACAGAAAAAAATGCCCAATAAAATAGAAATCTATTAGGCAATCATTTCAACTTCTGTTTATTTACAATATACTTGATATAAACTCGATATATTTACAATATATTGCATCAACAACATATCAAGAGACACCGCAGCGTCTCAATACTAAGATTTTGGAAATTTTTTTTTAAGTGGCATGACGCTCTCGTGCATGCATACGGCAATATGCCGGAAGTGAGAGTTTCATTCTACTTAGTACAATAATATATAAAATGATGTATGTAACTGTTGGAGGTGGCGGGTCCAAAAGCACCAAAACTCTTGCGTGGATATCACAGAAAAGTGCCATTAACCTATTACTATTTGATGCTAACTGCATTCATAAGAGTGAGATGAATTCGTCCCGAAATAAAAAGAGATTTATTTCAATTGCTTTTCTAAATTACATTTCGCATTCCCGCGTATTAAGAGGATGCGGCACCCCTGATGAGTCGTTCTCTCTCGAGCCACCGCGACCGGCTATGTCACTATCTTTGTCGCACTCTTGAAACGCCGATAACTGTCCCACATCCACTTGATATCCGAATATTTATATAGTGGCAGGGCATTAAATATTGTAGGAACTACACAATATAAGATATTTATAAGTTATTTATTTTGAAAATAAAGTTTTTTATGCGGCGAAAAATCATATTGAATTTAGATTTGTCTATCCATTTTTGTAGTGTTGGAACGCCATTTTTGATATCAAACAATCGGCTCCCGGTTTACAATATTTCAAAGATCGCTAAGGTACCTTCCACAGTTTCGTCGTACGTATGGTCCTCAAATAAAACCGATTTGGACACCACGTCGGGTGCCAAGGTTTACGTGGCTGTAGAAGATTCCGCCGGATGTTTAGGACGACCGGGAACTGCATTGATAAAGCCTTCGATCGACGCATTAGCTTCCATCCAGCGCTCTGGCCATGTAAGTCTCCGAATAAGTAATGAACTCTTTGAAAGTCTGGAGGGATGCAATTGCAGAGTCGAATACGCATTCAATTTTCAGTCGTTCGTTTGGATCTCTTTTGCCGGTGTAGCGATGCTGATTTTAACGGTAACGACGAGTTTTTTGTACGCGAGAAATCGGAGGAAGTATAAACTCATATGGGGAAACCAGTCAACGTCACGGTATAAAACAAAATAGTCAAACTAAAAAATGCAATGAATTTTTTCAAGTAAAATTTTAGTACCATACACATAGTTAGTGGTTAGTGGCGGTGGTAGTTATCCTGTTAAAATAGCTTGCAACAAAACAAGTAGTTGTGCCGACAATACTTTTGAAAATTCTTTATAGAAATGTTTATACACAGGATCACGGGTCTTATCGGATTATCGAAACTGAGATCCGAATGGGCCAATTCCACTCTGAGAGAGCACAACGCCCTTTACGTCGAACAAGAAATTCAGGTGAGCCGGCAACGTATATTTAAAATCTGTTTCCAGCAGCATCACAGGTAGCCGATACATAATAAATTAATTTTGTTCGCATCCGTCACCGTTTCAGAATGCGATAAATCAAGGCCAGGCGGACGAATACGAGGTATCGTACAAGAGATTAAAATTTATTCGGGAATTGGGAAAAGGTCAATTTGGCAAAGTTTATCTCGGCATTATGGATGGCCACTCCGATTCGATTGTGGCGATAAAAATGTCAAATTCATCTGACCCGAGTACCGAACCCGAGGCGCGACAACAATTGCTCGCGGAAATAGAAACAATGAAGAACGCCGGACCTCATCCACATCTCGTGCGACTTTTGGCAACTTGTACATTGCCAGAGAGACCAATATGTGTTATTCTCGAGTATCTTGAAGGTGGCGATTTGCTCGCTCATCTACATCGTCTTAGAGATTGCATAAGTTGCAATGAAACCGTTGATTCCGGTATCTCGATGTCACGAAGTCAGAGACCGAGCTTATCGGAAAGTACGAAGAAATATACAAAAATAATCATTCACAATAAAATTATGATAACATTTTTTTTCGATTTTAATATAAAATATGATCTCGATGATATCTTGATATGTGAGCCTTGATTTTCGGAACAAACGTGACAATCGGTTCGGTATTATTGTTGCATACATCGAGATTGCGCACTACCGCTTTTGTAAATTCTGCGTAACAGACGCGATCGCGGGTTAACTTAACGGGCTTTTGCCACCATGCAGCAAATCAATAAAAAATCGAAAATCAGAGGCCGCAGTGTACATTTACGGAGGCATTTACATGTACGGATACATGTGCGGAGACATGTGCATAGTGACTATGGTTTGCGGAGTAACAATAAAACTATTAACCCTTCGCGGGCATTGTGGGCCTTTAACGCAAAATCAATATTTGAAGTTCAAATTTTTCTAAGATGTTTCATGAACGGATGCACGCTACAAACAAATTTTCAGTTTTTTACCGACAATCCAACGTGTATGACTTGGGCTGATTATTCCAAAAAGTCGTCATTCCATCAATTCTACATTCTTATGACTGCGTCAATTTTGTAAACAAAAAATTGACAAATGGACCGAGCAGCGAGAACTGAGACTCTAAAAATATAAACTTTTGACTACATTTTGTAAACACTTAATTTTCATCGTCTTACAAAGTGCATTGGTACTATAAAACATTTTTCTATAGTGTTTTTTTTTTAATTACTCGACTTCGTGATCTTGCATTTCCTGATTTTCCTGCGCTTGAAAAATAATTTCGTTTTTCGGAAACGACTGCTTCAGAGTACATTTTTGTGCGACGTACGTGTTCCCAATTGTAACAGCTTGCAGACATGTGTTTTTTAAACATTAGTTACTTCACGTATGAAGCGAACCAAAATAAAAGTGAAACTTATAAAATAGTTGATACTGTTTCTTGATATCACAAAAATGTACGTAATTTTTTAATGCTTTTTATAGCTTGAAAACCTTGATGAGTTCCAAAAGACGCAGTTTGCCCGCGAAGACGCAAAAATTATTCGTTGCCTGCGAAGAGTTCATCCTCTTGTTTTCCTCTTGAAAGCTAGAGAATTGAGCTTCTGTCCTATTTTTTATACATCTTACGTTTCATTAAAATTGACTCCTATCTTCTCATCATATTAATTGTAATTATTTTTTGATGTTTCATCATCAAGCTGTGTACACAACGCTCGACAATCAGTCGCCCATCCACGGTACATTTCCGTATTATCCCACAAAGAGTTCATGCAACGATAGCGCTAAAGACAATGGAGTAGTTTATGTGAACATTGCGGAAGACGATTCCGGGGATGCATTCGAGGATTACAACGATCTCAACCGAAATCGCTTCACCTCGTTTGCATTGGACATTGCACGAGGAATGGAACATCTCGAGTCTCGTGGAATAATTCATCGCGATCTTGCTGCCAGAAACATATTGCTCAGTACAGACATGACTCTGAAGGTACGATTTATGATACTTTCGAGATCTCGTAAATTTGTATTATTTTTATTTATTTAACAGCTAATCGAGTAAAGCGCCGATTTATTGTTTTCACAGATTTCAGATTTTGGTCTTTCACGCAACGACGGCGTGTACGTGATCGGTAATGGTGAAGGCGGTGTTCGACGTCTTCCGGTTCGTTGGATGGCACCGGAAGCTCTGCGCGATCGAGCCTTCACATCGAAGAGCGACGTTTGGTCGTTCGCCATAGTTCTCTGGGAAATTGGAACGCTAGGAGCTTTTCCCTACTCCGACATACAGGACGATCAATTGTTGCGTCATGTTCTCCGCGACGAGGGACGTCTCGAGAAACCGGAAAGCGTCTCGCCGGAACTGTACGACATCATGCGCTCGTGTTGGTCATCGAGAGCCGAAAATCGTCCCAACTTCGGTCAACTCGTTCAACGACTCTTGGCACTCGGTGAACCATCGAAATTCTTCATCGCTACGAGCAATCCGTGTTATTCACTATTGCCAAGACCGGCGGTGGAGGACCTTGCCATTGATTGAGATACAATCATGCGCAATATCGCCGAGATCTCAATTTTTTAAACAACTTTAGTTTGTATATTTTAATAAAATGAATTTTTACAAATTAACATTGAAGAGAAAAAACGAACGATTTCGTAAACTTTGAGAAAAATGTGTCAGCATAGAACTTGCCGTTTGCTTTCGGCAAAAAAAGCTTTTAAAACAATTTTGCCGATGTTCTAGCTACTATTATTTTGATTAATGATAAGTAATTGGAAAAAAATAAATTGGCACGGAAGGCAGATTCCCCTTGGTAAATAAACTCAAAGATCCAAAATCTACGTGCCGAATAAGTTTCCCATTTTTTCCATTCATACTTAGATAAAAAAAATCATCGGAGCATGACGTCGTAAAAATATTTACAAAAATCATCGGCGCTAAGTTGTTTTGATGTTTTATAGATTTCCATTATTTCAATGAAGGCCAATATCACTAATATACAATTAAGCGTTATTGATTCGCCGAGGTAGTTGTGTATGGTGGATTTTTCCCATTATTTAATAGAATGGATTATATCGTATGCTATAGTCAAGTGGCCCCATTCACTGAAAAGCTCGTAGGTAGATGCGGGTTTTGCGAGGGTTCGTCGCAGGCGGAGGGGTGGCTTTGAGGGATGATGTGACATGCGCCTGAGCTCGGAAAGAACTCACATGCGAGTAGACGGTATGCGGGTTACCCTCGTATGAAAACAATTTTCACCGCATGATGGCGCTTCCGCCGGCAACCTCTAAAATCCTAGGGTTTCCACCTCTCCGGTGGGGTGGATCGCGGAGGCTCGGCGAGACGATCGAAAGTCTTCCCCAGTTGTAGCGCCGACACGGCACAAAGTTGCGTAGTTTAAAGGCACACACTGTATAAAATAGACGCACGTTTGTATTAAATTACGTAGTATATTACAATAAATTACGCACCCTACTACTAATTATTCCTTGATAAATAAATTAATTACGAACAAGAAAAGAAAAGAAAACTACAGAAAAGAAAAAAAAAAAGAAAACAGAAAAAAAAAATAAACAGACAAAAAATGCCGCGCCAACAAGCCGACTGGAGAAAGATCGTATTCGTATATATTTTACAATTATTTTCATGTAAGTTGATTTTCAATTATAAGTGTCATACCGATTAATTATTAGTGATTAACGTTTCAAGCAAGATTAGTATTTTCTAGACTATAGAAATTATTAGTACGAGGAAAAGAAAGAGACTGAAAGGATTCATGAAATTATTCGGCGAGGTGCTACTAACGGGGAAAGGACCGAGCCCCTTCGTACACATACAAACACTTATTCGTATTGCACACAAGGTGATACACACATACATATACGTAACACGTACTTGATAACTTTGCTGCTTGTCATTTAATTTATTGTGCAGTCCTTAGTAGTAAAGTAAAATTTAATGAATGCTCAATAATGTCGGGACTGAATATTTGGTACTGAGTGCAAACATTTTTTTTTTTATTGGAAAATAAAAATATTTTGAAATGGTGTTCGATCACTTGAAATAACACAGAAACGTCGAAGGTAGCGCAACAATTTCTCAAATGCTCCAGAAACACACTTAGAAAAAAATGCATATTATTGTTATTACTCTTTATAGATTTTCTCGATGTAGAGTGCAGATACTGTCATAGGGCTTATTGTCTGCTATGCTACAGCGCTGTCGCAACTATTAATACTTTCATGCTTGCGCTGGCTTGTTCTCGATTAATTTGGTGAGAATCTGGGCCACCGTAGAGGGATAGTCCCGGAGTGTATTTCAATATGCGTTTGTATTTTTTTTTTTTTCTCTCTTTAAATAATTAATTTTTTCACAATATTTCTCTATCGATGCTCTTTAATGCCATCTATACGAATGTAATACATAGTGCACGTCGTTTAAAATGAAATGTATTCATGCGGACAGCAATTTACTGTAGAGTTGCCGATAATATTTCTGTTCTTCGTGCGGAAGGACACGCGCTACCTGATCGATACAGTTACGCCTCTCAGCAACAGGGTATACCGGGCTCACGTTATAGTCAACGAAAAGGCTCCTACCCACACCAAATGTATCGACGATTCGGGATATTGCTTCGCCGGGCCAATTCATTTATTATCGATCTTTGAACGCCTAGCGTGAATCTAATTTATTACATGTTTCCCTTATGGCTTCCCCGCGGAGAATTGCGAAAAACGTCTGGCAACAATGAGCCGTCGAGTCCGTTTCTATACAAGTAGTACAGAAAATGTTGAATACATTTGGAACGCCTCGAGACCCGGAAACGATTAACAAAAATTTGTCTTGGCCATTATCTTGTCAATAGTGAGATCTTCTTAAATACATAGTAAATGGGGCTCAACTGGAATAGACTATACAGCTTAGATCACTCGGTCATTTGAATAATTTACGTGTCTCGTCGTTGCATTCCTTAAAATGAGATAAAAATTACTAGAATTTTTTAAAACACGATGCAAGTTTTCGCTCTCGATCCGTGTCGACAATAAATATCATGCTTTAAAAATTGACGGACCTTCCATCACGAAACAACGTTGAAATATATGCGCGTTTCGCGATGCAATTTTGCAATTGGACGACGTAAACATTTTACGTATAAATTGAACAATTATTAAAATAATGAAAAATATGTTATAAACGATTATAGAACGACTATAAAAATTCAAAGGCTAAGAGATCACGAAAATATTTGGGATGAAAGTTGAAAGCACGCGGATTCTAAAAACAAATTTATGTTTTTAGAGCATAAAAAAAGTTATTTCAAAGTACAAGAATTGACCTTGCCAACTACCCTTTTTGACCTCTCAGATTAGTTTCAATTGTTTCACAGATGCAACTCACGCGGAACACGTTGTGCAGCTTGTGGCACCGAGTTACGTGAAATATAACGATTCGGCAACCCTAACATGTGACCATAATGTACGGCCGGACGATCTTCACAAAATCGAATTTTTAAAGGACGATAAGAAGATTCTCCAATACGTAAGGGGTCGGACGGATCCATTGCAGAAAACACCCCCATCCGGGGTGGACTTTGAGGTATGCGAAACTTCTGTCTCTGTTCCATGTTCCTCTCGATGAATGTTCTTTATGAATTCTATTATTCATTATCATTTACGATCGCAAATAAAATAACATAAATATAAGATTACATTACACTTTCAGCCTTCACCTGATGGCAAGACAATCACACTGAACTCTGTCCGTTTCGCAGCGACTGGGTTCTACATATGCGTCGTCGTTACGGCCTCCCCATCAATATTTACTAAGAGTTCCAACGCGACGAAATTACAGGTGATAGGTGCGTAAGTTATTCCTGCGATTACTCCCATCGATAGGGTAAAACGGCTTGATTTTTCGACTTCTGTATATATATATATGTCGCGTTAAGGAAGGTAACTCATGTTTTTTAAACGCAAAAAACAACTTTTACCATAACTATGAGCAAAATTTGAATTTTCAATCGTTCATTGGTATCGCAAAAAATGCGTAAATACTTTGAAAATGTGTGTTCTATGAAAAATTTTATATTCTCTCGAACGTGTTAATTTAATTTTAGTACCTCAGTCGGATAATCCGCGTATAACCTTCGAAAAGGCTCGTTATACGGCGGGTGAGATACTCGAGGCGAATTGCACCTCGTCTCCTGCTCATCCTGTTCCTCATCTGACTTGGTTCATCAATGAAAAGGAGGTAACAATTCTGTTGCGTTAAATATTTTCGTGCAAAACCGTTTCGGTTTCTTTCGAATTCTTTCGAACGTTTTTGGAATTGTAAATATTACAGGTGGATATTGGACTGGTTACACCATTTCCACATCGTTATCACGACGACAAACTCATGTCCGCGAATGCTAAACTATCGATCAAGGTGCTAGAGCTACACGCGGGTCCGAACGGACATCTGGAGATTCGCTGTCAATCAACTATACCAGGCTTTGTGACACATCACGAGCAATACGCTGATAGTAGATCAAAGACTGTGACAGGTAATCTTCTGATTTTCGGATTATTATCGTTATCTACAACAGTAAAAGTTGAAGGATTCGCAGATCTTTCGATCCAGGTATACTTTAATTCCATATGGACCTATGGATTTAACGACTCTTCGTGTATCTAATTGATAGTCATTTAAAGTTGAACATATATTCATTTCCAAGAGTCATGCAATTATATTCTTTTATAATTATATATTGTTTACAAAAACCCTTTGCTTAAATTGCAGTGGAAATCGAAGTTGTACCGGCTTCGGCAACAATTATAGCCGGAGGTTTTACATCGCTGGCTATGGCGTGCATATTACATGCTATGCACCCAATCATTCCTTAATAAAAGTCAATTGCTATAGAGTAAATAATGTGTAATATACTGTCATAATGTAAGACGCAGAAGAATAAAAGACCAAACAATCATGTCGATGATTATTTTTTATTTATTTACTTTGGAATGAATATAATGTCATATGGATAATATCGAGGAACAAAATAGCGAAACAATTGAGCGATCTTCGCGATTGACGTAAAACGTTTTTTTTTTTATCCTCCAAAAGTCAGTAACCAAAAAAAAATAATGGTGATGATTAAAATTTTATTAATCTATCAGATTTTCCTCCTCGCCAACAGCTTGAACGATACAACTCCGATTCTCATCGACATCGAGAATAGATCGTTCGAAGTTGCTACGCGTATCGTCGGTGGCGAATCGGCTAATATAAAGGATTATCCGTTTGCGGTTAGTCAAAAGGTTAAAAAATGAACACTGACAAAAAGCGCGATTACGTTACGCATTTTGTGTAGGTTTCCATTCAATGGCGACTTGGGGGCAAACATAATTGCGGAGGAACTTACATATTACCTAGATTTGTTCTCTCCGCGGCTCATTGCATGATCAGGTAGACATAACATTTCCTACAGGCACGTAGAAAATTACTGTCAAGAAATATTGTTAGAAACCATTTTTTTCCTGACGAACATTCACATCAATCGTTTTCTCAAATATTTACACACTATAAAAGCACACATATCAACCATTTCATTATAATTCATTAGATACAACGGATTTTTTTGGTATGCCGAGAATCCAAGATTATTCCTGGTACTGGCGGGTACTACGAACCTCTGGTATTCGCCTACTTGGCAAATAGGCGTGACGGACGCGGTGCTGCCACATCCGGAATTCATTTACCGTACCATGGCACACGACATAGGACTCTTCAGGGTTTCACGTTTTATTATAATATAAGAATCGTCGAGCTGCTCATATCGAAACTCTAAAGATAAACACCCTCGTCATTTATAATATAGGGGGGGTTCTCTTATCCACAGATCGCCAAGCCCTTTCGTCTTACGCCATACGTTAATTACGCACCAATACCCTCCGCATACGACAGCGAGCTATTTGCAAAAAATCAATTAACGTGTACGGTTATCGGATGGGGTAAAACTTCCGAGTCTAACGCAGTACGTGGATTATCGAGTTATTTTTTTCTTTTTATAAAACCATACCGCTTTTTTAAAAATTAAGCACGAGCTTATGAAGATAATGAAAAAAAAAAAAAAAAACCATGATAACATGAATTCGTGAGTGGCAATGTTACTGGAATCGAACAGTAATTTTTAATGACTTTTAAAAGTATCACCGGAATTAGATAACGGAGGTTCGCATATCGAGATTTCGTAGATGACGATGAAAAAAATACGGACGAACTTTAATATTTTTCAAGTTAAATGCAAAATTAATTTTCAATATATGTTATGAACAATGCCGTCGTTTTGTGCTGTTGAAAAGCGACTCATTGAACGGTTAATAAATAATGCAGACATCGTTTAGCAATCGTAATTTTTTTTACTGCACGGTACTAGTACATTACGACTTGCCCGATAACTTATAAGGAGGTGCGCAGCACTAATGTATGATCATTCTTGAAATATTTGAAATGCAAAGGAACGTTTTATCTTTAGGTGGGTAGTGATACCCTGCAACACGTGGACGTTCCGTTGATATCGCCACCGGACTGTGCTCGTTATTTTCTACACACTCTTCACAGCTCGCAGATCTGCGCTGGCAAAGAGGAAGGCGGCGTTGATGCTTGTCAAGTACGGTTTCGCGACAATATTTTGCATACACCAAGCTCCTCGCGAGTTCATATCATTAAAAATATATGTGCATTTGGTTAAAGGGTGACAGTGGTGGTCCGCTGATTTGTAATGATGTTCAGTGGGCTATAGTTTCTTGGGGAAATGGGTGCGCAGCTCCCAATTCTCCCGGAGTTTATTGTCGCATCGATCAATATCTTGATTGGATAAAACTAATCGCATTGAAGAACAGCGCACATCCTAATAACGCTCGATTAGATTTTGTATTCATCGGACTGATTCCTGCAGCTGCAAGAATTTTCCCATAGCTTTTTTTTAAGTCACTCCAAGTAATTGATATACCTACAGAGTCATTATACTATATACAGTTCAAGGATCGGGGGTCAATGTAAGTTTACAGAAATATTTTTGTAACATACAACTTTGGATATTTTTCTTGAACTACCTATCTTATCCTGCCTCCTGCACCTTTCTTGCACCGATCTAAAATTATCGTTATCAAACTACCATAACACTTCAGTTATAGCAGTTTTCTCTCTTTTGCAATCGGACATTCTTCCACGCCTTTCGATTAAAGACTTTTTTAACATCCCTCCCGCAATAATAACACATTGCAACATGCTTTAGACAAACTTTTTCTAACTTTTCTTGTGACGTAATTTATGATTATGATGAAAAATTGCAAAAAAAAAAAAGAGTCGTCATTGTCGCTTTAAAGGTCGCATATTTTCACCGCAAGTAAGATTATACAGAGAATGACGTAAGATTTCGAGTAATCATCGAAGAATCATGAAATTTCCGATATTTTTTTGTACATCTTCACAAAGCTCAGATTCGCACAGTGAAAGTAATGTCGTGAAAAATGTTTGATAATATCCTGTAAATAAGTTACAATCCCAGAACTTTATTTTTACGTGCAAAGTTGATTAAACCAGACTAGGACTCCTATCATGTAACTGCAGACATAAAAACATGAAAAGAAGAGTTAGCATCTATATTGTAACAAGCTATTCGAACCACTTGCCTGTAGGATGCATTATTTTCAGATGGCGGCTGTCCATCTAGCAATATTATAAAGGCAAAAAAATGGATAGCAATATTACAGTAGTAATTATACATTGTGCAACAATGACCGAAACTTGGTGATTGCGAGTTGCACTGTATACTTTTTGTAACAAATGCAGGGAAATCGGCGCGTCTTGTAGCAGTTTTGTGGATCGGACAGTGAAACGTGAGGTTATAATTTTTCGTCCCAAGGGGACAAAAGTTATCTAGCGGAAAAAAAAAGTTCACTTTTTTCCCTTAGGGACGGAAAGTAAGGCAATTCGCAAGTGCAAACCTTACTTACGATACAAAACTGCTATGATATGCGCCGCTTTTCAAGCACAAATTTAAAAAAATCTCTTTTATTCCCGACCACGCTACAAAGTCTACATTCCGTACCTGCGAGGCGGGTGGAAAGTGGCGAATTATAATCCAGCGGGACGTAATTAAAACGGGCAATAAACTTTTAGTACGTTATTTCCCACCGTTTATTGTTATTAAAAAAATATATTATTAAAAAAAAATATCAGTATTATCATTTATATACGCTTGCCCTCCCGTGCTCGTACTCCGACGCCCGAGAGGTGCCCGAAAGGTGCCCGTACTCCGACTTAACCCTTTTCGCGGTCGCGGGTACGGAATGTAGACTTTATAGGGTGATCGGGAATAAAGTAACGTATGCCACTCGGGAGGAACGTGCATTTCACGCACTTTCCTCCTTTGTAGCATAATGTACTATTACTTGATTCCAATGTGCACCATTGTTGTACGACGCTCGAAAGAAACATATTGATTTTGTACTCGATAATAGCGTCAATTCACTTTTAGAGAGTCTTTTGGAAATTACATTTCTAAACATCGTTTTGTCTACCTTAACTGACAATGGTTACTAACTTGTCGCAAATTTCACAATCACCGAGAGATGGGGTATTAAACTGGGAGGGAATAAGGCGTCAACTAGAAGACGACGTTCTAATTGCTCGATAGAACTGTGCGGAACTCGCCTCGCAACATTCAGGCGATCGATGAATAACATCACGAGTAATACACCATATTTATTTATTTCGACGAAATTATAGTAACGAAAAATATAGGCGTATCAATAGACGCGTATTAATTATTAATAATGAGATTAAAAAATATTGTGAAATGCTGTCTCCATTTTTTTTCGTGCGAAATTTTGATTTTGGTAGAATCGTCAAGTTTACTTGTGACACTTAAAATTTTATTCCGCGAACGATTATAAGTATGGAGAAGTTATGGGCTATGGGGTCAGGTAGTGGGAATTATAGACTAATAGCTGAACTAAATAAAAACCTTTCAGAGCTTCAACGATGTATAATTTCTTTTCTATGTATGGTATTGTATGACTAAACATGTATTCATATTAAAACCTGACTGGATTTGTTTTTATTTTAGCAACATTCTTTAAAGACTCTATTTACGGAGTCGGTACTAAAGTTTTTACACACTAATTCTAGCAGCTTTAGAGATTTATATATGATCGTGTGTAATTATATATGGCGATATTATTTTTGTTAATGACATGCATAGCGCTCGGCTTCGATTACATTGACATAAAAAATACAGCGTAAACAATTTTAAAAAATCCCTGCCAAATGCCTCTATCTAAAGGTATCTAAATGACTCGTATTAATTAAACACATAGGACAAAGATAATCTGCCAAGTATAAAACAAAATATATAGTACAAGTACGTCTTGAGCAGTACTTACCATTATTAAAGGCATTCAATTTCTTCAAGTATTCAATTCCTTGTTGAGTCACAACGACTCTACTATTCATTTTCGTATTTCTCTTTTTTTATTATCAGTAAAAAATTGATTTACTGTCGTTATTGATTTACTGCGGTCGGATAGTACCAGGAGGCTACTACCATAATTATGCCTTTCTAAGAGCTAATTATAATGTCCATTCTTGATGAGGCGATCGAATGTTGCGTACAGCGGAATTGCACTAGAAAATAAGTGTTTGAAAATACGTATTGTACACAGGAGGAAAATATATATCCGTATTATCGGCGGTGTAAAATGAACGCTAAGCCAAGCGATTTTTTCGATCACCGGCGATATAAAACAAATAAAGTACTTCTCGGTTTAATCGGACAATGGCCTTATCAGCAAACACACGTAAAAGTGTTTTTCTTCATACTGGCGTTTTCTTTCAGCACAACAGTTTGGATCGTTCAGGCATGTAAATCCAAGTATTCATTAAAGAATGCAAGTGACCGCGTAAGACAAAAAAACTGCTACATATATTTCGATACAGATACGAAAAGTCGTCATCGACCGTGACAATTCAGAGGTGATAATCGAAGCGATACCCGGAATGATAGTGCATATCGGCTGCTGGGTAAAAGCGATAAATTTTATCATTAACGCTAACAAGGTGCCGCGACTTCATTATACCATAATAACCAGATTCGGAAATAATATCTTAAATATATTCTTAAATAACGATATTATGTTTTATTAATGATATGAAATATCAGTTCGACTGGTTGCTAAAGCGTATAGAATACGATTGGAATGCACCGATGGGTTCAGAAGAAAAGATTCTCGCACGGTTTTCGGACGATGGCCGAAAATTTAGTATAGTGTACGCGGGTAATTTTATTAACAACTAAAGGGTCGCGTATCTTTGCTAAGCGAGACTAGGTTATTAATAACTTTTCAGGTATCTTATATTCTTCGATGTGTGTCTTCTTAGTCGTACCCTTCGCTCCAAAGATCATAGTGGCCTCTGGATTGGCCAATTTCTCAACCGCAGTACAGTTTGCTATACCAGTTGATTATTTCGTCGATAGTGAAGAGAATTGGGTCTATATACAAATACATCTTTGTATGGGTATCTTTTTCGTGATTACGGTATACGTTGCATCTGATATAATGTTCGTTGTACTTGTTCAACACGCTTCCGGTCTTTTTTCGGTAGTTGGGTGAGCAATGGCTTTCAAGATATAAATTTTAAAAATCTATTGAACATCGAAAGATTGATGCTATTCAGAATAAATCACAGATATCGTTTGGAACATTTGAATGACAGTGATGATCTAAATATTTACCTTCATCCTTTATATAAGAACGACAAATCTTACTGGACCGTAATCGATTGTATAAAAAAGCATAAAGAGGCCGTTGAGTGAGTATTGTCTATAATGATTTTTTAAATTTAATTTGCATAGACACTTGTTCATTCTTAGTTCAATCAATTTCGTTGTAAAAAAATGCCCAACAACGAAGGTGTAATCGTTACATAGCTTATTCGGTATAACATTAATTTGAGATGAAAATTTAAAAAGATTCGTCAATAAGCTTGACGGAATGTATGCCGGGTCATTTTTCTTTATGATTCTTGTCAACGTACCAGTCATGAGCTTTACAGCGCTTCAGGTAACCGTTAGATTGACATTAACCACAACATAAATTGGTGACTCTTGTAATCTTTGTAATTAACACTAGTTTATCTGGGGAATCCATAAACCTGCCGAAGCTTTTCGACAAGGAATGTTGACTGTCAGCGAAGTAATGCACCTCTTCTTCGAGTGCTACTTTTCACAAAGACTCACCGATCATAGCCTTAAGATATATGAATCTCTGTGAGTTGACAATTTAAAATAAAATTAGCTATCGGCGATACGGAAATATTACGAGTACATTATATACTCGCGCACTGTCTTGTTCTGTACAGGAAAAAGACACCGTGGTACATAACGTCGATGAGAACGAGAAAACTAATAAACTTCATGGTATTGAGAAGTATGACACCCGCCGTATTGCGAGCGGGACACGTATATGCGATGTCAATGGAGAACTTCAGCACTGTATGAATATGTTATTACTCATTGAAGATTGTACCAATTACAATAGCCTCTCGCCAAGTGCGTGCTTGCTAAGTGCGCCTGTAGTCACTTCCCCTTGATCCGTTGTCGGTGGCAGTCCCTCACCAGTCTTCGAAGTGCGCCCGTTATTGGGGGGCTTGGCGTTGTAGTGCAGTTGCGCGGAGTGGTGGTAACTCAGTAACTGCACGTTTCTGCCGCTTCAGCACCACTATTCAGCGCGCACTATGCGAGAGACTACTGTAGTACCAAAAGAAGGAAATCATTATGAAGATTTTTTCTTTTAACCGCAGATCGTGCGCACATCGATGTCATACTTCACTATCCTATATTCGATGCAATAAATTGTTTTTACCATGATTTTCCTCTTCGGAATTAAATGCATATGCATCAAAAGCGGTCTTTGGATTCTTAGCTATCTTATATTCGATTCGATCCATGTTTATTTTCATCATGGCATAGTATCTAATTTACACCTAATTTACATTTATCTCCTAAATACGCCATAAATGGTGTAAAAAATAAATCGTCCAAGAACATTTACAATAAATTGCGTCCAACTGGTAAATAGTTATTAAGTAAATTCAAGGATTCAGAAAGGACGTACAAGCGAAATATTATTTTTTCTTTATATTCATTAAATCTGATTCGATAACATTAGAGTTGAATTACCTACTATTCTCCATGTGTATTTTCATATTTTTACATTATCGTCGTATTTGTGATTGTATAATTTTTTGTTATTAGTCTTTCTGAAACTCTTCTCATCGGTAAGCAAAAAAATGATACTGAAAATTATCACCGTTGATTGAATTAATGCATCGAAAGTGCCGGACTGCCCACGCGTCGAGTCAGTGACTTAAACGTACCAAAATAGGCTTTACCCGCTTATTTAAATACAAAGTATGTGCTGGTAACAGTAGATAGTTGTAGAAGACGACAGGATAATGAGATGTGACCGGAATAGGAGATCGCGGTGAATTACTCGATATTTAAATTTACCTTTTTCAATACCTATTCCAAACGATGAAAACCTCAGGAACATCACTAAGTGTTACGAAGAATTCTTCGACCATCCGCGGCGCGAAAATCCCGAAACCGAATCAAGTACAAGAAGTGAATTTGAAAAAGTAAAAGTGCTAAAGATCTGTAAGAATACATCGCGAGGTATAGACAATATTCTAATTCTCATAACGATACAACTTGGCCGTAGTGCTCGTGTCTCATTTCAGACAGCTCTATTCCTAAATACCGCAGAAGCTTTTTACAGTGTCCGGTACGAAGGTTAATGTACCATTTACATTAGAGTCACTCAATTTTTCTCAACAGCAAAGAGAACGCCCGCAAAAAAATGAAAACGGCCAAGTCTTGGGCTCTTAGAAGGCTAACACGCATTCGATATCCGGCCAATCCACTTCACAATCCTTCGAATACTGTACTATCCGAAATAACAGACATCACTCCCATAACCGACCGATCCAACGAATTACTAAAAAAAAGGGGAGTTAAGAATACGAAACTTGGATTGTAAGTATGCGATTTCAAAGTCGAGGACACTTGAGGAAAAAGAATGATGTTTTTACCCGCAGAACAGATGAAAGTGGGAAAAATATTTTTCTTCATGTGTTTATGACGGAAAAACGGTATCCATGACAGTGTTGGTTGCCGATTGTGGTAATCCGGTACCAAGATAACTTTGCTGCCTATCATTGAATGTGTCATATACTCGTTAATAAAATGCCAAATACTATCATCGTGCAATAGTATCGAGAGCACTATCAGTGCGATAGTATCATCGTATAATAGTATTAATATTAGCGTTTTAGTCTAAAACACATTTTTAGAGATTCAATGAAAGAAAAAAAACCTGATAATGACGATCAAGCATTCAAAACATTAAAGATAGCGCAACTGTATTTTAAATGCACCAGACACGTATTGATGCATTTACACCGCCACCAAATTGTCGATGCATTGTAACTGTGTGTTCGACTTTAAAAGACATAATACATACGTGCCGTACAGCAAGATGGTTCATATTCCTCATCTTTACCCTACCCATCGAAATGTTACACATTAATACTATTAATTTTTTTTCTTTTTCAGAATCACACATAGCTTTTGCGAATCAAAAGTAATAAACAATTTTGGGATGTGAACTACTTTCGTGCAAACCTGATGAATTTATTCAGATCGACATCCTTCAGTTTTTAAATATTCTGAGTGGTCATTGGAGTGTTTAGTTGTTGGTTGAATCTTCATATCGTTTTCATAATATAAATATTATGTCAGTGAACCCCGAACTATCGATCAAGATGCTAGAGTCGCATGCCGATCCGAACAGACACATGGAGATTCGCTGTCAATCAACTATACCGATTTTGATACGGCAAGAGCAATCAGCACGATAGTAGATCCAAGACTATGGCAGGTAATCATCAATTTACCGGATTGGTATCGTTATCAATAAACAATAAGTGAATAAAATTGAAAATTCATAATTTTCCGATCAACCAATCGCGCGCGGCGTCCGATCTATCTATGAATCTTATGAATTTACAGATCAACGAATTTATAGCTCTTTGTATATTGAATTCGTGATTATTTCATAATTAAACAGTAAGATAAATTGATTTTTGAAAGTGAACATTAATGTTTTACAAAATTAAACATATAATGTTATTGTCTTGTCGCAATGTAAGACTCGAAATAAAAAAAGACTAAATAATATTATATTATTACTATATTATATATTATGTAATATAAATAATGATTATTTGACACGGAAAAGATCGAGGATAAAAATAGCAAAACAATTGAGTCGTCGTTGCGACTGACGGAAATCGATTTTTCTCTGGCTCTATCAGTATACATCCAAACGTCAATTGTGAAAATAATGTTGATAATTAAGATCCTATTGATCTGTGAGATTTTCTTCGTTGTCGACAGTGCGAACGAAACAACGCCCATTATCGTCGACATTGAAAAGAAATCGTTTGACATCATTACGCGTATCGTTGGTGGAAAACCAGTTGACATAAAGAATTATCCTTTTGCGGTTAGTCAAAGAGTAAAACAATTAAAAAATAAGGGTCCTTAACCGTAAGATATTGTATGCATTTTGTTTAGGTTTCCATTCAATGGCGATATGGGAGCAAACATCATTGCGGAGGAACTTACGTATTGCCCAGATTCATTCTTTCTGCGGCTCATTGTATGATCAGGTAGAATAGAATTTTCAGATACATGTACAATATTACTTCGAAGAGAGACTTTGTCAAAAACATTTTTTTTTTGTTACTTTTTCTCTCGAACCGCACTTCAGTTAATCGGTTCTTTAGACATTCGATAAGTTGATTAAAACAAACCATACGTTAGAGAAGATAATTGAAAGAACGACGAATCTATGTGAATCATTCATAGCCCGAACTCTTTCTAAAATAAAATTCCTATCTTTTACCGATGTTTCGATTACATTTAATTAGACACGACGGATTTCATTGGTATGCTGAGAATCCAAAATTTTACTTGGTACTGGCGGGATCTTCTAATCTCTGGTATTCACCTACCTGGCAAATAGGAACGACGGACGCGGTGTTGCCACATCCAAAATTCACCTACAGTACCATGGCGCACGACATAGGATTCTTCAGGGTTTCAAGTTTTATAATAATGCAATAATCACCAAGCGGTACACACGAAGCTCCAAAAATACCGTCGTCGTTTATAGTATAATGGAGATTCTCTCGTATACAGATCACCAAGCCCTTGCGTCTTACCCCATACGTTAACTATGCACCGATGCCCGTCGCACACGACCATTATCTATTTACGAAAAATCAATCAACGTGTACGGTTATCGGATGGGGGAAAACTTCCTTGTCTGATCCGGTATGTATTTTACGGATTATTCATCAAACGATGGCTTCCATAAGCATACAGTGTATGCTGATATTAAGGAGGTTCCTCTAATTTCTCGATGCGCCGGTATGGCTTGAAATTTCTTCAGTTCATTTATTGCTAGTGTATCCATGAAACTGTAAAATTTCTACCGAAATGTCAGAATCGTCTAACGATACCGAAAGCTTCTCCCAATTGAATGATCGAACTTTCAGGGAGAGTAAAGTAAGTAAAGCTTGTGATACGCGAGGCACAATGTTGCTTCATAGGGGCCTGTCGCTACCCATTACTGCTTCACTGTATCTACTACCCCCGCCATAAATAGCAGAAGACACTTCTGAAAAAAAAAAAAAAAAAAAAACACCGTATGGGTCGAAATTCGTCAGCTGTCGGCGCTTCGGAATTATAAACATTCTTCTTGAAATTACACAAGTGAAACAAGTGTATGGTAGTGAGCGATACGAAAAAATAACAAATTAATTTGTAAATATGATTTGCGCCCTTACGCGTGTATAGTAATGGTTATTTATTTTTACTGACGATACTATTTAATTGGAGCTCGATAACTTATGCTGGAGTGCGTTTGCGCTTTGTATTAATGACTGACCATTGGATTTATTTCTATAATTTTTTTTTAGCTGACTAGCAGCACCCTTCAACACGTGGACGTTCCATTGATATCGCCACCAGACTGTAATCGTCATTTTACGCGTAATCTTCACAAGACACAGCTCTGCGCTGGAAAAAAGGAGGGAGGCGTCGATGCTTGTCAAGTATAGTTTTGAGACAATATTTTGCTTACATCAAGGCTTCTCGTGAGGTGATGGTGTTAAACATAAATATGATTTTGTTTGAAGGGTGATAGCGGTGGCCCGCTGATTTGTAATGGAATCCAAATCGCCATAGTTTCTTGGGGATATGGTTGCGCAGCTGCTCATTCTCCCGGAATTTATTGTCGTGTCGATCATTATCTTGATTGGATAAAACAAATTGCATTAAAGAACGCCGCTCATTCCAACAATGCTTTCATCGATGTTTTATTGATCGGACTAATCATCGCAGATACAGAGATTATCGCATAATTTTTTTTTTTTTTTTGTCAAAGTAGTCACATCAAAACGGTAAAATTATTAGACAGCCATTATATTCATCACATTTCGAGACTCAATGAATGTAAAGATCTCAATAAAAAGTCGTGTGAAAAAATGCCTAATGTACAGCTCTTAATCATATTTCTTGTACTATTTATTCTTGTACCCATCTCAAATTACAGTGTATTCAAATGAGTCTAACGTTTCCGTTTTTAAATCATTTTTCTTTCCGGCATTGAAAAAAAATGTCGCCCTCACGCAGAAATGATTTTTTTATGATTTGCACATTTGTTGTAATACAAAATCATTAAAACAAATCCAGCGCTGACACTTCACTGCAGCGCACGGCTTCTAGCCTAGGAGTTAGATGTCAAAAATGAGAAAAAAACCAAACTACGATTATTATATCAAGAAATTATGTGAAAATAATTTTTAAAATACTTGGCGACGTTTTTTACATTTTTTGAAGAAATTTTGTTTTTTTTATTATATTTAATACATCAACATCTGTAGCGGTACGTACCATCAAAGTTATTAAATTTCTTCTAGCATTCAATTTTTTGTCGAATCGCAACGACGCCACTTCATTTTGGTACTTCTCTTTTTTATTATTGGTAAAAATCGTCATTATTGATTTTCTGCGGTTGGATATGGCCGCGAAGCCACAAAAGTAATTACGTCGTCCTGACCCCCAATTACAATGTCCATTCTTGATGAGGCTGTAACTCATTCCGTACAACGAATTTACATATAGAAGTAAGTGTTTGAAAATCCGTATATTGGACGAGAGAAAATTATATTTCCGCATTGACGGCGCCGGAGAATGAGCGACAAGACAAGAGATTTTTTTCAACACCCACGCTATAGAATAAATAAAGTACTGCTCGGTTTAATCGGCCTATGGCCTTATCAGAAGAAAATCGAAAGAGGTTTTTTTTTCATCTTGACCATTGTTCTCAGTGCTACACTTTTGACCGTTCAGGCACGTAAATCGACGCTGTGACAAATGCAAAATAATTGTTCACGGCAACAAAATCCCGTGATTGACAAATAAATAAATGTAAAATGTAAAAAAATAATTCCTTATATTTCGATGCAGATACGAAAAGTCGTTGTTGACAGTGATAATTCAACGGTCATAATCGAATCGATACCGCCATTTATAGTGCATCTCGGTTGCATGATAAAAGTCGTAACCTGCATCGCAAACGCTGCCAAGGTGCCTCGACTTCGTCGCGCCACAAAATAGGATATTACGATACGAATGCGAAGAAACTTTTTCTGACGAGTATCAGTTTGTAGCATGAGCCAAAGGCGCGTGTTGCAATCACATGAGTTGAGAAAAGTTCCTCGCACGAATATGTTACGAAATTTTATTTCAGGAGTGTAAGAAGAACTACTCACACGCGATGCATGTGATAAGTCGTCACTTCTCGCACCGAGCGCCATAACAGTATTTTGCGATATCAGTGCGAGAAGGCGGACTTTACGGCTACTTTACGACTACGCTTTGTCGTACAAATATTGCATTATGCTTTTCGTAGCTAGTGCAGAGGAGGAGTGCTACTGCCGTGCTTGCCGATTGTGGCGCCACCACAGCATGCGAGAAGTACCAAAATGCGTGTGAGAAGTAAGATCAGGCTGATGTGCGCATGCGCCGCAACGTTACAGTAGCACGGGGTGCTTGCTATAATGCGCCACTTACGCCTCTCTCGGCAGGCACGAGAAGTAGCACTTCTCATGCACGCGTTACAAAAAATATATTCACATGTATTCACATTTGAAATATATTCGCATTTGAAATATCAGCTAAACTACCTCCTAAAGCGCATAGAAGACGATTGGAATGCACCGATGGGACCGGAAAAAAATATTCTCGCACAATTTTCAAACGATGGCCGAACGTTTAGCATAGCATACGCGGGTAATTTAATACTAAATGCAAGAATCAAGTGTACTTAACCAAACGAATCCACGTTGTTGTCGACTTTTCAGTTTTTTTGTACTGTTCGATGTGTTTCTTCTTAATCGTACCCTTCGCTCCAAAGATCATAGTGGCCTGCGGATTTGCAAATTTCTCGACCGCAGTGCAGTTTGCTATACCGGTTGATTATTTCGTCGACAGTGAAGAAAATTTGTTCTATATACAAATACATCTGTGTATTGCTATCTTCTTCATGATCACGATATACGTTGCCGTTGACATAATGTTCGTTGTGTTTGTCCAGCACGCTTCCGGTATTTTTTCAGCAGTAGGGTAAGCATCGGCTTTGGGAGAAATAAAAAAAAATCCGTGCAATATCGAAAGTTTCACCATCTTTGTAATAATAAATTGCAGATACCGATTGGAACATTTAATAGATAGTAATGATTTAAACATTCATCTTCATCCCCCATGTGAAAGCGATGAATCGTACTGGATCGTAATAGATTGTATAAAAATGCACAAATCGGCTGTTGAGTGAGTCTTGATGAACGACGATTTTTTTATCTAATTTATCGAACACTGATCGATTCTTGGATTCATGTAATAAATGTTAAACGGTCCTTTATTATTCAGTGGCTGTCCCTTGTATAACGTTTGGAAAAACAGATTCAATTTCATCAATATTGTTTTTATTCCATTCTGAAAAAGTCCGATCGCTGTACAGTTCAATCCATGTAACATTCATTTATAATGAAAATTTGACTAGATTTGTCGATACGCTGGACGGTATGTACTCCGGGGCATTCTTGTTTTTGATCATTATCAACATACCAGTCATGAGTTTTACAGGACTTCAGGTATTCATTAAATTGTCGGCAAAGAGAGCATAAAGGACCGCAGCTTATAATCTTCTATTTGAAATCATCCCTAGGTTATCTGGGGGCTGGATGAACCAGCCGAAGCTATTCGACAAGCAATGTTGACCATTTGCGAATTACTACATCTCTTCTTCGAGTGCTATTTTTCACAAAGGCTCACCGATCATAGCCTTCAGATATTTGCATCACTGTGAGTTGACGTTTAACATAAATGGATCACCAGCAGTACAGTAGTAATGTGAGAACATGTGTACCTGACTTGTTCTGTGCAGGAATAGGACACCGTGGTATATGACGTCAATGAGGACAAGAAAACTACTAAATTTTATGGTAATGAGAAGTATGACACCCGTCGTATTGCGAGCCGGAAACATATACACGATGTCGATGGAGAACTTTAGCTCTGTACGAATAAGTTATTTCAACAAGAAAATGTTGGAGGAGAGTTTTACTACTTAATATAAAAAGATAAAAACGCTTACGAATTTTTTTTTCAATTACAGGTCGTGCGCACATCGATGTCATACTTCACACTCCTTTGTTCCATGCAATAAATTGTTCTTACGATGATTTGACTCTCCAATGTCAAAAGAATATATAACAAAGGTTATCTTTCGACAGTTTGTATTCGATTCGATACATTCATTTTTTAAAACCATGTCATGACGAGTATGACACATACCTATTTCACAATAGCTCCTGAGAACACTATAAATGATTAACAAAATTACTAATTAAATGTTACATTCACAATAAATTGCTCTTATCTCGAAAAATGTTGTCAAAAAAATGAAGTAATCCAAACCATACAGCTCGAGTAAATACATATTGTGTATTATTTCGTTATCTTGTTGCATAAGTGCTTTTGACTGTGTCTAGTCGGAAATTTTCAAAAAAACTTCTATTCCGCGTGGAATAAAATGCAAAATGTAACTGACCATTCTATTAATATCTCACGACTACAGAGGGCACGCGCAGTGCCCCTGCAGCTGCTGATAGCAAAATCACTCGATATTCGCAATAATGCAACGCAATACGGACATGAATACCCGTCGATCGCTGTGGACATTACTTCTGGTCAACCAGACATAAATCGAGAAAAACAACACGGGAATCCCCTCTAGATTTGAATCTGGTTTATTATTATTCCTTTCCCTCTATTTCGTTACATATAAATGATTGAAATTTATTTAATACGCGTCAGTTCGACTGCAGTCATTGTACATCACTCTACTGGCGAACAACTTGCAAGAAATTAATTAAGTTTATCCAAGCGAAGGCGAAGAGTCGTTCGAAAGGTACATGCTGTTTTGTAAAGTAGAAGTATATAATTCTTGAGTTAATATTTTACGAAAATAACAGTCGCAATAATAACTTAATACATTAATGAAGCCTATTTAAAATACGTGTTTACATTTTAGGCATCATGAAGCTGTGTATCTTGGCGGCATTCGCAGTGCTCTTTGTAGTGGTTGTATTTGGTAAACCGGCTCCTGAAGTGACTGGGAATCAAGTCAACCTGCATTCGGTGGTTATTAAAAGCTCTCGGCGCTGTAGTGAAGACACTATTCAACTAGATTTACCAATTGATTAATAAATAACTTGTATATTTTTTAGCGTCTACGTCGTGAAGCCGACACAGCGCCACAGTTCCTACAACCGACACCGGCACCAATGAGCACTGAGGAAGCTCGCCGTCTCGTAAATATATACACAAATTTCTGTCCTAATATGCTTCACGTTCAATGTTAGAATTTGCGTTAACATGACGCGATGCACCGTCCCACCTTTGCTGCACCCAGTAAAAAGGCAAAAACTGTCATGATTGCTATTACGAAGCCATAGGCGCTTGCAAGAAAGAAAATTGTCTTATCCGCGGAACAGTTAAATGCGAAGAAAGACCAGTGCCTTTTCCCTTACATCTATGTGGTTTGCAATTGGAATTTATTTTTTTTGCGACCGACGGTGATAAATCACTAGTCTTTAAGCACGATGGCTTACCTACGGAATTAAACATTCAATTGTTCATGAGTTCGCGTATATCTAGTATATAAATATACATAATCCATATCATTATTAGTAACTCTGCCTATAACTTTTTATGATCAACAGATGCAGCTACAATTCGCGATTTTGCAGGCTCAACTTTCACAAGATATCATACGAAATATGTGAATATACGAGTGTGTATCATATGATATAATTGTGATAAAATATCAATGCCTCAATGAGCACTACAAAACGGGAACCACTCCACACTCATTATCCAGCACTCCTCAATCTTCTTCTTACCGAAACGGCCGAGACATTATGTATTTTGGTATTTAGATTTATAATGCATTTCAAAGTGAATGTGTTAAAACAATAAAAAAAAACTCTATCAAAGAATATTTCATACTCTGCGATTTTCATTATTTAACATGTTTCAGTACTTTGTCCGTGTCTTGCAAACGAAAATAAATTCGACGGCTATTCGATTTCCCGAGTTACTAACATTTGTGGCTTTTTGTATGTAACACGCCGCACATTAACCGCTGCAATTCGCAAAAGTTCGAACCACTTAGTGTGGAATTAGTGACGCAGAAACGCTCGGTTTCTTTCGTTTTATTTCTAACTCGTTTCTATAACATTGAATTAACACTACTTCAACGCTCCAATGACTCGTTATTCAAGAGTACAATATTGCTCGTCGACTTATTACGCGTCGATAAATGTTATGGAACACATGGAAGCTGGCAACATGAAAGCCATGAATACCATGATGAGGATGTATCCTCACGTTTCGTTTTTGGACCGAATTCTCAATTATATTTGAATATCTACGTACGTGATTTAACGGAATTACCATTGAACCAAAATTGACGAGCATATTGGCGTTTCGGAGAGAATGGCCCCACCAATTTTGGATTGCGACGGCTCATTTTCTTCGTAACAGTCCGTGTTATGGAACGAGTGCGGGGATTTTTCATGCGATCAAGAATGGATTTATCGCAGGCCATTATGTGAGTGGTTACAAGACAAAAAGTGGCAAAAGTGAATTTTTTGGTAGTTTTTAACTCATAGCTTCGCCAGCGAAGTTTCAAAAAAAAATCCCCGGACTAGTTCCGCAATAAATTCTGTAACGAAGAAAATAAGAGGTCGCAAGCAAAGATTGATGCTTTCGTTCAGTCTGAAAGCTGCGGCGAAGGAAAAATGTTTGATCGTTGCGCAAAACACTCGAATACACTGTAGGTCTCCAAAAAAGTTTACATGCGGTAGTCTAACATATATATATTATGAAGGTAAAGTGGAATTTTTCATTGAACTTATATATGCCGAATTTTTTTTTTTTTAATTTTTCGTTTTTTAGGTGACTCAGTCCCCTTAAAAAATAACGACTAAGACATTTTTTTTTGCATTACTTACGGATCGAAAATCACAGTTATTCACCAGTGTAATTCTACGAAATATGTCATAAAAATGTTCATTTTTTCAGTAATTAATTTGACATTTTTTTCAAACAAATTACATTGAAATTACAAATTTCAAACAAATTAATATTATAGTTGGGAGATTTCTTCGTCGTTGACTGTGAGAATCTCCCGAGTAACATTATACTTATTTGTCATTTCACCGTTTTTTCAGTCGGCTATTTTGTAAATGTTGATAAAATTATTTTTACTTCATCCTTTTTAGAATGAGAATCTCACCATATGCAGCGACAAATTGCTTTTCTATTTATTTTTGCTTTAATTTTATAATCCCAAATATTTTAAATCCATCGCCACTGTGCATGTAGCGTGTGCATGAGAAAAATGTACAGTGAAGAAGTTGGTGTGTTAATTTCTCAGTGATGAAGTTAACCACTGAAACATTACCTGGAACAAATTTTAATAAATCCATATACAAAACAAAAAATGACTCACCCTCGAATAATATCGATAAAAATAATTAATTTCGAAAGCGAAGTCGGGCTATGCTCGAACAATTATAGAGTAACAAAAGAATGGATATTATAAAAAAAATATCCTCGCAGTAATGCGTTACAAAGTGCATTGACCCACATATAATCGAATAGTAGTGAAATTCCACAGTTTATTCGTGGCTTGTATTTGTTGTCGTGTGTATTTACTCCTTCATTCACCGGAAATTCGGCGCAAGAAACCACAACAATAATGACGATGTATATAGACGAATTTTCGATATATTCGAGCGCATTATTTTGTAGTAGCTTTATTTCTACGGAATCGCACTTGATCATAAGGAAATCTGACAAAAGACACAGTTCACGACAAAAAGAAAAGATGTGCCAAATTTTGTTAAGACATTTTTTGTCATTTCAGAGAACGTTGGATACCAAGAAAACTCGCAGAGGCAGATTTCACGTTAAAACACATAACTCCCGTCTTTTTAGCCCGATGAGCAGTCGGAAGTTAATTATTGAGATTTTCTAACTGGGAGTGGTGCTACAGCGGCAATTACGGAAATTGAATGGTATTTCATTGTCCGAAGATCTATGTAATTTTCATGATGACATCACTACCAGTGAGAAACTGGGATTTTTTACACTGGCGGTACGCAGTTATTTAACTATTTCAACTTCCCGTTTTTATTATCGGTAGAAAATGTCATTATTGATCTACTGCGGTCAGATAAGGGCGCGAAGCTACGAACGTAATTACTTCCTTCTAACGCTGCATTAAAACGTCCATTCTTGATGAGGCAATTACTCGTTCCGTACAACGAATTTGCGTACAGAAGTGAGGTTTGAAAATCCGTGTATAGCACGGGAAAAAATGATATTTCCGTATTAGCAGCGCCGTAGGATGGGGGACAAGACAAGCCTTTTTTTTCAGCACCCACGGTATAGAATAAATAAAATACTTCTCAGTTTAACTGGACAATGGCCTTATCAGAAAAAAATCGAGAAGGGTTTTTTTTTTATCTTGACGGTTTTTCTCAGTTCTACACTTTTGACCGTCCAGGCACGTAAATCGAAATTATAACTGCCAAAATAATTGTTCACCGCAACAAAATTCTGTGACCGGAAGACAAAAACATACAAGATGTAAAAAAAAATCACGCCTCATATTTCAATACAGATACGAAAAGTCGTCGTTAACAGTGACGATTCGTCAGTCATAATCGAATCGATATCTCCATTTATAGTGCATCTCGGATGCCTGATAAAAACCGTAAACTGCATGGCCAACGCTGACAAGGTGCCGCGAATTAGTTACCCTATAATAAATATATTCACAGAAAATGTCTCATCATTAATTTGCAATATCAGTTGAACTATCTGCTGAAGCGTATAGAATCCGACTGGAATGCACCGATGGGACCGGAAAAAAAGGTTCTCGCAACATTTTCGGATGATGGCCGAAAGTTCAGCATAATATACGCAGGTAATCTTATACTGAATGCAAAGCTCACATGCACTTAAATAAATGAATCCACACTATTGATGAGACTTTTCAGGTTTTTTGTATTGTTCGATGTGTGTCTTCTTAATCATACCCTTCGCCCCGAAGCTCATAGTAGCCTGCGGATTAGCAAATTTCTCGACCGCATTAGAGTTAGCAATACCAGTAGATTATTTTGTCGACACTGAAGAAAATTTTATTTATATCCAAATACATCTGTGTATCGCTATCTTCTTCATGATTACAATCCATATTGCTGCTGACTCGATGTTCGTCGTGTTTGTCCAGCACGCTTCCGGTATTTTTTCGGAAGTAGGGTGAGTAACGACTTTACTAGTATTAGAAAAGAAATGTTGAACATCCTAAGTTTAACAATATTTGTAACAATAAATCGCAGGTACCGATTGGAACATTTGATAGACAATGATAATCTGGACATTTATCTTCATCCTCCATGTGAAAGCGATGAATCGTACTGGACCGTAATAGATTGTATAAAAAAGCACAAATCGGCCGTCGAGTAAGTATTGACCAACGACGATTTTGTTTATTTCATTTGTGCAACACTCGTCAATTTTTAGATCTAGGTAACAAATGTCAGATGTACAGTCATTGGCCCTTCACGACCTATACCCGTCGCTTGTATAACGTTTGATAAATAAAGTCATAATTTCACCACTAGCTGTTTTTAGTGCATTCTCAAAAGGTCATTCGCTGTACCGTTTATTCCATGTAACACTAATTTATAATGAAAATTTGACTAGATTTGTCGATACGCTGGACGGTATGTACTCCGGGGCATTCTTGTTTTTGGTCCTTATCAACATACCAGTCATGAGTTTCACAGGACTTCAGGTATTCGTTAGATTTTCATCAATGGAAACATACCTACTGTAGCTTGTAATCGTTGCATTACCCTTCATCACTAGGTTATCTATGGACTGGATAAACCAGCTGAAGCTTTTCGACAAGCCATGTTGACCATATGCGAATTGTTACATCTGTTCTTCGAGTGCTATTTTTCGGAAAGACTCACTGATCACAGCCTTCAGATATTTAGATCTTTGTGAGTTCACGCATTAAAAAATGGCTTGTCACATGGATTAATACAGCAGTAATATGAGTGTACGTATACTCGTGACTGACGTGTTCTGTACAGGACCAGGACACCGTGGTACATGACATCAATAAGGACGAGAAAACTACTAAATTTCATGATAATGAGAAGTATGACACCCGTCGTATTGCGAGCTGGAAACATGTTCACGATGTCGATGGAGAACTTCAGTTCTGTACGGATAAGTTATTTGCCAAAAAAAGAGACGGAGAATAATTTTACCAATCAATATGAAAGGACAATGAATGCTTACGAGATTTTTTTGACCAAACCGCAGGTCGTGCGCACATCGATGTCATACTTCACGCTCCTATGTTCAATGCAATGAATTAGTTTTTGTAACACATGTACGAAAAGTGCCCCTTTTCGTGCCTGTAAAGTGAGGCAAAAGTGGCAGTTCTCGGTACAGTAGTACGCGAAAAAAATATCGCGCGTGAGCAAATCAGCCACTTTTGCTTTTATAACACGTTAGTTGATTTTTTACACGTTTTTATAACGCGGTAGGTACTTTTTAGCAACCAGCGTTGACACTTGGATTATTTTGTGTACACTTTCACCATACGTTACAGGCACGGGAAGGGCGAGTTTCTGTGCCTTTTTTACAAAAAATATTATATGATATGCGTGCAAAAAATCGGATGCTCGGCAAAGAATGTGACATTGACAGCACAGGCCGTAAACTTTACGTCCAACACCGAAAGTCCGCTTTTTGACACTCGTATCAGACCGTACTGTTTAGAACGATTACTGGTATAATTTGTAGTATTCCCGAAGTAACAAAATACATAACGAAAGGTATCTTTCGACTGTTCATACTTAATTTTATTCATTCATTTTTTTAAATCATGGCGTATCAGGCAATGCGCACATATCCAATTCACAAGAGCTCCTAAGAACACATTGTACACATTGTCTAATTTTTTGCTACGTCGTTGCGCATAATATTCGCTACAGCGTCGAGTTATAATTTTTCACAAAAACTGCTCTTTCGCATGGATAAGAATGCTAATGCCAATTCTCGCCGGCCGTTACGATCATATATCAGAACTGCGAAGTACCTATGCACACGCGCTGATCCAGTGACTCTCGGATAACAGCGTCACCACTCTACCTTCGCTTCTTCAAACCCGATGTATGCACGATGCACGGTAGATAGTTGTTGAAATAGAGTACCGCACAGGCAACCATGACTAAGAGACTGTGGGGCTTCCCCGACGTTTGAATCCATTTGAAACACTTCTTCCCTTCTACTTATTTGTTACGTATACAGTCGGACCTCTGTTTCCGTAACTTCACTTAACTCAGCTGCCCGCTTATTTTAACTCATCACCATGGCAACGATTTCACTCAACTGAACTTTCCCTATCGTCCATTGACCTCATTGCAAACGCAAAAAGTACGCCGCGCCCGCGCCTAGTCACACTGTGAGTGCGCCGTGGAGGGGCGTGTATCGCCCTCGTTGCCCCTACTTTCAAGCAACTGACCGAGCGAGGGGACTGTAGAAGAAATACGGAATAGCGAATGTCTGAATTTGCATATGATGCAAATTCAGATCAGACGTGTCAGTATGGTGGCAATTATTGCGCATCGATCTACAGACGAAAGCCTGATGACAAGCAGTTAGTTAAGATCATACAAGTCTTGTGGAAGCGTTATTTGCGAGGTAATTGCTCCTTTATAAAACAGAAGTATAGTATTTGAGTTAAGGATTGACTAAAATACCAACAATAACAATAATAATGACATAATACACTAAAGAGATATATGTAAAATACTTGTTTGCGTATCCGTAAATCATGAAGCTGTGCATTTTAGCGGCATTAGCAATACTCTTCGTAGTGATTGTATCCGGTAAACCGGCTGAAATGAAGTCTCGTTATCATCGTGTAATTATTGAAACCTTACCTCACTATAATTAAGACGCATTAAGCTTACGTTTACCTGAGTTTGACAATTGCTTAACAAACAGTTTGTATATTCTTTAGCGTCTACGTCGTGAAGTCGAAGCAACACAACACAACGAACAACTGGCAACAACCATGCGACTGGCAATTGGCCTTACAATGTCGAGAGAACGGCGCAGCTAAAAGTTGAAATCATAAAGGCTCATCTTGCGCAAACGATAAAGTATAATATGTCTTAATATTATTGTGAGCGCGGCGATAAAAAACCAATGCTCAATCATCGCTACAAAGCTCGATCTACTTCACAATAATCTTCACTTACCGAACGGTTAACCCATTGTCGACATTATTATATACAACCTTCGACATATACTATTCCGAATAATTCAAATGCCATTTTATATTTGCATTCAATGTGATGATTTATCAAAACTATGAAATGATACTCTGTCAAAGAATATTTCATATTCCGCATCCTCCATTATATTCAACACACCATCTGCATCTTCATTTATATTTAATCCATTCGTCGTCGATTGCGAACGTAATAGATGAGGCGGCTAGTCGGTTTCCCGAGTTTCTAATACTTGTGACTTTTTATTCAGTCGCTGTGTATTCGATGAACAGTACTTAACATATTTTTTGTAACTCGTGCATGGAAAGTGGCGCAATTCATAACAGTTTTGCGGGACGAAAGTGACTCTTTACGTAGCAGTATGGTAAGTAGAATGGCGTAAGTAAGGTCCCTAGGGAAAAAAGTTAATTCTTTAAGTAACTAGATTACTTTCCAGATAACTAGATAACTTTCCTGCCCTTGGGGCGAAAAATTATATCCTCACTTTTGTCCCTCACTCTTCGTCCCACAAAACTGCTATAAAACGCGCCGATTTCCCTGCACTCGTTACAAAAAGTACAGTGTGCAACTCGGGCCGAATTGCGAATTGCAATTATCAACTTTCGGCCCTTGGTGCACAATGTACTATTTGTTTGCCTTTCAGTCAAGAGAGCGGTACATTTAGGGAAGAAAAAACGCTGAACACAAGCCTGTAGCCTGTACATACACTGTAGCACAGTGCATAGTTGATGATTCGAATCAATACCAAAAAGTTTGATTCAAACAATTTAGTATCGAATCATTGGCGCACTTAAGTCTCATCTTTTAATAGCTGGAGTGAACGTAACTTCAACGTTGAAGAGTTAGGTTGGTCAAGATGTGTACGAGGGAATTTAGCTCGTAGTGGAACGAATTATGGCGGAGACGAACACCTTGACCATTTACGGTCCACACTCCGTTTTTTGGACAAATTTTTAACAATTTAATTGAATAGCCGGCTATCTTAACCGGTGCAAAACCTGTTCGGATTGGTTTTTGGAACTTATATGCAAATGTGTATATTATAGTCGATGCATCGAGACCGACGTGCATATAAAATTTTGGATAGTTTTAAGCCAAAAAGAAGCATCGGTAGAAAGAAAAAAATCCCGTTGATCGTTCGACGTATATTATGTTGGGTACCGACAATAGTTTGACTGATTAAGTTTAAACATTGTTTGTCATAGTACACCCAACGTATCTTCAAAAACGCACAATTGGAGATAAGGAACATCACGCGGATTTTCGAACTTCGATACATAGTATATAAATAAACAACGTTAACTCTGTCCTTTCTGGCGATTGTTCTTAGAAAACGCCACGTCTTCCGTAAATTAGTCAAATTTGAGGAATTGGGACTTATTCACGCAAAAACGTGACCAACTGTAGGGAAATGGTTAAAAAATTCTTCAGAAACTACGACGAAGTCAATTACCTTTGTTCTCATGACTTTAGCGAGCCGATGATAATCTTGGGATGGCCGAAACTCGTCAAGAATATAACAATAAAAAAATGTCTATCACTTTGTTGATTGTTAGAATTTCCTGGACACAATGCACGAGCCTCTATTACGAAAAAAATGTCCATTCTTGCTTTGCGGCGGGAAGTGCAACATACGCAATTTTATGCGGCGGCCGTTACGAAAAGTAAGATCAAAGCGATGTTCAAACGAATGAATTGTGGTTAAAAAAAAGTACAATTTTCTGGCCAAATTTTTTGTAGAAAAAACTTGATCTTTTGGACACCAAAAAGGCATTAATAAGATACACTTTTGGCATCGGTGTCGGTTGAACGAAAAATCCGACAAGATCACTTCTCTTTACTTCTTGGCAGAGTGACTATGGACTGCAACGGTGTACAGGGAGTGAAAGTTTTTCTAATCCGAAGCTTCCCGGAAATATTGAAATCGTTTCATCTGTAGATTAGAGAATTGAAAAATGCTTCGAGGACATAGTTAAAAACGTTGGTACACATTGGCGGGCGTTGAAAGGAAAGTCATTGACACAATCGACAAGATTCCGGAGAAACCGGACGGGCGGTGAACCGAATTACGAGGCCATAAATGGAATGCTGGTATCAATGGAATGTTGATAATGTATTCAATAGCACGTTTTGTTGATGAAATTTGAAAGAGCCTCCGGCGATGTAGGAAGAGAGCTCGATCAATATCAAACATAGACAAAGTGTGTGGCTTTTCCTGTTATCGTTACACAAAGCTTCAATGTGATACTCGAAGCCAAACAACTATGATCGCGCGAGGTTTATGTGTATTATACTGATCCCTTTAATTATTTTCCATTCAGTTATCAACGAAGAATGTGTATTGGCAACATCACTTGCAATGGAAAACTGGAATTTCTAAAATCAAACTACTCAAAGCACTTTATGCAGCTTTTTTAGAACCATTAACACGGAGTGTGATGGATGGTATTTTTAAGTGGAACTTTGTACAATAAACGATCGATTCCGCTAACAGTAAATTCTTATTAAAATAGTTGTATGTTCCCTGAAATTGGACAATTACTAAACCAAATAAATCACAAAAAATGTTATTTATTTATCGAAATACGTTGTTTATTTGTACATGTCGATGTGACGGATTGTTAATGGTCGTTCATATTTTTTTTTACATTCAGCGTTTTTTCAAATGTTTTTATTCGCCTAATATTTTCGTCTCTTTATAATGTCGGGTCTGAAGTTAACGGGATGAGTCTCTTCCGTCGCTGTGTCGTCCTCTTTGTAGATCTTAATCGTTTTGTCAGCTTCCGTCGTTATCATCCGCGTTCCGGACATGTCGTAGGTAATGCTGAAAACACCGCCCTCGCTGTCCATCGAGCCCGGTTGCACGGGTGCTTGGAGTCGTTGAAAGTTGTATCCCGTTCGCCAATCCCACAGATGCATGGTTCCGTTGTCCGCTCCGGATACCAATACACCGTCCGAGTTAACAGCCAAACAGTTTACTATGGCATTGTGACCCGACAAGTTTTGGATAAATTTACCCTCTGGACATTTCCACTGTTTAATATTGTCCGGCGATGCAGAGGCGAACATGTACACTGTGGGATGCAAAACTACT
Organism: Cryptus viduatorius; assembly: GCA_964006125.1. Classification (NCBI taxonomy): domain Eukaryota; kingdom Metazoa; phylum Arthropoda; class Insecta; order Hymenoptera; family Ichneumonidae; genus Cryptus; species Cryptus viduatorius. Next base: position 295,235 of record OZ023223.1, on the reverse strand, counting down.
GCTCTGACGCTTTTCTTGTGATTCGTCAGTGTAGCTCTGGATCTTCCGGCTACCAAGTCCCACAGACGAATGGTACAATCGTGACTAGCAGTGATTATCTGTGGTTCAACACCCTGACAAACTACACTGGCCACAGTGTTAGTATGTCCCACCAGCGTATGGATCATTGCTTTTGTTCTCATGTCCCATACCCTCGGCGTAGAATCTCGTCCCGCGGTAACAAGAACATCGATGTTCGGATGTAGCGCCATGGAATAAACAGCCGACAAATGTCCATGATAATGTCTGATAACTTTATTGTACTCGAGATCCCAACATTTAACCTGACGATCCTCGCCACATGAGAATAAATACGGATGACGATGCGAAAATGCCAAACCCCTCACGGTACTAATGTGACCCGTGAGAGAAACTTTGAGCTTTCCGCTCGCTAGATCCCAGATTTTGATTACTCGATCCGCAGATCCAGTGGCGAACCATTCGTTACCCGGTTCAACGGCACAGCAACGCACCCATCCCAAATGGCCGCTTATCACTCGATACAATTTCCAAGGTGCATGCCACTTGGGTTTAGCCATTGAGTGCGATTTTTTGTGCGCCATTACCATGGAGTTAGTTGTAGCGCTTGGTTGTACCAGCGACGAGGATGAAATGCCATTGGAATTTGTCTGACTGTAAGGCACGACAGCAGTGCCGCTGTTTATGCCAAAACTTTCGTCTCCCGGCGGCGGTGGATCGGAATTCTCATTGTCGGCACGCGTTCTTACGTTGTTGTTGTGCTTTACGAGATCGACGACCGGACCGTAAAAATCTTTGGCTTTGACGGACTTTTTAACTTTCTCCAAAGAATAATCGATGGGGGGAAGATTACCTTGATCGGTTAAAAACATGTCGTGAGTCCTCTTCAGTGATCGAAAGACGAGCGTGTGCACCGAGTGACGCTGAACGTCGATCGACATTTTTGTAGATACGTCGAAAAAAACGTTTTTACGCACTTTTGTCAATCACTTCGAGGTTAGTTTCGAGTGTCACGTTTCGCGCGGCGTCCACCCCGTTATAAACAAAAGTATCTTTTCACGCTCTCTCGAATATGTGATAATCGATAATTATCGATTGAACATGAGAATACTACCCACAGGAAAAAGAAAATCCGCCGCGCGTACTTTCCGGATGAGTATTGTCGAATCAAGTTTTTTGTTTCGTTTCTTTATTTTTTTTAATATTTGACAAGATCAAGATATGAAACAATTGACTTGATCCGGAGAATTACAATATACAAACAACAATGGCGAGTCTGACTAGCTGCAAGCTGGCACGTTCATTCGTGTTCTTGTGACGAGATTGGGATGATCATCCCCTTTCGGTAGCGATGGGCCAATCAAAATAAAGGATAAATGAGAAGAATGGCTGTCATCGAATCACCTTTCCGTCTACATGAAAACTGCTTACAACTTCAGCTTTGTAATATTTATCTAAACAGCAAACAATTCAATCAAACATCGATTTTCATTTAGTACATAGCTTAGAATTCGTTTTCTAAACAATATAAGAATGCAAATATTTTATAACATCGCTGAAACGCATTTACTCAATAATTCGTTTCCGTTGAGTTTAAAACTTTTCTCGTTGATTCGGAACGCACGCCAGAAGTGCTGCCCTCTCTGATCTACAGAATTTTTATGAACTTTCATTATTTCGAAGACTTCACTTTGCAGGTTATTCGCCACCAGCGTCAATTGCTCATGCCGCAAGCGCGCACATGGCATAGAATATAAACGTGCCGAAAAAAATTCATTGCTGTCCATTTTACAACAGTCAATATAAAACACAAAAATGCATTACAAAAAAGATTTCGATGTGTTCGTCGGTGGAAAGTCGGGTGTATTCAAGGGTGTCAAAGTGGATAAGAAAGCGTGTATAGTAAAGAACATACAGAGTTTGATGTCCATAACACAAGATCACGAAGTGACCGCGATGTCTTGGGGCGACGAACATGAGAAAGAAATTTTACTTGCTTGCGGATCCAAAGGAGATAGGAGGTCATACAAATAAGTAATTTATCACGAAAAATTGTAAATATGATCACAATGTTAATTCGATCTTTAATAAAAATGTTGTTTTCGTACTTTCAGCGTTAAAATTTACGATACGGAACACAGCGCTTTTTCAAGTTCTTTTGTTTGCGACGCTGGCAAAGGCAACATAGTTGGTCTGTCGCGATACGACGGGTGAGTATTTCGACACTGTGATATCATTGCAAATATTGCGCTTCAGGCAAATGTTATTATAATTGTGTCGATATTTCAGTGCTGTGATAACAGCTGTAGAGTCGGGACACGTAAAATTATGGAGATTCGATGACAACGATCGACCGTTGATCGATGCTGGAGAAAATTTATCGAGAATGAGACATTCGTCTGTTAACAAAAATATCATAGCCACAGGAGGCAAGGAGCACAAGCTTCAGCTATTCGACTTGGAAAAGCAGACAAAGATTTTCACGGAAAAAAATGTTGCACACGATTGGCTGGAGCTTCGAGTTCCTCTATGGATATCGGACATTGGATTCTTTCCTGATACATCTCATGTCGTTACCTGCAGCAAGTATAGTCATGTATGTCCATTGTGCATAATTTTTTTTTATCAATTTTTTTTTCATTCCATGCCATCAAACTTTGCTTAAACATGGTATCCAGTGGTCCTGAAAATCCTGGAAGTTCTGAAAACATCCTCGAAATTTTCTTGTTCCGGAAAAGTCCTGAAATATTTTTAAATTTCTTTGGGGCTACTTGAATTTCGATTTTTCTAATTTATTTTTAATGCCTCGCGTACGGGTGATGTAAGGACATACACATCCGGCATGTTTTTACCATTTGTTACATGTACATACTCAACTGAATTATGAAATATAGTGAAAAATTACGAAAAAAATTGTAAAGACGTCTTAAAGGATTGATTCTTTGATAATTGAAAAATCATTTCTGTCCATATATTGTTATGACGAAATAATTTAGGATTGTGCGTGGAAAGGTGAATACGCGCACGCAAGGGTTTAAAATGTTTTCCTATATATTGTTGAATGTCTTAAGGTATATTAGGCCTTTTAGCCGCTCGTCTTCTGATGCACTCTGAATCGATTATATTCTTCGATTTCGTGTTTAAAATAAAAAATACACAATATTTTATAATTAAATTTATTTTTAGCTTTCTTAAATAGCTTTGATTATCTCGAAAATGTCCTGGAAATGCACGTGAATTTCTTGCGGACGTTGTATTGGACATCGTGTCCAATGAAACTATACCAATTCAAGTTTTTGTTCGCTTTGAAATTGCAATTACTTTTTATTCGAATTCTTCATTATTTATTACCTTCATTTTTATAAGGTTAATCTTCTTTTTGCTTTTTTCAATTCGGTTAAAATTGATTTAGTTATTTAATTTTTTAAAGATTTTCCGTTTTTTTCAAAAATGTTCATCAATACGATAACTTTTGTAACTCGGTATTTCAGGAATTACAAAAGTTATCGTATTAATGAACATTTTTGAAAAAAAAAATCAAAATCTTAAAAGAATTAAATAACTAAATCGATATTGGCATCCCATGATTGTTGTATTGTAAAATGTTTCGCTTTGGATATAAAATATTTAATGTTCTAGGTTCGTTTGTACGATCCAGCAGCTCAGAGAAGGCCTGTTATAAATCTCGAAGTGAAAGATCAAGCGCTCACGACACTAGCTATCTCTTCACGGGAAAGGTACGTTCTCTATTGTTTTAAATTTTTTAAAATTTTCTATTCACCCGTTTTCTTTAATAAATCAAATTCATTTGGAAAACATTATTCAAAAGTTCGTATTTATTCCGCATCATAATAAATAATGCTCTTGCGGCAGGCACATCGTCGTCGGTTCCGGAAAAGGTGTAATGAATCTCATAGATCTCCGCAAACCCGGAAGAATTTTAAATACGTACAAAGATTTTGTGGGAAGCATCACGGCCGTCGCGTGTTCGAAATCTAATCCGTACATCGTCAGCGTTGGTCTAGATCGGTATCTGCGCGTACATCATCTGGACACCAAACGACTTTTGAAAAAGGTTACCATCGCAAACCAATTCGCTTTGCTATATTGTTAATTTTACACTTGAATTTGGGCTGTTGATCGTCTTTCAGATATATATGACGTCCCGTCTGAGTTCTATGGTTTTGCGGTCCGATTTCGTCATCAACGATAATGGCGAAGTAAAAGACGAATCAAAGGGTCGTGTCAGCCTCGGCGACGGCGAGGATATTCCTATCACCAACGTTGAATCGGAAAGTGAAGCAGAGTACGACGAAATGTTCGATAATATGGCTGTTATAGCCAACGAAGAGAACGAGGCGAATTTAAAAGAAAACAGACGAAAAAGGGGCAAAACGGAGTCAACGAAACCAAAAAAATCTGAGGTACACATACCAATAAAATTTAAACAAAAAATTATGATTATTAACGCTCGTCTTATCAATTGTTTCAGTCGACAATTGCACCAGTAGCGACCAGTCGAAAAAGATTAAAGAAGAGCAACATTTCCGCTGTTGAAGTAGCTTAATGCAGTTGTTAAATAAAATAACGAAATTGAAACGAGAAATCTATTTTTCTAAATATTCTTCAAAAAAATCGAATGGGGAGTCTTTGACTAATATGCGATTTTTTAATTAAATTAACGCATTGTTCCAATATGGAATTAGGTTACTATTTGATAAGTGTAAATTTGCAATTTGGCGCCAACGTCAATTATCGAAACTCGAAAATGTTACTTTCCTGTGTACCCGATCGATATTTTTTGGAGATAACGCATTACAACAATCATTTGTATTTACGTTTATTGAATAATAATGAGAAAACTAAATTTTTCCGATATCATAATTATACATACCAAACATCTTCAAGCCTCTTGTAGACGTTATCAAGTCACTTCACGACCCAAATATTAATGTATCGTATATTTTTTATGCCAAAGTATTAAATCAATGTCCCTTTGTCGTGTTTGATATGTGAAGTGTGATAAGCTATGTTTGTGAATAGTGAGCCTTTAACAAGAATGTCGATCAATGTTGGTAAATAAATCGACGTACGAATTCCATTTGTCGCAATACCAACAATGTCCTGTGAGATTCGATTTTCGATCAGTGACTGCGAGGATTCCATCCGATATAATCCCGCTATAACATGGCATACGGATGTATCAATTTTTCATTAGCTGCATCACTGACAGATCATTCGGATTTTTGATAATACACATGTTTGCTACGTTGGCAGATACCGTTCGAAATTGTTGCAAACTATATATTTCATCACGAAGCAGATATTATCAACAAATAAATAATATTATCAAAGTGTTATCGTAACGAATTCGTTGAAAATACAATCGAACCGAAATACTGAAAAATGTTACAGGTGTGTCCAATCGATCATTTAATTCGCAGGTACCTTTGACGATTTTTCCTTCTGTAGACGACTATGAGTAGTCACACGATCTAATTACACGAAATATTAGACTAGGGGTAGTTTCGTGTCTTATTTCAACAGGGAATAACTTTGGATTTTCGCTTTGTTTTTATTTTTTTAATCTGTCCTTTGAAATATCCGCGACAACTGGAAAAGGCATCAATTTCGCTCCGGTTATCGACATCTTTTTATCTTCCTTTCTATCTTTTTTTTCATTTCGTTTTCATTCGACGTTCTCTACATACAACATTTCTATGCAATAGTATACACTACACATTCTATAGACTTAAGTAATAAGGTAATTTAAACTTAGTAGAAATTAGTTTAACGAAGAAGGCGGTGTTCGAAACCAGTGTACGGGGGCATCGCTATAAATATTGATTGGCATTATTCGCTTTAGTTAATTAGTCGAATCGTTTTTTTTTCTGTTTTCCATTGTTAATTATGAAATTTTAACGAGTGTTCTCGTGTCTTTTTTGCGTAGCGCCGGTTCACAAATTTCGATCAGGCGCGCTAAGTACTAGAAATTCTATAGCCGTTTGTTGTTTTTTTTTCTCGCTTTAAATATTCCTCACGTAGGCCTTTTAATGTAACCTTCGGACATACACAATTTACATCATTTCACACATCACCCGAAAAATCTTATCAGCATTCTCTATACAAACTTCCGTTAATAAAGAAAAGTACAGTCGAAACGAAACAGACAAATAATAATAATAATAATAATAATAATAATAATAGAGTTGTTTGTTGCAATTTGCAAAGTTCAAAATGAGTCATGATTTTTTTTTCAATGACGTTATTTCGTTGCGTGGAAGAACGCCCGGGTTATTATTTTCGCTTAATTGTTGTTATTTTGTTGTCTTTAAAATTACAAAGTTCCGACTCGAAAACATCCGATCTTAAGCTCCTACCAACAATCCATACTAATTAACATGGTAAATTATCTATTTACACAAGACATCATTCCAACGGTTGTTTTTTGTATGTTTGTTCTTTGTTTTTTTTTTTTTTTCATTTCTCCTCGAATCAAAGCTCCGACCGAAGTTCAAGAACATCCGTCAGAAAGTAAAGGCAGCTTCGACCTTCTTCACGGAGTATCACATGTCATTACAGTTTAATCCTCGTACATTTCTTTGTTTGTTTCTTCTTTTTTTTCTTCATTCTTAATCTCTGTATCTATATTATGCAACATAAATGAGAATACAGGTTCGATTCTCCTAGTAATGTGCAAACTTATAATTTGATTCAATGAAGAATCCGGCGATGAATTGGTATCTACAATAAAACGGGTATTATTTCACCCATTTCCGATCTGTATTATCATTAGAAATCATTAAATTTGTTACCAATGCAATCTCTATTGAACCTGGAGAATTATGTCAACGGACCACTCTGTACAGCGCGATTCGAAATCTCACGTGGAAGAATCGCTTTGCTCTAAAATATTTATATTTCGCCGTCGTTTCATTTTTTTGTCATACATTTTATTTTTACGACATTATCGTTTATTATTTTATCGCTGCATCCGCGAGATTTTTCGTTGTAAAACGATCTCGAAGCGCGGAGATAAAATCCGAGAAGCAACGGCGATCGAAACTTCTTTAGCAAACAAAAATCAGTCGGAATGATAGGAAAAAAAAAACGAATGAACACAGAGACATCTCAATAGTTTCGATGCAGTGATTATTCGATCTTTTTTTTTATCTTTCCGTCAGTGAGTTTCCGCAAAGAATTCTGCCCTCACATATGAACCGATCGAAATCTCTCGCCGGAAGCTGCACATTTTTTTTCTTGTTTGCTTTAAATAAATTTCTTCCGCATTCATTCTCCCAGTCCAATGGGTGTTTATGCAATGCAATGGTAACCGAAGCAGTACTGATACAGGGCTCTCGATTTCAATAGCGTACTCAACAGCACAACTCGTAAAAGCGGGTCTCTCATTCGCCACCGGAAACCGTGACTTCTCGCCAAGGTGTTTCCGATGGTTGATTAACGAGACTCGATTGAGGCTCGGATGTGTCCGATGCAGCGGGACTTAATGGCGGACTAGGAGTCGCCGGAACTTCGACCGACTGATTCGCCTCACCGCCGTCCTGATCGTCTTCCGGCTCGTCGTCGCCGAGCGAAGCTTCCGACTGAGCGGAACTCGGGGCTTTCGATGGTATCGAGTCTTGTGCCCGAAGGGATATAGAACTACCTTTGTTACTACTTCCATCTTCACCTGCAAGAATAAAAAAAAACAAAACGAAGAAATCAATGAGAGCGTGATAATGGAAAAAAAAAAATTATTTAAAAAATTGAACACGGCGTAGTTGCTACTGGTGCTTTGCAACTCATGACTTTCTCATTCCAATTGTTGATGGCGTGAAGCTAGTATTTTGTTGATATGTATCAAAATATTTATTATGTTCGTTAAAATTTATTCGTGAACTTAATTCATGTATTTTAATATTTTCTCAATTTTTTTTCCACATCGCAGATAAACTATTAGAAAATATGTATGAAAAATTTTGAATTTCTATACCAAATTCAGATTTTATATGTAGTCCCTGCGTACCAAGTTTCGCCGTTATTACTAATAACTGCGAAGAGTTATTGTATGTACGCCAGAAAAATTAATACGTACAAATACACAGATGGACTGGAAAAATTGAGAAATGAAGATACTGTTACTTAAAGAAAAACTTTTCGGATCATGGAAATTGATAAATTGAGTATCAAATATCGTGACAAAAGTGAAAAAACATTTTCTTTTACATTCTGCGATGTAGAAAATACTTATTTTGTCCATAAATTTTTCCTTATTTTTCCTTGCGTTTACAATACTTTCTCTTTATCCATACTGCGTATGGGATAAAAAAGTAAAAACGGAGTAATGCTGGTTCGCTTACCACAAGGTCTGAGTACGAGATAAAATAGTAAATCGGAGAGTGAAATTATTCCGATAACTTTGTCGTCTTCGTCTACCACAACAAGCCTATGGACCTGAAATTTGTGAAATAAATTTGTAGTATTCTTCGTGAATGCGAAAAGCAAAGAAAAAGAATAAGATTATTTCAGTGAATAATTTACTCAGTTGTCTTGACTTACCTCCGCCCTGACGATCTTTTCCATAACGGTGAACAGCGTCTCGTCTAATTTACAACTTTGAACACCTTCGAACCATTCGTTTCTGTGTTCGTTAGCCTCCCTCAGCGAAACGTCCAAGTTATTGTACGTTTTCTCAGCTGCTAAATTCTGTTGTAATAGAAGAAAAAAATTGTATTTATTTGTGTATAGTACAGTGAGCAGAATTGTGGGAATAGAAAATATTAAAAATCAATTCAACTTACGATAACGTCGAATTTTGAGTAGATGTTGACTAACTTGCCCTCAGTGTCAATTATAGGCAACGCCGATACTCGCCTCTCGACAAATTTCTTTAGAGCTAAGATTATGCTAGTTTCTTCGGTAGCCGTTTCTATGTTGTCAAAAGTTCCTATCCTCAGATCCCTCAGTGTTTTATTCGTGAAGGAAGGCTTAGGTAATTCATGGATCTGTGAGAAATAATGAGAAGGAAGACCCACAATGAATTGCAATGATAGAGTTGACATTTTTTATATCGATTCGCGATGACAAATTTATCGACGCGATGCGGATAATACTTACGTAGAGGAAGAGAAACCTCAGTATTCTCTTGTGTGTCAGAATGTACAGAACGTTTCCGGTGTCAGGATCTATCACAGGCAATCGGTGAATTCTGTTGTTGATTAGAGTTTTAATGGCGTCGTAGAGGGAAGCGTCCGGACCGATGCTTACTAAAGGATTCACCTGTGCCTTCAGTACCTCTGTAACAATATCGAACATTCGAATGAGCAAAAGTTGCCAAAACGGTTTGCGATCATTTCTGCATAAAGCGACACTGTCTTTCCATTTCTCGAGGGTAAAAAATACGAAAAAAAAAAATGTCCGTGAAAATTCAGTCGTCGATTCATATTTTCATACAGTGAACATTTTTCAAAAGAATTTATTGCGATAAAGATCATTTTTTTAAGAGCGTCGTAGATATCTTAAACTTACTTCGCCAAGTGTCCAACTCGTGTTCCTCCAGTTCATCCATCGTGACCGAGGGACTGGTGTAGTACATTTGTAGGATTTTAATAAAATCCGTTATAGTCAGCATTCCCACGAACTGTTGTCTCGAACTGTCCCACAGTGGCGCGGCCCGTACTCCTGTGAGGCGATTAGAATTTCGTTCAAATCAAATTCAAGGTTCGCCCACGTTGGCATTTAAAAAAAATATATATATAGTCAGAAAGATATTTATGGCGAAATCTTACCATTGTAGACAAGAGCGAAGAAGGCCTTCTTCACGAGCAGATGAGTGTCGAATACAACGAGTTTGGCGCTCGTTGGTATGAGGTCGTAACACTTGTGAAATTTGAAGAACTTTACGAAAATCTGTGACTCGTCCTCCTCTGTAAGTCCAAACAATTCACAGTATAACAAAGCTTTTCTATTTCTCCTCAACATCGTGAGTTCCTTGAAGTTCTTTTTTTTATATATATATTGTGTGCTTTTTCACGACGTCACAGCGCAGCAGTTACTCAGACTCTCGACACCGACGATTGAGCATTTTTTCGATAAATTCGTACGGGTTATAAATACGAAGTTTGCTCGACGAACAGTAATCGTATACAACGTCGTAACAGTCCAAAGATTACTGGTTCCGTAATTCACTATACGCGTTTTTTTTATTTTTCTATTTATTTTATTGCCAAACGAGTCTGTATTGTTTGCGATAAAACGATTTTACTGCGGTTTTTAACTGATCACTGAAAATAATAAATTAAGCGTCGTTAACGAAGTAATTATTAAAAAAAAAAATTGTTTTTGACGAGAGAGGAAAATTTAACGTTTTTATATGGCTGAATATAAGAAAAAAAAGATATATTTAACAATTCTAAATTCTGATCGGACTTTGTTCGCGACCGACACGACTGTGTCGCATACCGGGACATCCCGAGGAAGGGATATAATATGTTCCAAGAATTCCCGCAACATTTCAACCTTGAAAGTTCAAGTAAAGCAAAAGAGAAGGAGAAAAACTGAAGAAACGATAATACACGAGATACGCCCGAAGAACGAATATGCAGTTCGTGTTGCAGACGAGTATGAAATTTACATCGTCTTCGGGTCATGAAGTTCTTCCATTGTCTCTCTTGCAGTGCGAAAAAACTACTTTCTAAAAAGTCGTCGCGGTGGCAACAGGTTCATTAACACTGGACGGGGAAAGGTTGTGTGCGCATACTGTAGTGTTTTCCCACTCTTTGAAAGAATACAAAAAATCGTTCACCGTTCGTATTGCTATTTTTGATATTCAAGAGATAACTATAAAATTGTCTCGTTAATTATTGGAAATACGTTTTTTTTTTTAATTTTGGTATCTAAAGGCGCATTTACTAATTATCATAGAAGATAACTTTTATTTATTCAATGCCTTTTTTAAATAATGACGATTAACACGATGTTTATGGTATAGCGTTGGCCACGGTCTCTTCTGTTACGCCACACCAGCGAGGTGTGATTTATGATTATTAATTCCAATGAGGAAATCCTCCGAAGCGTCACTCGGTTAAACCGACATACATTGCCTCGTAGGCTTAGCCGTTGAAAAGCAATGCGCACAATGCACTTTTTTCGATGTCACTTGTATCGAGACAATGAGCAGTGAATTTTCTAAACTTGATTTGTCGTGTCGTTGACCGCGATGAAACTACTGGTTCGCTCGTGAGTCATAATTCTCGATCGCCCGACGAATCAATTGCTATCGAACCATATAGATATAATAATTGAGATTAGTCGAGAACGAGATACATTTTTCACTGATATCAAATTCGCTTCTCTTGCTGTTATTTTTTCACCGTACACGAGAAAATTTACGTTTCCACGAGAGAACTCGACGGCGAAGTACACTGCGTCACTCAAATTCGTGGAAACAGTGGTGCTGTTGGCAATTATTAACTTTATACGAGTCGAAGTACAAAACGGGATAAAATTTTTACTTTTCGAATGCACAAATGAAAGCCGAAGAACAATTTTGATTTTTTCGATATGTTCAAAATTGAATTTTCGTCGATTTGATCGATTTTCGAGATTATATCGATAACGTTTGAGATCCTTTATACGCGGGAAAGCCGGGAGTACAACGAGTCGCTCTCGAGTATGCGATATCGCGAGGCATTCACTATACTGCACGGAAACCCAACGGGCAACTGATTCAGATAGTAGCTATAACGTGCGGCAAACTCGCTTGTACGGGAATGGAAAACACCAATGGGCACTTCGAGCGCGGGAAATATAAGTGTTGCTAAGGCTCGAATCGTTACGCGTGTCTGTCGATGTTTCCAAGCGTCGCTTACAAGAATGTCTAAAGTTTATTTCACGAGTCTATGAATGTCAGGCATGTTGGAGCTCAAATATTCGATATATTCGATATATTCGATATTGATGATATTTCGAGTTTAAAGTGAAGCATAAAAAAAAATACACCGCTGCAGACCGTTATAAGCCTAAAATGCAGTTACAGGTAACAGACCGAAGTTACAAAATTTTGTAAAATTAGAACGTTCAATTATAAAGTGCAATATCGAAAAGCGTTATTACGGTTATTATTACAGATAGTTGAAATGTTCACGAAGTCATTATAGAACTTGTTTGACATTATAATTTTAAGATTTAGTAAAAAAAAAAAACGTTTTCACGGTCATTATTATAGATCGGGTTTTATGTTGCATTACACTAAAAATTCATATTTTATGATCGACGATGGAATCTATAAATGCCTCGTGTTAGTAACGGCGAAGAAGACGCTGAATTCTATCGACGCAAATTGCTAGCACTTCTGTGTCATACATGAATGTAGTTTCAAGTCTCGCGGCGGTGCAGCAAAAGGAGTTGTTGAACACACAACAACAACGTATACCTATAGCAAATTAATGATCGGATCGCTGCTCAATAGGGCGTAATGTCGAGGATTGGAGCTCAAAGAATAGCCACGTATCACCTATGCCACGATTGAAAGCAATTAGCGACCTCGAACTCTCGCGCGTAACTATCGGAAAGTCAAGCCCCCGCATCCGGGTATATAAACGTCGGTTTCTATGGGTGAAGTACTCAACTCTATCGAATACACATGAATTTAATTGCCCGACTATAACATCGGGCCGTCTATACAATTTGTTGCAATAAACTATCTTGAATTCTACCTTACATTACGAGCAATTAGTTCAAATACTTCTCGATGGTACAAAAATCTGAAAAAATTCATACATATTACAGGTTCTGAAAAGATTCATTTTGCATAATAATGATTTCAAAATGTTATTAACAAATTGATGAAAAAATGTATTGGTCCGGGACAGATTTTCCGGGACCCCAACTTATCCTTTTAATGAAAATGATTCGTCCATTTTTCTGAATTCGTATGGACATTTTCAAATTTTTCAATTTACTTTGAATTTTGTATTTTTACACACATTTTTTGCACATAAAAAAAATCCAATGCAAATTGACAAATCTGAGAAAATTCATACGTATTCTGAGAAATAAACAAATCATTTAAAAAAAAGGAAGTTGGGTTTCTGGGAAATTTGTCGACCAATTTATTAATAACACTTTAAAATTGTTATTATGCAAAATTAATCTTTTCATTACCTTTAGTATTTGCAGTTTTCTCTCATATTTGTCGAACTTTCTCGAACTTTATTATTAAACGACATTTACAACATTGAATGATAATTTTTTTTTCAACGTCACGCTGTGGACCGATAAAACTGTCATTGCCCCATAACACTCGAAAATTGTGCGTCACGAACACTCTAGATTTTTCGTCATCTAATAATAAAATGAAAATTTACTCATTGCTGTCTCGAATCAATGTTTGGCAAGAGAAATAGAAACGTCGGAAAGCCCCGACACGAGACGGACAGAGTCGTGATGAAATAGCGGAGATCTTAAGTAATCGCTGTCGAGTATCAATTAAATGAGAGAAGACAAGAGACGGCGTAGAACCGTCACAGAGTGTAGAACCACAAAGTGATTATTATTTAAGATCGGGAAGAATTTCCGCATCGTTTTCATAAGGCACACAATCAACTTTCGTGATTTGCTATTCACTCGTGTCGATTTTTTTACCTTTGGAAAGGATCCAAGCGAGTTCGTCCTCTAAAGGAGGATTCTCCACGTCGAATTCTTTGATGAGGTCCTTCGAGTACACAGGATCGTCGTATTCCTGGCCGGGCCACGAGGAGGCGACTTGTCGCATCGCCGCTCGAATCCCCGAAGCGTTCGAGTAATAGTGCAGTGTCAACATTTTTATATAAAATCATCACCGATGTACGCGTTAAAATTTATCATGTTTTTTATTTGATATTTTCGTTCGCGTTGTTAACATTTTTTATTAACGAAAACTTGCTTAATCCCGTTTTATTCCACGATTCTTTTCATTATGATTATATGATTGATTTATTAAAAAAAAACGTATGTTCACTAACTCCGATCATTACGCTGCGATTCACGGTGTTCTTGTCTCTTTATTTCACTATTGCTCCGTAACCATCGCAATAGAAAGATCTTTGCATTTGATGACCGTCGAAATACATGGATCTTCTGATCCTTCGCGTAAAGACTCTCGAAACTTTGATCATTATTTATAGGATCACCGATATCATAGTAATACCACGGCGCATCGAAAGCTGGCGTTTAAATGTGAGTTCGGAGGCGGTGATGTCGAAGAAACGAGAGACTCGCTCGATAGAAATAGAGCTGCCGTGCAGTTTAGCGTGATGCCGGGAAAGACTGTCCAAAACTTCCTGAACACCAAGGTTGGTCGACTGTTGAAGCGTTTCGACGTTGTCAAAGTTACCAAGACGCGCAACGAAGCTTGCAGATTGAAAGAAGAATTATTAAAACGAACATTTCAACATTAGCCACCGATGATCGTTTTTGTTTATATCGATTGTTTCCGTTCCGACGTAAGACGCGAGCGATCTTCCAACTCGATTCTTGGCTTCTGGGTTTCGATGCACAAAAAATAACGGACGCTTCGAATGTTCTCTGGCTGGTGGTTTCCTCGGTAACCAAATCAACTGCGCTTTCGCAGTTGGTGCAGTGGATGCAATTGGTGCTCACCGCGGTACGCGTGAGTAATTGCGATAAAGACCGACACGCAAAATTGGACTGAACTCGATCGACCGCATTAATCGATTCGGGTACGAGGATCGCGGGGCTAATTATAAATGAAAACAAATCGGTTACGATTGGTGCCAGCGAGGTGTCGACGAAATATCGCGGGCGCGCACTTCGCGATTGACATCGAGATAGACGAGGCTGTACAACTTTGAGTCCGACATCACTGATGGAATCCGATGATTTTGATTCGCAGCACAGTGGAAACGTCTCTTTCAAAATGCGATCTTTCGACACTGTATATCAAGAGCGAACGGATTGTTTCCACGATAATCGTTGATCTTTACGATATTTTAAAGATTTTGAGCACTTTACGTTTCGGAAACATCTCCGAAATCAATTTAGCGTTTTATAATTTATATACATTTGATTAAATAATCTTTATAAAAAAATGTAACTTTCCAAACAAATATAATTTCTGGAGTATCGATAAAAACTTGGCGTCAAATAACGTCTGGAAAGCTAATGGAAAAAAAATAAAAATAATTGAATTTTTCGTTATAATTTTCGTAATAAACGGGCGGTAATTGAAAAATAAATTACGAGACAAAAAAGTTGAGTAGAGACTGGCACGTGGCAAAAAATAGGGTTGGAACTGAACTGGCAAAGGTTAAGATATTCCATAACGAAAAATATAGAGCCGTTGATCGAATTCTTTGGAATTCCATTGGAAAGCAATATAAATGAATTGAGTCCTTTGGGAAGCACACGTGTGGAACTGTTAGAATTTTTATTTATTCTCATGAGATACGCGCACGGAACTTGGTGCAATTTGCACTCAACGAAGATCCAAGGTTGCCGAGTGCATTACGAATATGTAACATACATCTCGTATTTTTTTTGTATACATATGTACAGTATATACAGCAAGACCTTCACTCTACGGTTTTCGATTGTTTTATATTCATCGCAACGCCATATTCATTCGTTTATCTTTTTTCTCGTTTTGATTATGTCGCTTTGGATTTAGTCTAAGTATGATAAAACCCGGAAACGAGAGACCAGAGTCCGGCATCGTAGCCAACGAACCGAATGACTGGCCCGTCCGTAACTCTCATCTGCGTTGGGTCGACGATGCGTGCGGCTTCTTTCCAAAACAGCTTTTCGCATTTCGTTCGCCGTCGTCGCCGTCGTCATCGTCGACCGTTGAGCCAAGAATAACGCCAGTCGAAACGCTCGAATGTGTTGCTTGCCAAGAAAAAAGCTTCTCGCAATGTACGGAGCTTCCCTACCACCGTTAATCCTCCAATCTCTCCCGCCACTGTTCAGTTCATTGCGAGAGGCACCGTTTTGCTTTTGGAAAAAAACATTTTAGTTTCGTGTTTGAATAAACGTTAATTTTGTATAAACCAAGCTCGCGATGTGTAAAACTTAAACGCTCGAGCAATCAATATTTATCCTTTCGCTCGGTAACTCGGGATACGAACCCAAAGATTGTATGGTACATTACCGGCTTCGTCACTTTATCCGACACGGTTAACAAAGAAATCTCAAGTCACTTCGTATCGTTGGCAACCTGAATTACCAACGATCTGTTATATCTACAAAAACGTATGCATGGGACTTCTCGATTGGATGTAACGAATTAAATTCATATTTCAATGCATTAATTACACCGCATTCAGTGGTAGTTAATTAATTAATTACGATAATTTTGTAACGATTGCAATCAGGTTGATCGTTTAGCATTTGAACAATACTAATTAATTAGCGAATTAATTTGCGATAATCAAGAGATGCAGTAGCGCCCCGACGCCAAGTGTTTTAAAGAAAAAGTCTGCGCGGCAATGTCGAGTAGTGCCGTGTCTTTAGAGCCAATATCGTGCCCCTCAGTTTCACCGTTTTTTTTCTCAGAAAGGAGACATTGGATCGAAATTCTAATGACACTTTCATAATATGAATCGAATGCAAGCTTCAAAATGAGCCTGAAATAAAATATTATTGTACGCGATATTCATGTATACGACAAATGAAAACTGTGAAATATTCATTTGAACCGGAAGAAAAATAATCGGCTCGATTACACAAATGCCGCGGCAACGCAGTCGAGAGTATTAATTTTATGAGTTATCTTCGCGAACCATGGCAAACCAAAAGAATTGAACCAGTAGCGCTAACGAAAAAACGATGAAGGAGGAAACCCTAAAAAGTCTTTAGCGTGTGTTTGGCATGGTTTCATTGCCAGTTGCATATGGCATACGCCATCGGAGCGATTGTATTAAAATCTGCTTCAAACTAATTGCAATTACATTTTCTGTCCTCTCAATCGATTTTCATGTAGAATCACGACGCGAATAATTAAATTCGTTGAGCGGCCGAATGTCCGTAATGCACTATATATATGTCTACCGTAGCTTTTGCAATCTATGTAATCAATACTCTGTTGAATGGAACAAGAATCCAATTATCGTATCTTATAGATGTCACAATTACATGGTGTTCATTTCGCATACGTTCGGGAAAACTAAAAAAAATTGTAAACACTTGTCTTGATGGTATGAAAATCTGAAAAAATTCATGCAACGTAAAGGTACTGAAAATATTAATTTTCCATAATAATAATTGCAAAAAGTTATTAACAAATTGATGAAAAAAAAATTGATTAACGAATCTCCCGGAAACTGAACTTTTTTTTTTTATGAAACCGATTTGTCAATTTTTTTGAATACGTATGATTTTTTTCAGATTTTTAATTTGACTTTGACTTTTATGTATTGCCACACATTTCTTCCATATAAAAAAAATGGAATATGAATTTAAAAATCTGAAAGAAATTCATACGTATTCATAAAAATTAACGAACCTTTTTTTTTTAATAAAAAAAAAAAAAAAATTTTTCAAGTTGGATTTCCGGGAAATTCGTTGAACAACTTTTCTTTTCATCAACTTTTAAATAACATTTTAGAATTAGTATTATGCAAAATTAATTTTTTTTGTACCTTTAATGTGGACGAATTTTTTGGGAGTTTTATATACCGTAGGATGTCGTGTGTCTATCCACGCGCATGGACAAAAAACTAACGCTGGCGATGATAAGGCTGCGATCGTAACCGAAGCCGACTCTTCAAAGACGCCACGCGCTCGACATCAGATCGATAATATCCATTTCCACTGTGCCAACACATATGCCCACGCGTTCAAAGGAAATGGCCGCCGCTCGGTTGGCAAAGGCCTCAAGCTATCGGATTCGGTTCGGCGACTGGATAACCGGAGCGTTATCCAATGATCGCCGCGTGAAATTCATCTCGTTAGTTGGTCACGTCGAAAATGCTTCGAATATCGAGAAGAAACGAAAAAATAAGACACAATAGTCCCATTAATGGTCGAAGGGAAAATGAAGTTTTGCTTTCCATCAATGCGTATTGGCAGACGTTGGTTTCTCCGAGAGGGTAAAGAGTACATAAAAAACACCGTTTTTTATTCTGTTTGTACAAAACGACGGGAGACGATCGATCGTTGGCGTGTATTAAATTATAGTAAAGTACGTTGTCGCTAATGTATTCCCTCGATGCCGGCTAATCGATAGTGGCTATTATCGCGATTAGTATTACGCAACGATCCGAAATGCCTGGGGGCGCGATACAACGTTAGCGTTGGCTCGTTTCTTCTCTCGCACTGATAATCCAATCACCCGCGGGCGACGCACGAAATAACGATACGTAGTATGTAGTCGGACAGAAATGAGTTGTAGGGGAAAAAATAAAAGCAGGAAATGAAAAATGTTTAATGTATGAAAACACGATGAATGTAATCAGAGAAAAAAAGACAGAACGCGAGTGTCCACCAGGGAAGCGGAAAGATTTTGTGGATGAGAAAATCATGGAAAATTGAAACGGTGATCGATGGTTTCCGGTAAATCAACGAAACTGACACCCGTACAGCTGAGTAATAATTTTACACAGTAGCATAATGCTAATTCCCGAGCACTTTCTGTATGCAAGTAGTGTCAAACATTCAACGATTGTACGTGATTGGATTTCCCACTTAAATTGATTCTGTTTATCTGCTTAATACGATTGTCGGAAAAAAACATCTATTTCTTTCCAATTTCTTTTTTTAAACAAGTGCATGACAAATAATTCAAATAATGAGCTCAACATTGGTTTAGCTATTACTATATATTAGCTGATACATCGACGACTTGAATTGAATTGCGACGTTTGCATTTGGTGAAAATTGTGCCAATCGAAAATTGTACATTACCCACGCGGAAATGCATAGGCATTACGTATGATCAGAGACAAGTTTGCAATATGTGATAGTTCGATCGTGTTGGAGTGAAGAGGATACCGGAGGGTTGGTAGACAGTCTATGTTTAGAACATTCCGAGATCAAGATCCGAGTCTGGAGTTAGAATTCATGAGGCATCTAAATTTAGAAAGCCCGCCTGGTGTAGGTCAGGGTTGCTGCAGCGTAGGTTTCGGTTCCGTTGCCACTTGAGTTTAGACTGGTGGGCGCGGTCGATAATTTTTCTACCTCTCACCCACGTATTTAATCGAAAACTGTTGTAACGCTAGCGCGTGCGTTGCTTTTTTTTTTCACGGAATTAGAAATTCAGACGTAAAGAGAACGAAAATTTGTTATCCCGTCTGAATCTTTTTGAATTGTTAACGAAACACGTGTCGACGTCAAGTGACTTGGATTTAAACGAAAATATAAGAGAATAAGGATCATCGGTAGAGCACCAGAGCGCGTAAAACATCGAGATTGCATTTTTTAATCCGCCGATATAATCGATGTGGGTCATGGTCATGGGTAGCCCTATCGATCGTGCACCCTCCGCGAGGCGGTGTATCCATCACCCATTCAGTCAACAGGAATCGGGTGCACCGAGTCGCGTCGATAAGTCGGGACTCCCGAGTTGCTTTTAACGCGTCTTGTATAAGTACGTATATAGAGTGCTCTTTTTTATTTAATTTTTTTTCTCTTTCTCTACCATCCGCTAGTATATATATCGAGGTCATCCTTATAGATATCATCGATTATTACCTACGGCTTCTGGTGGAACGAGCAAACTAATGGAAATCCTTTGCACGCGTATCGCAATAAAGCTTTATTTATATTCAAGAAAAACAATTTTATCTTCCAATAAGTTTCAGTTTCGTCAATCTTATCGAGTGAAAATAACGACTCGAGTGAAATCGGCTTTTCACAAATGTTGTAAAAGTAGAGAATATGAGATGAACGATATTTGATAGGCATTCTCAAGAATTGTCAATGCAATCGTTGATAACACGTAGAATCCCCGCTTGTGCGTATTGCAATATTTTGACGTCGTCTTGTATTTTTCGATAAAATGTAGTAAAGCATAAAACTTGTTGACGCTCAGCTGAATAACTAGGCTTTATTTTCTCGAGTTTTACGGAAAGCCGAAGCTTTTACTATTCCCTCGGAGGTTTTCAATTACTGCACATTAGAAGATCTCGAGGGTCAAAAATTGTTTCTCAACGGGAATTTTTATCGCGGAATGCAAGACGGTTCCGTTTGCGTGGAAATACGAAAAGCTGCTGGAAGGAATAGGAATGTAGGAATAGGGTGAAGGACAAGTACAAGGGTATTAGAGGAAATGGGACATTACCGGAAACCGCGTTCCAGAAAATCGCAGTAAACTTCCCAGTTATATCCAATCTATAAGTCTTGAATAATCTATGCTTTGCGGCTGTCTAATGAATATAAATACGTTATATTTTCCGCAATCAGAAAAACAAGTTCTGTTATTGAACATAAATGTTTTTTTTTTGTATTTGTTTTTGTTCCCTAATTCGGAATTCATGACGAACAGTAAACCGATTGTTACGAGAATAAGTATAGCAATTGACAACATTTAAAGAGTTCATCATTCACTTCCGTTGTTTACAAATCAACGCGTTTTCATTTTAATTTGTGTCTGAGTACTGCATATTCCATCAAAATAACGTTGTCACATCGTGAATTGACAAACAGTAGGTACTCAAAAGAGTACGACAACCGTTTTTATAATAATGTCAGATAAATTTTGTTACTCACCAAGATCGGAGAGTGAGACTTTTTCCAAGAAGGGATCGACCACTGGCAGCTGAAAGTAAAGATCGAATTAGAGATCATATATTTGCTAATACCACGGGTAAAAAAATTATTGCATTTATGCTTTTTACTTTCGGAAAATGGGACTTTCTGAAAATCAAATAATCCGATCGAAATGTTACTTTAGGATTATTACTATCGTCTCTTTGAAACATCGATATCGCGTAACGAAAAAAATTTACTACAACAACTGTATACCAATGCTTTTTTCAGCAATGTTCTGGGACTGAAGTTTTGGCGTTTCTTGACGTTAGTAGCTATTTTGGCGCACCACTGCGCCAATAGGCCGGCAGTCGAGCCGGAAGTTGGTGTCGATTGGACCGACACCTCGGTACCGTTGGACGAGTTCTTTCCCGCACTTCCGGCCCCACCGGGTCCATTGCTCTGATCACTGCCCTGTCGTCTAAAAAGCATCCTCCCTGACACGATTCCACTTACACTTATCTTTGGTCGCAGGTCAACGCTCGAGAACGCACTTTAACGTAATTCGATTTATAGCCTCATTCAATACAAATTTCAAAACCAGCGATAGTAGCAGATAGTAGTAGTAGCAGTCCCTCCAATCTTAATCGATTGTCGATAAATATTGTCGTTTCTTATTTATATACGTCTTTACAAAAACACATCGAAATTAAAGCGTATCGGTTGAATTTTATCAAATTATATCGAGAAAATAAGTTTTATAGATTTTCCCGCAGTCAATGTTTGCAATTTCACCGTTAAGGTCTTCAGAGGTCAATAGACCTTTAACTGTTGTCCGATCAACACGTTTTCGTCTTCGCTTTAGCCTCAATCATCATCGGAGACTCGAGTCGCGGATAAAAAATAATTGCACATTGATATCAACAGGCAACGTATGAAACACATGGCGATGTTCCACGATGGCGATGATGACGATGGTAATTTGTCTCAGCTACACAATGACTTGTGCATATCTCTTGAGATTCGTAGAAGTAACGAATTTCGTCGTCTAACGGCGCACTTTGACGAGTATTCGATCTTTCCGGTGTCTCGACGACTCATAAATCACTGTAACGATGTTATTCGTTTGTTTTTCTTTTGCTCGAACAAAATTCCGCACAAACGATCGGTCAATCTGAAGGACGAGTATAAATATGATGTATCAATAGCTGTAGCAGTGAAAATCAAGTGGTGCAATGATTGAACGAGGCGAAGACGATTATCGAAACGAAGGACACGATGGGAGGAGAGGGAAGAGTGACAGTGAAATGATCATCAACGAGACTAGAAGAAGTCGTTGACTGATCGATAGGCAGGATCGGACACGCGCGAATAGATCGATATCCTCAGGGGTACACGGAAGGCTTGATACGAAAGCTTTGCGAATACGAAACATGAAAGACGTATATTTTTATAACTTACGATAAACACCACCGCAACGCAGAAGAATACGAATGAGCGGGAGGGTCGTCGTCGTGTGCGAATTGAGATTAAAATAAATTAAGTCGCCCGACAAACAACATTCCTCAGGGATGACTCTAAAGTACCCAGAGGCTGAACGGGATGGGCGAATCGTGATCTTATCATTCGGAAACTTTCCTCTCTTGTATTGAATATTCGTTTTTCAAGCTCTTTGTTTTTTAGCAACAGTAGCAGCAGCAGCAACAGAGATGTATTTGTAGGAGTTGCAATAAAAATTTATTACTTTTTCGATGACAAAGACTTTTTGTTTTTTTTTTTTTTTCGATACTATCGATAAATAAATATATAGTTGAGGCGCTAAAGGAGGTTTGAAATAGCTTTGGGGTGTGAAGTGGCAGCGAAAGTTGTCGGTGGGCCAGCGGCGGCGAGCACCAACTGGTATGCTCGGTCCAAAGCACGCGAGCAAATGTACGTCGACAAATCAAGTCGATTCTCGCCATATCAAGGTCGAGTTTAATAGTCATCGGGCAAATAGGTCTCGTAAAGTTTGGCTTGGCATTTCCGATTCGTAAATTTCAAGTTGTAAAACGAACGAAAACAGCGCCTGAAGGAAGGCGAGTTTTATATGTACATATGTATGTGTATATAATATAAAATATATGTTTATCATCACTACGAATTCAGTTTCGAACGAAGAGGAGTTGGACCGGCGGGAATTTTATTTTTGATCGCAACGCGTGTGACCTCGAGATTCTCTCTCTCTCTCTCTCTCTTGAAGGCGATCAATGTTTATCACTTATACTTGTTGATCGGTCGGATTCGTTGACACATTTTCTTTTTATTGCACGCAATTTTCATTTACATACGTGCAAATATTCGGTACATAATTTTTTTCGATTAAATCGAAACTTTTGTGAGCGATTTCAGGGAATTTTATATTCTTAGGCTCAGTCGCCGAATATTGAAATGATAAATGTGCGTTCGATCCAACTAATTGTAAGTTGAACATTTTTTTGTAAATTAATACAAAAGTGTCGCGATACTTTTCAACAAAATCCGTTTGAAAATAAAATATATCGAATAATATAATATTGATTTAGGAATTGAGACGATCTCATCACCCGATACATCGATACTTTCATCTATGGTCTATAATTTCAAGGCCTTGCGAAATTGTAAAAAAAAAGGACGTGGCATAAAATTGCTCATTGGCTCAGAGCCACAATTGTAAGAAGGCGTAACGTGGAAAAAAGCGAGTGGGGGTACATAAACGGCGTAAACATTGCTTACGTATACTCTATAATACCAAAGGATGTTTACACGATGGCAAAGCGGCGTATCGCGGTCTGTCTTCGTGGAGCTCCTGCGCGCTGTATCTCGCTGTCGCACATTCCCGTCTTAACTGCAGTTTCGCGGGTCGCGGAAAATCTGTCAAGGGTTACGCGGAAACTCGCGTTAGAAATATTAATAACCCGAGGAGAGCAATAAAGTTGTAATGTCTCGTCTCTGTAGTCGCGTAGAACATGAAGTCGTCGAGAAAACCTCAACTTACTCCGATATTAACCCGAGAATGGACTCGGGTTTTTTTCTTCTCGATATCGCGCTGCTATGTTGGTATCTAATTTTAAACAGCGACGACGAGAACGATAAATCAAAGCATAGCTCACTGTGTTTTGCTCATCGAACGAGAGACGAGAACTAACAGAGAAAAAAACATCAAAGTCAAACGATAGATGAAAATAAAGAAAAAAAAAACAATAGCTCATTTATAGGGAAATCATGTTATTGTTACGATGTACCGGGTGCGTTCGTCGATCGATTGACTATATTGCGGAGCTCGTTTACGACATTAATATACGCGTTTCTCCGCGGTCGGTACCCGGAGTTTCGCGCCTCACGATCACCTTGCAAAACCGGACGGCAATCGTTTTGCATCTTTTTATCCTATTTCAGTCCTGAAAATCTCGCCGCGCCGTTCGATCGCAAGACTCACATTGTATTTTTTATCCTTCATTTATTAATCATTCATCTGGAATCCGGTAACTCGCAGTATACAAACAAATATAGTATTTCCGATGATAAAGCATGGGATGCGTATCAACCGGTTTATCGTTTTCTATACGCGAAGCTCGAATTAAACAATTTTCAGGGTACGCAGTTTTTTCATAATTTACACTTTGTTATTAAAATATTAATGAAAAGAACAAAATGTATATAAATAATAGTGCGTAGTGTGATGTTCTCGTTTAGCACGGTGGGGTTTACTCGTCAGATGTTCGGTGACCCAATTTTCGTACGTAACGGATCGATAGGGAAGTTTATCATATTTAATTGAAGCGTCAGAACTTGAATTATGCTGGAAAACTCGGAAAATAATTTAATGACTATTAGCAATTCTCTTTTGTATGCTTGATTAACAGGTACATCGAAACTGTAATTTATTTGTTAAAAAAATGCGAAATATTATATTCTCCGAAAGTGAAGTTTTTCGCTGATACAAAGTAACTAATACTGCTTTAATGTCGGAGTCCATTAGCAGTCCAATCTAAGAAGCTTCCGGCCTTTTGGTTTACGAGTTTAAATTGACTGGATTTGAAGCCTTATTATTCTGATTTCTTTTTTTTTTCACCGTTAAACAACTTTATATTCATTCCCAACGACTAGTTACAGTAATCGTAAGAACGGATCGTACTCGCGAGATTCATCAAGCATCTTTCCCCCCTCTCCCCCTTGTGGTCTTGGCGGGGCTGTCTTTGTCTCGGCGACTAGCGAGGTGACGTTTCCTATGCTGCGGTGTCTCGCTCCGGCGCTTTATTTCATTCGTGACGGGAATGGTAAAAAGACGAATGTACGAGACTTGACCCACGCGATATTACAATGGCAAACGAGACTTAATAAATATACGTAGGCGGTAAAGAGTAAGTGAAGACTCACGGATGCGACTGCGCACACATTACGTCTCTGTGTTTCGAGTATACAATGCTTAATCAGACAAAACGGAAAAAAATGAAAGACTCTTGTGAAATAGTTTTTATCGAAATCCCATTGTAGCCTTTGTAAATTTGCTGCATCGAAAATATCTTTAAAAAGGTTCAAGTATCCGTAAGTGGAAGCTTTTCGAGATCGCGCGACAGGTGTTCCCGTATCGCGAGCTGTTTGTATAAATAATGTATCGAATTATTACACGCTTTCAACACGCCTCAACGTACGAGGAAATTTCGACGCTGCAGATTAGACAAATCATCTTTGAAATAAATAAATTCTGTTGAAACTATCCTAAAGTAAATTATATCGTGCCTGTACGATAACACTTAAACGTAACTACGAGTGCTCTCGGAGAAAATAGATATGTAAAGGAACTCGACCGATTCGCAGCGCAGTTCGGCAAACGTTAAATCGACGAATTCTATTAATAATTTAATCGGCGAGATTTTTGGCGGGTATTCAAGCGAAACAGGTCACTGAGATCCTTTGCCAGGTGTCTGAGCGAAATCGGCACCTTGTATACACTGTTATAATGAATATAAGAGACAACAAGATAAGGGAGCAGAAAACGTTAATTTTACAGTATAATGATTTTCTCAAAAGCCCTTATATTTTTAAAACTTTGACGATGGGAAAATCTAAAGACGGGGGGGATAGAGGGTTATTCGAGTTGCGAAAATGTTTCAACATGGAATGTGTGCAAAAAGAAACTAAAAAAAATGAATACGCTATTACTTCGTCACCAATTTAACAAAAATGAAAGAACTGTCATCTATGACGACAATTTTTTGAATTGTCTTGAAGGGGTTATATCACAGAAGCCGGCGCCTATTTTTTTGTCTATGTATGCTACGATCCTTTGATAAAAGGCTTTCGGTAGTATCGTTATTCAACTCATTTTGCTTCTCTGTTGAAAACAAAAATGACCGTTCGTTATCTCTCGTCTTTTGCCTTAGCGGGCCGTCCGAGGTAAAAAAAATGAAAACATCACGTTATCAAATGTGCCGGAAGAATAATAAAAATATGTAATCGAAGGCAACAAAATATTATTTAAAAAATGTTTAGCCCACTCGTCTTCGGGATGCCCGAACGATAATTGCAATTTAAAACTCGTCGCGAAAAATGACGCAGTCGATGACATTAAGGAATGATTCCGTAAATCTTTGGCAATATTTCTTTTTCCGCGTGTCCGGACTGTACATTATACCGTTTATTTATTATATTTTATGAATAGTATATTTTATGCAAGTCGTAAGATTCGTGTCGAAAAAAAAAGTTTGAATTTCATTGGTTTGGGGAAAAACAACCTGTTGACGTTATCCGAAAGAATTGTCATAAAATAAGGATCTGTCTCAATATATTTAGGAAGAGATGGACCATGGAGGCAATAATATAAGCGCTCTCCTAATGCGCGCGCGTTAGCGCAATTCGCGATTTACTGTTTTCGTCAGTATTTTCATTTTTGTTTTGTTCAATCTTTTGACTATTCACTCGCATCTGCTATTTTTCGTTAGCTTTCGCATCGGCGACGATGATAAACGCTGAAAGTAACGAGCAGTCCAGAGTCGAAGGCCGGTCAGAAGGATCGGCAAACCAAAGTGTTTTCCGACAAGTCGAATATTACGCGAGTCCTCATCGAACCGCTCCAAAAGTACAAGGTTCGTGTGTACTTTTTTGTCATAGATATAACCGACGGTATCTCGCTACTATCGCGTTATCTCACGAGACATTGTAGCATTAGTTGTACAGTTGATATTTAACTATGCAAATAAAGCGACGAGTCCAACGTTTAAGGCACGGAGATTAGCCGCGCGAAGTACGCGCGGCACGCCCAGCAGTGAGAGATGAGTATCAGCGACCTTCGCATTTCGGAATCCCCGAAGGAATAATTAGCAAGAAACGGTGTTGCGATAAGGATACGACGATCTCGCGCACCGACAACTGCGCTGTATTTGTCTATGAAAATTTCGAACGAATTACCCACATTGCTTCTCTTGAAATCTCGAAGTTCGAGAGGCAACGAGCGGGAGAATCGTACATCGAAGAATCACGATGATAGCCAAGAATAATTGTTCTTGGATTATCCGTGGTTACGTGATGCAATCGTCGAGTGAATTGTGGAACAAATCGATAGAACAATCGTACGAAACATTCAGTTTATACTTTCGTCATTTTTCTTCGCGATGGCATTACATGACGTGCACGTTTACTTTTTTTACAGTCGAAAATAATTTGCGTCCTTGAAATCATTCGACGATTATCAAATGCACGATGCAACCATCGACCAAACATTGCTAACGATTATCAGAGCTAAAAGTTATTTGTCCCGTTAATTGTACAACGATTATGTTGTTCCTAACGGCATAGATAATATAATTATCTTTCGAAATGCCTATCATTCGTTATTATTCGAGTTAAACATTTCGAAAATGGTAGCATAACAAATGGTAATGATAACAAGCACTTTGGCTGTTCAAAATTGGCTGTTTTTCTGCTTGATTTTGAATCGTATTTGCACTGAGTTACGCGGATAAAGATAGTAATTCGCTAATGGAAATTGTCACAATTTGACAATTTAATTTTCTTAATTATTGTTTTCGTCAAATATTGTAGAGTCGATTTATGCAGTTCGATAATTATCGAGATATTTCCTATAATTTACATGATCGAGTGACCGAGCAAATACTGTAAATTACGAATTGCACGAGCATCGATTATAGAGATGGTGAGTAAGTTTGAATAATTTTAGTATCGAATAATACGACTGATGGCAAGTAATTTTTTCAATTCCGATAGTGCCTGTTTTTTTTCTCATCGGTATTTCGTCATTAGTCGTGAGGTATATTAAGTTTGAGACATTCCAGGGTACCAAGGCAATCTCGGGTACATCGGGCGACGATCAATATTTCGATCTTTCTGCAAATCTTCAATATTTCACAAAACGTTTTCGGAAAACGTTAAATTATTCTATTTTGTAAAATAAATGCTTTTCACTGTTTATTTTTGGCGTGGAATGGAGGAACATTTAAGTAGGCCTAGCGTTCAGCGGTACTCAACACCCTCAAATGTGACAATTCAGAAAGATATTTCGAAAACTTCTCGATGAGATAAAAATTTAAAAAAAATCATGCATATAGAAGATGCTGAAAAAATTAATTTTCCATAAAAACAATTTTAAAATGTTATTATCAAATAGATGGAAAGAAAAATTCTTCAGATAATTATCCGTCAACCTAATTTTTTTCCAGATGAAAATAATACGTCAGATTTTCTGAAAAAAAAAAAAAAAAAAACACGCGTAATCATCAAAATTAACATACGATTTTCACCTGAAAAGAAAGTTAGGTTGACAGATCATTGGTTGAAAAATATTTTTTTCACCTATTTGTTAATAACATTTTGAAATTAATTTTATGCGAAATAAATCTTTTCAGCACCTTCTGTATCATGATTTTTTAAAGATTTTTATCTCATGGAGAAGTGTTCGATAGCGAGGATAGCTTTAAAGTTGAATGAATCAGCCTTCGGTGTCTTAATCGCGAGTGACGTTGCATGGGACATCGTCTCCGCGTGTACACATTTCCGTGTCTCTAACATTACGCGGAATAAATTCTGTCTGGCGGTAGTCTTCGTCTTACTCGTTATTTCCCACAGCCTCGAGATACAATTTGTCGCCCGTTGATTTCAATACAACAGCGCGTTACAAACAATGTATGTGCGCTCTGGCATTGGTATAAAACACGCGGACAGATAGTTGAACGCAAACATGGAAAAGTCTCGAGAGAAACACATTTGCAGCTTGAATGAAATGAAAATTGCACTGAGAGTGCAACACAACGGCGGTGAACAACAGAGGCGGAGTCTAAAAACTAATCGACCGTACGCATGACGACGTGTGCGGATCGATTAACGCTGTAATTGAACATCGATATAGCCCGGAAAAATTTTATTGAAAAAAAAAAAGATGTTCATTAGCTCGACTAGAAAAAACGTGTGTTGTGATAAGTGAACATCGAAAGATGAGACGTAACAACCATAAAATTGAAACCACAATAAAAAATGTTGAATTATTGACAAAGAAATAACGAATTATCGATTATGGCAAAAACTTAATTATTCCTGACACTATCTGAAAAAATAATGATTGCACAATGTAATGACATTGTGAAGATTTCATTGATAAAATGTGTGTAAACTGCGCATAAACGGAGATGTGGGTGATTATCAAAAACAGTATCGTTTTAAAAGGGACTATCATAGCGCAGTTTAAAGGATATTGAAAAAATCAATAAAAAAAATTAAGCCTTTAAAAAGAAAAATGTCAACGGAAGACTCTCAAATTCTAAATCTCGTCTAAAAACTTGTCAAGAAATAGTAAGATATCAGAATTAAACAAAAGAATGCCAAGAATCCGAGACAAAAAGTAACGACTCGGCGAAGCCAAGTCTGCGCGAACCGCCGATAGAGCAGCAGGTGTCCGAGAGATATATAATAACATTTGGAATTTCCCGGCTTTCGCCGGTAATGTCACGATGGCGCAATGTCTACAAGAATTATGTGAGCGGCGTGAACAATGACGAAATGATATCGAAGATGATATTGATATATTTCTGCATCGATCCCGTTCTGAACGGTACACATAACTCACGTCACTGAACCGTTACCGAGGCATGACAAGGATTGCCGATACAGCCGTTTTCGCGATGAGGTCGACGTGCGTTATATAGCAATATATAGTCGCACATGCACACCCGGCGAGTATAATTATGTTGAGTGTTTTGGTGTTATGCACGTATTCGGGTTTACAGTCTCGCGAGGATCGAATGAACGCGGTCAGCTGATGGGTACGCCGTATTACTGCTACATAAAACAGCAACGATAACGACGGCGGCGACGACGATGAGGAGGCATGACCCTGAAGCGCGACACGCGGCTCGCGGAGTACTGGATCGCGAGATGGTACTGGCCACTGGGACAGCCAGCAAACGAGCCGAGCCACGTATCCACGTAGTGGAGTAGCGCAGCAGCAGCAGCAGCAGTAGCAGCAACAGCGAGTTTAGACGCATCGGCTATGAGCGCCGTGCGGAAGGAGAAGAAGAAAGCACGAGAGCGATGAGTAGAATGGGGGAAAGATGGTAATAGCACATTGAGGCAACGGGAAGAGAAGAGGGAAACGAAGAGCTGAAGCGAAACCATCGACAAGAGTCAGCTGTTCGCGGCGTCGGCGTGGTACGGTGAACCGTCAACTCCAAACTTTAAACGCTGAGAGCTCGAAGCCTTTGACCGACATTTTCATTGTCAAGAATTTATACCAAAGACGGTGAAATTAAATCCGAAAGAGAATATGAAATGATCTAAGATTGACGTTACCAAGAGATTGACCAAATAGTTGCAATGCTCTATAATTAATAATCACGACTCGGCAATAGAATTCACCGGAACACTCGGAAATAAAAAGTTTCGCGGAACGCAACGAAAGGCAAAATTTAACAATGTATATCGATGAATCCTTCCGAAAAATTGAAGAAATATATGTTAGGAGCAAAAAGTAATTCGATATCGCGCGGACACGACGATAATACAAGATTCGACCTCAACTTGAAATCTTGTTTTCGATGCATCGACGAGTTATATAGAATGTACCAGTCGTAGTGTATACTGTGTATGGGGATATGACGGAATATATAAAGCGCGATAAAGACGCCTCGGCGACGCGTAGAATCGAACGAACAAACAAGTTTCAATATTATCTCTGCCGAGCCTTATGAGAAACGGAGCCGCGAAGCGAACGGCCGGAGCACATGGTCGATTCAACAGAATTTATTTTCTCAGTTATGTTTTTCTTTTCTTTGTTTACGTTAACAGAAAGAATGAACGATTGTATTAAATTGTAACGTTTCGTACGGTATCAAGAACGCGCGTAAATACCTAAGTGCAGCGCGTCACGAGCTTTTTTTAACACAGCGAACTGATAAAAAAAAAAAGTAATTACGCGATGCGTTTGCACACCATGAATAATGTACACGAACTCGAGGACAAAGTCGAAAAAAACGAAAATGAGTCATCTTTCCTAAGTTTACGGACTCATTCGGACACAATTTCTAATTTAAACTCATCGTATAACGTGTAATAATTACATTTAAAGAAGTTTTGCGGAAAGAAGATAAAGAGTTTGTAAAGGGTACGGTAGACGTTAAGAATTATGGAGTGACGAACAGAGTTGATTATGACGCGAACGATACGAGTTTGTGTCTCGGAGAAGTCTGTTTCTCTGATTAAAAGTAACGAGAATAATAATACCGGTCAGCGGGCTAACTTTCCGAAAACCCCTGCCATTTTGGTCATTTGGTCATTGCCAAAAAATCTAATATAAATTTCGATCAATTCCATTAACTACCAAAAC
This sequence comes from Cryptus viduatorius, assembly GCA_964006125.1. Taxonomy (NCBI): domain Eukaryota; kingdom Metazoa; phylum Arthropoda; class Insecta; order Hymenoptera; family Ichneumonidae; genus Cryptus; species Cryptus viduatorius. The sequence goes on along the minus strand of OZ023223.1, from coordinate 263,686 downwards.
TGCTTTCACGCTTATTTCCTAGGAGCAGCCGAAACTGCTCCAATAACACTCGTGGCATCGAAAATACGTGTATTTTGCACGTAAAATTGTTGCTTCGCTCTAAGCATTGTAGGTGACGAGAGCGAAGAGTTGCGAGCGAACGTTACGATGTTGATTTCTATGAAGCTACAGTTGTGTAATTTTCCATTTCATCGCTGCCAAATCGAGCTCTCTATAGCGGATGGTTTCGGAGTAAATTAGATCGTGTTTTTTTTTTCCACGGGGAAGAAAATAAATGACTCAACGAACGATAACGATAATGACAGTCTATTATTTATATTTCCGTCTCATTCGTCGTGGTGAAATTACACTCGACTATTCATCAAAGACACAGATGAAAGGACATCGAAATGACAAAATTCTTCATCATAATTATTTAAAAATTCACGTATTATCAATGATATTGCTAATTTAAAAAAAAATTATTTTCAATTATCTCTTTTCGCTTTAAAATTTGTGATTTTTTCGTCTCGAAGTACCACCGAAAGACAAACGAGTCACGTATGAATACTTATCGATTGATGGTAATTTAAATTTTTTCGATCCAAGATTGAAAAAAAAAGGAATTACACTGGATATTTGCCATCGGGAGGTTTGTCGGGTTGACGTTTGTCGCAACGAAAAGTGCTTTAAGCCAAATGAAAACTTTATGAAAGTGCAGACTTTTCGTAACGATAGTGTGCAGTGGTATTGATAAAAGATTCATAGCATAGCTTTATTGCATGACCAGAGATGGATTGAAAAGAATGCATGTCAGGCAGAAATATTAAGTCAGGTGGAAGTGAAGTGCAGCCTTTGGTGAACGATTCAAGGGTCTGTGCGCATGACACGATCGATTGCATCATGGGAATGCAACGACCCGCTTCGTTCCAGTGCCCTTAAATTGCTTATGACCCCACGCTTGTCCGTGAATAACGTCGAGGGCGATTTTTAATCACGCGCAAACGTAAATGCAAAGATAATGACGAATCTAACAGCCCAACGCTATGGGAAATTAACAATTGTGCTGAAATATCGACGAGCTTTAATATCATCGATCGATCATTAAAAAAAAAAATGTATCTCTCATAGACAATCAAACGCTTAAAATCGATCGTTTATATTTCATTTTTCTTGAAAATATAAAAATAATACATCATTTTTAAAATGCGAACTTATTAGACGCTTTGAAAATAATCGAAAGATAAGAGGAACATTAATAACTGTTGTACCAACAAAGTTATTGAGTTGCGAAGCAAGGAAAGGCAGAAAACGTGTTTAAAAAAATTAGACTCAGACGCGACTATCGCCGTCGATAAAGCGGATATGATTGTGCCGGATGGTCGGCCATGAGAGCATCTGCAATTTTCCATCGATATTTGTATGCCATACTCGCAGTGGATAAGAAAAGCCACCAGCGATGCAGTCGATGAAGACGAAATCTATCGACTGTCTTACCGAGGAATTGAGAAAATTATAAATAGTCGATAATATATCTACATCTCAATTCTCTAGCAGATTCTCGTTAAAATAATAATAATATATTATAATTACGTTATTTGCCATACCGACATTGATTGGAATGACGATGAAAACGCGATGCATTCTATTTAATTATTTTTCTTGACGAATCATCGAACCGAAAGACAAAGAATCGAACCAACCAACATTTTTATCCGGATATAGTCGGGCAATTATTTATAAATAGGTTTATTTTTTAATAATTAACTCGGCAAAAGTTTTTTTCGATTGCCCATCGCATTTAGCCAGTGTACGTTTTAACCTCTGCATCGAGCTGCATAGCACCCGTCGAATCGATGCAGTTCTCCGGTTGGTATACGTGTACCACCGCGCGTAGTAAGCGGAGCTTTATAAAGTAGTACCTCACCCTCTCCACGGAGAAAAGTTGTTGGGCTCCAACTGCTCGCGCACTAAAATAGCCGCACGTACGAAAATCGCGAGTTCTCCGAAAGTAAAATGCACCTATCGCATTAAGTTGTTAAATAAATTTAATACGAAAGTGTTGATAAAATTTCATCACGTCCGTTGAGAAGAAAATGCGAATTATAGATCGAAACTTACCCCTCGCGCATCGCGGAATAATATTGCCGCGTGTGCCGGATCCAGACACGCGTCCGAAGCTCTGTGGGGTATCGCCGGTGTCCCAAGGGACAATCTTCTCGCTCCAGGATCCAATGAACTTCTCCTGAGCGCTCCTGTAATGATGACAGAAGAAAATTAATCATTTTATTAGCTTTGGCAATTATACACGTATATACATATACTTTTTTATTAGTTGCGCCGAGCGTTTTTATTTTATGGATCGACTCCGTTCGTCACATATATATCGTAATACGACGAGAAATAATTTCAATGGACTCTTTGCGGGTACACGGCGTAGGTAGCCGTGCGCGACGGCTTCGAGCATTAAAGCGAATGGTCATCGTCGGTATTTTCATCGAACGAATTAGTATTTTTCGTTGATCGTTCATTCTGCGATCTTTTAGGCAACTTGCCGCGATCGCACGCGTGGGAGCGCATACCAAAACTTGGAAGGAAAAGAAACAAAACCATGACGTCGTTAACCATGCGGTGCTGATAGATTTTAGGCACGTAGCAACGACCGCATTGGTCACGGATTGCTCTGATCAGCGAGAGTCAAGCTGTATATCGCGTCATTACAAAAAAATTCAACTGATGCTTTTTTTTGTTTTTCAATTCACAACTAATAATGATTAACACGTTCGTTAATATAATGACGAAATGTAATGATGAAAAGAATATTTATCGTTCATGTGAAAATGAATATATTTACCGACAATTTTTCAAGACAAATAACGAAGAGAAGGACCGACGGGAAGTGTATGTAAATAAACTAAGCATTCGGCTCCGGAATCCGGACCGGTGCGCATTGACTTCCAACGTTGAAAAAGCTTCTGCGACCAGTTACTTATTGTTTTGCCTTAATTGCTCTAGTGAAATTGGAATAGCGAGTTGAGGATTACTTTGCTCAAAATTACTCTAAACTACGATCCAAAAGGCACTTCGATATAACGCAGTGTTTCATAAGCGATTTATACCGAAAACCGTTGTGCGTGAAATGATTCCAAGTAACGGTAAAAATATTGCGACCGAACGTTCGTGAGAAAAAATATTGAAAGGAAAGAATTCACGTCGCAGTATCGGCGAGTATATGAAAAATAATTGTTCAAACATTGACGACACGCTAGAATTCGATATCTTTTTCTGCATACTTTAGTCAGCAGCGAACGGATACGCGCTACCGGTGGGGGGAGGGGCTCCAATAAGTCTGGTTACGGTGGAGTGTAAACGAAGATAAAAATCGCTGAACTGCATTCACACCAAGCCCCGGCGTAGTCCGATATGACGCTCGTTTTTATCACCATAGCTGTTTACGAATATCGGGTTTCGGTGTCTTGACGAGAATATCCGAGTAAAGGCTTTTAAAATTCATATCAGTGACCTTGTTAGGGCACTAAGCAATAAGTTGCCCTTTTGTCTGCGCCACCTATCGGATATTTCGAATTGTCAAAAGAGCAAAAAGTATTTCAGTATCAATTAAAGTTTAGCCAATTTCGGCAAGTTGCTCGATCTCAACGTGTTTTTTCACAACTGCGTGGGAAATATACGTTTTTTCGATCCACCTCCACTCGGGTCAACGCGAATGATTTTCGAGACTATCCGCAGTGCGCAACCGTCCCGAAGCTTCGCGATAAAGTAGAGCGAAACCGAAATATGACGTCGCGAGCTGCTGCCCACCACATCCAATTTGATTCATCCAACAAGTCCTCCCGTGTGACAATAATCTCACGAATGTCCTTTCTAATTTCAGCATTTTCGCAATCGCGTATTATATAGCGCCTGAAATATTCGAGTATGTCGCGGTATATTCAATGATACACATATATACAGATGGCTACAGCGCTACGAACATTTACGATTTCTGGCCCGAGAAAGCTAACGAGAGTCCGTTACGATAATACCGAATGGCACTAAACTCTCAGAGTGGAGAGGAAAATAGATGATGACTCAAAAACTCATGACTTTTCCGGACGAATATAAATTATAATTCAAGACGATAGAAGAGTTGCACAAGTTTTTCGGAATTTAATGCGTCCAAATGCGCGAATCAGTGATAAAATAAAATGTTGTACAGAATTAAGAAAGAGTCTCGATTTGAATTTGATTACATGAATTGCATAAGCAATCAAGAGAGGATTCATCACCGTCTATAAGTAGTTACAGATGTGAGGTCAGACAGGCCGATAAGTCAGACATTTTTTCTGATATATTCTATACGTGTGTTGACGTGTTTACGTATGTGCAATTATCGTATTGTACAGCCTAGATTACCGTTTTTTTTCCGCATTGGAATCGTGACTGAACCCGCATTCGCCGGCTTTGGCGAGCATCACGTTTTCCACTATCTACGACGACCCGAACGATATTGAATACACAATTTTTCTTCTTTTTTTTTACGCGCAACTTTTACAACAGCAAACAACATAACATTTATCAGTAAAAAATGAAAAACTGTGGAATGCAAAGAATAAAAAAGAGTCGAAAATAATTTATTTCGTGGAAATTTTACTTGCAAACGAGTTCATCCTGTATACGAGTTGCATTAAAATCTTTATACGAACACATAGACTGTCTGTTCTACAAGTTCTAAATATAGCGGTAACCTTCCACCTAAAAAAAATAATCGTGTTGCGCTTATTCGTTAAATAAGCGTAATTATCGATACACGTGCTATACGTTTCTCTTATTTAAACGCCTTCTCTCTTGTCATTCTTTTTAATTCGAAAGTACTGAATCAATATTTTTCTCATTGCCGTCGGCGAGCAAAAAAAAAAGTGGCATTCGAAGAACATTATTAATCTCAACGCGAAACGACTCGATTCGATGTTATTGAATGGAATTTTTCAACCGCGATTCCACTTTGAAAAATGAACGCCTATTCTATGGAAAAGTATTTTCTCGTATTATCGCGAACGCAATTAATTCACGTCTCGAGCGAAACACACAAAAATATCAATCGATCAACTTTCGTTAAATCATCAAGAGCACCAATTGACGATTTATTTCCTCCGGATGATACGGATATTCGGGGAAATGCTCGGGAGAATCGCAATAAATTCTGTTTTTTCCAGCTGTTGCGAGTGTCAGTCGGACGGCTGGATTTTGTAGAATCTTACTTATCACATTCGTCCGACAACAATATGGTATCATTTCTTTTCGCTAGGATATATAATATTCAGTCCATTGGCTTGAATAGCATATTATTGGCCGGTGTGGCAAAAGATTTTTCTACGCTTTTAATATATTAGTTTCAATAAATCGGACAGGAGTACTCTCTAAGGTTTTCGGTGCATCAAAGTCCGCTGGTCTGACGACGAATCTGCATCAATAATGACGAGTTAAGCGAATTCGCAAGAGCGCCAGGACGGAAATAGATTCTCGGTCTGACGTTAGTTATCCCACTTTACTCCAAGTATTATTCTAACAATTGGCTTAAGAACTCGATTTACACTTCAACATTCGAGATATCGCGAAAGATAACGAATTCATAATATCGAGATGAAAAGCTGCAATAACAAATTGTCTCATTTATAAATGGACGCAGATGTAATACCGGATTGGAAATTAAATAATTTATCGGAAAGAAATGATTTTTGCAATTAAAAGATTTGAGATTGGACCAACAGTTGAGTATGATTATGTTAAGCCTAAATTCGAGAGAGAAATCGCCCGAGGTAGAATCACGTCTCGGGAGCACCGATTATGCAATTCAACTCGACATAGTATCGGCAAACACAGTCAACAAGCGGAACGTCTGCCAACAGCGAGTGTTACCTAGCGGCGAAGGAAAGCACGTGCCGAGCGCTGATTGCAGAACGTTTGCGTACATACGACCCACAATCCGAAGGTATATTCTATCGAAGCTGACGGCGATACGCCGTGTTTAACCAACGTGGAATAACAGCGGACATACGATCAGTAAAATAAGCCGACGGATTGTTAGAGAAAGAAACAATTACTTTAATTCAGAAATACCCAATTTTTTAACATGTTTCTGCAAAATCTTTTTTTTTCGAGCCATTCGGCATCTATTGTAATGCTATTTTGTGCAACAGCAAAAGTGGCTCATGCGCGTAGTTCTTTTTTCCCTCGAGTGCATTTACCGTGATATATTATAGTCAGCAAGACTGTCGAGTAGATAAATCTCAAATTATTCAGAATGGAGTAATTTTGAAACATGAAAAAACTACCTAAAAGTTGTTTTTCGTATAGTTCAATATCATGAAGAAACTGAACGTTCCGAAGTCAAATGTTGCATGTTATGAAAATAAAAAATGTTACAAAAATGTAAAAACGCCTGACTGCAAAAAGAGTAAAATAACAATTAACTATTCACATTTGATAGTCGAGCGACTTCTTCTATATATGTCAACAATTAATTGTTATTTCATTCTTTTTGCAGTCGCAAGTTTTTTAATGTATGTAATTTTTTTGATTTCATTTTTTTAGAGATGATGCTTTCATCGAAATCTAGACCTCTGCCAATTTGCGATTGTATTCCGCGCCTTCTCCTCAGATCACATGGTAGTACCCCCCCCTCATGCCAGTATTTTGCCACAAAGTTCATAGATTAAAAAAAAATCTGTTCCCGGCGCCCGCGATCCTCCGTCCCTGGCGTCCGGTCCAATTCCATCATTCCTTTTCTTTGTGCCAAAGACGCCACTTCGAAAAAAGTAACTGTGCTTAATAAAGGAGAAGATAATTATGGGACACAAACGTAAACGTTCGGAAAATGACGATCCGAAAGTCTCAAAGAAAATCAGGCGGTTGAAAAAAGAAATGAAGAAACAGAGGGAGACGATTCGACGATTGGAAAAGAAACGTAAGCATAACCTAGGTTTTCCGATCGCGAGGAACGCCATGACGCGGCGTCACGAGGAAAACAATGACGCAGAACAAGTTTTCTGAATGAAATGCAGACAAGATCTGCGATACAGCTTACCGAACAATGTTCGAAATAAGCAGCAGACAAGATCTGCGTTGTTGATTACCGAACAAAGTTCGAAATCAAATGCAGACAAGCGCTGCGACATAACCTAAAAAAAAAAAAAAAAAAAACGGTCAAGTACCGGAAAGACGAGTAATATATGGCATTCAAGAAATGCACTCGCAACACACATATGGTTCATATCGTGGTACGTATATAATTTATAGGTAAAGAATCCACAACGGAGGACTCGGATTCGTCACGAAACAGTCGCCGAAGGCGCCCGTTGATACCGCTGGACGAGTTCCTGGCTAATCACAGCAGCGCTGAACAACCGAAGGAATCAGAAATGATTCCTCCACTGTCGTCGCGAGTCACTTTAACTCAACCTGAGACGGTGCATGATAAGTCTGCTAGCGCTTCGCCGGAGACGAAGGATCCAGGCGAAGGAACATCAATATCGCAAAAAACTCAAGACACACGAGCTCAGACCATTGTGGTTCAAACTGAGATGAATAGCGCTTCGACTGAGGGAAAAGGTCCAATCGAAGGAATATCAACATATCTGTCAACCGGGGGAGAACCAACGCAAGCCAATCCGGTCCCGACGGAGAATAGCAACGCGTCGACTGCGGCGAAAAGTCAAAACGAAGAAACGGCGAAATCTACAGAGGTTCCAGCGGAACCGGTGCTTGACGAAAAATTATTGCAAGCGATCGGAAAATGTCTGGACGCAGAGAAAAAAGTCGCTCCGGCAATTCACAATGACATTTTCATTCGATGGAAGGGTATCCTCAAGGAGGGTCTTCCTAAAGAAGAACGCGACGAGATATTTAAAAAATATCCAATTCCGGAGAATTGCTCGATCATGGAACCACCGAAATTAAACGCGCAAGTAAAAGCATCGCTTCTCGAACCTATTATTACGAGAGATAAGCGAATGGTCGAAAAACAACGCGAAGTATCGCTGTGTCTCGCGGCATTGGGTCCAATCATCTCGAACCTCCTCAAGGGTACTATGCCCGACTCTATGTCGTTGTTGACGACACTGAGTGATATCTCGAGAGTTCTCGTGGACCTACAACGAGAAGAATCGAAGACAAGACGTCTGGTTATTCTAGCGCATCTTAATGCCGCTATGAAAGACACGCTGAATGCCACGGTCTTGGACGAGTGGCTGTTCGGAAAAGACCTTGAAGAGACGCTGAAAACAGCAAAGTCGCTGGTCCGTTCGTCGAAAGAATTAAAACCGGCAGAAAAAGCTTCAACGTCATCGCAGCAGCCAAAAAACTTGAGAGGCCCGGCCCGTCATGCAACACGGGGGCGAGGAACGACGACGAGCGGGCAATACAAACCATCGTTCCAGTATCACAAGCAGAACTCGTATCAAGGAGGCAAGAATTTTCGGAAAACGACAACGAGAGGACGCCCGAGCTTCCACAAGACGTAGGAAACTCAGTAAGTACACCGGCGGGTAGACTCGGACGATTCTTACCGGCCTGGGAAAATCTCGGCGGTACCGAGGTCATTGTTCACTGGGTAAAAGGGTACAAGATACCATTTACAACAAAAGTTGTTCAAGAATCGACACCTACAGAACCTTCCTGGTCGGTGAACGAAAAAACGCAAATAAATCAACAAATTGAGAAATTATTAAAAAATGGCGCTGTTCGGAGGTGCCAAGAAGTACCAGAACAGTTTATCTCGAGAATTTTCTTGAGACCAAAGCCGGATGGTTCCAGTCGCCTTATTTTAAATCTAAAGGGTCTTAATAATTTCATTGGGAAAGTACATTTCAAGTTCGAGGACATACGTTCCGTGAAAGATCTGATATACAAAAATGGGTTCATGGCAACAATAGATTTAAAAGATGCGTATTACTTGATACCGATCGCAGAGTCTCACAGGAGATTCCTGCGTTTTCGATTTAATGAACAACTTTTTGAGTTCACGTGTTTACCGTTTGGACTTAATACCGCACCGTACGTGTTCACGAAAATTATGAAGCCCGTAATGTCGCGGCTCAGACAACGCGGCTATACGTCGGTAGTTTATCTAGATGATATTTGGCTGCTTGGAAGTTCTGAGATCGAGTGCGCGGATAACGTTTTGCAAACGTGTAGGCTCTTGGAAAGCTTAGGGTTTATTATCAACGAATCTAAGAGCCAACGCACTCCAACGAGGAAGTGTAAATATTTAGGATTTATTTTAAATTCAATGGAAATGAGAATCGAGCTTCCAATCGAGAAAAAATTGTCGGTTATTCAGCTAATCAAAAAATTCGAAAAGTTGCGAACTTGCAAGATCCGAGATTTCGCATCGTTGTTAGGGAAACTCGGCTCGTATTGTCAAGCAGTTAAATACGGTTGGGCTTATCTAAAAGATCTGGAACGCGAAAAATATTACGCTCTCAGAGCAAATCACGACGATTACGAAGCTCAAATGATCTTATCGCCTAACACTCACGAGGACTTCAATTGGTGGAAAACTAACGTAATGGAAGCCTTCGATTCAATCAGATCAAAAAGATTTTGCATGGAAATTTTTTCGGATGCTTCATTGACCGGATGGGGAGCATGCGTAAATAACGAAAAAACTCACGGCTATTGGAACGAAGCGGACAGAAATTATCACATTAATTATCTCGAGCTGTTAGCCGCGTTCTTCGGCCTAAAATGTTTCGCAAAGGACAAACGAAATTGCGACATTCTCTTACGGATAGACAATACGACGGCTATTGCGTATATCAATCATATGGGGGGAACGCAAATTGAGAGTTTAAGTAAAATATCAAAAGATATATGGAAATGGTGCGAGGAAAGAAACCTTTCGATTTATGCTTCATATATCAAATCCGAGGAAAACGCAATCGCGGATTTTGAATCCAGAAGACTCGAACCGGAAACGGAGTTTGAGATTGCGCCCTCAAGTTTTAACGAAATTTGTAAGACATTTGGCAGGCCAAGTATCGATTTATTTGCAAGTAGAAGCAACACAAAATGTAAAAAGTATGTCTCGTGGAAAAAAGATCCGAATGCGGTAGCCGTAAACGCTTTTACTATCGATTGGAGTAATACATTTTTCTACGCGTTCCCACCCTTTGCGTTAATTCCAAGAATATTGAAAAAGATTAATAGCGACGAAGCAAGAGGGATACTGGTAGTGCCGGATTGGCCCTCGCAGCCATGGTACCCGCGGTGCATGGAAATGTTTGAATCGCGTATTAAATTCAAACCTAACAAAAGATTGCTTCAATCTTCCGACAGGGTTCCACACCCTCTATGGTCCCAGCTTTCCCTGGTGGCAGGGATATCATCCAGCAGGCGTATCGGGAAAAGGGGATGCCGGTAGAGTCCACAAGAATCGCCTTAGCCTCGCTGTGTGATTCGTCGCTTCGCCAATATGAAGGAACGCTTAAAAAATGGTGGAGATTCTGTCACCTATCAAACACTCCGGTTTTCGACGCGCAGACTCCAGACATTTTAAGATTTTTAACGAACGAGTTCGAAAACGGGGCATCGTACGGTTCGATTAACTCAGCGAGATCGGCCATCGCTTTAATTATTGGTCCGGAAGTCGGTCAAGATGCTATAATAAAACGATTTTGTAAAGGCGTTGCGAAACTGCGACCATCGGAACCAAAATATGACACAACTTGGGACCCAAGAATTGTATTAGAATTTCTAGAAAAGTGGTTCCCATACGGAAATATGTCGCTAGAGCGCCTCGCTCAAAAAACAGTGACTCTGTTAGCCCTCGCTACCGGACACAGAATGCAAACGTTGGCGGCAATTGACGTAAGGAATTGCAAAAATATCGGCGATCGATGGGAGATCAAGATTCCAACACGTTTAAAAACTTCAAAGCCGAACAAAGTACAGCCTACACTGATATTGCCGTTCTTCAAAGACAATCCAGCTATATGTGTGGCTTCGGCAATAAAAGAGTATATCTCAAAGACACAGAGTGTGAGAAACGACGAAACCGCTCTGTTTCTTTCGTGGAAAAAACCCCACAAGGCAGTCTCATCACAAACTCTGAGCCGCTGGATTAAAAATATTTTAAATCAAAGCGGAATAGACACGTCCGTCTTCTCGGCCTACAGCACGAGACACGCTTCAACATCGGCAGCAAAACGGAGTGGTATTAATATAGATGTAATAAGGAAAACTGCAGGATGGTCCACAGGATCAAAAACGTTCGCCCGATTTTATGATCGAGAAATCGGACACGATAAAGATAGTTTCGCTAAAGCGGTTTTAAGGTTGTAAGTAAAAAAAAAAAAAAAAAAAAAAAAACATTAAAATATATAAGCACAGTTTATTGTATAATTTCTACCGTATCTGCTATAAACATCTACCATGTGATCTGAGGAGAAGGCGCGGAATACAATTGAACGATTAAACGAACTTACCTAAGTGAAGTTCTATCGTAATTGTAAGAAGCGCCTTCTCCGAAGATCTAACTTCCCACCCTTTGGATTTTCCCTTGCTATCGCTAGATAGCCCAAATTCGATACGGTAGCACTTTAAAAAAATGATGGAATTGGACCGGACGCCAGGGACGGAGGATCGCGGGCGCCGGGAACAGATTTTTTTTTAATCTATGAACTTTGTGGCAAAATACTGGCATGAGGGGGGGGTACTACCATGTGATCTTCGGAGAAGGCGCTTCTTACAATTACGATAGAACTTCACTTAGGTAAGTTCGTTTAATCGTTCAATTATAGCGCACAGAGATTGAGCGCTTTGCGAGCCACAGGAAGTAGAAAAAATATATCGCTGAAAAATCTATCTTCGATGTATTCGAGTCACTATTTAATAAACCGCTAATAAATGCTCGATAGATTTGAATTTTTTTTTCAAACATTGTTGTCTGTGCGTCATAGAATAGCTGTATCAAATTTGATTAAGTCATTTTTAGTCGTTTACGAGAACATTGCGGACAACGAAATCGTTCATCGCTCGCACGAAACGCACAACTCCCATCTTTCTGTCCTGGCAGACAGTCGAAAATACTATGAAACGAAACAATCTTCCATGGGATTTGCTTGTTTTAAATAGGATTCGACATAAGCGACCTAATGAGTCGTCCAATCATGAAACTCGTCTTCGTAATGCGTCTTCGCAAATGAATTTTGCCAATTTTTACCTTGAATTTTAAAATACCTGTGCGAAGTCACTTATAAAACGAACTATTGTCGCCTGAAGATCCCAAAAAAATATCTTCCTTAAGAATTTCCTAATTTTTTTACCTTGCCTCAGGATGCTTTCGTAGATCCTGTAAGTGGTCTCGCAGTCGGCCTCCAAAATCGGAGGTCTCGCTGATCCATCCAAACTCTGGCTTCTATTTCTGAATTCTTCCTCTTTCTCCTTCGGTGTTTCCTGACACTCGCTCTGTCTTCTAATGTGTCCGATTCTCCTACCAAAGTGTCGTATCATTTCTTGAAAGCTGTGATGATGATGATGGTGCTGCTTCTCCGGCTCGCCGGTAGGGCTGACCGAAGTGGGCGAAGTGGCGCCGCTGTTTGTACCACCGAGAGACTGTTGGTGTTGAATTCTGTGAGGATGATGATGATGATGCTGATTTCCCATGTGATGCATCGCGTGAAGCGGATGATGATGGTAACCGGACGGGCCATGATTACTGTTTCCGTGAACGGTGTGATAAACGGATTGATTGGCGGTGTGATGAAACGGATTACCGGAACCATAGTTTGACGATGATGAGCCATGACTCGAACCGTACGACGTCGCGGAACCGTAAGAGTATGTTGAACTTACGGAACCACGAGATGCCTGACGATCGTTTAAATACAATTTGCCTTCTGGCTTGTGTAAATTCGTAAGCTCCTGAATGAGCTTTGCATCCGCGTGATAAGACTTTTTATTCGACTCGGTTGCAGAGCTCTTGGAATCGTGATTGTGCGAACTCGAGCCATGATGATGAGACAAAAGATGAGTTATTCCGTGCATCTTGCGTTACCGCGGAGACTCGCTTTCGACACCCGTAGTCTCGTTCAAACGTCTGACGATATTCTGCCCTTAGAAACTCGTTACGGTAATTCGCGTTCCCGTGGACTTAAAACTTTCGACTTTGCCGTCTTTGATGCTGTGCTTGTTTCGTTGAACAATATTATCATATATCAGTCTATCCACTGTTTTAGGTCACTTGCTGCGGAAGACGATCTGAAATTTAATGACATTTGAATTTTTGTTAGAAAAAGAAAAGGTATACTTCCGCTTTGACTGAAGCCACTAACAGGAATGTTTCACTGCTGAACTTTCGGGGAGTTGCAATTCATAGTTTAAGTCTTGAATGATCGATCGTCAAAAATCTCCCTACACAGTACGAACGTTTATCTCAATTAAATGTTCCGTAAGTACTACAGCTTACAACAACTTATAGATTTAATTATTCACCGTCGGGAAGTTATTCAACAGTCGTTGAGAATTCGCTCAATTACTTCCACCCGAGATACTTGGCTATTTTGCAAATCGGCGTGAAGCCTAAGACGTTCCAACTTTAAATGAGCCACTTAGAGTTTCTAGGATACACCCAGAGCGCTACTCCGTTAGACTTGTGTCACACATCATGTCAATATAACGTGTGATCCAGAAACTCTGGCACGGTGTTGTACCTGTCGAATCTCCGGCCCTCGTGTGTGCATTCACAACCGCATAACATTCAATAAATGTGTCGGAATACGTCGAGAGTATATAGTTAGTTAAGTTGCGAGTCTACCTATTTCGAGCTTCCGTGACGATGTTATATCGTCAGTCCCGAAGTAAGTTAGTGTTGTGTTTGCAACACTAGCGCAACGATGCGAAATTCAATAGTGCGAACAAAAGCCTCCACCCACACGGTCCTCGTCATCATTCAATATGCCGTCAACTATCATGTATAAAAGTCAAGCGGTAAAAATACAACGACAAAAAACAACAACAACTGCATTAAAGAATCACGTTTTCTGCAGTTAGTCGTTGTCTGTTGCGAAAAATTCGTCACTCGAGACAGAGGTAATAACATCCGCCAACTTGCCTCCGAATTATTTCTGCCAGAGATAAATTTTCAACGCTACATATAGCGGTTCAACGGAGTGAACTGCGAGCTCGTTTAATGATGGAATATCCCGACGATATTTTGTGTGTATCGCGAAGGTGGTGTTAATATGAAACTACGCGTCTGTTTTTGTAACGTAAATGTGTTGCGGTTAATCATAACCGGTGGATGCTTATTCAGATGCGACTAAGATTGCCCATTGATGTTTTTTTATTTTCCATTCCAGCGACTCGGCGGCACAGCGGAGTTTATTACACACAAACGTTCTTCGTAATATCAATACTCATTTAAAAAATGCATTCTAATTATTTTTCATTGTACGTCTGTGTACTGTAAAATAACAATAAAAATATTTAGTAATATGGATTCATACAAGGATCGGCGTTTTTTAAATTGTTTGATTAATTACCGGCTTTTAACGTTTCTCATCTTTTTTTTTTATTACAAAATTTAATTAATTAATAATAATGTTGTTATTTACCAAGTATTCCGTCGTTAACCGAACACGAAAGCTTTGATGACGTAATTTACCGCGACGTCTAATGGCATCGCCAAAGTTGTCAATCATTTGGATATTTTTACGGCCCGCAACATTAGCGACTTCATTTGTCATTCGCTTGAATGTAAGTCGCAGTCCTTCGGTATACGTATAATGAATACGCAAGGGATGAGACGGCGATAAGTTGAGCTGCAGATATCTGAGATGTAAGCCGAGTATTTACAATTTGCATTTCCTTTCTCATTCGATGCCGATCAAATTATCTGCGCATTTGGCATTATCGTTTTGAACGAAGAAATTATTATAATTTATAATTATCAGGTGTATTCGCTTAGTATATCAAACGAAAATACGAAACATACACTCTACGACCCTGCATTCTGATACTGTTATACGACTGTTTTCATGGTTTTTTACCCTCCCGGAACAACATAAACTGTTCTGCGACGTCTTTTTCTATAAAAGATAATGCTTGACAATTTGTAGCTGTTTAAAAAACATTGCTTTGTTCTCGTATATCACCCGCGCGTTATCATGTCATATAATTGTTTCGAGTCACGTTTTTTAATTGTTTTGCGGGTGATTTATTTTTATTATTCATAAGAACGCGCAAACGGGTAGACTATGGAAAATAATTGTAGAAACACTTCGCGTTGAGGAAGCTAAAAAAAAAATTACAACTCAACATTAAGAAGTTGGACTTCGAAGAGCTCTAAATTTTCGATATTTTTTTGTTCCGTAAAAAGGCTCGGTCGATACAAATGTTAGAAAAGCCGCGATATTTAAAAAATTTTCCGATTGACCCCGTTTGCGGCGCTGCTACAAATATTCTCATGATTAATACATATCTATGTGTACCGTACAAATATCTATATCCTGAGGAAGATTGAGAGAAACGTGGAACAAAGCCACCGAGTTGAGACCGTGAGGTGAGACCGAAATCAGGATTTGCATTCATAGCACAGTGGGGTGGTTCTCACCGCGGAAACTCCCCGGTACTCTTGGATGTGAAAATGTTGTCCTGATTCTCTGGCATTTGGGTCGACGCCGAGACAAGCATTCGGCTGGCGATTGGAGTGGTGGTACATACTGTATAGCGAAGGAGAATGGTGAAGCGGGGACGTATCGATCAGGGAGGGTGATCCACCCTGCGCTTCTTCGAAACACCCCCACGGAGCTTCAGCATTCTCTACCTGCTCGCGGTAATGCAGCATGCAAATGACTCTCTATCTCTGGTGACAATTTTTATTGAGTCATCCATTTGCATATTCCACATCACGCTCAGAATTCTAGATTCTCGTTGGCATTCAGGACAATTGTCAAGGGGAACGGTGACGATATTGTCGTTACATTCGACGGCGAAACGTTATTTTTAGTTAGGCGAAGTGCGATTCGGTATAAAATCATCAAATCTACGGTTATACTTGTGCCATTCGATATTGGAGAGTCGCGTGAAAGATATTATTACCCTACTGGCATGTCACTCAAGCGAATACTCGTGAGATCAAATAATTGAGAAACAGGATTTCGAGAATCCATACTCGTAGAGTGTAAAATATTCGGACAGAAATAAAAGCAAATTACCGACTTATGCGTTTCCGCAAATCTCTTATATTATTAATATAAGATCGCGTTATTCGCGTTCTGCTCGTTATTATGGTAACTTTTCGGGCGTTCAGATTTCCGAAAGAGTACATTTATGAACAAACTTTTTTATAAGAAGAATTACGTAGTATTGTTACTTCGGGACAGTAGCTTACTTTTCACGAATACGTTTTTTTTTTTTCGTCATATTTCGCGAATCCTATGCAACATGTTCCAAAAACCATTGAAAAAATACAACTAGAATAAAATTTTCCTACGGATGATACTCTTCATGATTAAAAGTGAAGAATCATCCTTTCAGTCATCCATCCGGTGATTCATCCTTTGATGTCTGATACGCGTGTTTTTAAAAGTTAATTTAGTCGCTTGCTATTGTCACCCGTAACGAAAGCGTCGAAAGCATCACCCGACCCGTATTACAATAATCACGAGAACGCATTCGATAGTTCTATTGCCTTGAAAATTGGCTTATGTTGTTCTCGCGACAAGTGTCCACAGTCTGGGAAAGTTTCTCACGCTTATTATCAATTGGCAAGTGCGACGAGGCAATTGTAAAGATAGCACGATACTAGCGTCGTCGCGTAGTATTATCATATTGAATTCAACTCTAAATTGGTATACTTTAATTTTTGCGATCATTTCAAATAAATACTATTTATCTATTTACATTATAGAGCATTAATAACATCTTGTAACAGTTTTTTTTTTCGTTTCGTTGTCAAAAACAACAAAGTCGTTTGGAATTAAATGCAACAGTATTTTCTGCAATTTACAAATTTCGCTTTAGAACAGAAAGAAATTCAAGCTGACGCATAAAAAAAAATTGCTAGCGTTTAATCACACTACATTGCTTCTCTACATTAACGAAGAAAAGAAGCCGCGCTGTCTACACGGAAACACACGTAAGTCGTGTTTCTTATTATTATTTTTTCTCCCTATGTTCCGCCTTTGTATGTTCCTCGTCGAGAAAATCAAGCCAAGAAAGAAGCTTTGTTTTTCCTTGGCCCGGTTAGTTTCTCTGCGGGTTATTATTTAGCCTCAAGGGTATCACGGCCTCGGTGAGAGGCCAAGATACCCCGAGCATCGGCAACGAACCCAACGACGGAATGGAGCGACAAGGCGCACCTCCACGTCCAGAAGGATCGATCCGGTTGCTCGACGGTAGAGTGAAATCTCAACGGACGAAAAGCTTATTCGTGTGACATCGTGCGACATCGGTTGATGCCCGAGAAAGTAATGATCCGAGTTCAACAAAAAAGGATATAAAAAGAAAAGTTCTTGGAGAAGAGGTTTATTAGCAAAAGTTTGAATTTTATAGCTATCTCGTTGTTCCCACTTAGCCTCGTGTCTTTCGGAGAACGTACTCGACCTGACCCCGAAATTTTTGGCTCACGAAAGAGATGAAGCCTCTCATTGACGGAGTTATCCTGATTTTTCTCGACTCCCTATCGAGATTCGCAAACGTGGAAAAGATCGACGGCTTTATCCGAGACTATAAGATATCAGATGCTAACGGTCGATATTTATTTTCTTTTGTTCGTCGGCATCATTCTCGGGCCGAATGCATCGTTTACATATTACATTTCAATGAGACCACAATGGAATGAAATTGTATATGGTAAGTGAATGGAAATGCACTTTGTAAATTAGAAAATTACAATTTTTTCACACCCAGAATCCCAAAGAATTTCATACAGTCGCGGCGTTAGAAATAAATTACCCCTCTCATTAAAGTACGAAACAGTTTCCATCATAAAGATAAAATGCTTTCCTAACATTAATGAAATTTCTGTAAAATTAATAATATTCTATCGTGAAAGGTTTTACAGTTTACCGCTGTCATGAAATTTATTACCGTCCGTATCCGCCTGCAATATTCGAACTTAAACTTTCTTGAATTGTAATCGTACGAGAAAAGAGGGAAAACGTTGCGCCGATAACTTTTATTTATTTTTTCCACTCCTTGATAGACAATAATAGAAAAATGTATAGAACAGGCGGAGGATAATTCAATTTTGGTATTATTGAAACTCAATGAGAAAAGAAAAGCGGTATTTATATTCTCTAACGACCGGAAGCGTCCGCAGTTCCGATTGCCTACAGTTACTATCGCCAAAAACCTCTGTCCAAGCGAAATCGGAAGCCGCGATGCTTAAGAGCTCCCCGTACTCCGATTTCCAGTCTTATAGTGCTCGGCGCTCTTATTCTTACTCTACGTCGTAATCCTACAAATTATTTCACTGCGGTGAGTCCATCACTTATCGCCCCCACGCCTCTTTTTCGCACACGAAGCATCCTTCATTTTTGCTACGAGAGTACCACGCTACGAACTCCAAGGGGCATGAAAAAACGATACTATGACAAGATAAGTGCCCAAAAAACCTTGCAAGAGACGTATTCTTTTCTCGAATTCACGAATGGAAAATTCGGAGCCCTTAGACACGAAATTGTCGGAGCTAATGCGATATCGATGTGGTATTCTGAGATATCAGCCGTGTTAAAAGAGAAATATATTTTTTTTCTTTCTAGAACTCACGGAGGGTGCATCGTTACATTGCCAGGCGAAAGTGAGATTCGGAGAAAATCCGGATTTTTAAAAAAAATCTTTGATCGATGTTTGCAAATATGTTTCATCGATTGCCCGACATTTTTTTGATTCTAATGCGCAGTGGTTTCCCCAAACTCGTGTCTAAAATTCGTTCATCCATATGCAAAAAAAATCGGAAAATTAAAAGATAATCGAAAAAAGTTGTTCCTATGTATTCAGAAAAATTAACGGGCCTATTTGTGCGAAAAAAATGTCGGATTACCGAATAATTCGCTGAACAATTTTTTTAATTAAATTGTTTGTAGTGGTTGTTTTTTTTTATCCCATTGATAAATATTTCTTAAGAGAATTTGATTAGATCTTTGTCAAAAAGTATTTTATTAGCCACAATCAAGAAAAAAAAAGAAATTCGCTGCAGTTCGATGAACGAAGCATCCATCAGTGTTCTGGAGCACTATAATAATGTACGACATATCTCGACTTTGGACGACCGCAGTCTTGTGGACATAATGAAAAAAAAAAAGAAATCGACGATTAATATGTTTTCTGAATGAATACTTGACACGCAATAAATAAATACAATTATTTATTTATTTCTTTTTCATTGAAGTTTGTTGCGAAGCAAATAAGTTAAAATGCAATCATAAAAAAAATTGATATCTAATAAACCATTAAAATTCCTCGCGAATAAATTTTTATTATTCACCTTTATTACGTTCGACACCGCATTGTGTTACTTACATTAGGCAATTCTGCTTTTAATCAATAATTTATTTGTAGTATGAAAAAATGTTTCTGTGATCGCCAAGCAGTAAAAATTGAACTGTAACAATAAATTTGATATCGCATAAAAATGAAATCTATAACGTAATGTGTGATCTATACATTTAATTTGAATTTGATATTTGAAAATTGATAATGAATTCCGTTCTCTCGCGAATAAATTTATGTTACCGGATTGCGTATTGAGGTACTTTTGGATCGTTCTTGTTTGGATCGTTCTATTAAACCGAAAATGCAGCATGTACGGGACGTGAGAACAGTCGATAGAGTGAACCACATACTTGCAACAGTATTAGGTGTAATAACGAGACAGATATTATTCTAGGCGTGGAGAGCGAAACCGCGTACCAGCGACAGCGTAGTTGTCAATTGTTCCAAGAATCGTCAACGACGTGCCATACACTGCATTGAATAGGACAAAATAGGCACAGTGTACAGTGTACTTGACGGATTACAGATGGGAACATAGAATGCGTTGGTGGAGCGAAATATGTTGCTTCCAATGCGACGTCATTCAACAATAGTTCGCCTCGTACGCTCGCGCTATACCAGAAAACGTATATAACTTTTCTCGAATGGAGTATCATTCGCCTTCATAGCATTCTCGCATTGAAGTACATAACCCTTATTCAAAGATGTACGTAAAGTTCCATAGTATTGTTACAACAAAAGCCAACGAAGTAAATCGGTTGAGCAGACATAATAAGAAAACTTTTCATTCGCTATAACTTAACTTTTCAAGTTGCCAGCGAGTAATTACAAGAGTCCAGCATTTAACAAAAATAATAAACCTTTCAAACGATAAAAATTCATTGAAAATTTCAAAACAAAAAATGATGTTTCCGTCGATTACGAAATACTATAGAATGTCTGTGAGAAATAAAAACAAAAATCTATAATTGATGGATAAACTTTAATAATGATAAAAGACGAACAAAACAGAATGAATAAAAGAAATAAAACAACCCGATTGAGGATGGCGCGGTACGCAGAAACTTTCAGGCGTTCTTCAACACTTTTGACATTTTTTTTCCCAGTTGCAAGAAAAACTTCATGTCACAGATTAAATAACCGTTTAATCGCAGAATGCCCTTCTTTGATACTGTACTCGAATGGCGTGGGATGAAAAAGTGATTGGAAAAAGCGAGTGCTTCGCGTATCGAGCCGTACGAGAAACGCGGGCTCTGTAAATTTGTTCGATAGTAGAAAATCCAATATCCGGTCTCGAGGAGCCAACTATATTTGCGTGACTTGTCCGATTTGCGAGAAAAATATCAGCTTGTGCAAAACTGAAACTCTTTCTTTGTACATACGACCCTGTAATATTAAAAAAATATGTAAGCGCGAACAGTTGATGAACGCTCGACGCGTGAGTCCGTATCAATGATTCGGTGATACGAAAAGCGGCTAATTAATATTCAAGGCACGTATAGACGATTAGAACTTCCGGCTCGTTCGAAGGACACTGCTTTTGCCGATGCAAATAATCCGTGCACTCAGCTGCGATTCAGCGTTCTCCGCGGGTCGATCTCCGATTATAGCCAATCGTCGCATTAGTGGGTAAACAGCACGACAAACAGGAAAACGGAAACGGGCGATCGAAACTCGCAAGCTTCGGATAGCCGTAACGGAGAGCATCTAACATTACGAATGCATCACGCGACAAATCAAGTAACCAAAACGTAAATAATCTCGCGATGATTGTGCCGCTTTTTATTTTTCGTTCTTCCGAAAGTCGACTTACTTTTAGCTCTCATATCAATATACATTTGACGTCTTATCCGACCCTTTTGGTTGCTCGCTTTTACTGATATACGAACGGAAAAAAAGAAAACGTTCGTAAAAAAATGTCTTTACATTAATACGATACTTCCGTTAGACAATTCTGTATAGAAGGCGTTATGACAATACGCAAATACAATTGTCAGAGAAAACATTTTTTTCTTTATGGAATGAATGGGAGATGTAGGAAACGATGGGTTGATCGAATGATAAATCCATTGAGCGCTCTCAAATAACCTCGAAAACGAATATAACAATTGTGAATGAGTGACGCGACTCATGGCGACAAAAATAGCAGTGTCATCCCCGCCCTGTGAGTAGTATCGATCTTTCCGGGCCGAAAGGGTTCTCGCGTGCAAGAGGGGTCTTGCACCCTCGCATCGCAAGGTCAAACGCAAGAGACAACGACGAATAGCTCTACTGTGCGTCACGTAAGCAGGAATGCATATTGTGCATTTGCAAACTTGTTCGATAAAACGAAATACGTCCCTAGATTTTGGCGATGTATATTTTAAATACTATTTATATCACAATTTAGTATACCATAAGGTATTTACTATTCCATAAGGTTTTTAACAAATTAGTCAAAAAAATGTACAACTAATCATCCGATAAGCCAATTTTGTTTTTCGCAGACATTTATTCGTTAATTATATGAATTACATACACATTTTTTCACAACTTTTTCTAATTTTCTAATTTACGCCATTTTTTTAATTTATTTATCAATACTCACGAAATTTGCAACGAGTTCGGTGAAACACGGGGCATTACGCTCAACAATTTTCCCGGCAATTGATCGAACACACTCGCAAATATCGTTCAGAGATTTTTCAAAAGACGGCATTTTGGAAATATAAAAAAATTTGAAAACAAATTCATATGTAATTCGTCAAAATGATCGAATCAATATACGATTTAAAAAAAGTTAAGTTGCCGAATGATTCGTTGATACATTTTTTAATCTGATTTATTAACCATTTTTTGGAATAATATCTTTAAGATGCCTCGAAACAGGGTCTTTCTACGCCGCGTGAGATGCAACCAATGCTCAATGCTTCAACTTTCTTCATATGCATGTCGATATATTAATTATTTGATAACGCCTGCAATTTTTGGATCGAAAAGTATAAAAAACCATATGGGATGTATTCCCTATCTAACCGCCGCGCGTGAATATTTGCAAAATTCATTATTGTAAATAAATAACAATTAAATTTCGAGTTTCCGCCAGTTTATCAAACTTAGGTAATTAAATACTAAACCGTGTGCGATAGAAAGTTAATGCAGATTATGGGGGCCAATAGCATCACCGCTGCCGAATAGTTATTAGATGCTAGTAATGGTTAATGTTGGAAAGTTTGAGTTCATACAACACGTAGAGTATATCTGAGTACCAGAATATTATTCACAGGAATTAATTATTGCCAACTATCAATGTTGGGTGAATAAGCTTCGAGGGATCATAGTACAGCAGTGTGCTTTAACGACAATGGATTAGTCCAGCAACCACTTTTTTTTCTTCTGTAAAATACCGATTGATACAAAACGTACGCTAAGGAGAATTGAATCTAATCGAATCGTTCAAACCCGATAGACTAAATGTATCGAACAAATGCTATAACTTCGTGTTGCAATTTGTCCGTAAAGCGGTTATAAGAAATTCTTGAAAAAAAAAAATAAATATTACGATAAAATATGCAAACTTCAGTCATTGATCTAATAAACACTTTTAATTTCATTAGTTGAAATCCAGCGAATAAACAACGCATAAACAAGTCATTCGAGTTACATAACGCGTTACAGCGATGACGTGAAAATTTGATGTACCGAACTTGCTAATTTCGTCGCTATTTTTGAAAAAAAAAAAAAAAACCAATAATTTGCTCAGTAAGGAAATGCAATCTTACAACGAGGAGGCTCGTCATCGTGTTGCACTTGTATTGGCAGTTTCGATTATTCTCGGTCGCCGTGTACAGTCGAGAAGGTCATACCGAACGACGGAAAAATGTCATTTGTCTCTGTTTCGAAGGTCAAAAGCGTACTAAGCGCCCGAAGTCTTCGATTCTATTCCTGACGGAATAACGATGTCCGAAGTAAAAACCACCAATCGCGATTCGTTAAGAATACACGCGATCGACGGAATTGCTATGGGAAGACTAATTGCAATTTATTTCTAAACTCCTGAATCATATAAATATTAACCCCCATTGATAAGTGTTCTCCTTTATGTCTCTTTCGTGACTTTTACACGGCGTTGTAATTTTTCTTTAGAAGCAAGCATTAAAGCTCCAGCGCTGCATTTGAACATTTGCTATTGAAATATAACGATCAATTAATACATAATTTTTTGGAAATTTTAACGTAAACAGGTAGCAATTGACGCCACGTTCGTGTATCCTTAGCGCAAGGTTTCGTCGACCGTTCAATTGGTCGCTTACGAGCACTTTGCTAAACGACTCGGTGAACGGAATAACCAGTCATTTTGTTGTTTACAGGCGGCACAGGTGATGCAATTTACTGCGGTTCGAGATGACAGTACGCATAAGACACGCATAAACGTACAGTATATTCTCATACCGTGTTCTTCGGGGAAAAAAAAATCAATGTGCACGTGGCAAAAACTCTTTAGCCTTATACCGCATGCCCTCGGGGCGAAATGTGTCCGAACTATGAACCGTCGCCAATAAGCTACTTAGTAAACGCTTATTTATTTTTTTTATTTATCCAACAGTATGCCGTATTAACGTTACTCGTGATGATAAAAAAAATTACGTAAGGCATCGTACCACCGTTAATGGATTACTAAGAAGCTAAAAACAAGAATCGTCTTTTTGGTTGTTAATTGTTTGATTAACGGAAAGATATTATAATCCAGGCAAATATGCATTATTCTCGGAGTCGTCGGAATGACAAAATTGTAAGTAAATGTTGCACTTTCACTCGTAATTTTTTTGTTCATTCCGGAATTAAAATATATCTATGCTAATGGAGATTTGACGCTAATAAATCGTTTCATTTTATTTCGTTAATACAATTTATCGAGTTTATCGGAAGATGCGCTCGTTAATGAATTTGTTTTCTCTTTACGTGGGGATTGAATAACTGCTGACCTTGATGATACAACGCGTGCTTCCGGTAAAACTGAAGCCGAATAGCCAGACGTATATGCGGATGGGTTTGGCTCCCTTTCTCAGAACCGGTTATTTCAAGGACACATAATGAAGCGCGCATGCCTCAGTTTCTATGGGGAACTGTAGCCCCCGCGGGTTTCGGCTTTTCTCGTTGGGTTGCCATTCTCCATCAAATTTCGCAAAGCACGCACTCCGGTCGCCGGTATTATGCGGCTTTCTCGTCATATTAATACAAAGCGTGGTACTCTCGAGTTTTGAGAAAATGTTGATAATAATATTATCGTACAACACCCCAAAGGCCCGCGTGTTTTCGTTATAAAGAACCGATCTAATTTTACGCTCACGCGAGTTTACGCACGCGGGCATATATAAGGGACGTTTTGCTAACGCGCCACGAAAACTGGTTTATTCAGCGGCAGAGAATGAAGCGGACTGAAGCAGAGGCTTCGATCAATTTCTACGGAAAACCATAGTGCCGCACAAAGCCACCGCAGCAGTTGCCAACCGGGAAGCCCAACCCCTTTGGCATTCACCATCAATTTTGGTTTTATTCGTAAAATTTTATAAAGCCTGAGAATTATTTTGGGATAACGAATTCCGAACGCGAAGTCCGCATTTCGAACACTCGATTATTCGAGAGTTATTAAATTTCTAATCTCATCCTGTTTCCTGCAATGCGTTATGGAAAACTCCCTTTCCACATCTCCTGATTTAAAATCGTATGCAATACTCGGCGGAAAAACGTTTTCTCCCTCGTGCCGTAATATACTATTATATGGACTAAAGAAAATTTCTTCTTTTTCTGCCGACATTTTTCATCTCGAGAAACATTTTTTAAACATTGTTTAAACATTGTTTGAGTTCGTAATACGAACAACTGTGCTGTCATTTTATTAATCGTTTCGGTGGAGAATAATGAATTTGCTCCACCGTTGTATCACTGCCACCCTTGCAATGGCCGCAATGGCGAAACTAAAACGCAGTAACTGCTATTGATTTCTGTAGGCATCTCACTCGCGGCCTTCGTAAGATTCATAGCATATAACGACCGATGCTCTGTACCTACGACACCCAATACGAACCCGTAGCTACACGAACGAAAAACTGTAATGTAGAAGGAGCCGAGGGGCCTTTGTCATTTATCGGAACACGAGTGGAACCGTCACGAAAAATATTCGTTAAAATAATGAAAACTTTGCGACGTGTACTGCAGCGTTCACAAAAATAAAAGGAACGAGTATCGTATTTTTCTAGTCAAGAGACGTCCTCGAGGAAAATTATTTTTAAACAGCAAAAAGTTTTTATTTCCACAGCGTGGAAAAACAATTTTATGGAAAACGATAAAGAAATGGAAAATTCTCTTTTTTTTAAACGTTTTTACGAAGGATATTATACAGAGAACGGCAAAGAATGGAAAAAAATAAAAAGTAGAGTAGAATGCATT
Organism: Cryptus viduatorius; assembly: GCA_964006125.1. Classification (NCBI taxonomy): domain Eukaryota; kingdom Metazoa; phylum Arthropoda; class Insecta; order Hymenoptera; family Ichneumonidae; genus Cryptus; species Cryptus viduatorius. Next base: position 237,781 of record OZ023223.1, on the reverse strand, counting down.
TTAATCGTAACATTAATCGTAATTTCCTGACAATTTCTTACCTTCATTTTCGTTCGTCAATTTAATCAAACGACGCGAAAGGCAAAGAAACATAATTTCGAACGATACAGCCACGAATCTCATTGAACATTACGGAATATACACGAGTATTTTCTTATTGCAACTCGAAGTTATAACTATCATTTCGTCATTAGACATACTTATTACAATTATAACGTTAAATCATTTAAATAATTAACTTTCGTTAAAAAAATGTCTGAACAACTAATTATGAAGATGTAGTTGACTTTTTATTAAAAAAAAATAAAAACATGAAAAACTTCCTCAGTGCGATATAACGTGGTATATACCGTTGGATATGAACGCGAGTTCCAATTATCACTTTTTTTCAAACAGTTAATTCCGAATTTTGTTTATTAAAAATGTTTGCCCGTAATCTGTAAAGACGGCAGAAAAAACACAAAAGATGAGTAGCTACAATAATGAACAAAGGGCTCCCGCGACACACGGATGCGCGCACACCAAGAGTTTGGATTTTTATTCGCGAAGCGAAAGTTTTGTCTCTTTTTGGAGCGTTGCGCGCGTAGTTAACCTTGAACCACCCTTGAGGAGGCGAGCGCGGCGAGGGCCCACAGCTGTAGAATGAGAAACGATCTTTATCGAGACGCACGTGCAGGCGTTGACGACTTTTCGTTGTTCGAACGAAGAGTGGGGCTATTTCGTGCCGCCCTCACGCGACTTTACGAGAGACGAGAGCGGATTCATGAAAACACAGTCGGCCTTCGTTAGGATACAATCGTTCGTCTATCCTCGCATAATCGAATGCAAACCGATAAACGCGATAACTCGCGTCCCAATTACATAGATAGTGCATTATGCGTTCGCGTGAAAACATCGAATAAAAAAATCGCAAAAACAAATAAGCTTATGCGGTGAATTAATTACACATTACAGAATTTATATTTATCGACAAAAGCGACGTACAATCGTTGCTGCATCGTAGTGATGTAGCGTTTCGAGATAATTACATACTAATTGCGAATTGTTAATGCTGAACAACTCAATTCATGTGAGACGGAGCAATGAATACCCGTCTACGTCTACGCATAGAGCTCAAAAAAATAAATATCTCTATATGTATAAAAAGATTTCGCCGCCGCCGTGTACAAGAATCGTGGGAGCTAAACATATGCCAAGAACCTCTAAGGGTCACAACAACGAATAACAATCGTACATGTGGCTAATTTATGTTCAATATACAACACAACCACTCGTTTCTTAACGCGTCGGGCCCAGACCCATTCGCTATTCTGTATTTCCCCTACAGCCCCCATTGTCGATCAATTGCTGCCGATAGGGGTAACGGAGGTATACGCGTTCGTAGGTACAACGCCACGGAGTGTGTCTACGCGTGCGCAGCGCTCATAGTGGGACCAGCGGGCGGACTCAGGGGAAATACAGTTATGCGAAATTGTTGCCATGATAACGAGTTAAATTAAGCGGGCGATTGAGTTGAGTGAAGTTAAGAAAAGAAGAATTCCACTGTATTAAAAATAACAAATACGATGCATTTTTTTTTAGATTTTTTCAAATGGTAGATTTTTATATAAAAATCGTTGGTCTAAAAGAAAATTTGTTCGAGCGATAAACATAGAAGCTAGAAAGACGAGAACGTACCGGAAGTTGTTTATGACTGATAAAAATTTATCAGCAAAACGACTAAAGCGTTCACGTGTGATGCGCCCCCAATTAAAATATAATTTGGATCAAATTGCGTGTTAATTGGAAGTGGATATAATTATGAACAACTCGATGATCCGACGATATAAATATTCATGTGAGACGAAGCCGATGGATAACGCACGTGTTTTTCTATCTTTAACATCTGAAACGCCTTTACGTCATAAATACCCTAAGGCTCTGTTTATATACGTGCGACGAACCATCGACACAATATTACGAAAATACGAAATATTCCTCCAAGAATTTCAATCAACTCAAATAAAAACAAACATTTCATCGGCAATTATTAACGACAGTTGTCCACTACCTGCTGATTTATTTGTGAAGAAAAATAATATCTCGAAATCTACGATACCAAATTAGGATTGTATGACCAGAAACCGATCGACCGACAGAAATCATTGATATTGTAACGGAGGAAGAAAAAAAGCGGTAAAACCGGTTTTTACCTGTTAGAAGCTGTAAAATATGTACCCATAACATCGAGAGAGTTCTCGACGCCGTTGAGCGATGCGCCGGATGGCATGTCCTCCCGGAAAATCAGCTCAACGACGACAAAAACAGAGACAGCGTCGAACAAATGTTTTTCACTTGCATACATTTGGAAGAGCTTCCGAAACGCTGAATTTAATTAGTTACCATTGTCATAATGGCAAACATTGTCAACACCATCTTCGATGCAATCAAATAGTTTACCAGGCATATTCAATATTAGTCAAAATGAATTTCCGGCGATTCGGTAAATTATCAGATATACATCGCGCGCGCATTACATCTCCTTTTTTTTTCGCTTTAAAAATTCTTTAAAAGTTTATACTCAATCAACCATTGTACATCAAAGTTGGCGGCCGCAAAGAAGCGTACAATCTTTTTAATAGTAAAATAGCGAACCGACTCCTGAAAAGAAATAAAAGTATCGGAGCGAAGAACGTTCGAAAATTCGCGAAAGTTCGATAGTATATAGTAGTAAGAAGTCTGTGGTACACAAGGTTTACCACCGTAAAGTTCAAATGCTCGACAACCGAATTGGGTCAATTCGCCGACGCTACGTTCGACATCGATTTTTCTCTCGTTACTCACACCGGGCAATTTTACTCTTAATCTGCCGTCACTGTCGATTTGATCGCATCGAACAGCCGCCCACCATCCGGGGGGGGCAATGTTGATTTTTTTTCTTTAGAAGACAAAATCGATGGAGAAAAAATGTTCGTAGAGGAAAGTTCAGCAATGAAACATTCGACGATACAAAAATAAACCTCGAAGATCCAAAGATTCGGAGAATCTCGGAACCTTCTCGCCGTTTCATTTGCGGCTACTTAAAACGAGACGTAAATGACTTTTCGCTCGAAGCTCTCTGGGTGGCATTCAGGCGTTTCGGGTATAGCGTCGTCGAGCTCCTTATTTGGTAAAAAAAAAAAAATGTATTTTAACCGCGACAAAAATAAGCTCGACGATGCTATTTCCGTTCGTCGTCGTTCGCCGCGGAATAGAAACACAGAATAAAAGTTCGTGGATTTTTTTTTTCTCGTTCTATTCTCGACGCAAACTCTTACGACGAAGGTAATCGAGCGAAGTGTCTTCCCTCGATAACTCGTATAATTTATTTTTCCGATAAATCTTCGTATATGTTTCGCACAAACCGTTCTCGTATATTCCTCGGTTAGTGTTGATACTGTGTCGTTATATCCACCGTTCTTGTTGTCATGTCGGAAAAATTTGCGTAACGTTTCTCGATTGATTCAACGAAATTATTTTCCACGACACGGGAGGGATTTTTGCCTCGTTAAGGCTTTATCAACGTAACGATTATATCATCCGCCGCACACTTTTATTGTTCGCGTCAACGCGAAGAATAGTTCAACGACTGCACGCGTCCCCTGCGGCACTACATTTTATTACAAACTTTACCGCATCCACACCATTCGCTAGAAACTCACTTCGTGTATGCCGAAACGACTTTTGTATATTACGATACCGAATATTATTTAATTGTAAAAAATAAAAGCTCGATTTATGTTTCCCCAAAGATCTTTCGTTGTTTCGCAAACAGGACGCGAGTGGTGGTTCGCGACGATCGCGCGAACGAGACGAAGCGAAATATTATCGGCTACTGTCGCACAATCGTTCAATGTCCCGAAGTATCAGAATTGCTCGAGTCTTATCTCGGGCCTCGTGTCGCGACGATAACGAGTGAAAGGATGCGTCGCGACGAATCTTTTCTCACGATAATAACAATAACTAATGACAACAAAAATCGCAGTCGCACTAATTTCTCACCCTTTTTTTTAATTATTATTACGCTGGACGAACGAGGCGCATATATTGCACGCTACACTTATTATTGGCAGCATTATTTTCATATAGGGAAGATGAAGCACTGTAGGTGTAAAGTTACGCTCGATTTTATTGACGACGTAATTCGATTACAAATCGTGAAAAGCGGGTTTAGGTTAGAATATTAAAATCCCCGTGCCACCTGGGCGACGGTTGTTCGTTGAACGGCAGTCGTTCTCGCGTTAGCGCGACGTTAACACGTGGACGTACCACGGACTACTGACTGAGTGCGGACTAAACGTGGGATCGAACGAGCAGAAGTCTCACCTAACCACGCACAGCGCACAGACGCTACTCGACGTTTCAGTTGCGCGTTCTACACGAGATATATGTCTCTTTCTTCCCCCTTCGCAACTCTTGTGAACCACCAATGTAACGTTTAGCGTTTCTCACTCTCGTAACACTCGCGAGATTATGTACAGACTCGGCGGTTCTTAACACTCGTCGATTTTTTAACGACTGTCGAACAATAGTCGGAGGACTCACTTGTTTTCCGTATCTTCTTTTATTTTCATTTTCATCTTCAACAGAAATAAATTCACAGATATAAAAAAGCATCAAATTCACCACCGGGTAAAAAAAAAATTCGCGTAATTTTTACTGCGGGTGACACAAAGAAAACTCTTTAACCCTTTCGCTCGGCCTGTTTTTTCGTTGTTCGCCTTGAAGCCAACAGCCAACTGTTCAAGAAACAAAAGAGGACGCAGATGACGCTGTTCGGTAAGAAAATAGAGTCTTCGTTAGTTTCGGGACGTTGCTACAAAATTATGAAAATAAATATTCTAAATTCGTTTATTTTCATTTATCGTATTTTTTTTTATAATTCAAAAGCCAAGAAATGACGGGACAGCGGATAATGGCGCATATTCCATGTTCTTGGAATGAGAAAAGAAAAAATATGCGATCTTTATGTCAGCTGATCGAATAGACGAAAAAAAGTTAAATAAAAAAATGTTCACATTTGTACGTTTTTTGGGTAAAACACGTAAAATTAACGAAACTTTTTGGTTTTATCCAAGTGATTGCTCCTCATTATCACATTGTGATAAAAAGGAAAAAAAAATGCATCGAATTTAGCACTGTGGTGATAGCACGGAACGTTTGGCGTGTTCGAAACCCCTTGGTACTGCGGATAAGTCGAGCGCGTCGTGTCGTAAAAAGATCGAGAAGAGAGCCTCTTTTTGCTTTTGTTAACATTCGGCTGCGTAGTACTATTAGCGTCGAGAACAGTCACGTGAGCTGTTCTTTCGGTCACGAAAAAACGGGGGAACGTTGAACCGATTTTTTTTCTTTATCTTTGTGGAGACGTTCGGGAGATCCCTCGATGCTCCGAATCGTAGCGTGTGTTCGGGTCGAGGCACATAGAGAAGAAAGCAACGATGCGGATGGAAAGGTGTTTTTTTTTCAGCCCGCAGGGTCAACGGATCCAATAAACGCCGTATCGATGTATTTCTTGCTTTTTTTTTTACATATTTCTCTTTTGTAAGCTATTAATCTCCAGCAATTCAACGCGACGTTTCTGTAATTACAGCGCGATGCATGGGCAATAGTTCGTATGGCGATAGTACCGTTTTTCAAAATTCAACAAATTCGACACAACGGAACATCGTTGCAGCGTAGGCGAGGAAATGCATTGATCCGCTTGCGCGTTTCGTATGTGTTACTGACTCTCGGTTTCACGGGTACAACACTGTCGCGGTTTACGTAGGGTCGGCACTCGTGCCCAACGTCGAAGGCGACAGGCGCGCGCTGCGCACTGCAGTGTAAAAAAAAATAGTCCGAAGCGCAAGTTCGCCGAGGCCACACACACGAAGGCATACTCTCCGTGAAAGAAAGTGAAGCCCGCAGAGCGTACGGGCCACGAGGTATCGTGAACACAACGCGCAAACGCGAACGCCATTTCTGTTGGCTTTGTTTTCTTTTTTATTTTGCGAACTCAGCTGAACGAACTCGCGAAGCGAATACTCGCCGACACTTGGATCATGCGAGCGGCGACATCGCACGGTATTACACCAAAGCGCGTTAAGTTCGTAGATATCGCTCACACCAGTATATTCTTCTTACTCAGTCGGTACAAATGTACGCAAAAAACAAAAACTATACATCACTTAATTTATTGCATTAGTTTTACATATTACGCAACACTTTTTCTAAAAAAGAAAAAAGCATATTTCTTGAAAAAATATGGCGTAAGATTTTTTTCAGAAGATATTGAACGTTGAATTGCTATTTTTCAATTAAACTTTGTTTCGAAGTTATAATGATAATATTTTCATGATTTTTTACCGATAAAGTATTTGCGTGGACGCGGGAATTTGAAAATTGTATCCTCGTCCCAATTCCCGCTCGAATAAAGTAAATCATCATCAACGCTCGGCGCAACCTTCGTAACTTGTGTAACCACAGGGCCAATTTACTAATTCTATACGCAATTGCGAGTGTACGTGTCTTACCTTGAGCTGCGAGTTGGGCCTGATGCTGGGCCGCTGCTCTCTGTAACACAAGAAATTAACCAAATAATTATAGCAATTTTTTTAAAATATATAAAAGGTTATAAAATTCAGGGGAACAATATCTTTAACAGCTTTAAAAAATTGAAAATTATTCCAGAGAGCAGCAAAAGCAGGAGAATCGACTTTTTGAAGAATCCGAAGAAATATTCGGTAAGTCATTAAAATTATAGCGCGCGTTTTCCGCAAATTCCATTCATAAAACGGGCGTAATATATAGAAACTAATTTTCAAAGTTTCGAAAATGTTGAGGAAACGTTTCCATTAAAAAAAAAATCATGAAAATGAGCAATTGCTTTCCCTGCCAAACGGTATCTCCCGCCTTAGCACACATTCAACTAAAAGTCGGAAATATGAATTCGTTCGTTAATCACGGAAGTAGAAAAACGAATAATTGTTTGTACATTCTGCAAGATGAGTCGTATGCCCGACGATTCGAGACTCTTGGAATCCAAGGAGCGACTCCTCGGCTTTGTGCCCAAATAGTCATCTTTTTTGCCGCTCTTTATCCAACGAAAATACGAAGACATTGCTCTCAGCTCTCAAGAATCCCGCGATGGTCGAGCATTCAATAAAAGTTTTTTATCGAAGATTCACAGACGCTTGTCGCACTCGAGACTCAAAACACTTTTATGTCAACTTTTTATATCACACCTGAAATCCCACATCTGTTTAATTTTTTATTCGTAGACCTTACAGTGCAATTACTGTCGGTAACAAAAAGGCTTTCCATACAAGTGATATATTGGTCTGTATTGGTAATACAGATTAGATCGTGAGAGCCGTGTATTTTTTTGTTGCCTTTGGGAGTTGCCTTTAACTATTTTATAATGTGAATTTTAATAAATTTAATGAGTTGTCACTTTGGTAGGAAAATTACAGCAATTTTCACCGAAATAACATTTAACGTATAGATTTAAAAGGTATATTAATTAGCTACAATCGACAATGTTTATGGGCGCGAAAGGCGTCGACGACCTTAAACGGGTTGCAAGAAGCCCGACACTTTAATGCAATTATGGCTTTTGCACGCTATGACGTTTCGACGAAATTACACTGGCGTCCTCTGTATCCGTGCGCACGCAGCATCCAATCAAATACTCGTTAAGATAGACTAACGAGAACGGAGTCAGTCGAGGAATGAATTCTCAAAGGTTCCGCGCGCTGTTTGTACTTGTCGCGAGAGCGTTGGTGCTATTTGCCATTGAAGACTATGTTTATGCTAGAGGTGAGCTAAATTGCCGGTGTGTCAAAGCGTCACCTCGCTGAAACACATCGGGAGTATAGACGCGCGGGCAGAGAGGGATCTTGCAAATGTACGACAGACTAAAATGTTTAATATTTACGACAGTGTTAATCTATTAACGAAAAACAAACGACGGCATGCGTATTTTTTCCGTTCCATTGTACGTGTTCTCGAACTCTGATTACGCTCCACGATTTCATGGTTGAGTAAAATCTACACGGCGAAAAGAATCTCATACAATTTACCACGTATCTGGTAAAAAATTCGGTTTCAATGACGCCTCCTGTCGAAAATTATCAGAACTATGCGAATTTCTACCATAGAATGTGGTGAAAATTGTCGTAATATCGAGCATCTTTCGAGATAAGCGGCGCTACAGTCCAAGTTTCAAATGTCACATCGTAATTTCTAATAGATCCTTTTCTTCGTCTATGTCGACGTTTTTGCGATAATATACGGTAGACGTACCAATAAAACCGCTCGAACCAATAAAACAAAACAAAATACAATTGAGCAAAAAAAATCGAGCAAATGACAATAAAAATAAAAAAATTCAATAACTAATAATGGGCATAAACGACACCGGTTAGGTGTATTCACCTAACGATTTATAAACAAATAAAAAGAAGAATAAAAAAAGGCAGATTTTCGATTGAAAGATCTGCCTTTTTTTACTGCTCATTTTATAATAATTCGACATCGTTACAACATTGTCGCGAATCCCTTCAACAGTTTTATTATTAACCATTGACTTGTCAAACTTTCTCCAATCTTTTGTGTTTAAAAAAAATGTATTCAACTCAACTTTTTAGCGAGTTATGCTTCAGTAAGTTCAGACATGCAAAAAGCGTTTACAGTCTTTCGTCCAACAAATTATTTGAAGCGTTCATCGAATTATTTTGTCGAACCTTTGTCAATTTGTTTGAATCGTTAAACTCGATTATTTGTACATATTTAGCACGCCGGTAGGCCTGACTGTCTCGCACGAAAAAATAAAATAAAAACGAGAGAAACGAGTTTCGTTATTTTTTTTATCGCGTTCGAAGTTGTTTACGAGTTTCACCAGTCGCGTTTCCGAATACACTTTCGAAGCACAAAGGTGCGATCGGTGAATATATGCGCGTGTTCTCCTGCACACCTCCGCTAAGCAACTGAACAAACTTGTGTACGGATAGAGGTGTCCCAGGGAGGAAAGAGAGAGAGAGAGAGAACACATTTGGAAAGATTTCTCTACGTTTTATCAATGTTATTTGCGAACGGATCAACCAATTCCGTTTCGCTTTAATTTTCTACGATATTTTTAATGAATATCGAGGCTAATATCGAATATATGAGGTAACCGCATGAAAATTGCAAACTATCCGATATCCGTTTCTGTAAATAAAAATCTCAGGGACTGCAATCCTGCGGTTTGTTCTATAGTACGATTCGTGTCGGTAAATTTTCGTAACTATACGTACGAGCGGAACACGTCTGGCAATCGAGAGACTCCGATAAAACATAGTTCTATTTTTGGAATATCAATTAGCGCGCGAATAGACGAATGAATGGAAAATTTAAGACCTCCGCAACGCGGCTTGTCGAATGAGGGATTGAACGAGTAGGTGGAATATAAAGAAATATGTGAACAATTGCCGCATACAGAGAGTTTAAACGAATAAATGAGAATATGTTTTGCTTCAGCGATAAGGTACTTTGAGATTTTCCGAAATTTTATTACATTTTTCGAATGTTAAGTTATTGAGTTTGCTTAGATGATGTTATATTTTGCTGGTTATATCGTATCAAAGGTATCTCTTAATTCGAGTCTAGCGGTTCATCTGGAACATCACTGATTGATTCGTAGAATACGGGGATAATCTCTGCACAGTGGTTTCTCGTTACGTTCATGACATCGGTCTGCGCCCGATGCGGCGCAGCATCACGAGATTCCACGACTAAGTATTGGTTGACGATCGATTCGCATTGGATTACGACAGAGCACATGGTATATACAAACGCGTGTGCATTCCGACGGGAGGACTCGTTATCGTCGTCGTCGACCTTCGCATCAAGCACCAAGCAATTAAAAATAAATGGAAATAATGAAAGTGACAAAAATACACGATGTTTTTTCATTTCAGATTTTCAGATCGCGCTTCTTAGAATCCACAACATTCCACAAGATAAGAAAAAAAAAAACGTGCTTTTGACAGTAATAAAAATAATACAGAAATAAATTTCGCTGAGACAGATGAATTTAATAATTTCGAGCGTTTGAGACAAATATCTTTTTCTGAAAGAAAAGAGTAAAGACGAGAAGTTATATCCACGGAATTAAATATAAATACAATGAAAATGCAACAAAGTTGGGAGAGGGCAAGTAGCTCGAGCATCGAATTATAAAATTACGTAAGTGCCAGTAGCCGGAAGTGAATGTGGTAGGAAACGGAAACTAAAGTGTACGTAGTACTGCTGTTCGTTTACGCATAAATAATAATTGCCTCGGCAGCTCACTCGATTTAAGTGTCCTATCCGCGTGTGTCCCACAAGAATAAGTATAAGTGTGACGAATTAATTACTTGATCACGCGGCCCACATACGACAGGTGCGGAACACTCGGATCATGATTTTTAATGACTCCTTTCCATCGCACAGTTTTAACACGCGCGAACTTGTGTACGTACGTGTATCTTATTCGTCTGAATGTGTGCGAATTCTCGGTTCACAGACCCGATGTTTTCACCGGTCTTTCGTTATTTGAATATATGCTCAGTCGACGACGAAGTCACAAGTTTGCGTGAGCTATTATAGGATGAATAAGATTTTATTTATCATTCCGTTAGAGGCGAAGAGACGAATCCGACTTCGATATTTACGACGATAATAATACACTGATACGTGTTTGTTATTAATTTGCCGCTTCCAGAACTTTATTTTCATTTTCGTCCGTTAATACCATACAAAAATTCTTGTTTTCGTTCTTTTTCGTTAACGCATCTCGATATGGAAGTTCGCAGGGTATAATGTCGAAATCAATAAACAAAATAGTGAATGCAACAATAAATGATTACGGATAGTTTGTACTCGCGTAGTTGGTAGTCGGAAATCAAAAAACAAAGACAATTGTTTGCAAACAGCTAAAAATTGATGATTTATGCAAAATTTATGATAATCCAAACTCCGACTATAAACATGTTTGCGCAAACTATAAATTCCTCGGTGCCACGCGGTGTTAAATTTCTATCAATTTCAAAAATACATATTGAGATTCGTGACGAAAGTATTTCATCTGAATAATTTCCCGCGGATGACCTCGTCATTTCATATTTCACCGTGGACCATCGGTCCGGACGAAAAACATGGAACGTGGACTGTGATTTTTTTTTTTCTTTCGTAATAATACGAATGAAACACTGTTTACGAAGCCTGTCAGCCGGAACGGGCTTACGAGTTGTTGGCTAGCAAAACATGACGATTGAATAACAAAACTGTGTCTGTTGCATGAATGCACTTGTATGCAAATTAAACTCATCGATTGATTTTTCTACGGAGTAAAATAAGTACAAGCGATCGCCGTTTATACAAGTTAAATCAGTTCGACACGTGTCCAATCGTCGAGTTGGACTGTTGTCCTTCGTGTACATTCTCCACACGCATGTTATTAATTGATCGATCAATCGATCGACATTATTACGAGTCGCGAACCGATTATACATGGATTATTTTTCTGTTCTCCGCATCCAGTGATGTATCAACGATTAATAATAATAATAATACATTTTTTCATTTTTGGGATAAGCGATCGGTGACATTTTTTTACGAGAAAATTCTCCAGTAGGGACAAACGATTTCCGGATAAATTCTTCGAACAGATTTTCTACTCTTTCGTCCTTTTACCGTTCCGTTCGTTTTTCGGCGAAACGTCACGAGCCACAATTCTTTCTTCTCGCATCGGTTCATCTGCAACCGGCCTGTCGAACGGGGCAAACAACTCTCCGGCAGCGAGAAATTTACATTGCAAATGCCGCATTGTCGGTAACCCGTAGGTGACATCGTACGATCGCTCGCGAGGTGACGCGCAACAAAGAGTCCGGGTTCGTACCGAAGCCGCAAACGACGTATACCAAATACATATATGCAACTTTTCACGGAAAGATCCACGTGGCGAAAAGATTAACCGGTATTTATATTCGTATGGGTGCTGAGATGAAATTCCTAATAATTTTCACTTATAGCGAACGCGATTTTACAATCTTAAATAAAGAATATTCTTTACACTTTGCACTATAACACTTCGAAAAATGATTCCCGCACCCGAAGAAAATAATTAAGAAGCAACAAGACGGGAGGTTTTTAAATTTGCCAGCTATGAAACTTCCAACTAATCGTCATCTAATTAGTGATTAATGACCTCGTAATGACAATTATTAATATCTTAAGCTGCGAATAATATTTTTTAAAATATGCAACCGAGTGCAATACATTTTCAGAATGTTCCTTTTTTTTTTACAGATGTTACGAGGAACCCAATTATTAATACCATCCGGTGTACAGCTCTCGTCAACGAATAAAAAAAAAAAATTACGAAATGGTTGTTTCAATTCCTTGAACGCAAAATAAATGAAAAGTTCTAGCAATTTTTTCATAATATGGGTATAACAGATTCTTTTGGCTTCGGCTAAAGCGTTACAAATGCCACGCGGAGCGAAAGGATTAAATTTTATTATTTGAAGAACCGACATGCGTCAGTGAGAAACGAAACTCATTGTCGGCGTCTTGAAATATCAAACTGATCAAACCATTTTTTTCTCGTATTCGTACGTATAAAATTATATTTTATTTGGCTCGTCGACGTTTCAGCGGTATCTATCGTACGTGTATCGAAATGTAGTTTCGATGTACACACGAGTAACCATTCTGTAATTCGAGTAAATTGCGAAGCTGTCGGCGTCTATTTGCACGGCAGCTATTTTGGTTCTCCAGTCAGGATATTACAACGCGAACGTTACGTTTTCGCACCGAACCGCTTTCGCTGGAAGCCACAGCGAGTATTCGTACACGAGTTTGCACCAGACGTGTCTTTCCGTCAGCTGCGTAGCTTAAGCTTGTTCATTTTTCTTTCGCGCTTATCAGCGGTACGGAAAAAATATTTCGTTGAATAATCGAAACGTATCTATGTAAAATGCGTCACCGTGTAACTAGAAACGGGCAAAATTCGTTTTTTTTTTTCAATCAGCACGCACTGAACACATTTGCAAGTGCGGAAGTCATTTTTAAAATAAACAAAAGCTGTTGCCTTCTACCAAATAAAATAAATAAATAAAAATCGTAGATACACCAATTTGATTTTTCCCTGTTGACATTTACACCGAGAATTGATTACAAACTCAAAGATTGTTGTAAGTAGTTGCGCGCAGTAGCAAAATTGTCACAATCACCGGCTGACATTTAATTGATTTAATACGCGAGTTTGCGGAACGTCTCTTGCTCGTGTCCCGTGAATTCTCTTGCTTCACGGTCGCGCTTCTTATGATACAAAAGCGCGGTGCGTTCGTCGTAACACGTAGATGTTGTAACGCGTACGTTCGCGATGCGCCAATTGAATTACGAGAAACGCGGTAGTTCGCGGTCGTCGACGAGTTTTAGAGACGACGAGCGATCGTGAAACTGGGCTACAAGGTCGTCTCGTAGCGAGAAATACTGCGTGAATGACGATTATTTAATTCGACTGTCGTCGAGCCGCGAGCACCGATTGCATTTTATAAACACGTTAAATCATGCAAAACGAGAAAGTGATCGTTATGCACGATCCGAGAGATTATCCCGATTAATCATCGTCATTACGACGACGATCAATCGATCTGAAAGCGTCGAATCTTAACGATTTTATTTTATGTATATTTGTCGTTTTTTCTTCAATCAACGTATCGATACGGTGGGTGTTAACGCGGAAAGCACTGTCTGCTCTATTCCCGAAGCGGCACGCGGCGTCACTGAGCGGAAAACGTGTCTCCGGAAGACCCGCGTGCTCGGCTCCCACCCTATTCAGTTTAACACATCGGACCGGAGTTGACACACGTATCGCCAAGAAACACATATATATACTCACAAATACACGATTGGAGAACGAGAGCAACAGAGTAAAATGCAAAATAATCGTGGAACACACCGCGAACGGATTGTCTGTCGTAACGCGATACGTCACTGCAACTTATACCTTCTCGAGACATTTGCACAGAGACATACATAGGTGGTTGCTACATTGTAGTCTAAACGACGTTTAGTCGTGTAGTTTCGTAGGTAAGCGAGAATGCTATCGGCAGAAAAGCACCTGCTTGACATAGGAAAGCATAGGCTACTACCAGCAAGAGGGTTATATTAATGTTAATTATTTTAAAAATTCATTCATTTTAAAATGATTATTTCGTATATCGATGCAAATTTATCGAGTCATTTGTCATTAAAACTGATCTGGAAACGATTTTAGCACAATTTATAGATTTTTTTTTCATGAGAATTGTCACGTTTTGAGATTAATATTTTTACAGCCACATATCTTGGTATATAAGCAATGATGCTACAGTGTTTTATCACTCTCCTCTCAGCAGCAACTTGGACGCTGATAGGAAGTCATAATGTTGATGAATATCAAGAGGCGCGGTAGCACCTCGACGCCAAACACTAAAAAACTTTTGAAAAATTTTTTTTGAAAAAAATAATTTGTGAAATGATTTTTACGAGAAAGATAAAATGAACAGATGTCGACGAGTATTATCCATCACCGCGAGAGAAAAAAATGCTCAAACATAAGTATATATCTAATACAAATGTTTGCTATCTTCACGAGTTTAATAATGTTGATATTTCATCGAGTTGTATAAAAGATGTTGTAATTTGACGAAGAAGAAGAACTGGTTGGACGGTGGATTATAATATTTTTAGTATAACTCGTAACAAAGTGAAATAATGTCTTATTGTTCTTTTTTTTTTTTGCAAAACAGATGCGAACAATAACATACATTTATTCTCGTTGCCCAAATGGCGGCGCAATCTATAATTATTTTATCGGCAATTTATTTCCGTTTCAACGGTTTTGAGAAACAGCGAAGAAAATAGTTATTACCACCGCGAGACCTCGATTTTTATACGTATACGTAGTATGCAAGTCTTTAAAAGAAGTATATCGATGCAATTTATCAGCTCTCCTGCGATCGCCCTTTTAATTAAGTTTCCCGAGGATACTTTGGCATTATCGAACATCTATACGCTATAGTACCGCGTGCAGTCCGGGAATGAACGCCCTTAACCCAGATCTTTCGCGTCAACCGAACGATGATAAGAAACCGGCTTTCTTTCGATTGTAAACATCAAAGTTCGCCTCAAGGCTGAGTCGATTAAATAAGCAAAAGAATAAATAAAAATAATTTTAAAAATCGTTAAATAACAAGAGAGACGGCGTTGACGCGAAAACGAAAATAATTCATTCCGCCGCTTGGTAGAACATTGCGCAAATTAAATTTCTCCTCGGTAGTGCGCCGCGTGTCCAGTGTGCACTGCGTCATTGTAACAGTATACCGACGAGAACGGGAGGAACAAAAAATAATGAAACTAAAATACATTTAAAGAAATCAAGCGGCAGTGCAATATGAACGTTTTGCTGCATCGGCCAACGTCTCTTCCTTACGCGTGGGTAGTTGTTTCGCCAGTTGCGAGATTAAATCTCGGAAGGTCGGACAATTTATCATTCTGCTTCGGACCGGTTCGGCGCACTTCACTTCAAAAAGCGAAGCAGCGAACCCACCGCGTCTCGCATTGTCAATAAGGATTCTAAGAGAGTATTTTACAAGGTAGCAGAAGGGGAAATATTTGTGATTACATACCTATGCGCCGAAATTCAGCGCGTCGTAAAATTAAAAATTATAGGGAAAAAAACCAAAAAAATACCTTTTGACTGTTTTCTGTAGAAGTACGTCACACAATATTTAGCATTTTTTTTTTGAGGTCGAACAGCGCCTTTTACAGTATCTTAATTTTAAGGTTTTTTGTTGTTGTCTTAATCGGCTTGATTTATAGTCGGTAGTTCTTATCCTCAGTGCATTGCACGTGGGAGCTGTGACACGAGTTTACGTAGCGAGAATTCATTACTACGGAATAAGGTTAAAAAGTAATAAAGGTAAAAGTGTTACTGCGGAACGCCGGTGAAACACGCGAGTCGGAAAGATACACAAAATTTATAAAACAGAGAAACAACGGCGATGACTATTGCAACAGGATATCGTTAAATGATTATTCAGCGTGTTGAGTAATCGATGAAAATGTATTCGTCGAGTTTAAACGATAGTCCGATGAGTAGGGTACAGACGGCGGACAAAGAAAGGTGGAAAAATTAAAGTCACGAAGAGCACAGATTCCTTCACATTCGGAAGAGGCTGCGGTCGGTAGACTCAACGAATCTTTTGTTCTCCGACAGGTTTCTATTGTCGAAAGAAGCGCTTGGCGGCGGTCGTCGTCGAGTTAAGTAGCAGTGTTATAAGTTTCGTACTATGTGGCAACGGATCCAAGACGTGTATAGTTCCTATCGTTGCGCTTTTACGTCGCGAAAGCACAGATGGACGGGTTACCGAGCATCTCGTCCGACACGTCCGACATTTCAGAATATTATATATTACTTTTTGCAGTTACTACTTGGCTTCGAGACACTTGGAGCGTCTCTTGATCGAAAACGAATTTTAAATGAGGGTGTAGTCCATTTCCATTTCCAGCAAAAATTGAGTTTCGACAAGAATTTCGAAGACTTTTCGATGAAATAAAAATCTGAGAACATTCATTTTACATAATAATCATTTTAAAAAGTTGTCAACAAATTAGTTTTGAAAATATTTGCTCAACGAATCATCCAGTATTCACATTCTTTTAATCGTGAAAATTGATTCGTCCATTTTTTCGATTATATATGATTTTTTTTACAAGTTTTTCTAATTTTCGAAAATCCTGTATTTTGCAAAACTCGTTGGTCAATATTTGGGAATGCGTTCGATCAATTGCCGGGAATATTTTTTTGTGTAATGCGTAGTATTTCATCAAATTCGTATTCAAAATTCGTGACTTTTCAGGCAAAAAAAAAAAAATTTTGATAAATTAGAAACACTTGTAAAAAAAATTGGGTTACCGAATATTTAATTAAAAAAAAAAAAAAGTTCCGAATTTGTTAATAACTATCTGGCATCATTATGAAGCAAAATAAATTAAGATTTTTATCCCATTGAGAAATATTTGAAATTCGCTTCGAACTCTAATTTTACCGAGAACTGTAACGATACTTGCGCAATCTTAATTGTTAGATACGTATTTCCTATTTGATGGAATGGTTTTTTTTTCACTGCGAAAAAGTTTTACTCGGCCCCTTAAATCCATCTGGCAGCATGTAAAACAGATTTTCTAAACGCTGAATCGTTCGTAGTACATTAATCGTATGAAAATTGATTATGATTGTGCCAGTCAGATTCGACTTATCAGGTATGAGGGATAATTATGCCGATATCTCGAAAAAAAAATCCCTGCGGAGGACCGGATATGTAGCGCATTGATAAGTATCGCGATACATAAAACGAATTGTGCGATCCCGCGAATTTATTTTTGTCACTGGATTAAGTAATGCTGCTGATAAGAATGTATATCACGATGCGATTAGACAATCGTCAATTGAACGATACAGACGATTTTGTGAATCGCAAATTGAATACCTGGATAAACAACCGCGAATCGCGATAAATTCGGCCGGAGTTCTGGTGTTGCCGTTACCGTATCGCCAAATAGTTCGGCTAAAACAGGGAATTAACGTCCAATTTGTTTTACGAAGTAAAGAAGAAAACAGATGAGCAGTTCTCAGATGATTTATTTACAAAATTCGTCGGTTTAAGAAAAATTGTCTTCTGCGGTAATCTTCATTGTTTTTGTCGTAAATAGAATTAGGAAAATAATATGTAGGACTAGTATTATGATATGTCATTGATGCAACAGTTTGACTTGATACATATCGGAATTTTTTAATTGTCTTATAATTTTCGTACGAATCTTCAAACTGAGGTTCGTTTCAACAGAAATTCCACCTACCGATCGTCGTCACGCCGGGAAATCGCGAGAGCGGAACTCGTGCAATTCTACAGCGTATAAGTGGAATCCGAAACGTATTGCTTTTACGGATAGTTCGAGAGTTTGAAGTTACCGATACGAGAACACTGCGTTATCGGCGCGGATAAAATGGAAAACGTTTTTCAAAGACAGCTAAATTCTAAAGAAATATATCAATTTCTACAAACTTTTGCCTCTTAGGATATCGTCGTTAACGATTCACGAAATTCGATAAAGAATTGTTTGCAAACCGCTTTTTCTAACGAAAACATCAGTGATACCACTTACCGCTTTCCGCTTATCCTCCGTACTGATCGAACTGTGACTGCGATGTCTTATGAGATCCATTACTTTGCTCACAGGATTTCTACTGCTTTCAGAACCGGCTCTTGGCCGTCCACTGGGATCTTTGCTATCCCTGTGATGCTCTTTGTGATGATCTTTTTCCGTGTGCACATCCGTTGTTGAACTTCCGTGCGAACCTCTGTGCAGAGATTGCTGTGAAAAAAAAATAAACAAAACCGATGACATTTTGACTCTGATTCGAGAATTGTTAAAAAATTGTTCCACAGCTTAATTTAAGATAAATTATTTGCGTCATATGCATTATAAATCATTATTTTTTTTTCTAAGGAATTAATTTCTTGATAGCCGCATATAAAACAAATGATTTTTCTATATGTATCTACAAAAATTTCGTTTTAATCTCATTATTTCTTCACCTGCACAGCATTCTTCATGTTTGCAATAATACTGGGCTTTCGCGCTTTGCTCGCATCGGATTTGCTCCTCGGTCTGAATGCATCGAAGAGTGCAGTTTTTCTCGTTGGACTCGCCGTATCGTCGCCGCCGCTTCTTCGTCTCTCGGCGCTATTGCTTCTGCTGTTACTACGGCTGTTAGAACCGGAACGAGTGCCGGAAGCCTTGCGACTCTTGCTGGAACCCGACGAACTCGATGCAGGTTCCAATTGTTGCGGCAGAGGCGTCGATTTTCCGGAACCCGGCGCACTGCCGGATGACGGCTTTCTGATAGTCCTCGAGTGAGAGCCCCAAGTGCCTGTTTACAAACCAGCAACCAATTAGTCTTGATGGCCAATTTATTTTTTCCCCCGAGTAATGGACGAACGGCTTATTGTTATTTGGTTTTTTCTTTAATTTTCCGCGAGAATGTAGTGTTAACGAAGTTGGAAGATAACGTATTTTTTTAAGGTAGCCCTTGCGCATGGGGTTCATTCCGCATAAGTTCGAGAAAATTGAGAACGAATTGTAACACTTCTCGATCGATGGTATAAACATCTGAAAAAATGCATGCATATTAAAAGTACCGAAAAGATAAATTCTGCATAATAATAATTGAAAAATGTTATTAACAAATTGGCGAAAGAAAAATTGGTTACTGAATTCTCCGGAAAATCAACTTTTTTCTTTTAATAAAAATGATTTGTTCATTTTTCTGAATAAGTATGAATTTTTTCCGATTTTTAAATTCGCTTTGAATTTTGCGTTTTTCCACACATTTTTTCATATAAGCAAATTTAAAGTATACGTATTCAGAAAAATTAACGAATCGTTTTCAATTTTTTTTTTTCATCGATTTGTTAATAACATTTTGAAATTATTATTATGCAAAATGAATCTTTTCAAAATGAATGAATTTTCTTTATAGCATCGACAAGTGTTTGCGATTCTTTTCCATTTTTCTCGAACTCATGCGAAATGAAGACGATACGCAAGGACTACCTTACGTCGCCTGCGTTTTTTCACTGACTCACCGGCTCTTGGCCTGTGACCCTGATCCTGGGCATTCTGTCCCGTGTGGTCCACATCTTCCGTCACGATTGTCGGCAATGGCTGAGATCCGAGCTCCTGAAACAAACAAGTTGAAAAAATATCCATTAGATTAATTCTCCCATTAAAAAAATTTTGTTTTTCGTCTTCTTTTAACCAATTCTGTTCAACATTTATTTGCAAGCATCAGTTTTTGCACCTATTATCAACCGTTGGATAATTTGCTTCAAGGTGAGGGTTACATTCTTCGTTTCGCGCAAATAAATTCGTACAATTTTATTTTTAGAGATCTAAAAACAAAAGAAAAAATTCTTTGGCGATAATTTCCATTTCGACCCTCAAATTTTTGACATCATCGCATTTGTATAGACTTCTCATTAAAGCAACTCGTACCGTCAATATTTTGTGCTATTGATGAGCAAAAAATATATATATCTCATCACGATGCCAAATGCAAAGTTCGCTTCGAAGTTATTTAGCATTAATTAAGGCCACTTGTACGAGTAGAGGAGAACGCGTGGCTCTTCATTGAAAGTTACGAGATTTCTCTGTCGAGAGCATCGACGCGTGCGAATATCGTCCGTCGTTAAGACTAAACTGTGTATTTCATATTTGTTCCGCTAGGGATGCATTTACATATACTGTGTTCGATCGATAGTACAAATTAGACTTCGAGTGGATACGAAATAATGACGGTAGCAGTAAAATTTCGAGGACTGCAGTGCAACACGATTCTCCACGTCAGAAACGGCGCTTTCCCTCCGCAGCTACCTTGACCCACAGACAAAGGTAACGATGGGTGTCAAAAAATTTTATACACGTCCACCCTACCGATCGTAAAATTCGAGAGACGACTCTCCGCGGCTCTCACTGAAGATTACCTTGACAACGTTACCGCCTTGATGAACGACGATTTTACCCTCGAACAGGCAGAGGGAAGTGTCTGAGCCGAGAGTAAACATTTTCGGTTTCTTCCAGCCGCGAACAAGAGCAATTTATTTCACCGCGACGAAACTTGGAGAGTCCGACATAACACATTTCTTTTTTCTTGTTATACTCGTCGTTTATTGTGTTGCAACATTACGTATTCTCGTAAAAAATATCTATTTACAAATATCCATTTATTCAATCGTATAAGCGAAGAAGCGTTTTCTTGATTTATAGACAACAAGTGTTTCAGGAAAAAAACGTCCAACATTTTTAGAATAGCGATTTTTTCGATTTCTATATATAGCGTATGCGAAAAGATAATTTTCTTTTAATTCGAGGTATTTATATGAAATCACAATCGAAAATTGTAAATTCGATAAAATTAATAATTTATTAAATAATATGTAGATAAATTAAAAAAAAAAGTTTAGAAATTTGATAAACATCCGCAGATTAAATTAACGAAATGAATTTAAAAAAATTGGTGTTTAATCAATGGTATTTTCGGTGCTAAGAGTCCGATGACGGAAACAGGATGAAACAACTTACTTTTTTTATCTCAATAGATTCTTTCGATTAGGAAAAGAAAAGTGTAAAAAAAAAGTTTTGCCTCCAGAAGATATCTTAAAAGGTCGTCAAGATAAATTCGCGAAACATTGAATTTTCGGATACGTTGACAGGGTGGATAAAATTATTGGTACGGCCTCAATAAAGCTAACAGTCACGTGCGCGGATATAAGATTAAATAAAAAAATGTGCCAACAGGTAATGCTTGCATGCAGCCCAAGTCTCATCCCCGTGTAACGGTCGAACGAGAAAGTCACGTGCAGATATACAGATATTGGCGATATAGCTAGAAGGCGGAACCGGTTCTTTCTGTATCTCCTCCCCTCGAGTTCTCAGAGCAGCATGCAGAGATCTTTTGTGCCACAAATGTAAACGGCATCGGAAAAAACAATCGTAGTGGTACCGAAGGGGTCTCTGAACATCGAACAAACTGTTGAAAAAAACAAAGTGTCCAAATAGTATTAAAATAAGAAAAAAAATGACCGGAAGTCTCGGTTACTCGCGGAAGATTTCTTCGTTGAAAAAAACGTCCGCGGTGTCCGATAGAATACGAGGAAAACTTACTTATCTCGAAAGATAGTAATCTCAATTAAAACAACAAAAAAACTACGCAACCATTGAGAGACGAACAACAGAAAAGTAGAAACTTATCTGTTAATCTCGTTACGAAAGGATTTCTTCGTCAAAGCATCGCAGATTTGTCGCTCTGCGTTGAATGCATCGCGGGATCGTATGTGAAATGGAAAAAAATGTAACGAAAGAAATCTGCGAACGAGATAAGCCCTAAGATAACATTGCACTTGAATGCCTGCAGAGCAAAATTGCGAGCGCTGAAGCTCTTGCGAAAGCAACGTATAGGGTCCACGATTCACTTGTAAACAAGATGATAGGATATATTAATAAGGAGTAATTATAAAGTTAAAAAAACCTTCGGTAAAGGAAATTCACCGGTAGAGAAAAACTATCGAGAAAAATGAATATTTGAAAATGAAAAATCGATAGAAAAAACAACAATTAATGAGTACACGAAGAATTGGAAAAGTTTTCGAGACGCTGCCAAATATTAACTTTCAGAATTTCTTGTTTGTTTATACTTTATGTATACAATTTCTATTTACATTATTATGTTTCGATTGAATGAGCTCTTTGACAAATATCGAGAAGCCAGCATTAACTGCCGCAAAATAAACTCTGTTAACCGATTTAATTTTTTGACAAAAAGAATAGTGATTTCCCTACCGAAATACGCGAAAGTGAAACAACGAAGGTTTGGTCTTGGCAATCTTCGCCCGTTGATTCAAAGATTAAACATTGTTTCTATCAGGCATTTTGTCGCGAATGAAGAATTTTTGATAAGAAGAGACGCGAATGATTAACATTGTAGTGCCAACAGTTGCCCGAGGCGGATACGAATTTGTTTATTGCGTTGATAACACGCAGGTAATTTTATTAATTTGCTTTGATAACGCGTTTCGTTACGCACTCGATTATTCGTCCATCACAGAGCGCGACAAAGGTATTTCCCGATTTTATACCGAAACGTGTTAGTCAAACGTCGAAAGAGGTATCGTGCGTTGAAAGAAGCGCGCGAGAGGCTGTCGCCTCGACGACTGGCATTCCCTTTCGGAATATTTCGCCGGCACAGCTTCACGTGAGCGGACTTAATTGGCCAACTATGAATATCCCTGGCAAAATTTGCTGCCGTCGCTTTCGTCTGTTACGAATATTCGCCATCCACCGAAAGCATGTGACTATCCTCTTTGCGCTTTGGCTACAGAGAACACTTAACCGCCGGTGGCACGTGACACTCCTTACGATAGTGTGCCGCTTTGCGTTGCTCCGAAAATAGTTAATCGCTTCCGCCATTCTATATGTATGTATTTATTTATTTTATTGTATCGTTTTATTTATCATTTAACCAGTGAAAAGGAACATTTCTATGCTTTCTTGGATGTGGATAAATGTGGACATCGATTGATAGCATTCCATCTTAGACACGTGCAATGATAACGACGACGATGCCGTGGGATAACGATAAAGAAACCGAGACGATAATAAAAAAAAAGCTCGCGTTACTTTCGAGACCTTTTTTTATATTATCAATATTGTCGCGTTTCTTCGCGAGTTTCTACTCTGTACAATGTGTTTATATAAGATTCGGATAAAAGACACGGAAATAGAGAAAAACAAACGATTCATTTTCTCTTTTGCCTTTAAAATAATTGTAATGTTTTGTATGATACACATCTGTTTCTGATTCAGACGGATTTATCGTAGCCATTTTTCTTTATTTCACGAAGTATTAATAACAGTAGACATACTGTGTTTCACGAGATTAAGGTTGAGTTTCGAGTAATACCAAAACTGACGGGGTTCGAAGACTTGGATGGAAAGTAAAAAAAACAGCGAGTCGCTGTCGAAATTAACGATAGCATCAAGTTTTCTCGGCAGAAACGGATCTATTAAAAGATTTTATACGCAACGACATGCAGTCGGCGAATATTTGCGTCATCGACATACTCGAGTACCTCGCTATGCTTTCGGCGAAAGATTAACTTTTGTATACACGATAATTCAATAAACTGTATCTAAGTCAGGGTTACACGAGACCCGTCATGATAACTGTACACCGCAGGAAGATTTGTTCCGATTTCCGCGATACATTAGAATTCATTTCGGTTTTCTCAGTTTTCAGTGTTTCCATAGATTTTATAGATTCCCTAAAATAACAAATAATTGTTTCCTTTTCTTGCATCGCTGCAAGGCAATTCTGGAGTTTTCGTTTTTTTTTTTTACAAAGCTTGAAGAATGTACAAAAGCCCTAAGGACGATTCTGAATTTAAACATAACCGCGATATCGTAGTGTTGATAAAGAAATTAGGAAATAGGGATTTCATAATAATATTTCTTTGCTCGTGATGGCTCAAAGTTATATATAATGTCTTAGAATCGGACAAAGGACTCTTTTTTTAAATAATCCGATGCTAAGTAACCGGAATTTCTAATCTAAGAGATTCAGAGACATACTCGGGTTAATAATATTAAAAGGTCGTGTATCGTTGTCATGATACAAGATCTCGAGTCAATAACACACTATCGGCATACGAGGGAAACGTTAAATTGTATAAATTGCCGTGCCGGTGCGCAATACTTAATTTTCATTACAAATAAATCGAATTGTTGGCGATAAAGGATTAATATTTCAAGCCGCCAGCCATAACTTTTACGTCCACTATCACAATTCAGGCATTTTTAATAATTTTATTCCGCGTTAGAAGAGCGTCGGAAGCGACAATATACTTACCGTTTTGTATACCGTAAACATTCATAAGGAACTATGATACTGTGCTTCCAGGGAATCATGCAAACTTTCAAAAGGTTCAAAAACTGTGTTAGACACAGTCTTGCATCCAGCAAATCAAGTTAGAATTTCAAAGTCATCTATAAGTACCCATACATAAGTAGGGGATAAAATAAAAATTCTACATCGATCTGGCAAACTTCGAAAACTGCCGAAAAACATGTACATTAAGAATTACCGGCGACGCGACTGGGGCGGCTATACGGTGCTGGCAAGGTACCTTCGGCAGCTCTCGAATACCGGTTGAGAACCCGGCTTTGAATTTGGCACGCGAAATCAAGAAACAAGAAAAACAAACTGCGGCGAATCCCATGCGCCGGACTGGCAAGTAATAAACGCGCGCTGCACAGCGTAGCGAGCGAAGGCAGCAGTAGAGACAGAGATTCGGGAGTAGTATATGATACTGAGATATATCAAGTGAAAAAAGCGGTAAGTAAAAATTCGCGAAACGAGATTTTAAAAATCAAAGGGAAACCGTATGCCATTTGATTTTCGTGATTCTAAACGGATGCATCGCTATTACGGCTCTTTTTCGGTTTTTTTCCAATGCACGCGCATACAGTGACTGTCAACCCATCGTCATCATTGATAATGTTATTCGTAGCCAAATGGAATTAACGAAGACAGAGGATCAATCGCAAAAATGAAATATTCGATTGTCTTTTTCTGGCAATGAAATAATATTTTGTCCTCAACTCCTCGCGTCGGAGAGACTTTTTTTTACAGATTTGCAGTGTTGATGTTGGTGTCTTTTATTCATAATAACAATACGCAGCGGCGTAAAAAAAAATCTCATAATCATCAATGAAACGATACTTTAAGGTTATTCCAGAATTTTTTCACAATGAATTTGGAAGGACCGATATAGAATGCCGATTTTATAGCTATACCCATAGGTGAGAGGTTAATTCAAACGACAAATTTATTCAGAAATGAAACCACAAAAAGTTGAAAACGCGATTCAGATCAACGAATAATAGCAAGTAACCGTAATGCGCACAAATTATGAGAAACTATAACAACACCGATAGTAATTATGTTTTCTACACGCGATCTCAAGATATATCTGGAGAGCCGACCTCACGATGCTTCGATAATGAGAATTTCGTTTGTCCGTGTTATCGATGAAGAGATTTAAGTGATAAAAGTAATGCTGACTCAACAACCGCGACGATTTCGCGTCGATCTGCCACTCGATGAAGGATAAGTGTACATTATTTTAGGAAATTGTTCATCTCGCGAGAAGGGTAAACCCACCGGTAAATGCACCAGTCGACAATGAATAAGTACTTTCCGTTTAAAAAACATTCCGTATCTATATAAAAAAACGTTGAATGACGAAAATTTGTTGTCCGCTTAACTGTTCATTTGTTGGTGACATCATTCCAGACGAGGAAATTTCTTTGCGGTTATGTATGGACGTCACAGATATCCGTGACGGCACGGATGAGATAGTTGGACGACATTTTTGATACATCGAGCCGAGATATGGCTTTGAGGATTATTACAGCACATAACAATACATTTGCATGACAAATGAATGTCAAGGGAAAAATTAGGTCTTTTTTGATACTCGCAGATGGTAAAACTCAAGTATTTATACATTACAATTCGCGACTCTTTCGCGGCGACAAATCGTTGCGAAGATAAATAAGGTGCAATTTAAAAATCGAATATCTGAAGAAACTTTCATATCATCGACACACGCTTCGTTAGCGAAAAAACTTCTCACTGCTATTTGGAGAATTTATTTTGCACGACTTAGACTTTTGTCGGAGGATGTTTCATAGATTTTTAATCACATTGTATCGCTCTCCGTTGTAGGCATCTCTGTCAATCTCCGAACAATTGCGAAGCCCGTTGCGTCGATTTTGTTTGCCGATATGTTCACTCTACTGACCTTGTAAGTTCCATGATATTCTGGACAACGATCCAAATACGGTACGAGCGAATATTTGCGCACTTTACCCACGTACTCGGGACAACGCTCTAGAGTCGGTCCCAGAGAATACTTTCGCGCTTTAGTAACGAGCATCGGTACCGGTAGCATTGTTACTGGACGCCGGTTTCGGCGACGTTAAATAATGATATTCTTTCGCTGCGCGCCACGCGAGCGCGCGATACGCGCGTTTCGATCGAAGCTTCAACGCCAACTGAGATGTATCCACTTTACGGTTCACCTCACCGAAAGTGGTGGGAAAGACGGTGGAGCATGAAACCCGGGCGTCCAGTTTATCGTTCACAATCGCTTTCAGACGCCAAGATTACAACAACTCCATTGATATCAAAGATAAATTGTTTTCCGTTGCTTTGAACACCTCGTCGTTTTCGTCAGAGGCGTAGCCAATCTTTGCCGATGCGACAACCGGAATATCCGGAGGGCGAGGGGTTTAATCATTTTTTTTTTTATCACCCGTTTACCCAACGACATTCGATAGGCTTGTCAAAATCACGACATAATTGATTCGAGACTCCCTATCGTTATCAATCATATATACATGACCATCTACTTGTGACTATAAGGAAGGTCTCCTCAATCGGTCGTCTCGACGAATGTTTATTTACTTCGCGATCGCAATATTCTATATTTAGAGCATTGGGTTTGATCACGTGGACGATTAGACAAATCGTGCAACACGCGCGCGTCTCTGACGAGACGAGGTCAAAAAATTCACTATCGTGTGAACTTTGCAAAGCTTTTCCGCTTAATCTCGGATCTATTTGATAGTGCCGAGACTTTTAGAAACTCTGTATCAGCAAAGACTGATCTTTGCGTTTTCATGGATGTTAACGATATTGGTATTAATAATCGCGTCTATCGTTATCCGATAGATGAATTGAAATGAGGATTTTTTTTAAACGAAAAAAAAATAAATAATGTCTCTTCACAAGAAATTAATCTCGTCAAGAAGTAAGTTGAACAATTATACGATATCTGCTCTGTTCGATTATTTTACTATTTTATTTTCGATTCCCGGAGTCGATCAAAAGCGCAAAGAAGATTTAGCGTAAATAATTTCTGAATTAGAGAATTAGTGAAAATAGCTGTTTAGGATGGAAAAAGTATTCAGATCAATATATGATTTTTTTTCAATTCACAAATTAATAAAATGATTACTTTACTCGAAAATATAGTAAAGTCGTTCAGCAATAGATGGATTTCTCGTATTTTATTTATTTTTAAAAGTCTTTATTTTTTCGCGAAAAATTATAATTTTAATGACAATTATAAAAAAATGTGTAAATTCCAACAGATGATTCGTGATTAATGTTTGTCCTTGGTTGGTTCGTCTCCCGAATGATTCATTAATACCGATAACATTTTTGTTATTATCGATAAAAAAAAAAAAAAGTTTTATAAAAATTGCTCGACTATCCAACAGCGTTTAAATTTCATCTTCGTTATCCATTCAAAGCCGATATCTTGAGTATCAAAAATTACATGCCGATCGCGAAGATAACGAGTCCCCCCTGTAAACATTGCTACAAAAAAAAGGCTTGATACGAATTTCGTTGAATACATTATCAGTCATCGATTAAATTGCAAAGAAACAAAAAAACTGAAAAAAGCGGTTATTTTCTGAAGCCATTGTAAGAATACGCAAGTAAAAGTCAGCCGTAAAGTAGTATCCGCGAGTTTCGCCACAGTCTGCGCTCGACAGTTGGCTGATCGACCACTAGGAGGATCCACACAGCAGCACAAGTATGAGGCGCCATCTCAAAGCTTCTCAGCGTTTTCTTGAAACGCCTCGAACGAGGCATAGTCGAGTTCTCCAAAGGCATTACAGTTTTTTCAGACAAATATGAGAAAAACTCATCCCTCTTCGGTAAAATGCCGCCATATCTTCCGAGTTATACGCCAAACCGACAGTAGGAGACATGATTTTTTTTTTCATTTTTATATTTTTAGTTCGAATGAATTGACAATTAAGTGGATTCTCGCGCTACCGAGATATCTCGAAGCTTGCGTAGGAGTTTCTTTCAACGATAAAGTGGAAATCGATATCGTGGCAAATAACGGGAATCGAGTATCGTATCGTCGTATTGGATCGAATTGGATAACGATCACGTGAACACTCGTGCCTTTTATTTAATACGTCGCGCGTGATGCCGCATATATACGCTGTAATGTAACAGTTCTATAGTAGTTGTAGCATAGTAGTCGGTACACTATAAGTAAAAATACATACACACAACTCGCGACTCCGTGCGCCTATCCTTATGGGGGATCAAATTCGTGCCGGGGATTGGCCACTGCAAAACGGCGCTTCCCTTATCCTCTTTCATCGTAGTCACGCTTCTACAACACCGGGGCCGTTGGCTCGTTGTTTACGGAAGTTTGCCACATCATTTGCGCGCCCGCGACTCCCTCTATAGACTGTCCTTTTCTTTTCTAACCTTGGAATGTACTTTGTATCTATGCGTTTGTCCCTTTTCATTTCATTATTTACTCTCTTCCTTTGCTTCCCACTCGGAAGAGTAATCGGGCAATTATCTTGCCATTGTATGTGATCTTCGAACTGCTATACGGCAAAAATAGATGACTTTTTTTTGCGTATTCACAAAAATGTATTTCAATTTTTATTTTTAGCGATGTTTCTCTCTGAGAAATTGTTGGCATCTCGCTACTTTTTCTAGATAATTCTACGCGGTTCTCAACAATTTTATAAATGATAATAACGAGTTGCTTCCGATTTTATTATTTCCAAGTAACATTCATTTTTATTATTTCGCCGATAAAACAAACATTTTATCGTTGAATTTTCTGCTTTTTCAGCAAACATTTTTTTCTCCGAATTTTTAAAATGGTAATAACGTAATACTTTTATAGTAGTTAAAATTTTTATACCACGACATATTTTTTGTTACCGATATTTTGGTGGCATTATGGAAGCCCCGTATCGCACACTTGTTAAATACTCGAGGAGTGCGATATGAGAAAAATAACTCGAAGACTCGAGGTTGCTCGGTATCTCGTATTTTCCTTCGACACATTTTTTAGATACGTTACTCGCGACGGCGACCGAAGTCGAGAGGATAGAATAAAAAAAAAAACAAGTGACAAGAAGAAACGAAAGACAGCAATGAGGAAGCGTCTCGCTGTGAAATAAATATACGAGCGGAGGAGCACACGGTTGGAAGCTCGGAAACGCGAGGGTGTTCGATCGGAACCGGGTGCAAGAAGGCTGTTAAAGTGCGATGAACGAGTCGATGTACCGCGCCACGACGTTAACACGCTTCTAGTTCACTGATACCTTACCACTTCGCGCATACAGCACATTCAGAAGAGTTTAAAAATAAAATCTCTACACCCGCTGCTGTTGAACTGTTCTCGGCGTTGTGCATTATTTCGAAAATCGAACAATTTATATTCGTTATTATTATTCCTCTACCAATATCAATGCGTTTTCCAACTCCAGTGTAAAAACACAAAGAAACAACTATGCCGTTCTCCAGTTTGCCGATATTATTCTCCGTTCGAAAAATCGGCGATATCGCTGCCGGGACAACCCTCATCGATATTTATTTTTTACAATTTTTTTTTCTCCATTCGTTTTGCTTCGTTTTAAACATAACGACTACTTTTCGCGGTACGTACTTATCAGAGAATTGAAATCGATATATGCCAGACGGTTAAACGAGCCAACGAACGTGGCACAGAGAAATAAAAGCTCGCGAGAGTCGATCTCGCCGCGGCACGAGTCGGTTCCCCCCCCCCCCGTCACCCCCGTCACCCTCTTCTTGCTGTACGACAACTTCAGCGTGATCGACTGCTCGTGACGACGATATTTCTACAAATAATTGCGAAACCGAACGGGCGAGTCGAGAAGACGGCCACACCTCGTACCGGTCATTGTTTGTTTTTCGATGAAAAGAGATATTAGTCGTTGCACGAAAAAAACAACGAGTCAGAGTCTCTTTTTAACGACATACCAAAACGTCAAAGATTCAAAAATATGACCGGATAATTTCACTCGTCAAAACGACATATTGCCGATTTTCCTATTCCGATTTAAATTCAAGTTCTGATTTCTTGTGTAATGTCATTCATGCAAAATCGTCTTAAAATTAAGCAGTCGGCGTCATAAAAAAATTTATCTCCAAGAATTCCATTGCAGCTATCGGTTCGAAAAGTCTTTGGAAGAAAGAATTAAAAATGTAAAGAACGCCAAAGATATTCGTATCCGTTTTCCGTTTATTTTTTCTATTATAAAACCGCGTGCTGTTCAGTCTCAATGGGATGGGCGTGTGTCAAGTGGGCGCTGGTATATGTATGTCTTTGCGCGTAATAGCCGCGATTGAATCAACGAAACGAATGTGCGTAACTTAATAATAAAAACGTCCGGGCGGTAGAGCTTATTTACTTCTTCGCACAAACATCAAAGATCTTCAATATATTCGTTAATTTAATTCGCTCTTTTTTGTCTTCAACGATCGTTATTACGTTATTAACGTTGCGATTGCGGTAAGTTAGTTTCTCATTACGAGTGTTTATTTTTTCAATCGCACGAAACAAGTTATAGAGTCTGCCGATTCAGCATTATCGAGCCAATCGTTCTGGAAATGTCAGGCATTTTACACGCTCGTCATCGAATTTATCGAACAAGAATTAAACGTGGAAAATTTGTGAACCGCGGCGTCCGCGGTTACGGCAAAGAGACAACAATGTTTAGCGCCAAGCCGCGCGGAGACAGAGGCAATAACCGACTTCATTTTTTCATTTGGGTCTCTCGCAAAGTTATGGAAAACATTCGCGATATATAGGAAGACATGCAAAGCGATTTACGAGACTTGGTGTTTTTATTTTTTCTTCTTTTCTCACTTTTTTTTTTCTTAATTTTTTTTTTTACGACTACGCGTGCAAACAGTAGACCAGCGTCGAGGCATAAAGACGACACCGGTCATTGAACTCTCGCCGTGCTCTTTCGTAACTGGCGTTCGCGCGGCTTGACTGGTACATCCTCGTGGTAAACAAATTTGTGGGGACGCCCTTCTCCCCGGTTAGCGGGTGGTAATTAGTCGATTAATGCAATTAGATGCCAACGAGAGGAGCGGCCACGATGTCTAACGATGTCCCACTGGGAAACGACGCTGCGACCCCCGTGTAGTAAATTATTTTCTAAGAATTTATCGTTTTTGCTTCGTTACATCGATCTCTAGTCAATTATCCCGAGCATGCGGTAGTTTTAATAAAAATGCTACACGAGAATCAAATCAACAGCCCAATTGCGATCACGGATTAACGAGACTTTTTTTTTTCCCCGTAATTTATTGTGCTTCAGGATTTCTCATCGTTGCTTCCCGATTAAAGGGAACAACATATCTCGGATAAAGCCTCAAAACTGCGAGAGACAAAACATTCCGTTTGACCTATTTAACAAAATATTCTCATTTTCAATATTTTTAGACAGCGATATGTTTATTGCGCAATGAAATGTCGGGCAAACCGAGAAGTCCATCGCATTCGACGAGAACAATGATGCACAAGATGAACTACTTGGCGGAGTTTCGAAAATGTTTTTTTCTAATCGCAACGGAGTGACGAAAAATGAGAAAATACCCGATAAAAGTAAGCTACTTTTACCATGTTTATGAAAACAAAACGAAGCGTTACGAAATTTTTTTTTCAATCGCATATTTCCGAGTGTTTTCTCTAAGTAAACAAAAATGCTATAGCACACCTCTCATTCCATTCCTATCGCCACAGTGCAGTATAAAGGAAAAAAAAAAAATGTACAAATAAAACAACACGAATTATTGGCATATTCCGTACATACGAATCGCTTTCGATAATCGCGCAATATAATATTAACGTTCGACGGATCGTTTGCAATACTATTTACTCTCGATGATAAAAATGCCTGTCGAGTTCGATGAAACTTGAAAATCAAAAAATTCATCAGCAAACCATTCGATAAATCTGTTCCATATTTTTTTAAGAATAAACATTCAAATTGGAAATGTTCCTAAGCACTGAGAATCGTCAATGTCACTGTGAAAAAAAGTCTGCCGATACTACTGGAAGTTTCATTGCATAAACCGATATATTAACTTTCATAAACAATTATGATAGAAAATTTATGTAGTCGATACTTTCCTATTAATAATTGACTTTAATTGAACTATAAAAGTACTTAAAATTTAATAAATTAATATAATTTTGCTGTACAAAAGTAAATTTACACTGAGACAAGGATCTACTAGAAATTACTACGACATTTGGTAAAGTTCGACGGTGGCGTCACCTATGACGAGAATACTCGATACTATGAGAATTTTTCCCATATCCTATGGCAGAAATAATTCGCTCAGTTTTCTTAATTTTCAACAGGGGGCGTCATTGATTCCGCACTAGAAGAAATTTAAGACATTTTTTACAACATACATGGTTAATTGTGTCCTTCTCTCCGTGTATTTTTCATCGCTATATTCATTTTACGAAATTTAGTATAGCTGTTGACGCATAAAAAGTTGCAATTTTTTTTGTTTTTGTTTGCGGTGATGAATGTACCTATGCCGCGAGAGGAAATAATAAAATGACTCACCTTTCTTTTTCTTTCCTGAACAAAGTCAACTCGTCGAACCCATATCTCCTCGGCCGAGTCATAGTCGAGGGTACTGGAGCTGCTTGCCTGGCTCTTCATCTCGATCAGACTCGAGTCAAAGAATCTCTTGTCCAAGTGAGGACTCGGTAGAGGACTCGTACGTGAGAATATCATGCTGCTGGAGTAAGAAGGAGGATCCGTTGCCGGAAAGGTCATTCCCGATCCAGCCGTGTGTCTTCGTCTGAGCGGTGGTTTGCTCGACGTCGGTGAAGTAACAGCGCACGTGGTGAATCTCGACGAGGTCGTCGGCGGCGGTCGCGACTCCGAGACGCTCGACGTCGCGTTCGATTTCTGATCGATCTTTTCGGAGCTTGAATTTTCCGATGACGACGGACTCGACGCTTTCGACGGTATACTTTCGGTTTTTTCCGAACATTCTTGAATCGTCATTTGGGTCTTAACTTCGTCGCGGCTCTTACCCGTTGTCGTAGTTGTTGCTGTCTCGTTATTCTTACCTGCGACAAATAAATTCGTTTTAATTTTAACTACGCGCGACAGTGACAATCAACGAAATTTATTCGTCTGACAATTTGTAATTTGTCTCCATACATCGTAAAAGCCGAAATATCCCATATTTCATTATTTTTTTTTATCGATAACGCCGCATACATGGGTGTGGAGTATTTTTAAATTTAGTTTAAAATTCGTAGAAACGTTGGCCAACGAACGCGTCTTTCAACTTCCGGGGTTCGGCCGGGGTTCATACCGAAAGCTAATAACTCCACGACGTTTGCACTGCAGTCGCCCATAATTCTTGATACCATGGTACTATAAAAATACCAATACTAGACAATTTATTTTCTCCAATAACATTTCCCTTTTAAATTAAAATTCCAACTTTTTTCAGGTTACGGATATCCTTTGCACAAATATCATTTTTTAGCCACAGTTTGTATTGGAATAGAAAATTTAGTCGAAAAAAATAGGTTCGTTTCAAGTTTATTCGAATTTATTAAAAAATCCACTGTAACGTCTATCGCGTGTTTTTTTTTTTTACGGATTTTTTATTTTTACGATTTATCTTCGGTAATGTAGTGGCGACACAGAAAAAGCGACAGAGACGGGGCAGAAGCCCGGATCAATTAAAAAATAGAAAAGCATACCAAGTTATGGCACTCGTCAATTAATGGAACCCACGCGCATAGGTCACTAGAATTGACGTCTACGCATCTTCCAATCACAAAGAATACATTATATGCAGTTTTTTTCCGTATATCGCGAACGCGCCGAGGTCGCCACTAACAGAGTTTTCCTTGTTCGACACAAACTCGAACCGAACACCGCGTACATGTTTCTTATTTAAATACAAACGATTTAAATGCTTCATTCGTAACACTACAATTTTTGTTTTTATTGAAGAAAATAAAAAGATTATATTGCATTAAAGGTATTTGTTTTGAACAACAATGCGCAACCTTAACTCGAACAAAGGAAATCTACGATTGCCGTTGACATTTTTTTTTCTCCGTATATTTAGCACTGCGCGGCGTGCATCAGTTGCGACTCGGTAATATCGCGAAGCGCCGCGGTACCGCCACGCGTTATCGGTCACGCGTGGTTAATCGACGCCGACGATTACGTCACCGCGGAAAATCGCGTTCCCGGCTACGCGTATGCGTGTACACATTAGAAAGATCTCAACGAATGTAATAGAACGATATGTGCCTATTGTTTGGATATATAATTTTAGCACACAGAAAATGTGATTAATTCGCGACATTGCAATACGAACGAACGAAAACAAATATTGAGCAATAAATCGCTGCGTTCGCGTCAAATAGTTTTAATATTTATTTCCAATAGAAAAAAATAAATCCAAATCCAATAAAAATATGTACGAATGCTAATGTAATTGCTGGAATACTGCAAAACAATCGGTAAAAAAGAATATTAAGCGACTGCTTACTGGAAAAAATGTATCAGATATCTAAAGATAATGTTGAGCGGTCGGTACAAATATGCCAAGTAAGAAAAAAAACGTATGCACAACCGGACAAAGGGATGCAAGACGAATGAAAATTTAATCTCGTTTTATCCGAAAATTTGCGTTTATAAATAGTCGGATCGTTACCTAAGTGGACCGCGAGAGTGAACGGGTCAAAAAGGGGGGGAGGGACCAAGAGAGCAAGAGAGCAAGAGAAGCGACGGCAGGGAAAAGGCGAAGAGGGCGAACGAGCAAATGAATATTCGCACTGAGTTAACAGGGTAGTTTGGTTCGTATAGGTACATATAATACTCGTTGCCAACGCCGGCGTCGACGGAAGTCGAACGACAGAGAACGAAAAGCCGAATCACCGCTCTCTCGCCGCGCGCGCTCTTCGCTAATCTTAGCTTCCCGGTTGGACCGCGTGTTCTCGTTATAGCAACGGGACACGAGAAGAGAACAGAGCGCGGCGCGTAGTCGTGGCCCCATCATTTATCGTTCTCGCAGGTTCGTTGCGTTTAAACGATCGATGAAACGTTAAATTATTGCGTAACATTAGGCAAATCTCACGAGTGCTTATCTTTGCGTAACCGTAACGAGATCGTCTGCGAATCTACTTCTCCCTCCTTTCTTTCGTCGTGGGATAATAAATTGAATCCGGAGTCACGAAAGTTAAATGACTCGTCGCTTGAGATTATGTGTATTAATGCGGGCAAAGGTGATTTAGTCGGTAGACAAGCCTTGTTAATGGGATGAGCGATCACTGACAGGTAAAACTGTAAAGTTGCGCAAAGTTGGACGGCGGAACGCGAATAAAGGTCTGGGAGCTGCGAATCGTGAAGCTTCTTGTCATTATACGGCTTGTGGAAAGCCTACGTGAGCACAATGGACAACGTACAAAACAGGTCACAAGCTTTCCGATCCGACCATCGTGATAGTCGTTGAATTTCCTAATATCCAATCGTTTTTCTTTTTACCGGATATAAAAATGAAAATGTAGTAATAAGATGGCATCGTAAGAAAATTATCGATAGACATTGGGAGGAGCAAATGGAAAGCGAAATAGAGACATTTGGAAGCCAGGAAAAGAGGCGAGAGGGCTTTTCGTATAGAGACGACCGCGCCGAGACCCCGGCACCGCGCGGGATTAGCCCGGCGAGCGCCAGTGGCAAAATCGATACGCGCTCGGGAATAGAGCGTACCAGCCGTAGCACCAGCAGCATCACCGCGCTACTATCCGTTCCGACTACGATAATTCGTAGTGCCTCGAGTCCTGCTAATTAGGAAACTTCCCGATTCATCTTCGAGTAATACCACAGGACGATTTTCCACGAACAACAAGCTTGCAACCGACGATCATCTATTTTGCGGCTGCATTAATATTGCAGTGAACAGAGTTTCGGTATGTAATAGAAAAACATTTTTTTTACGAGAGTCTCTAGCAATGATACTTCCTCCGGTGCTTATTATCATCGGTACAAACAAAACGTCACAGTGTTTATATTATCACCGCGAGAATAGTACGACAGACTCGAAAGATCGTCTAACCGCATGACGATCGACTTTGCGGGAGTATCGATATAATAAGCGTGGAGTTTTGCTATCAATACGAAGTAATTGATTAATAAATTTCGTTAGGCCGTCCAAACTGATCACTTGAACGTCATTTCCTTCGGTGCTCGATTTTTCGTATTTATAAATATATACTAATTATATTTAAAAAAACAACGGAGAGAACAGTTTTATATATTGTTTTTAATTATGGTATTGGTTGTTTTTTTGGCATCGGAGAAATATTCATATTTTGGAAGTTTGAAACTTTATCCAAATATATTATCTCAAGTAGATTCGCGCAACCAAAATACGTCCATAAAAAAATAATTTGTCATCTATTATAAGACTCGTGGTACGTCGTGGTTAACGTACTTATTTAATAACATTTTCGAATTATTTTTATACATAATAAAGAATCTCAGCATGTTTTATATGCGTGATTTAAAAAATGTATCCCATCGAGAAGTGTTCGAAATAACTCTCTGAATTGTCATACATACATTTCGGAAAAAGCTCACCTTCTTCAGTCTCGTATTCGTCCTCTTCCCTGCACTCGGACAGCCTTCGCCCCCAAGGATAAGGGCTGTGGGTCTGATTTCTGGACGGTAGCCTGTTGACGTGCGACAGAAAGTAATGATGAAAGAAGCTATCGACGCCATCGGAATCCTCGCCGGACGATTGTAACATGTCTTTGAGAGCGGCGAGGGAGGTTATGGTATTGTAATTTATGGTCGACACGAGATCATCGTCAATGTCACTGTCGTCCGTCGTATCCTCGTTCTTCGGCAATTCCTCCTTCGGCGGCGCATTGTCGGGGGGTTTGTCGGACGGCGGAGCGGGTTCGTCAGCTTCCTGCTTCGACGTCTCGGTCTTTTCCTCCGAACTCGTTTCGGACTCGTCGTCGGACGTGCTGGTCGACGATGTTCTCGTCGAGGATTCATCGTCGCGTTTCTCGTCGCTGGCTTTCTCCTTGTTATTGTCATCCTCGTCTGAACCTTTGCCCTCATCCTCGTCCGGATCGTCGTCTCGCGACAACGACTTTTCACGATCCATCGTCGTCGCGTTAACTTCGTTTGTCGTCGACTTTTCCTCCCGATTTTTCATGTTCTCGAGACTTTCCAGAGTCACGACCTTCTCGGAAGTCTCTCGACTACTCTCACAATCGTCACGCATCTCGGTATCCAACCGATTGTCGTCAACCTTGTAGCGCTCATCTGTCGAACTCTGCTTCTCGTTGCTCTCACTTTCCTCCATCTATGAATCTGAAATCAGTAAAAAGAAAACACTCAAGTTTTTAGACGATTCAATGATCTGTCATTTTTCGCCGAAACTATAACAACTATGAAAAGCTACAACAATTTCCGTACAGTATCTCATATTTCAAAACTTGGAGATTCTTCCGTGTGCCCGCTGAGAAAAAGGCGGGAGTAGGACTTTTTTTGCTATCCGATATTCAAAAAAATAGTAAAATAACAAATATCTATTTGCATTTCGTGGTCGGAAGATTGCTACGCTCAATTACCAATAAATCTTCCGACTATAATATGCGAATTATTTTGTTACTCCGATTTCTCGTTGTACTTTTTATTTCTGTCGGGAGTTTTCTAATTTTTGTAAAAAACATTTTTTATGTCAATTCATTTTTTGCGATACCTTCAACTATTAATGACCTTCAAACAAGTTTATAACTATTCTAGAAATTACATTAGTAAATTCAGGCTCTTCGAAAAACGTTACGACCCATCGTAAAATTGAATTTAAAATCGAATACGAATTTTCCGAAAATTCATTGAAAACAATAATTTTACAAGGATGGAAAAAAATCCCAAATAAAACAGCAGTGAAATAACGAATAGTCGAATTACGTATTCTCTATTCACAGTTAAAATCTCATAATTATAATATGTGAACAACTTTTTGTTATCACTTTCCGATTCAGTCTCTTACATTACATATTAAATATCATTAAATTAACTTTTATACAATTATTTTTATTTTGTCCTTAAAGTAAAAATGAATGCGACGGAGGGTAGCAAACAAATGTCGTGTTTACGATAATAATTTCATCTGCGAAAAAGGAATGTCGATCACAATTTGATATAATTTAATAAAGTTTTCATTATAGTTTTAATCTTTGTCAAGTTATTTATTTCTGCGAGGTCTTGCATAATGTGCATAAATTATCGGTTGAAACATACTTTATGATCGACGGAAATAAAGTACCAAATTTTGTTGAAACATAGTTTCGACAAATATGCATGCCGACGAGAACGGGAAATACCTAATAACTACCCGGCGTTAGCCCAGGCGGGCTGTCCAAAGTTAAAAAAATGTCAAATATCCTCAATAAATAGTTATAGTTCTTCTGAGGCCTTGAAAATGTATGATTTAAAATTTACGTATGTTTGAATCTTGAGTGATAAAAGCCGGATAAATCGATACCTAAACTGACGATGTTTTCACAAATATTTCCCGCAAGAACACGCAATTTTTTATGTATCAATTTTTTTTTTTACGAAAGGGTAAAACAATGCATTTTTCGCTTTAAACGCTGTTTCTCGATTTTGTCATAATCCGATTTTTTTTTTTTTAATAAGAAAATAGAAGCTATTATAGAATTTCCACTCGTATATTTTTAATGTATCAATCATTATCCAGTACTACTGTATGTCGACGATGATACCCGATTCATTGAATTCCATTCTCGTTTCGAATTTTGCAGCGGGTCTTATAATGACCGTTGAGCCGACTTTCCGAAATGAAAGGGACGCTCCGGTCGGCTTTCATTAGCACCGCGTATACTTCTCGACCTCTCGGATATTCATACGCTCGTTGCGAGTTTCCGAAAAAGAGTTTGAAAACACTGCGGACATTCAGCTTTTTAACAAAAGGCGATTTTTTCGTTTTGTTTTCAACTGACCAAACGGAATCCTATATCAACTAATTAAACGGACATCGAAAATCCATCTTTACACGACAAATTAACGACGGTGTTCTTTCTTCTTCAATGAATTCCTCACTAAACGATATTCTATATTGTCTACATTTACAGGTTTATCAGCGGGAGATGAAATATTGTCTTTTTTTTTTAGAGTTTCGGTGTGAAAGGAAAGTTTCCACATAGTCGTTGAAATAGATAATGGAGATAGGCAGACCGATAAAATTTAATCTGATATCGATATACTTATCGACATAATTGAATGAACAGCGACAATTCGCGAGGTCGTACTATAAACTCCCGGAATCTCAAATGAAACAAGAACTCTGTCGATAAATGGCACTCGTAAGACTACAGTTTTGTTTAGTTTGCTCCAATTCCTTTCACCGACATAACCGTCACCGACTCTTAATCTAATGAATGAATGAATCACCAATTCACGAAGTTCTTTCCCCGTCTTCCCATGCATCGCTATTACACATTTCTTTTCGAGAGTATTTTTTTTTTCTTTTTCGACGCCTCGGAACATTGGCGGCACGTGGTGTGTGTTGCAGTCAGATTATTATGGCGCATTGCGGTAAGAGCGCCCTCTATTTCGTGACCGTGGACGTTAGCCGGCGCCCGACGGTAGACACACTGTCCTTTGTAGATGTATGGAGTACGTATCTACGTACGTGTTCGACTCTCTTCTGCTCGTATGTACAACTACTATGGTACGTAGGAGAAAGAGAGGACGAAAGGAGCATTCGGTGCATATCCGAGTGACACTCTTCTCTGGTTTCATGAGCGGGAAGAACACGCGCGTTCGGCAAGAATGATATCTCTGTTCATCTTTGAAAATAATCAGATGTAGAAAAGAACTGAAAAACGTGTTCGTACGTCAGCACGTGCATTCCATTTAGAAGAAAGGGCCGCAACGCTGGTTGCGCAGACCTTTGGTTTTTTTTGTTTATCAATATTCGAATACAATGGAAGTTTCTAGTTCAGATCTTCGAAAACGTCGACATTATTCCGCAATTTTCGGGAACGTTTTTGGGAACGTTTTTGGGAACGTTTTTGAAAAAAAAAAAACAAAACAGAACTTGGAAAGCAAGTAATATTTCTAACGTGGGATTGCTAACGTTCAACTGTCTAGAATAACGCGGCACGATCCCCGTATTATTATTTCCGCGGTTTGCCTGAAGTCCGAATATCGATCGGCACGTGCACCACCAGCATTAACCATAGCCCTAGTACTCGTGCGTATATATATGCGCTGTGCCGAGAAGCCAAAACAGGAAAAGTCACATTGGAAGAAACATCATAGGGTTTAAGGAAGTCGATAATGTCGGCAGAAAAATTGTTTTCCCCGAATTTAATCGTCTGATGTCAGCACACTGGCGACGCCTGAAGACACAGTCGAAATTGAATTTTTCAAATCTGTTTACGTGTCTGAATTTATATCATAAAATAATTTCATTATTTGACTTGACTGATTCATATTTTTATGGGATGTGGAGGTGGAAAGTGAAAACTGTCAAACACTCGGAATATTTAAAATTTTTGAAACCCTTCGGATCCCTAACGTGCAGACGGAGAATTAATTGTTGTAATAAAAATAATGTTAATAATTTCTGTTAAATTTTACGAAGAAAAATAAGGAGCCAATGATTTACCAAAACAGTCGTTTTCGAGACACTGCTTATTTGGTTGGAATGTAAAAAATTGTTAAATTTGGGGTTCGACGCTGGTGAGTCTCAAAGGCGGAAATGCGCAACAAGGGCTCACCGCGTGAGTTCAATATCATCGGGGAGGTGTGACCTCGGCGATGTTGGAAAATATTTGATCGCAAGTAAATATACGCAAAGAATGACACGTCTTGTAGCGGTCGATCATCAGAGGCGAATGGCGAAGAACCAACCAGATGTACGAATCGCGAGAAAGCGAAGCTTTTGGCAATACGCCAATCTTGTTGGCAAGAACTTGTTTACCGGCTATGCGTACACTCGGGCTTCCGACGATCTCGCACCACGAATGACGTAAGATAGTTCGGGGGTCGCGAGCAGATCTCGGGGATTTCTTTTTTACGGTATACATATTACTTCGTCTCCTTCGCCTTTCGCATGACGCGATAATGAATTATGCATGAGAGACGGCGCACTGGAAAATGTTGATTAAAGGGACGAATAAACGTGTTTGCGTGTTAAACATTAAATCATTTTATCAAATTAATTAAGTAATTACGATGACAAAATGCAGAGGTAGGATTTGCACGTTATTATCAATGAATAAGTACTAATGAACCCTTTGACGGCCGGGGAAATGATGTACGTATTTATTTTCTCCTGAACGTTAAATAGTCTCTGTTTTAAGAATAATGCGAACCAAATGAAAAGGCAGCTTCGTTGACAATAAACATACTGAAAAATCATCGACAATCTGTGACAAAGCTCAAGCGTTTAAAGTATCATTTTTAATTGTTTCGTCTGCGCCAGTGGATCGCAAGAGTTATGGCAGTCGGCTGGCTTTACAATCGAATATCTGTTGCCAAATCGTTCGGTCAGTATTTTAATCGACGCCGAGATCAAACTATCATTCGGTAAACATCTTTTGCGGCACAGTGGACGCTGAAGTTCGCGAACGACAAATAAGCCCACACGTGGCTTGCGACAAAATATTTCAAAAGCACGACGCTCGTGGATTGCGCACCAGAAAACGTGGCGTGCAATAGATACATCTTGCGACGATGCAAAGCCACAATGAACATGTAATGCTGCTACTCGTTCGAGATGGCAAGTTATTCCATCACAAATAACTTGGCACCTCGTCGTAAATCAAAAGCGCAAACGTCAACCAAGTGACAGTGGCTATCGTACAGTACAGGATTACGTCCGCAACATTACCTGACTAAGTAGAAGGCTTTCGATGATCGAATTATCATTAACGTCTACGGGTACAAAGAGATGAAAAACAAAGGAAAAGGTTATTATTTGTTAAACTCAGCGAAAGCTATTAATAGTCCGCTCGTTTGTCCACGTCTCTGCTTCGGATAGAGAGAAGCATCGAATTCCATGACCTACTCGCATATTCACTTCCATGCATGATATCGAAATTTATCATCGTGGAATCTTGCATACGAGACGCGACCCGGATACTCGAGAATCAGTGTATTCATCAAAGCTTTCATCATGGAAAGGACAAAAGAATTCCAATAATTCATTTTATCAAGCAGATAAATTGCAACTTTTATTCGTTGAGTCAATGCGTGTCGGTAAGGAGAACGAAAAAATCTCTGATAGTCTGATAGTTGATTTTTAATGGGTATATGTAAGAATCAAACGTCTATCTGTTTTGTTAAACGCTAACATGGATCATTTTAACTCAAATTCCTCCTGAAAATTCACCGTCCATTTGTTGTTCTCATTTTACAAAGTGAACGCGTCATTTCACCTGTATGAATAATCGTACGAACAGCGTGTAATCGTTCATTACAGATAATAATTTGACACACGCAATCCAACACGAGGACAGCGTAAAGGTTTCAGCATAAGCAAAGACCAAAGATAAAACTTTCCGCGTGCGTTGCTGCGTGGGATGCAGTGTGTCGTATCGATTGGCGTACAGTAGTCCAGCAATGCCGACCGCTTGGAACGTGCAGCACATACAGTAACAATAGTTTGCGCGCGTATACACTTGACGCACGACACACAGTCACGTTTCCACTTGTGCTAAATTCAACGTCGAACACGTTGCGTTTTCGCTCGCCGTTTGGAGAAGCGTTATTTCAATGTTAAAGCATTCAGATTTTTTGTTTTAGTCTTCTCTCGCTCCATCGCGCGATACGTGGCGTAATGGAGAAATTTGTTTTTCCGTAACGACGACCTTTCGGCGACAGTCACTCATGTATAAACGGAAATATATCAAAAAATTGTTCTCGCGATACGAGAGAATATGTATTCACCTGTTTATCCTTCAGAGTCCTTGAAACGAAACGTCTTGAAATATAACATCCGAGATAAATAACTAAACTGACTTTCTACACGAATATAACAACATATTTTTGTCTTCTCATAAATAAATCAAACACTACACGTTTTTCGTTTCCAGCGGTGCTGAGAAAACATTTAAAAAATGGAGGGCGCTTCGATAACTGCTGGAAAGCATGAAGCATTTCAAACTTGGACGTTATCAGACAAAACTTGATATTGGCCAAGTTTTTTTTCAATCAATCGAAAGCACAAAGAAGAAAATACTCTCCGAGAAAAAGTTATTTTTAAAACACACAAACTATATTTTTTTTATATTTTCGAATGGCATGTTATCCCGATGTGAATGTGAACGAACGGTTCTCAAGACATCGGAGTCGAGTCAATTCGATTTCACTCGTAAGACTGAATGAAAGGAGGAAATTGACTGTAGAGTACTACGAACTTTTACTATGCCTCGACATCTCTGACGTCGATTCTCCACCGTAGCAATTCCGTCTTTCTCGCTCCGATCTTTCGCGAATCTTCTCAACGCTTACAATCTCTCGCAGTTGGTTTCCTTTCGTACAAGACAGCGGAGAGGGCGCCTCGTCGAGCGTATAGCACCGTATCTACAACTTACAACCGCGAGCACAGCGAGCAACACAGCGTTCATGGCACGTTGTTGCCCGTGAGCTCACGTCGACGCGTGCTAACCGCGTAAATGCAAGCGAAGAACCGCGATAGGACCAACTTCTACCTCTTCTCCCCCTTCTCCTTCTCCTGTATACCTACTATACATTACAGTGAACTAAACCAGTCCTGTACGTGGCTATCGCAACGGGCATACGAATGTTTCGTCAACACGACGTGAGAATATTCCCTGACCTCGACAACGATCATTAACATGGCCGCGAATCGTCGATGTATCGTTATCATTAGAATTTTACCGAAAAGAATGCTATTCA
The DNA here is from genome assembly GCA_964006125.1 of Cryptus viduatorius. Lineage (NCBI taxonomy): Eukaryota > Metazoa > Arthropoda > Insecta > Hymenoptera > Ichneumonidae > Cryptus > Cryptus viduatorius. The sequence goes on along the minus strand of OZ023223.1, from coordinate 193,255 downwards.
ATTTTTCAAACGCACGACAAAAAAATATTCAGATCGGAAATTGTATTGTAAATTATTTTTATCGTATTACGGAGAAGGTTTAGACTGACATTAACCGTTGATGTATCGTTAAGGCGACAAGGGAGGTTTGAAAAAATTTGTATTTTTTGTTGTTGCACATATCAATACTATAAACCTTTATAAATATGATGCTGTCAAATTTAATATAAAATTCTTAAAAATGCGGACGTGGCAGCAAAAAATGTTGCGCAGTGCACGTGAGAACGCGTGTATGCGCGCGAAATTTGCACTCAAGTTGTTTTTTTTCATGTTATATCAACAGATATGTCAAGATAAATTTTTCCCAAAATCGTGGCAGCAAGTGAAAAGCGCCTGTTTCGTACATAAATAATATGAACATTTTCAAGTTATCTTTCGATCAAGTAATGTTGAAATACGCACTATGAGGAAAAGGGTCTTCTTTTTATTTTGGCCCTCTTATACACAATCTAACATGAGTGAATTTCCCGCTCGGCAAACCTTCCTGATCCTATTATTTTTAGATGCTGTGGAATACATGCTCTCTTTTTTTTTACACAAAAAAGCCATCTGTTTAATTCCTATCGTTGCATTAGAATAGTGTTATTTAACCAAAACGGATGTTTGCTTATTCTAGACTCGTGTATAAAGGATAAGATACGGATTTCGAAGTATCAACACATAGGGTATTATTATAAACGGACACGTAAATAAACGTCCAAGTGTTCTCGTGCGCGAGAAGACGGATAATACACTCGGCAAAATGGTTCTCTCCGAATCTCTTTGCGGCGAAACACACGCGTTGGTAGTATTAATACTCGTTGACATTGAAAACAAGCAGCTGATTCAAGGCCGCCACCCACCGACATACGTATAGCGTACGCGTACGTTCCTCGGATTATTCTACCGCGATAGCTGACACATTGAACGTAACGAGCGCGACGACGTTCCCGCAAAAGCTATATCTAAGACTATGAGACTGTAGCCTGAGGCGCTGCTCGGCCTCTAACCGAACGAGAGAGATCATAATACAATCGAACAAATCTATAAGCTCTTTTTGCTAATAAATTTTTCTCATTTGTTATCTTTGTCTTTAAATAGCTGTTTACGAGAAACTGATATTAAAATTAGAATTATTGCATTTTACAAACATTTCAAAGATGAAGTTTTCGAAGGTTATGGCTTTGATAAGCTTCCGCAATGATATCGTTGCCGTCATAAATCGTTTCTCAACTATACGAAACATCGGGGAAGCAAAGTTCAGCATCCGTGTATAACTATATACTAGAAGCTGTCATCTGTAGACGCGTATGCAGACTTTGAGGAAACGGCGTGCAACCAGTTCCTGTCGAGTTTCTCCCGTATATTATATACACGTATGTTGTTGAATGTGTATGGCGTCGAGTGAAGCACATGCGTGGCATTGACCTACATTGAGATACAAACTCATTCAGCGTAAATTGCGACTCTCTAACAGGACTAGTGCTGCGATGATAAGCTTATGAACAATTATTACATGCAAACTTAGACTCATTAACGTTTCAAGGATCTCATTTTCCTTCACAAACGAAATTCCCGCCACGAAATCGAAAGAACGCGTCTTCCGCGTCTTGAAACGAGAGAAGCCAAAGTTCCACGATGAAACTACATTTTCCCGAAATAAAACTGAGTTACAAGGTAAAGAAAAAAAATTAATGAAAATTTAATGTACCAATACAGCAAATGTATACTCAACACTTTTAATCATTTACTTGACTTTACTATAAAATTACCGAAAATTCAATAATTTTCGTTACATTAAATACACTAGGTACGTCTTTATGGATAAAGATTTAATTTTTCTTAACAGTGTGGACATTGTTTCTGGTTTTGTCAGAGCTCTTCCTCTTTGGTTACTAACGCAAGCGTAGTCGGCCAGTCGGCTTTATTGATGTGCCACTCCTCCGCTGACGAATAACAATCATTATCGTTAACTCTACTCGTTCATCTCCCGCTGCTGCTTCCTCTGCCGGTATAGCCCTGTATGGCTACTATATATAGCTATTATAGTATCAAGCAAAGGAAGGGTGGTCAGTCGTGACGCATTCCACCCTTAGTTCTCGTCTGGAAAATTACTGGAACGGCCGGCGGCAGCAGCTTGACGAGTGAACCGAAAAAGCATTGTTCTTCTTCGGCCACGTAGATGCGGCGTGTATTGACAATTGTTTAATTTATTCATCCGCCGGTTCTCTAATTTCTTTAATTCTTTTTATCCTTCTCCTTTGTCATTATCGGTGATTTTCGCTCGCGAATACTTCTTTCTTAATCTTCGTCACGAATTCATGTCCCGTTGACGGGACAGTGCTCGCGTGTTGAAACATAATCTTAAGCAGGATTGACGCTGCAGGGCAACATGCGACCCGGACACGCGATGTCGACATTGCGTACACGACGCGCATACCGGCTCTTTGCTTTTGTGTGTGCGGTATGGAACGCCTTGTGTACGCAGAAACGTGACAATCGGACACTAGGTAGCCAGGTGCAAGGAAAATCAGTAGCAAACTTTTGACTTCTCGTTTGCCGGCGTGGCGTTTCAAACAATTTTGCTTAATCGCGGATTAGTTCCTTGCGAAAAGGTCTCGAAACCGCGGCTATACAGCGTTCCGATGAAACTACTGGCAACCGAAGCGTACTCATTAAAGGCTATATTAAACGGCGATTATTATTTTTTCTTTCTTCTTTTTTCATTATCGGTGACGAAGTAATTATAGGCATCGTTCTATAACCCCCGGGATATTATATATACACACTCGGCGGTAATAATATACATAGCATATAGTCAACTATATTTCAACGGTACGAGACTAAGTTGTAGACTCTTCCGCTTTAATATTCACCTCATGAATATTGCAATTTGATATTGAGTTAAAGTCGACTATAACTATATTTATAACCCAAACAACTTTGTCGAAGAACTTGCAAATTTTCAGAAATCAAAGTTTACTTTGCAATCAGTCTTTTCCGTTTTTCTACTTCCGCGCTGACAAAAGCAAAGTGGAATTTTTATAAAATTCGGAGGCTTAGGAGGCGGAGGTTTTATTGCTTGAAAACATTAATTACTTCTCGTCTAAAAAGCATCTACGTGAGCATCTCTTGTGAAATGGAAATTCACTTTTAGAATTTAGAATTTCACACGCGGTGATAAAATAATAACGGAATTTCGATGAAAATCCGAGGCTTAATTGCTCCAAAATATCTCAAGAGAAACCACTTGAAAATTAATCGACCGACTGTAATAAACGATAAAAGGAGTTTCCGCAAACGAAAAAACCTAAAGCGCAAACTTCATTCGCAATCGTTTTCCATCATCTTGACCATCACGTGAAAACGTCGTTGGAAAAAAAAAATGCGACTCGTGACTCTCATTAATGGACAAAGATGCGTCATTGAAGCAATATTCTACGGGAAGCAACGTGGGTGAAATGTGTAAAAATCCTCCCGGATAAATCGTCAGTGCCACGCAGTCTGATTGAGTAACGACAATTCGTCGATTCCATGAGTTCTCGAATACGCGATACATACGTGTGACGAGCAGCACCGACGACCGTGATCTCACGGTCTTGCAGCAACGATTCGTGCAAGTTAGTGCATCACATGCGTGTAACGATTCGCTATATTCGCGATTTTACAATAATGCGAAACACGACGAGCTTCTCTCGGTCGACGAGCGTACGAACAGCAGAAAATGACGCGTTACAAAGGTCGATCGAACATTCGCGTATACGCGGAATTAACGCTATTAGCCGAGACCTCGCATAGACGCGAGAAAAACACGTTTATCTATTTTATCGTCGCGGAATTTGCAAAAAAAAGAAAATTCAAAATTTTCCATAGAAAATGCGAGTGAAAAATTGGAATCGAAAAATTTCATCATTCGACGATTCGAGTGACAAAAGATGCGCGCGAAACGAAGCTTTTTTTGTTTTAATGACGCCGCGACCTCCGACGAGACTTTGCAGTGCGATCTGTCGCAGTCACGTGACGCCTGCAGGTGCACGTGCTCAGCTTTGTAATTATATCGTTGCGCGCACGAGAAATTCTATCGAGCCGATGGTATGATTATACCGTGTGATTAGATGGAGAAGGAGAAACACGGCACGAGAATAAAGAACACGTGCCCCTCCGGAGTCCGAGTATCGAAAAATCGTATCGCGAAAAACTAATGCATAACCATTGTCATCGTGTTAGCTTCTCTGTTGCATCGTACAAATCGATCATTTCGCAACGTTGTTCGTGTATCTCGCTGGTGGAATTTCTCACGAACGATTTCATTGAATTCCACAATTCAAAGAAATGTTTCGCAATTTTAAAGGATTTTTTTCTTTTATTTTACATGTCCTATTTAACTTTTTTGCAAAATTTTCGAGAAAGTTGATATTTTAGTATTATATATAATTTAATTCGATCTTTGGCCTTCATTGATGTATTCGATAAAAAATAAATCGACACGCCAACTTAATAAAATTGATTTTGTCTCAATTAACTGTAAAAATCGCTGTAAAAAAAAAAAATACAATTTCACTGAGACGGCAATGAAAATGTATAGTTTCGATTGCAGTTTTGACCTTTCGAGTACTACACGCGAAGTATTGTAGGAAGTTACGTCTCCACTCGGTTGGTATATTGTACGAGAGAAATCGATGCTTCAACAGACGACACGTCGTGTTGTATTCATCAGAAGTGCCCGAGATGTCTCCAGTGTGAAGTATCGAAGTGTAATTCATTTTTCATCCGGCGAGAGCTCATAGTGAACGGATTTGCGATAAAAGTTTCAAGAGGATTGTCTCACAAGGGTAGCGAGAGCGGTAATAAGACGAACGAAGACATCGCCACCGGAAACGTAACGGGCCGAGTGGGCAAATACCTTATCAGCTATATAAGATGCATATATGTATCTTCAACTTCGAGAGAATTTGGCACGTTGCCTAAGTGGCTGACAAGTGTCGCGGCACTTGTGACTCTATTCGTCGAGTTCGGTATTTTCTTTCATTTTCTTCTGTCAACAAATAAATGAGTTTTTCGAGTTGAACAGAACAAGTGTCTCCGATACGCACAAAATCAAAAAGTTGATTGGAATACAAAATTAATAAAGTTCGTCGAGGGCATCGTATCGCCGGTGAATCACGAATGCAGCGCTAAACTAGAAGATATTGCAAGAGGCACAGTGGGCGCGTCCGCGTGAGTCTCGTGATTTTTCGCGGCGAGATCCGCGCGCGCGCGCGAAATCGCCAGAGCGTATTATTACGAAAAGCTCACGACGAAATTTTCGCGAAAATTACTGTGCGCATAGGATGAGACGCGATGATTTCATCTTTGGCTCGAATAACCGCGTCCCAACACCTGTGCGTGTCTCCAAAAATCGCAACGGTCAGTCATCGTCGGTAATAACGCTTTTCTAAAAATTCTCGGTCCGCAAATAAATACTTGAAACGTTTAGCGAACAGCGAATCCCGAGATTGAAGTCACGTTTGAAATTTGGCTAGAAAATCCTTTTTTTTTTTCAATTATCCTTCTACACATAAAGTTGCTAATGGTTTTCTTTTAACTCTCAATTTATATTCAATTTATGATATATATATATGAATCCACATGAACTATTAATGCGTTAATTGACCACTTGGACTTGTATGAAAATTAAATTTTTCGGAGTGAAAAGATAAATCGGAGACCCGTTGGCAAAGATTACTCCTTTATGTTACGGTTTGAGGAGTGTACCAATTAAAAAAAATATATATATATATATATATATATATATCGCTATTCCGCGACACGTACGCACGTTCCCGAGGGTCAGTAAAAGGGAATGAACACTGTGCCAAGAGTTTCCGGACGGAAAACTCAATTCTACTGGCTCGCGGACACTTCGATGTACCACTCTGTCGGTAATTCTCGTCGCCGGATTGTCTGGCGAGAATGGGAGACGTCTCTCGTCTCGTCTAGTCTCCTTCTCTATCTATCTCTGTCTCTGCCTCGTTAACTTCATCTCTTGTCTTCTTCTTTCGACTATCGCGTATTATTAATTCCTTCGCTGAAACTAAAATCTCCGCCAAATAGTCTACTATAGCTACAAGTAGATGGGAGACAACTCGACCTCTTTACCGCTGCCACCCGCGCGCACGCATTCGCATCTATCGTCATTCCATCGCGACTTTCTTTACAGCTCCTCAACCTCAATCATCCATCGCCATGTCGAATCGATATTAGATGCTATCCGGTGGTGTGCACTCGAGCATTTTGCCGGAAACTTTCTTTTTTGCACTGTATTATTATCTCTTGCGGATTTAAGGTAAGGGCTCCAAAACTCGGTCAGCGTTAGTAGAACTATGTCGTGTCACTGTACACGCGAGTACACGCGATGGAAGCTCTGTTGCATCTCTATTAATAATTCAACAATCGCAATCGTCGTAGAAACTAAATAACTCAACTAACGCGCCATAAATTAATAAAACAGTTACCTATATAAACTATTTTTCTTTTCTCTTCGTTTCCGTCACGAGTATAACTTAATCTCGTTGTTGCAGTAAACGTAATGCGCCTCAAGGCGCCACAGTCACGTTCGAAGAAATTATCGACCTTCTCCGCGCCACGGAGCATTTACACGCGTGGGTCGGATGTAACTACATCATCTGTACACAGCATTGTACAACCCCCTCGAAAAGTTATTAGTATGTATTTGCAAAGGTGTCTGTCTTCGACGAATAAATCATTTTCCATGATAACTTGCGCTCGACGGGTTTATGCGCTTTATATTATAATATTACTTCGTTAATTGCAAATTATCTCGCGATGTATTTTTTCCTTGTCGCATTGATTTTACACTAAAAAAAAACAACAGTCTACAGTAGATAATGAAAATTCGATTTTTTAACGCGTGTTTTTTGTTTTTTCTTTATTAAAAATATTAATTTTTTCAGACAACTCGGCAGATTTTTTTTTTAAGACGATCTGTGATTTTATTGACGCATTTAGTGCAAAACAAACTTACCGCCGCGAAATCTCTCAAACGATATTTCGAGTTCTCGGTCGATTATCGATTTCAGCACCCCAGTGGGTTCAATGTACTTGAGTCAATGAGACTTGGTCTACAGATTGAACTTCGATATTTGACTTTGGACTGATACTGCGCTCGAATATAAATCTATCGAGGTATCGATGGACGGTTTAAACTTGTTGTATCCGTCAGCAATATCTGGTCATTCAAATAGTTCGAACGGACTGTAAGAAGCTGCATATTTTCGCACTCTCTACGCTTTCAAATATTCTTTCGTTTGTAATGCAATTACTTTTTTTAGATTCAAAATATAGTGAAAAACAATTTATATTATTAGTTTTGAAATATTATTTCCATTTTTTCCCTTCTTTGAAAGACCCAAAATACAATGAAAAATATTTACAAAAATGAAAAAACTTGCGCGATTTCTTCGTTAGTGAGTGCGGAAATCTTCCGACTATAACATTTCAATAATTATTTAACTCTTTTTTTTTCAGTCGAAGTTTTTAAATTTTTGTAAATTTTTTTTATTTTGTCCTTTTTAAAGCCGATAAATTTTAACTGAGACTCATACTATCGTAAAAAAAATATCGCAGAAAATGGCGTCGAATCTTCGATATATCAAAAGGAATGTGTAAAATGTTTTTTTTTTTTCTCTACGAATATTCAGCTAATTAAAATTCTCCATGGCAAGCGACATTGTCCGTTCATTATAGAGTCGGTGTACAAAATTTTGTTAAGCAATTTTTAGCCATTTTCGAGAACATGCCGAAACGCATAGCTCCCGTATTTTTAGTATGGCGCGCAGTCGGGAGTTAATAAAAAATGCAGTAGTTGAAATGTTGACCGAGAAAAGACTAAAATGTGATCTTGTTTTTCCCTTTGTTTTTATGGTACGTTAAGATAGCTCTCTGAAGCAACTCAAGTTTAAATCTTATATTCGTTGTCGACAGGAGTCTCGCGAAGCAATTAGAAGTTCGTGTTCTTCGCGATTCGGTATACGATATTATGTTCCCTTCGCGTTACCTGGGCGTTGTTCGTCGAGTTACGAGTTTCCAAAGCATCGTTGGAACAATGCAACAAACTAGCAGTTGTCCCATTGGTATTAGTATATCCGTTGGCGAGATAATAGTTCGTACTACAACGACGGCCACGCGGTGATCCATGTTTTATACAAAGTGTACCAACTTCTATTTTCAGCACGATAGACATGCTACTGACGTGTGAATGCCTAATGGAGTAGCGCAGTAGCGGTTGCAACTCGGCGCACGATCCAGTGTTCCAGTTGTGATAAATATAATCGAATGTCGCGGAAGACAGTGAATAGGGGGCATTATGCACGCGATATAAATCCATTATTACCATCAGCTTTAACGAAATGTGTACAGAAATTCGTACAAATTGTTGTTTTTTTTTCAACTGCCGTGAAAAAAAAAAAAGATGAAGAAAAGGTAACGCAGGTGCTAGCTAGCGATAAATTGACTAACCCAAGAGGGAAACTCGAAGGAGCAAAAAAAATTGTAAAAGATTTTCGGAGAGAATCGAATACCGCTTTCGAGCCACGTGCAGGCGAAATCTTTTCTTTGTATAAAACTTGAGCGTGAATTGTAAAAGACGAGGCAAGAGCGAAGTGCAATAGAGGTAACAGCTGTTCGGCTTACGCAAGAAGCGAGAAAGGTAGGGACCTACTATAGAGCAGCGCTTCTACGAGGATAGGCACGCGACCAGGTGGGTGGTTTAACTCTATACTCTGCTATTACCGTAGCGTATCGTACTGTAGCGTACGATACTACGGACGAAGAGGTATCCCGAAGGTTGTTGTCATTTCGAGTTGCTCCTACGCGAGTCAATCGTAAACCGCGTGGTGACGCACGAGGCTCTACTTGCCGCGAGTTCTCGTATGCTGTGATACGCAACGTTTATACCGGGCGTATCTGTACTCTACAGAAGAGAAAGGCATTTGGGCTGTCTATACTATATGTATGCATGCAACTCAATCGGTCAATAAAAGAACGCATTCACGCCGCTTGAATGTACCGCAATGAAGAAATTCAACGCACACATTTCTTTCAATTGTTAACAAAATAGTCAATCCCCGTTTTTCTAAGTACTTTTCAAATACCACTTTTTCGTTGATAATTCTTTTCGCTTTTTTGCCTCTATCCGGAAATTGGGATTCAACGGAAATAATGGTTTTATAGAAAAATGAGTTTTTTTGTCAATACGTTGCGGGAATATACGTTGAAGAAATTTGGCACCGTTTGGTAACACGGTGTTAATGAGTCAATAATCCAAGTAATGCATTAATTATCAATCAGCATGCGCTCATCATCGGTTGTCTATCGTGATAACTGCAGACGAAACAATACCGATATATGTGCACTCGAGTTAATGTAAACTCGTTAAGGAAAGCTATTAAGTTAATATACGCCGCAATATCGCGTTGTAATCGAGCTATAATCGTCGATGAAATAAACCACTGCGGTATAACAAAGTTTTAAACGCGCCGCCGATTATGATATGGAACACAGATGCGTCGGGGATGAGGATATAGTGTGGTTAGCTCGCACGTGACAGAAAATCCTCAGTGAAGAAGATGGAAAGCACTAATTGAAACGGACTATGATCTAATCATTACAGATTGCTACTGCCGGGTAGAAGCTCCGAGGAATTTTCATCTGCTCTGCCACCGCTGAGTTCATTCTATTAGTTCATTTAATTCGTCTTCGATTCATATCGAATTGCTAGCGTACCGCCATTGAGTTCGATGTACGTTCGTCATACCGAAGGATGGTTAACGCAACCAATTAGTAGGTGTGAGAAGCACTCTGTACTCCTATACTACAAACACATTGACGTCAACTAGCTGTATTATTGACCGGAATGGCGTTTCCCAAAAATGGCGTAAAGAGACAAATATTTACTGCACGGAAAGAAAAATCTGATACCATTTACCATATATCTGTTGAAAAATCTGTTGTATTCATAAATCTTTGTGTTCATAAATGTAATCAAAATTCTTTTTTATCTATATAAACAATTGGTTTATCGATATTCGATTGACCGCTTGACCTGTAAGTACTGCGCGCGTCAACGAATTTAGAAATTTCAATGCATTTTCAGTGATATGCAACTGGGCCACGATTTCGTCTCGATATTCAACGTCGGTTTGCTCCTCTCTTGACGGTGACATTGTGCAATATTTTCGGTATTCTTGAAACTAAAACTCTCTATTCAACAGAGCTTTCGAGAATAAAGTCGTATCCGCGCGCGAATACAAAGTAAGATAATACGCTACTAATTTTGGGAATGGAATTATTTATCCAAATCCTGATAACCACTGTACTCGGGTTAGTACGTGCGTTTAACATTCACAAAGTCCTTTAAGGTAATTCCGTCAGTTTCCGTTCATTTCGCACAAGTTCGAGAAAAATAAGAGAAATTTTTTAATTCTCCCCGTTAAAGGTACTGAAAATATTAATTTTGCATAATAATAATTCTAAAATGTTATTACCTAATTGATGAAACTATAAATTGGTCAACAAGTTGCACGGAATTCATTTATTTTCATATTTTTCAATTTTCTTAAAAACATTTTTTTATATGAAAACATGTGTGTGAAAAAACATAAAATTCAAAGCAAATTGAAAAATCTGAAAAAATTCATACGTATTCAGAAAAAGGAACGATTATTTTCATTAAAAAAAAGTTAGGCTTCCGGTTAATTTGTTGAACAATTAATTATTTCATCAATGTGTAATTAACATTTTGGAATTATTATTACGCAAAATTAATCTTTTCAGGACTTTTAATATGCATGCATTTTTTCAGATTTTATATCATCGAGAATTGTTTGGAAATTTTTCTAATTTTTCCCAAACTTGTGCGAAATACACGGGAAGCGACAGAACTACCTTAACCATTCAGGAATTAAATGCCTTCAACTTAATTCAAAAACGTACCTTACATATATATTATTTTCTTTTCAAGTTTAATATTTCCACTTTATTCAACGAAATGTACCACACAATTTTGTTAAAAAAAATATATATATATATTGAATGAGAAATATATTGAAAACTCAGTCTACTAGTGGCGGATTTTTTAAAGCATTAACTGGTAAATTAAAAACTAATGTGTAAAGTTATAACGGTAATCGATATAAGTAGTCCTTGGAATAATTTACTTTCATTCCTCTATAAAAATTTCACTGTAAAAATAATTTAATCTTTCATCACTATTGTATATGAAATTTAACGTACCTGTTTATGTATAAAAACTTTCAGTAGCGATACATAAAATTTATTGTTTTTTATTTATAGCGATACGGTGTTTTTCGGAAAAGAGATTGGTTTTTTGGCAATTATGCCTTATCACCCGTTTAATCGGAGCTCAAGTACTTTTATTTCTGAAAAATAAGAAGAAAAAACGTTGAAAACTCCGAGTGTTAATCAGCCTCGCCTCGTTAGATCTCGCATACCAATGGTACAGAGAGGAGAATAGACATTTGCACGAATGTAGAGTAGACAGTGGGATGGGTATGCGAGTTACGTATATGCGATTGACGCGAGTGTTTCGCGTTGCATCGTTTTACGAGCGGCGCGGCATTCGACGCGCATACTGCCTTTACATTGCTACAACGATACATTTCCATGTGTAGTTCATGTACCGCACATGCTTTACGGTAACGCGTTCCGCAACAACTTCCGGTAAAATGGTAATTACATCTACCGGTGGGTCGCAGAGAAAAATAAAAACTCGATTCTTACATCGTAACGTATAACTACTTTGGATGTCACTGACAATTGTCAATTAGTTACAAATTAAAGTGAATCGCGCCGTAGCTAAAATAAAGCCGTAGATAAAAAAAAGAAAAGAAAAAAAAACACATCATTTAAATTGCGATGCAGCTGGTTAACGTGGTATCGATGCGCAGGCAAACCTTATCGTCTATAGACACAGCCATATTTCTCTTATCTACGCTCCAGCTGCAGCAAACTGCAAACTACCGCATCGTGTCGAGGAAAAAAAAAAAAAACTATCTTTGGAACGACCTGTAACATTTAAACATTACCTACCAATGCCACGACATCCGCATTGCGTTTGAGCTCAAGTACCACATAAAGGAGTAAAGCTATATAATCCCTGTGTCGGGATACGAACATTTTCTACATCATTGGTACATATAAATATTATGTACAACTACCGCGCGCGTAAAGATACGTCGATAAAAAGACTGAGAGATGATTTATTCATTACTGACGCCATAATGTCGTTGTGAAGAAAAATTTCGAAATAAATTGTATTTTAATTGTTTTTCTCGATGAGCAGAAATATCGCTGGAAATATCGTTTCGTATTGTTTTTTGTCTGAAATTCTAATTACCATCGAGGGGGTATCGATTTGATTCGTTCATATTCTCCGCGAAGTTAGCGCGTGTTTACCAATCATTCATTTATCGTCGTAAAATTTTGCACCGAATGCAATATTTAAGACACGTATATCATCGATTGGGGTTAAAGAAAGCTTTTAAAAAAGTCACACAATTGTACAGCATTGCATAAAGAAACCAAAATCGATCGACATACTTTTTCACGGAAGAGTTCGTGAACGGAGAAAACAATGAGAGAACATTTTGTCAATTTTATTTCAATCCTCATTTATTATTGCAACATATATGTGATTTTGCATCTCTAAAAAAAGAATGAATAGATTTTTTTAAAATTAATAACAAATTTACAGTTAATATTTTAAGTTACGTTGAATGAAAATTTTAATTTTGACGTTAAAATACATTTTTTTTTGTTGCCAAAGAAAATTTTTTTAGTTTTTTCGGGTGAGGAGGTAAATAAAAAAAAAAGTTAAACCGTACTTAGTATTACAGTCCGATCATATTTTTCAGTTAGCAATGTTTTCTACGAGTACTATTTCACCCTAATTGTACGAACGATACTTGTATAAATATGAATATGTATAACTCTATATAGACGCCTCCACCCCGTTGACGAGCCGAGAAATAAACAACCGTCACCTATGACCTCCTTTGCAAGTCCCCCAGTTGTAGATTTTTCGCGGAATGCTTCGACTTATCGAACTATTATACAATTTATCGTGTACTCGATTATATAATTACATGGAGAGCGTCTGTAGGATTCGTTACTTCATTTTTTTTCATCGAATCTTTTCTGCTTTTATTTGTCATGTTTGTTTTATTCAACGACCACAGAAATACGTGCGCAACGTACCGGAATTTTTTTCATTCCCAGGTCTTCCGGAAGGTCACAAAAAACCGCAGAGAAAAAAGGAAAAAGGCAACCAAGAATTTATTGAGTTTTTGACTCGACTGTACGAAATGCCATGTGCCGTGACCTTCGGTCTGTTGCACAAGATTTTTTCAGAAATTTTGGTAATACATCGACGCGAATTTTTGTCAACTTTACGTTACGAAAATTTATCAAAAATCCATATTTCAAAGTTTTATCGAAATGAAAGCAAAACGCCAGGATATAAGGAAAAATATTGTTACTTATAAAAGTTAGAAATTTTTAAAAGAGATGTACTTAAACGAGAAAGTTCGGCAAATTCGAGAATTCTTTCGAAACAGTTTGGTACTAATAGTACGTATAACACAATAAAAACTCAACGGTTCGACGTCGATGGCACAGTGATAAAAAACGTTAGAGATCGTTGTTATTGCGATTGATTACTTTTCATTATATATACAAGACTTTTCCCTGTTCGTAGAATTAGAATAACATAAAATAAGAGAAAAAAGAAATAATTGTTAATTTATTTCCATTTAAAATCCTTACACCGGCATCGTAATTTATTGCAAAGCATTAAATTCGCGTTTGCAACGCTTCAGTTTGCACGCTACTAATAAGCATACGAATGAGCGACAATGGAAGCGTCAATTTCACAGTTCGATCAAAATAATGAGTGCTGAATATTCACGAATAGGATTTAAAAATCATTCGTCTACGACAAAGGTATGCGAAAGTATCTTATTTTTTGCGAGTCTGAAAAGACAAATAAAATTGTATTGGAGTATCCAGCGGAAGCGACGGGAATAATGCGAAAGAATCCTTTAACTGAGGTTGTCGTCGCCACCGCCGCCGAGTCTGATACTCTTATCCCCTTTAAAAGCTCCGGCGTTCGCTCCTCCTCCTCCTCCTATATGTATATATATACATATTATGCGTATATATGTATATATACATATTACATATTATGCGTAGAGAGTTATAATACTATTTTAAAGAATATTAATAGTAAATAATGCGTATATATACAGACGCACCGTTTGCATTCCTTAATTTTCGTGAATTTCAGCAGAGAAAATTTCGCCTAAACCTTTTCATTCATACTACTGCTTCGCGTTTGCTGCACACCTATTTCTTTCAAGTCCATCGAACCATCATTTTTTTTCCGAACATTCGGGAATAAAAAACGGTGTATACTGCATTTTTATGACGGACACGTTGAATATAAAATGTGTGAAAATTAATGGGTTTTGCTATTTAAATGATTCATAAAACGATTACTCTTTTATAATTTAAAATGCAAATAGTTCGACCGAAATTGTTTTCGACGATTGTTGGAGAGTTGAGGTGATAGTGATAGTGAAAAACTCGCGCCATATGTTAATAAAACGCGGGTAAAAAGATTCCGGAAGTACGGAAGGAATCCTCTACGACCCCGACAACTTCTAATGTACAGTACGTTTCGTTGATGACTAAGAATAAAACTGTATTACACGAAAGATTATTGGGAGGCAGAGCAAGAACAAGCTTTATGTTTCGTTAGTTTTATCAACCATTAAAAATACGAATATCAAATATTTTCGGAGCACCATCAGTCATGGCGTTCGAGACGGTCGAGAAGCTCGAGGTACAAAGAGGTTACGTTTGCCAAAAAAATGGATTATTCCCTCGTGGAATTTCCCCCAAATGGAACTTTTTCTCTCGATATACCATCGTCGGATAAGTAACGAAAAAAAAGACCAACACAACCATGTTGTGTTCAGAACTAATCGGTTATCTTCGAGAAAATTTCAATTTCATTATCTCTCAAACGGATGATAATGAAAATCACAGTGTTTTGCGTGCAAAGCGTTATTTCGAAAAGTTAATCGGTCCGATTGACGACAATATTCAATTTTTGCCTATAAAAAATATCGTTTTTCCGGTAGATTAATCTATGAAAAAACTCTCCCACGTTCTAAGGCGCGTTAATCGCGCTTCAATCGAAACATTTTATTCCAAAATACATCAACACGTGTTTTCGCATTAACTTGGAAAGATTATAAAAAAATAACATATTGTGAAGAAAAAAGTTGGATTCTTACCTCGTTATAAAAAATCACAAGGACCTCGTCTTCTACGATAAATCCGTGAATGGATGTGATCGCGATGTCTCCGAGGCTCGAGATTGCGTTCGCCGGGTGATTCGCCTGCTTTTCTCCTTTCTCCTCCTCCTCTCCCCTTCGCGTTTATTACAAAGACCTCTCTCTCCCGTACGTGAGAAGTCAAATTCACGACAGACACTACAATCGATCGTCGAGTGTTGATTTCACGCCGATTGCAAAATCCTATCGGGCATCGGCTGATCTGTCCCCCCCTCCCGCGTATCGCACAGCCAACCAACACGTTACAACAAACAAATTGCCGTCGCCGTCGTCGTTGGAGAGCATTCGCTTTATCGCGATCGACCGTTCAAAATTATTCGAATTATTTTTATCGTCGAAAAAAAAAACAAAAAAATTTATCGATACGTTATTATGAGATTTTCTGCTGCACACGCGTCTTTCAAGTTAAAGTCATCGTCTGTAATCTTTTAAAAATCGACACTAAAATCTTGTCAATCGTAGAAAAATCTTTAAAACGAAATAACCCAATCGCACAATTGTTAAGATATATTGTAATATTTGTTCGTTACCTCAAGTGTACGAACGAAATTTTACAGATCGATTGCGATTTGTTTTTCTACCGTATTTCGTAATATTAAATTTTAAATACAACGTTCTAAGACACTTGACTGTATGCGCGACCGACGAAGCACTTTCGGTAACTTACTCCTCATCCAGCATCGGAAAATTTACAAACCCCTCGATCACTATTATTCCAATCGGATCTTCACTAAAAATAATTCTCGTCAAATTCCGTTGTTTTTATTTCCCGTTGACAAATTCAATTACGAATAAAAACAAAAACAATCATTCACGATGCACACCAAGATGTTTTTTGAGTTCTTCGACGCCGTTCTACACACTTGTATTTTTTGTTGCCTCGCGAGTATGAGGCCTTTATGGAGAGCTGGGGTCGTACACCGCCTAACCGAAAATATAAATCGGGGCTTTTTTATCTTCGTCGCGACCTCTCGCGTCTTCGTCAAATCGCAATTTCCTCTATTTTCTTCGGTCTCCCGAATCGAGAATTTTCCAGGCCTTTTGTATGTATTTAAAAAAAAAATTCTTCGTACGGCACTGACGAGCTTATTTTCGACCTTCGAGTTTCAACAATGCGACGACAATGATGGTAATACAAAAAAAAAATTCTGTTAGGCTGTTGTCGCGAACGCGTCGACTGGCGGCGACTGGTTGGCCCGCTTCGACGCTGACTGAGTCACGTTTATCCGTACAACTTTTAGGGCTTCGTCCCTCGTGATCGGGAGAGGGAGGAGGGGAGGGGTGGCTGTGGTCAAACTCGAGCAGAAAAAAAAATATGCGCGTACGTGTAAGACACCTTTGGATGGCGGAGCCCAGTTGTAGAACCTGTGGTACGTGAGGAACTTAGCGCAAAGCCGGCCGGCTTTCAAATTTCCCTCGCGCCACGGAGCACCGTCTGGCAGAAGCCCCGGTACAGTTAAAGCTTCGTATACGCGGAACGAGGATTCTTATCATGACGACGCTTTATCACAGCGAAATCGAAGCTTCGAACTATTTTTTTTTCTCCAAGCTTCGTTATCGATGTTTTTTCAACGAATGAAAAACATAAAAAAAAACACTGAATTCTCGTAGCTACGGAAATTAAAGTACGTCCAACGAGCGGAGCACGTTTCTCGTTGTTTCTCTGTCACTCACGCGCACCCCTCTCTTTCACGGCGCACGCATACGACGTTGTTGTTTTCCACTCTTTATCGTATAAACTTTCTTCTCTCTTTCGCAGTTTTCTCGGTTATTACTCGCTCACTCCGCAACGATTCCGATGATCTCTCACGCTCTCCTCGCAACACTCTGGTCGCGACCACTGGGAGCGGCGACGAACGTTTGCTGCTTCGTACGTAATTCTCTTTTCTTTTTATGATTTTTTTTTTTCTAGGGTTTTATTTTTCGTTAATTTGATTTGCTTTGTTTCATTCCGAAATTGACGAAAACAATACGAAAAATGGACTCGCGATAGCGGCAAATGAATTTTCTCGCTGGCTAGGATAACGTGGCTCGGGCCACGGGTTTCCGGTGGTCGATCGCGTTGGGACACTCGAAACCGGGTGTAAGCGTGCGTCAAACACGCACATCCTTGCTCGAGCCCTGGCGAGAGCCGACTAGTAGCCCCAGTCCGCTATTGCCAGAAGACTCGAGCGACTAGCGGGGCCCACTCTGCTGGGCAAAATACGAAGGCGAATCCGCAACATTGGTTTGTGCAGAGAAGAACGGAGCTACTGCTGCTGCACGAACAGCTGAGCGCGAACAGATCGAATCAACATGGCGACGCGTTTACCCCCACTCTCCGTATTTCGCGGAGAGAATTGGGAGACGAGATGGTATTGTATCAACACTTGAACAAATGTTTGGCGTTTTATCGTACAACACACACTTCGGCTCATGTATTTGCTGTGCACGTGTGCGCGCATTGATCGAAAATTTTCTTCAAAAAAATCCGTACCATAAAATAACCGTCACTTCTGACATTGGTTAAGTAACTTTGACGGACATGTAAGTACCGCTAAATACGAAAATATCGGTCAATTGTGAAACGCAAGAGTTAGTGGTATTTTCGTAAATTAAATATTCATTTGCAAGTGTTAATAGTTCGTTTGATGATATTTTTGCAATGAGCGACCGAAAGCCTACAGATCATCCAAGCCGCTGTGGTCATTTAATCAAATAGCTAATACACGCTCGGGATGTTATTTGCAGAGGATAAAATGCTCAACAAAAACGATTCTCAACTCGATTCTTTGTCCAAGCAGCTGCTTCGGAGAAAATCGACAATATTTCTCGGATTTTAACGCTATTTGGTTTCGCACCCGCGGTATATATTGCGAGTTCTTCCAGTCGAAATGCAGAGTATAATGGAATTATGAGAAGAGTGACTTCTGAATCGCGATCTCAAGGGGGATAAATGATTGAAAACGATTGATTTTTTTACTTACACTAACATTTTTAATTACAATGCATATTTTACAAGGCACGCTGAACAAATGTAATGATTCAGAATGCGCGTTCTGAACTGTACAATCGATCTCCAAGGCATATAATGCACCCCGAAAAAACTTTGGTTTACATTTTTGTGCGGTTCAGTTTACAATTAAATATGCCTGATCAATGCGATTTTTCATTTCGTTCAAATAGCTCTCCAATTACGCGGTACTATAAAAATTCATGAAATTCAATAAATAGCTTGACAACGAATGAATATTGCCGAGATGGTATTTTCCTCTATTATTATCACTTTATGTCAATTTTATTGTAACAAGTTTTCATTTGTTGTATTTTTGGTTTTTTCATCTACCAGCGTGAAATTCTTTTGTTTCTCTATTCTTGAGCTCTTTTGATGTGTTGCAAGATGCTATCGACGACTTCCCGGCTTGTGGCGTTACCGCCATACAGATCGGGAGTATGTATTCTCGCGTTGATAGTCTTGTTTATAGCATTTTGGATGATAACGGCGTGATGCTTGTGCCCGAGATGACGCAACATGTCGACCGCCGCGTTTAGCATAGCGATGGGATTAGCGATGTTTTTGCCGGCAATTTTAGATCCGGTATTACGGGTGCCGGGTTCGAAAATCGTGTAATGGTCGCCGAAATTTTTTCCGGCCAACAGACCCGCACCACCGAGCAATCCGCACACAACGTTTGAAACAATAGCGCCGTACAGATTCGTCGTTAATACGACGTCGAACTGATGAGGATTCGACACGAGTTGCATACACGTGTTGTCGATAATCATATCGTTGTGCTGTATGTCGGGATATTCTTTGGCCATTTGACGAGCCGTTTCGAGAAAGAGACCGTCCGACAATTTCATGATATTAGCCTTGTGAACGGTCGTCACCTTCTTTCGTCCGTTACGCTTCGCGTATTCGAATGCATAACGTGCAACACGCTCGGAATTCGATCTCGTGATGATTTTCATACTTTCCACGACACCGTCGACGCTCTCGTGCTCCAACATAGCGTATTCACCTTCGGTGTTCTGTCGTACTATAACGATGTCGATGTTGTTCTGACGGGAACTCACACCTGCGTATGAGACGCAATGAAGTACGTTCACGTAGAGATCGAGCTGATTGCGCAGCGCGACGTTACGGGACAGAACGCCGGCTTCACGGCTACGGGTCTCAATGTTTCCCTTCAAAGCGACGCCGTTACGACGGATCGACGTTATCGCGTAATCCAAATCGTCGTTGTTCGGCGCATTCGGATCGATGTCTATGTCCTCAAAGTCAACTGGCACACCGGAGAATTTGAAGACCTAAACATTTATAATAAAGATATAGTATTTTGCAATACAGTTTTGGCGCGACAATAAATTCGCAATGATATCTATGTACGGATGACATTTTATATATCTATTCATTGAATTACTGGTATTGATGTTGGAAAATAGTTTTTTTTTTAATATTTTTTAAAATTTGTCAAATGCAACTTTCGATGAAACACGATTTTTATTTCTGTACAAAATGAGTAATACCAAGTTATTTTGAATAAATGCACATTTTGTACTCGTATAACGTTCATTTTTTCCAAAAATTAAAAAAAAAAAATGTTTTTAATATTGACATTTTTTTTTATGTAAAATAGTATCGCGTACATAGAATTGGAAACAATTTATTTTTAGTTCTTAAAAAAGTACGAGTAGAATATTAATTCTCATGCTAGCGAGCGGAACTTTGCGATATGCGGATAAAATTTTATTTACTACTTTTGTAAAGTAAATTCTATGAGACTCGATACGGTAGATATATTCAAAATTTACCGTGACATACAAATGGAGTCATTTTATATAATTTCATGTTTTAGACAAACAAATTCCTTCGCTATCCGCTAACGCGATACATTCGCCGGATGCTTGTATGGCTGCGAAACGATGACGAGGAATAGAGCAAAAGGCCTTCGCGATACCAGAATATTGTTTTCTGAAAAGAGAAGAAAGGATGATGCAGCGATGACGGACTCACCTCCTTAACGTAGCCCATGAGTTCCGGACCGATGCCAGCACCAGGTAAGAGAGTAACGGTGTGTCGACCGCCGTAGTGAGCCTTAGGTATCGGCATTATTTTCGAGATAATCGGTGTTCTGTGTTGAATCTCGAATGCGGACAACGAACTCACGCATCGATAGATTTGCGGTGTTATTGCCTTTGGCTGGACATACCTGATCAATGACCGAGCTGCCATGTTTTTTTCGTTTTTTCCCTTTTTTTTTTGGATCGTTAATTTTTTTGTTTTGTTTAAATGAAAAAAACTTTGACAAAATCGAAACACCGCAGCTGATCAGGTGTTAAAGATCAGTTACTTAAGAGACCACCGCGCACTACTCTGCGAATGTCTATTTTAAACAATAACCCGAAGACCTTGCCAATTCTCAATACGCGAGCTGTGAGCGAAAGGCACTTCGCCACGGAGCGGAGACTCGACGCGCCGAACAGCTTCACACGCGGCGATACCAACCGGAGATAAAATCTTCGCGCGCGCCGTCGGTCTCCCCGCGAACGCTATTCCATCGACACCGAATGGAGTACCGGCTCGACGATAGACGGTCCTATTTAAACGCCATGGTAAGTACAGCATGTTTCTACTTTAATCGGATCGTGTTCGCGAGTAGATTACCGAAGTTACAACATATTTAAGATTGTCTTCGTGACAAACGCAAATATATACCAGCGTACTGAAAACTTTAAACGCGTTTTACGGGCTATCACATTTTTTTATATTTGCGAGAAATATAGAGAAAAAACTATTCGACTAATGTACTTGCGCCGACGTGGACAACTGAATGAATATTTGGGAAAAAATTTAACATTTTTTTTTCGCATAACCAAGACAAAATTTTATCGTCAAAATAGCAACTTCTTTATCCATACCTACTATTTCTTTAGTTTTGGACTTTTCGATCGTTTTTTTTCGTTCATCGACAATGTTATGATGTTAACGACAAGAAAATAATAATGTTTGTTTTTTTGTCTCAGACGAAAATTGAAGCATCCATTTTTCCCGCAAATTTTATACTCCGGCGAGGCTTTAGATATGCTATCGATTAACGACTGACTTCCATGGCTTTTTTATTGAAACAATTATCTGTATAATTAAAATGTCTATTAAAATACCCTATAAGCTTCATAATGACTCGCTCAATATTTACTTTTGAAAAATCTCAATAAGCAAGTTATTTTTTAGCGCCTGAAACTAGGCTGCCTCCCTTAAGATCTTTTTTGTTTCAGCATGACCTTTTGCAATAAATGAATTGCATCAATGGAAGCCGAGATGTTGTTGCATTTGTAATATAATGAAATCATTCCGAACGAACAAAAAATTCACGATGAAACTCCCGAGGAATTTCGATGAACTCGATAAAATTCATACGATATCGTTAAATTTTTATCGACTGAGATATTTTCTCGATAACTTTCGTAAGAGACATTACATTTTGTTTGATATCATTTTTTTTAAACTTCACATCGTTCGGACTTATTTCGAGTTTCGATATGAGAACAGTTTAGAAAAGACCAAATTATGCAAATTCATTTTTTTCAGACCAAAAACGATCACTTCCGGTTTGTCAAAACCCATTTTTACAAACCGCAAGTAATATTTTTGATTATCCGGACAAAATACATTGATCCGCGTTTAATTTCCGGATTTCGACCTTTCTTTTTATGCACGCGTCAAAGTATAACGAAATCGTAACACAAGGCAGACATAAGTCGCACATTTATTGAGTAAAACAATTATATATTAAAAAAATGCACTGCGAACATATACATACAATATATACATCGGAAACGTCTTTCTTTACATACAATTCATAGTTCCCCAAATCGTTCATCAAAAAACTTATGTAATCTACAATATGGATATAAAAACGTGTGATAGCAGTTTGTAATATGTAACAATTGAACAAAGAAGAATGTTTAAAAATTCAATAATTCGTACTACCGGATGACATGTGGCTGTAGATAAAACGTAATCTACAACGCGTCTCGGTCCATTTACGATGTACATTAATAAAAAAAAAAAAAAAACGAAAATCAAAACGTTATAGCTATCGTTGATATGCCGATATGAATGTACTTAGGACGGAAACTTATGCTTTCGTAGTTATTGTGTAGCATATCAATCTACGATAGGAAGATTAGAGAGCAGTTCGTCATCGATTCAAAGTTTTCCACTGGAAACAATTGTCGATCCGTTGATTGTTGCGCGTCGGGTCACCATTCGCGACCGAGCCAGTCGCGATTCTGTCGATTTCTGTTACGTCGATTTTTTTGTCTGCGTCATCTGAAATCTTTTGCCGGCAATTTCGAGCGCACGATATCCCACGATATCGTTGATGTGTCGGTTTTCGTACATAGATCCATCACGACTTGAGATTTTTTGTTTCCGCGAACTACGCCAAGACATTTGCCAGCTGCAGTGTTATAAATTGGCGTTGAAGTCTGAAAAAGTAAAAAACACATTTATGCTAAAATACGATTAACGTTTTCTCCCATATGATACAATGAACATGAAAAAAAAAAAAAAAACATAAAGAAAAATGAAATGAATGTTGGGATTTCAATTTGTCATCGTTGTGAATACTTTCAATATTTCTGCGGTCTCTACGATTTACATACCGTGCCTTTATGATGCCATTCTTGATTTCCACCCATTTCGTGGCACTTTCCAAGTTTCGGTGTTCTACCGTTTCCCTCTAAGCAAAGCATCTGCCCGAGAACCAACTCGTGTTTATCGGTCTCGTACCACATCTTTAACGAAATAAACTTTTGTAGTTTCTTCGGCAAATGTTTTACAAATCATTTGCAATGAGACTTTGATTATTGATAACAAAATTACCTGAGCCTTGACTCGCAGACAACCGGTCAATATCAATTTTGCTCCCCTCGTCTTGACATCTTTTTCACTCTGTATGCACAGCCCACTGTTCGACAGTCTTATCTGATACTGATCCGTATAATTACGTTTTCGCGAGTGCCACGGTTGCATTTGTTGCTGTTCCATCTTTGACCATTTTTCTTTGATGCGTTTCTCCGTGTCGTCAGGCAATTGTAATTCAGGATAAACGGTCTCCAAATACCAAGCAAAATCGTGGCACTTCAATCGTTCGCGAAGAGCTAAACGTTCGGTGATATCACCGTAATCGATGTTCTTCGCGTCTCGAAGAAAATATTTTTTATACTTGTCCATCCATACGTGAGCGAGTCGTAGCGAATTCTTTAACATTGTATCGTGCTGATCATTGGAACCGTATGGCCTGCGGGATCGGAAGACGTGACCGACACGAGAACAAGGTACCAATTCTATACTGCCGCCGCACATCCATATCTGTAAATCATAACCAAATCCATTTTAAGCTCAACGAAAAATTACGACACACCTTGCGTAATTTTTCTCGAAGAAATATTAACAATTCCGCTCATTCAATGTTCTTTCGTACATACGGTGCTCGGTAAAGCAATTCAAATACGTAGCGCTTACCCTGAATGATATTTCTAAATTTTCACCGCCCCAGACATCCATACCGGCGTCGTATTCGCCCATTTCGAAGAAATAATTGCGATTTATCGCGAAAAGTCCACCAGCCATAGTCGGAGATCTGTGAAATAGTGCAATTAATTATTTCTGCGATCACTTTACTTCGAAGGCTCCGAAATTGTTTTCAAAAACTTCAATTGCCTACTTGATCGGTTTAACGAAGTCTTCGGGGTGAACGAGCGTTCCGACTGGCAAACTATCCCACTTGAAGTGTAATCCCCAATTGAAACCTCCGCGAACGAGGGGACTGAATTTGTATTGAAAAGTATCGGCGTTTATGATATCGATAACGGGCATCGGTACAATCGTCTTGGATTTCGCGATTCTCGATAATAGCGGTTCTATCCACATGTTGTTTACCTCGATGTGACTATCCAAGAATATCAATACATCTCCTGAGGCTTTTTTTGCACCGAACATTCGCGCTCTTATCAGACCCTCGCGTTTCTCAGTTTTATACAATTGAACTTTTTTATCGAATTTCGTTTTGACGTATTCTTTTATTTCTTTGTGCAATTCATTGCCGTCGCTATAATCGTCAACGAGTATTATTTCGTGTAAAAGATTTTCTGGTGTTCTGTCGATTATCGATTGTACGGAGCGCAATAGTGTCGTGTTGTGCTCGTTGTAGAAACATATTACGATACTGGCGTTTGGCAAGTTCTTCGGATATTTCTCGTTGGCACATAACTCGTGACGCGTATCCGGTATCTTCCGGTGTAAACTCAGTTTATCGGAGATGAGAACGTTGAAGGCGTAACGCTTGTAACCATCGTCTCGCTTTTGCTGATCGTCTATATTTCGTATCATTCCCAATTCATCTAATCCTAGAAAAAAAAAAAGAATGCGTTATACTTTGTCCAATAAATCTCTTCGCATTAATTACATTACATTATTAAAACATTAAGGAAGTTACAGTACAGCCGATCAAAGATAAACGAATTTGCTTGAATGATTTTCTTGATAATGTAACAATCAGCATATTTTTTCTTCGCTAATCGTGGAATAAAAAAAAGTTGTTTCATTTTTTAAATGTCATTGCATTGCATTTTGTGTAAACCTATCTCTATATACCAAAATTGAAGTTTTCTTTTGACGATACTTATATCGTATTGCAAAAATTTATTCAAATAATTCATTTTCAAGAGAATCTTAATTTTACACTTTATATGGCAATTAAACATGAAATGTTTGAATATTAAATATTTTCTCCAAGTGAATTTTGTTGAGTCTTATAAATAAAATTGTACCGTATCCAAGAGTGACCGCTGGTTCGATCGGAACGGCCTGCAAATGTTTTATAAGCTTCTCGCTATTCTTAAATTGCTTCATTCCCTTAAAATTGTACGGATCCTTGCCACTTGTGTAGTTTTTATTGTAATAAATCGTGTGGTTTCCGGACTGATAGATTCCCTGCTGTTGCCACGGAGCATACGTATGGTCAACTGCAACTGCATTCCTCGACAGTCTCGAGTACAGATACAAACTAAAGGCCCATGTGACGGAAGCGATTCCTATGCCCCATATGAAAGAGGCGTACCTCGTCGAAGTCATCTGAAAAATATAAATAAATAACGATATATCGAACGCAAATAATGACATCTGAAAATTATCCCCAAAAATGCAAAAATTGATGGATATTTTTTTCGCGTTAGAAATTCGCGAACAATAATCCACGAAAGAAAAACTGTGGCGCTCACCCTGAAAAATGTTTCGTCTTTTGTTTACTCGAAAATATTTATCGAAAAATGTAGTTGAACATGACAGATTCACAACCTCAAAACACCTGACAAAAAATCACGGCTCATAGTTGACAGAAGAGGTGTGCGATGGGATCGCTGCCATTTTCGAATTCCATTCCCCCTGCGGCGCAAACAGCTGTTCGATCGCGAATTTTCGAAATTTTTACTTGGCCGTTCGTGAAAATCGAACGTATTCACTGTGGATGGTTCAGTTTGAAGTTTTCTTTACATATTTAATACGAAAACATGGATAAATTGATAATTAACTACGCGGCAGGAATATTTACGATTAAGTCGTAACGATACTCAATTGCCCCTGTGGCCTAATGGATAAGGCATCGGTCTCCTAAACCGGGGATTGTGGGTTCGAGTCCCACCAGGGGTACAGGTCATTTTTTTGATATCAATCGTATTATCTCGTTCTAAAAAAAGAAGCTCAATATTTATCGACGTACAGGTCACCGAGTAAGCGTTTTATCGTGTAATTATTGAACTTCACGTCTCGCCACTACAATAAACTCATCTCATTTATAATCAAGAATGTCGCGTTATTTCAAAATAATAATGAGTCCAAGTCGAACGACTTGAAAATTCGCTACAATTGAAGAAATCTTCGACAATCGTCGTCGTATCGGAGGCCGCCGTTAAAGTGACTCTCGTTCGTTATTATTTTACAATAAAAGTTAATAAATCTTCGACAATCGCCTTCGTATCAAGGTAACAGGGCATCGACTAGCAAAAAAAGTTCGATAGTTTTTCTTTTACAATTAATTTGATTTTGTCGTTGTAAATTAACATCCCATTAAACTGTCAGCGTTGTATTCTTCACCTCTTTGCGCATCTGCATATTCTCATCGCTACCATAGATTACAGTATGTAAACTTCGAGTCAATGGACTCGGGTTCATTATTGATTTGCAATAAAAAATTTTAACATTGTATGTATCTCGCAGGGTAACGCAGGGTATCGATTAGTCACAAGAAATAAATGCGACAGCTTTTTTTTTTTACGAAAAATTAATTTTATTTTGACCATTAAAATGTACATTTTGTCGAACGCCCAGCGTCTCATTTCGTATATCATTACATTCTCGTCGCTACATAGTTTTAAGTATGTGAAACGAGAAAATATTGTTGATCAATGACACAAGTCGCGTCTCCAATAACGAAGGCAATATATTCCCATTACACGCGTTCTATTTGCCGTTTTGCGTTTTTTCCTCAGATGCGTAATGTTTTATGAATCTTGCGGAGGGATCG
The DNA here is from genome assembly GCA_964006125.1 of Cryptus viduatorius. Lineage (NCBI taxonomy): Eukaryota > Metazoa > Arthropoda > Insecta > Hymenoptera > Ichneumonidae > Cryptus > Cryptus viduatorius. Next base: position 166,230 of record OZ023223.1, on the reverse strand, counting down.
GTAACGCCTTTGACCCAACGCGGCATCCAATAGTACGGCGTAAAGCTTTCGGCTTGACCCGCATAGTGTTTCTCAAATATTTCTCTGTACAGACAAAAACAAAACAAAAGCATAAATATATTTCAGCAAACGTGTCACAACCAATGTAAAAATCATGTAAAACAATGGGGTTCCAGTTTTACCTGTAATAATAAGCTTCTTTGGTTTTCGGAGTACAGTGAGGATACTTGACATCGGCTTTTTCGAATTCGTCATCTTGAACGCGATCTTCAACGATCTCTTGAATAATTTGGAACAACGATTTCTTTATAGATGCAACACCGTCGCTAAATGCTTCCTTGTGCCTCCAGAGAATGTTTTTGGGTAGCAAATCAGCACCGTCGAACGCGGATCTCAATAAATGCTTCTCAACACCGTCTGAAAATAGAAAAAATGATCAATCAGTCTTTATTCACTGTGCAATTAATCGCGAGTAAAATAATTGTATACGGTAATAGGGCAACATTTTCACGCAGATTTCATATATTCGATAAAAGCACTCGAAACTTGAGAAATATCGGAACTAAACAGTTTCCGTCATTTACCCTGCGGTTGTCGTGATTCGAGATCCAGTGATAAGTAATAATTAGTAAACTGAAGATCGAGGAAGGGACACCTGAGCTCCAGACTGTGAGCGCTAGTCGTTCGATCCGCTCTCAATCCATCATACAGATAGATGTCTTTCAATAATCTAAGAGATTCGTCGTGCGCCTCCTTCGAACTCGGCGCGTCTCTGAAGTATATGTATCCCTGTGCCAACTCGTCCGCACCTTCGCCACTAAATATCACCGTTGTTTCCGTGTTGCGTTTGATATAACGGCTAATCAGATACATCCTAAAGACCAAAGGTGGAAATACATTGTTTATTACTTCGCCCAATTGGTAGAAAAGTATGTGCTGTCCCACGGAAATTACTCACCCTATCGAAGCGCGGATCGTTGTTATATCAAAAGTTTCCAGAGAATATATAACGTCGTCCAATACTTCAGCGACGTCTTTGGCTGTGAAAATAATCTCATGGTGCTCTGTTCCGATAAAATCGGCGACCTTAAACATCAAAACAAACGTATAAAAATTCGTTGATAAAATTGCTTTCTTTTCCCTTTATTATTGAGGATTGGGTAATAAAAAATGTCAAACCTGTCGAGCGGCAACAATATCCGGACTATTGCCCATACCGATCGCGAAGCTCTGAATCTTGTACGGCAAGTTTATCGACTTTGCCAATTTCACGAGTAACGCCGATATGAGACTAGAATCCAATCCTCCGGACAAGAGACATCCAATCTGTCTCTCGGCCATCAGTCGTTTTTTTACAGCGGCTGATAGTAATTTTCTGATGTTTCCATGCACATCGGCAGTGTTCAAAGCTGCGAAAAGATTTTCAAGAGTTTAGTAAAATGTCGAGACAAAGATAATTTGAAAAAAAAATCTTGAAGATTAAATTATAATTTTCGAAACTAACAGTTCCACGGAACCGCGACTTGGAAAGACGGCTTGTCGCCAGGTTTGTGATAACACACGGACTTCAAAAGCTTCGTCTTTCCGTCGGTAGATATCTGATACTCTTCTATGTGACCCGGTGGAAAGGGTTCGAGTTTCCACTCTCCTGGAAATTGTTTAGTAATCCCTATAAGTCCCTGAGGAAAAGTCGCATTCTCGTTAGAACTGTATTTGAAGACTTTGATAAAGTGAAGTTGATAAATGCAAAAAAAAAATCAAAATTTCTCATAAATACGAAGATTAGATTACTTTGCTTTCCGAGCAGAGAGCCAGTTGTCCGTTAGCGCCGCGGAGTCTGAATAGTGGCCTAACGCCGTACGGATCGCGGCCGATCAGAATCCTTTTTTTTTCAACATCCAGCAGACAAAATGCAAATACACCATCCAAGTTTGAAGCAACATTTTCGGAACCTCCGTTCGCATACAAATGTGTTATTATCTCAACATCACATCTCGTTGCATAGTCGAAATCATATTGTTCTTTGGTCTGTAAAAAAGCATATAAAATTGGCATTTTTTAATGTATTTTTTATATAGAAATGGAAAAAAAAATTTACTAAAAATCTTGGTTCAGATTACATCGACAACTGTTACTGGAGATTCAATGGAACTGTGAGAATATATATTTTTTCTATATTTACCTCTTTGTAGTTGTAAATTTCTCCGTTACAAAGCAAAAACACGTTTGGATATTTGGATAATCTCATAGGTTGCATTCCGCAAAAGCCATCGACAATCGCCAATCGATGAAATCCCAAAAATCCATCCTGTTAAAGAAAAATTATTTAAACCGAATGGAAATATCGTTCGAATAAAATGTCTATTATAAAGTAAACGCAGAAATGAAATTGTTGAGTACCTTGATACGGTAGTCAAACTCGATTCTCAAAGCGTCCGGTCCTCTGTGTGCTATATTGTTGAATTCCTTGCAAACGTACGTAATCGTATCCCCCTCGACTCCGAAAATTGCCCATATACCGCACATCGTATTTTTGTTATTGTTGGCCTTTGCTAAAGAAAAAAAAAAACCAAATATTCCTCACCCTCGAACCAATAAGCGAAAAAAAAAGAATAGATTTTCAAATGCTCAAATTTCGCGATGCTTAGAATATCCAGACGGTACGAATTAACGAATTTGCGAGCATCGAAAAAATAATGATAATAATATTTCATTTCGAATACAATAGAATAATTAATTGAAAATATTAGAAACAAAAAAAAATCAATCGTTACGTTTAATTATTGAAAATAAAATGATGAATGAAATTGAGAAAAATACCTTGAAATATTATTGAAAACAAACTTCAGTAACGATGAAGTGACGACTGGGATATCCGCCTCGTGTGTTTGACCAAACGGCAATGGGGTATGCAGCCACAACTGCGCGCCGGCCGAGCGGTCTTTGCAATACGTGTGGTCGTGTGAGACTACCAGGTCGTCCCCAGTCGCGAACGTGGCACGGTATCTCTACCTTGGAAAAGAACACACATGCCAACGACCGATGTGTTGGCACGTGTGTGAATTTCTTTCTTCTAATCTGACGTAATACTGGACGGACTTACATTCCGCCACGAAACACGCGGCGCTTGAGCGCCACGAGAGACACCCAAAACGTGGTTGCGTACTATAGTAAATAGAAGTTGGATCGATGAAACCATTGCCATAATAGCATATTATACTATAAGGGAGGAAAGCGCGTGGTTTTCGCCAAATATGAAGTTTGCGGGTTGAACGAAGCGAGGGCTGAAATCACACGAGGTGAAAAAGCATTTTTCACACACCTGCACGGAAAGTTCGTACTTTGCTCCCTGATGAGAAGGGAGAAAGTGAGCACTTTGCTCCCCAGGGAGCAAAGTAACTCCCAAGGGAACAAAGTAACTCCCAAGGGAGCAAAGTGCTCACTTTCTCCAACTCTCATCAGGAAGCAAAAGTACGAACTTTCCGTTACAGGTGTGTGAAAAAATCGTATTTGCACCGCGGGCGGAGTTGACATTCCAACGCATGTGTTTGGCTCTGCCCTCGGGCCTTCGGCCCGAGGGCCCCTGACCCTCTTTGCCCACCTCTGGCATCCCCAAACACACTCGTCAGGAATGTTCAACTTTCCGCCCTTGGTGCAAAATATACTATTCCTCCCGTGTAGCATATTATACCTTTCTCTCGGCTACGTTAAAAAATTACTATATTTTTATTCCTGCAACGTTAGTAAAAAAACGTGATTTGTTTCTAATTTTTTTGCGTTCGGAGTTCATCTCTGCTCGTAAAATTTACTTTTTTTTTTTTTTTCATTTTAGCGTAGTCGGGAAAAAAGATATTTAGTTTCGAATCGAGCACGCGATATCCGGAGTTATTCGAAAGCGCGACTCAAGTTCACTTCAATTGAACATGTGTATTTGGGATGCGAACGTCCCAGCATTGCCTGGCGGGCGCATGGCTCGTGAAATAATTGATGACCAATTATCGATTATTAAACGATGCACTTTCTTTGATTCAATTGCAAAAAACAAGATTTGGAATTCAAGGTCACATCGTATTGAAGCAATAAGCACGTTTGAAAATCCTCGTCCAATTGGCTCCACAACCTACAGCCAATAGTGTTGGTCAATTTTCTAAAAAACAAATAGAAAACGTACAACACGAAAATAATGTGTGCGAAATATCGTTTTTTTTTTTAATCCAACAAACATTAAAGTTTATGCGTAAAATTTATGACACAACGAATGCACGGAGCTATCGACAATAATTTCTGTACATCGATGGATCAATAACGAAAAAAAAACCTGATTAATTTCGTAGAAGTTGCAACGCCAATTCCTCGGTAGCTTGCAAATCGCTGTTTTTCTTAATCTTATCGATCTTTTGCTTCTTTTTCGATTTCTTGAATTCCTCTTGTGTCACTAGTTTCCTCTTTGATGGTCTGCATTTTGCATGAATAATAGTAACATACATTATAAGAGGAGTTTTTAAAAAAGCACATTTATCGTAAAAAAAAAATTACCTGTGAACTTTATTATCTTCTTCGTCTTCTTCATCGTCGTCACTTTCGTCTTCGTCGTCTACGGATTTCTCCATCGATTGTTCATCGTCAGAGTCCTTTTTCGGTCCGTAAATTTTATCAGGATCCGGAAGCCACGATAGGTCCGGTTCTTCCGCTTCGCTCTCACTGACATAGTCCGCCAGCTGTACACCGCGATCTTCCACATTATTGTCGTCACCGTCACCGTCGTCATCGTCGCTTTGCGCAGCTTTTTTGCTTGCTTTGAGTTTTCGCTTTTCCTCTCGATGTTTCTCTTTTATTTTTGCCTGAAAACGTTTCTTATCGAACTGATCCTCTTCGCGCAAAATCTGCTTCGCGATTTCAATGTTGATTCCCGAAGACTCCTCATTTTCGTACTGTTTTGCGAGCTCCGAAACTTTTGACTTTGCCGAATCCACCAGTTCCTGCGGAAGATAACAGAAGTTTAATAAACAATTCATATCGTCAGCCGGATTTCATGGGGCGTAATATATTTTTGCGACACTCACTTCGCCCTCCTCGTCGAAAGTTGTTTTTTTATTAGGAACTATTTTCTTTCTAAGCAATTTCTTGGCTATTGCCGCTTTGGTAACAGCTTTTTTATTTTTCGATCTCGTGTTGGCTTCTTCAAAATCGTCCGGTAGCTCATCTTCGATCTGAATGTTTTTCCTTTTCACGGTCAAAATATCATCCGCATCGTCGCTGTCGTCTAATACAATGGGATAACGTTTAATATGAATGTTTTAGAGAAGAAAGGCGGCGGATTGCAGAAAAGGAGTATTTACCAGACGCAAGGAAAGCGTTGCTGCCGTTGTTGTGCCGACGTTCCGGCGGCATTATCATTACGGGATTTTCTTCTTCCTCCGAATCGTCTTCGGCCGACGAATTATTTTGTGCTTCGTCATCGCTTGATTTTTTACTTTCCAAAATTTTCGAAACCAATTCCTCGTCGGATTTCGTTGAGCTTCGTGACTTTTCACTTTTCGCCCTCTTGTCTTTGTCTTTTGATGCATTTTTTTGTATTCGTTCGAGAAAACGAATGCGCGGCGGCCACGGCAACCCCAGAGATCTAATGGACATTTTATTAAAGATTACGTTATTGCGGTCGAATGAAGAAGGAATCTTTAATAATATGAGATGGGGTACGATATTTTTTTTTGCTAAAAATACAACAAGTCCGGTCGCTTACTTGGAATAAGCGTTGGTATCTAACGCGTGAACGTTGAAGATTTCCTTGTCCTTCATGAGAAATACCGATTTTATATACGCAACGAAAGCTCGTTGTCCCGACTCTTTTAGCGCAACATCTCGCGCCAGTAGAGCTTCCAGTTTACGATGCGGAGAATTCAATTTATTTGGATTAATTCTGCAAAAATTGAAACGAATAGAAAATTTAATATTTTTCGCGAGGTACGTACGTAAAATTCGATAATTTTTTTAGTATATTGACTCACTTAATCATCGAAATTGGAATTTTTCGTTCACGTAGCCTTTCAATAATTTTCTCCTCGCTGGGCACGAGAACTAGAAGCGATTCGCCGCCTCGTTGAAATCTCGCCGTGCGACCGGCTCGATGAATGTATGCATTCGTATCCTCTGGACAATCCATCTGCACGACCCAATTAACAGCCGGAAAGTCCAATCCACGGGCAGCAATATCCGTTGCGAATAATACGGCGTGTTGCTTCTTGCAGAAACTCTCGTAAATACTCATGCGTTTCAACTGGTGCAACTTTCCGTAGAGCGCTAAGAGGCTTATTCCTGGTCGCATTCGGCAGAGAGCTTCGTACGTGTATTTCACCTGGAAAAGTAAATGCGTTATCATAAATGACGATTCATCATAAAATTCAATTGATGGTATTATGTGTTCCGAAATTATTTTACCTGTTTGCAACTCGAAAAAAATACAATAATCTTCTGTCGGAGATGATGCCTTATGAATGACCATAACATTGCCATTTTATCTTCGAGATTACAAACGACGTAACTCTGCTGGAGACCCTCGGGTGTTGTGTGCTGCGCGTGTTCATGAACCGATATGTACATTGGATTCTTCAAACTCAGTCTGGCTAAATCTCGAACCGATCTGAAAGACGTGTTATCGTTAACTTTTTTTCCCGGACGATTCTTTCTACTGGTGTGGACTTTTTATTTATGGATTGAGGCGCAGTTTCGACGGTTTCAGGAAAAAATGATGTTTTATTTATTTTTATAGGTGAAAAAAAAATAGTAGTACAAATCCGATGCGGTTGTTGGTAATAGAGTTCTGATTGAGTAAAAAAATCTCCGTGTCCAAATATAAAAGATTGTAGAAAAAATGTCATTTTTTATAATAGAAAATGTTTGTAAAATGATTTTGGAAAAATGGAACTTGTTTTATATATTCGAAATTAGGCATTTTTTTACAGGATCGGAACACTTGTGTCCAACAAAAATCGGATAAATTTAGTGATACGATTTTTTGATTTTTTGTTACGCATAAAAAAAAAAAACTTATCGCGGTTTTTGACCGGAAATCGCCGAATTACCCCCTCAAGATCCGAGTTTATACTTTGTTTGCGTAGCGGAAAATAAAAGGGTCTGTCTCTCCGGCGGCAAATTCGCGATAATCGCGTTCATTGTTGTTTCGAAACCCATGTCCAGGCATCTATCGGCTTCATCCAAAACTAAGACCTAAAAATGAAATTATCAGTTGTCAAAGAGAAATTATTGATAAAAAACTTTTGCACTCACAGCAACGGCCGTTATGCAATTTTTCAGAAGAAATATAATGCAGGTCGCATTTACGATTCTGACAAATGAATTGGTTGATTTAAAAATATTTCTATCGGTACATTTTCTTAAGTATCATCGACGTTTCAATAGTATCCGAGCGCAAAAACGTATATTTAGTAAAACGAAAAAATTTATTAGAAAAACGATAAGTTTAAAAACCAACAAATTTGGTAAATTTTCAAAAATAAAAAAACTTGGTAAATTTTTGGAAATTGAAACATTTCTTTGAATTTCTTTTATTTTTCCATGAGCAAGTTTTTTTAGTGAATGAAGCCGTGTTGCAAAGTGAAATATCGTTATACCTGCATAGTTACACAGTCGAAAAGAGGATTTTCATCCATGTGTTGTAAGAGTCGTCCTGGCGTGCAAATAACAATATTGCATTGATCCATGCGTTTCTTTTCGAACTGCAAATCCTTGCCGCCTATTACCAAGCCGGCGGATATATCATGATGAGACCCGACCTTTCGTAGTGTCTCATAAATCTGATAGGCGAGTTCCCTGGTCGGCGTGATTATGAGTGCTCCAACACCGTCGAGTCGAGTCCATCTTTTGCAGTAAAGGATTTCCAGTACCTGAAATATTCCCAAAAATCTTTGATTTTAAAGATTCTTGTAAAATCGCTTTGTTAGTTCTAAAACAATTTGCAAATAATTACCGGAATGAGAAATGCCAAAGTTTTTCCACTGCCCGTCTTTGCAGCACCCAAAATGTCATTTCCTCGTAACGCCAGGCCAATACTCTGTTTTTGTATATCCGTCGGCTCAATGAATTCATTTTCCCTCAAACCTTTTTGAGTTTTCGGCGACAAGGGAAGATCCGCGAATTTATTTATTTGTGCCTCATCGATCTATTAACAAAAAGAAAACCAAAAAACGATTTCTATACACGAGTTGATACGGATTTTATTATTTGAGGTTAAGTCTCGAACACCGTTCACTCACATCGTCATAGCGTGCGCGAAGTTCACCAATTATTTTGTCCTCCGGTATATTTTTCTTCTTTCTGTAAATTTTCACTTTTTTCTCTTTTTTTCCTCCCATTGTCACCGATCAGACGATAGACTAATTATCATTTGAAATATTCGATCGATGTGTTTGATGTTTGCAAGAGGAAAACTACACGTGCCTCCGTTGGCGTGTACCGCATGTGCCGACATGCGTGAAGTTTACTCACGTAGGTCAGGTTGGGTCTACATAGAGTTTTGCCGAAAAGGCGCAACAGTTATCAAGATACCAGACAAAAAATACGACGTTGTTATTACGAAAGATGGAATTTGTTTCCCTCACATGTACGTTCAGTGACTTTGTGCATGTGCAATTAAAATAAAAAAAGAGATTTTAACATCAAACCAACGGGATTCGTGACGCCTGGGTTATCTCAATCAATCGGACAGTATAGTAAGTTGACGGGGACTTGTCATTAACGACTCGTGTACCGATGGTTTATAGAGAAAAACGCGACCCCCGCATACAATACGGTCGTAATTGTCGTTCGTTGACCGATGTAATAGGCCAAGAACGATAGTGAACGTGAGGAGGAGAGTCGTGCAACGAATCTATCCCCGATATACTAAAGCGAGAAAATACCGAACCCAACAATCGCGAAGTAAAACAACAGCAATGGGTTTTTTTGTTTACCGCAAACGAAAGGGCCGCCGGTTTCATAGTGAAGCACTCTTGAAACAATGTTACAAAAGATGATTTGTACTTTTCACAGAAGAACAGCTGAAAAGACGACTTCAAGATGGCACACAGAATGGGTAAGTAATTAATTCTCCTAGTTGAAAAAATACAATCATTGTTTTAGTTTAATTTTTCGTAAAAATGTTTACGGCATCATTGTTTAATTTTTTCGTAAAAATGAGTAAAAAAGAGTAAAAAATGTTTACTTGAATGATCGCGCTGTTGCGACTACGCGAGTATTTCGCATGAACCGCGCGCGGTAGGGGAAAAGTTGCGTGTAACTTAGGCAGCAGGTAGTCACGTCCAGTCGAGGCTCGCAGGCCTTCGGTATGCAATCGTTTTCCACAGTATATTTATTCGAATGTTACGCGGTGCAGAATGAACAATTTTTTTAAGTGACATAGCTTTTTATAATTTGCGAAAATATGGTAAAAAACAGTGGTAAATTGGTAGCTTATATGGACGAATGAATCGTCAAGTTGGTTTCGTGGTGTAGCGGTTATCACGTCTGCTTTACACGCAGAAGGTCGCCAGTTCGATCCCGGCCGAAACCACATTTTTTTTTTTCTCCTACGATCGAACGTTTTTTCAAAAAGTAAACAAAAGAATGTTTCATAATACATTATGTTTTGACATAATTTAATTGTGTTACACATTTTTTTAGTTTAGGGAGACATTTACTTATTTTAGAGATTTGATTGAGCGCGTTGGTCATAAATTATAATAGTAGAATTTGTATAGTCATTTTAGCGCGGTAGCAACAAAAATAATCATAGGACATTTGGAGATTACTCCAAGAAAATAAAATTCGGCGAAACTATGTATAGTCGACAGAATCGTCGTGTTTATTTGTTTATTGTGACAAAACATGGCGGTGAAAATTCGATATATCAGAATAGTGTTTTGCCTATTTCAGTTTCAAAGTTCATTATGTCTTCATTATGTCATCGGTAATGTTCGCGATTTATCGTCGACTATACATTTCAGACTTTACAGAACTAAAATACCAAATTTGCTTGAGACATATTAATACTGAGAAATTATGATATTACACTTGAGAAAATTTGATTATTCAATTCGATCGCGTTAAAAAATTAGACATTTTAATAAATATTGAAAGTTAAACAATTAAAATCCTTTCGATTCTTTTTAACCCGCTTAATAGTCGTTTATTTAATTACATTGTCATACTATAAAGTGTGTCTGAAACTTTCGGTGATATCCGTTGTAAAAGGCATTAGATTTCCAAGAGCTAAACCTCCGAGAGACACCCGCGGCTATATTGATTCGGTCCTCCCGTCAAAGTGTGAAAAGATCCGAGCGAAGTGTAAGATTCCGCGAAAATGTAGGAGCAGCGAGAAGCGAGCGAATCGTGAGAAATTCGACAGTTGGACGGCATGTCATGGTGGTCGAAGATTCACACTGATAATAAAACCAAGCCGTGTCGAAGGGTCGCTTCAAGGATCACTTTATTCCCAAAAATCATCGACACACAAAGACGACACAAGCCGTTATATTATCTCAATTTTCAGAAATAAATTTCCCCCTCAATCATCAAATTTGTGACCGGGAGTCGAAACCACGTTTGACTTTTGTGCGAAAAAACTTTTTCTAATGTTTTTCGCACAAGAATCGTACAAAATTTTAATTGACAAGGTGTGACAACGTAAAGCCAGCCGCCGGTTTCACACCAAGTGACATAAACATACTTATGATGCAATTATAATTTACACATCTGTGAAGAAAAAACGAATGAAGAATCAATTTACGCGTTGTATGAACATCCTGTTCGATATTTGCCCGTCGCTATGGCAATTGTTATTTTTGTAATTAAGCGATTAAATAGACGAAATAAAGACGTTATGATACGATATACCGTTCGGCAGTGGGTGTGGGAGGGGGTCGGTGCATCGAAACACTCCGTCGCGTCTGAGCGTGAAATCTTTTTCTCCTTCGGGGTTGAGTGGCGCGCTTCTGCACTCGAGTACCTCGGAGGAGGGTGTTACGGGGGATAAAAGGTTTCCTTGTTTAACAAAATAGCATCTCCGAGCCATTAGCCCGACCGCTGTCGCTTCAGTGCGATTCTATGCTCCCGGCGTACTGTCGAGGGGAATTTTCTATACGAATCCGTTGGATCTATCGTCAAATCTTTAGATCGCCGATTGAATGTTTTTTTTTTTTTTTTTCACAACAGAAATTAATAAAAAAAAAAAAACGTTTTTTTCGAAAAAATTGGTATATCGTTATTCACAAGTAGATGACGCCTTTTTAAAAATGATCTCCATAATATTATGTCGCGTTAAGATTTTTTTCCTTATTACTTGATTCGAAAAACAATTTTTCACCCCACTCAACAATCAATATTCAAACTACTTGACTAACGCGAGCGTACAACGTATCAGTGATTGCATCGTGTGAACTCTACAGGTGACAACTCCATGAATTTCTATTTTTTTTTAGTTTTCCATTAAATAATAATTTGTACAATTTGTTACGAGGAAATAACTATTTGCCTCGATACGCAACGAGATACAAGGTTTTACAAGTAAAATTTCTTCGCGAGTATTCTTGGAAGCCTTGAATGTTGTAACCCAGTAATATTAGATAAAACACATAATTCGACGAGTTCGAAGTTTTATACTTGAAACATTGTCAGGTATAGGATTCAATATGTATACATTGCGTGACTTTTGCGCCACGCCATGTAACTAAATAATCGTAGGTTACTCATTACTTATTGACAGGGCTAATCTTGATGAATGTAACGCCCTTACTCGTGTCCTTGTCTCCCATGCCCTGCAAACCGATCTGCACGTGTGGAAAATTAAATAGTTGAAAAAATCCCTCTAATTATCAAACTCATTAATTCAAAAGTTTATTTTATCATTTTGCTATCAACGAATAATATGTGTCTCGGATTCTCACAACTAATTCTCACAACACAAAGAGATCGTGTCTAAGATTTCGACATTTTTCAGCCGAGAATTATCAGTTTTATTATAAAGAAAAAAATGTAGAGTACAAAGAAAATTAAGTAATTTCGGAAACCGTTTATTAAAGATGCATTGAGAAAATTGACAACTTTATGTAAAAATATGTATTCGTGTCATGTTATTTACTATACCTGTCTTGCATCAAATTTTTTTCTTAGATCGATTTAAAAGCTGTATGTCATTGAAGATTGGTCACTATAGTCTCAAGTGATTATTTACAAAGCTCAGTTAGCTGCGCAGTGCAATTTCGAGTGAAAGACTCAAACGTCGAGGATATTAAATTGACTTGCGAAGTTATATCTCACTTTTACAAACCCCCTCCCCCCGTTTTACTTCTCAGCTTTTTAGCTTTCCGAAGCACTTACCAGTAGCGCAACCCCTATCAATATCGGTGAGGGTGGGTAGGGCGCGATCACCAATTGCAAGCTCGCCGTAAGGCTCTTTTCGAAGCTCCGCCCATCGACCAATCGAAAGCGGAAATTGTCGAAAGCTCCCGAGTACGCGCAGCGTATGGGCGTAGCTTGAGCGCAACCCTTGGCACGAGGATCACGAATGGATCATCCCCGGGGGCAACCGACCTACGTTCGCGAGGCTCGATTCGAAGACAAAAATTACGAACCATAGATCACACCGGTAAGCCCTCGAGAGTCGCTCGATCAATCGCATTCGAACAACCCGATCGGCCGGTGCTCGATTAATCGGTTGTGTTCTTCCTGTCAACTGTCAAACAGTGACCGGTTACATAAAGCGGTCAGTGCTCGGGATATATTGTGATCCGGATCGAGGAGCTCGAAAGACAATTTCCATCCATCTTTGTTCGTTGCCTATCGACAGTTTCAAAGAATTTCAGAATAAATACTTCCGGATTGAATAATTTTACGAGTTTGTGCAATATTTTACTGATAACCGACATATATCGAGTTAAAAACTAATCATCTTACAAATTTAAAAGTGGTAAGTGATTCAATTGATTTTTCGTACTCGTTTTTCCGAATATATCTTCGCGTTCTCTCGTTTGTGTGTTACTTTTAAGATCGATTTATCAGTTTTGAGATAAAAGACGAATGAAATGTGTGTGGGTAACAAAGCGAAATGAAGGAAGGGGCGTCTGTCTTAAGATAAAATGTCCGAATAAACATGAAAATTGTTAATAAATACGAGACATTATTCAATAGATTTTTATAGAATAGGATGTGAGCCTTTGGTTCATTTTTCGCCACCATTTCTCGAATGGTCAAAACTCGGAATAAAATCGAATTACAAGGGTTGTGGATTCATCATTTTATTCATTTATCGCAATATTCTCATATTATTGAAATCGAACTATGAATAAACGACGATTTGTTGAAGATTTTGTTTGTGAAAATTGCTATAACTAAACCGCCCTCAGTTTTTTTTAATGATCCTTTCGACTACTTCTATATTAAACTGAAGAAAACCATAACAAATATCGAAGTTGAATGCAGTATTAACAGATATTTGCGAACAGACATTTGCGTTCATTAATTGCATGTATTTGACTGAACACTGCTCGAGGGGATTACAGACACGCGTCATTCCACAGCCCCGCGTTAACTTACGTTTGGGATTTAGCGCACCTGTAAAGCAGTGTTTTTCGGTGCGGTACCGCGTAATTGGCAGTTATCCCGCACAACGCCTTTTATTATATGACGGTCGGTGACGAACATATGTCAAAGGCCACCGTGCACATGTTACGCCTTGATATCTACCCCAAGATTGTCCTCCGCAATGCACAAACGATTAAAAAAATATGAGAAAAATAAAATTTAGCGACAATTTATCGTGTTGCTTATCGTTACAGATTTACATCTACAGATTTAAAAGTTGTTATCATTAGAATCCGATGATGAGCGTTTTTTATACGCGCAGTAAAAAGACAGTGGTTCGATTCGTTGCCAATTCGAAAGTGCAAAATAAAGTTGAAACCTCATGATTTGCGTTATCCAGCGAGTGACTGATAGAAGAATCGGCATCCTATGTATCAATATCGGAAATGCTGAGCCCGGAATGACGATAATGTCTGTAACCCGTTTCCCGCTTTGACGGCAGGGCTACCCGGGGCGGGACATCAGGGGGCAGCGTGCATAACGAAGTCACCGAGTCACGCAATCACTGCGCTACTCGTGTGAATCGAGCACGTGTTTGCGGGTTGTTGGACAATAGAAGGCCCTCGAAGTCAAATTAAAATGGGCAACCAAATCATAGCCAACAGCTCTTTTTCCGGGGCTACTGGCACCATTTCTCTAACTATAATAACAGCCGTAACGACCGGAACACCGTCGATTACAACCGGAATTGACGATAAAGCATCTGGAACAGTAGATTCGTATCGCGTCTGATTTGCCGTTCATCCAGCTTTGTAGAATCATAAATGCCGCTCAAATTTCAAGCATCTCGTTTATTTTAGTGTCACTTGAGAAAATTTGTATAATGCACATTTACTTAAACCGTTTGTTTATTATGCTTAAAGCAAATTAAATTTGACTCTTTGGTCTCATCTTTGATAAGAAATTCGACAAAATGTCATTTTTTCAGGGGTTTAAAATGACATTTAAGTACGCAGCGAGAATGGGCCGAATAGTTTAGTCATCGAGACCGTTCGATAGAAAACAAACTTTCGACCCTTTCGCCCTCAGTTGAAGATCGATCAGCATTTTTTATGCGAAAGTACGCACATGACGTGACGATGAAAAAAATTAGCATTTGAGAGACATGTCTGTCGATATATCGTGGCCCGGGTCGAGAGCTTTATTTTTTTTATACCACCGCCATCGGCTTGTTTCACCGCCGTGGGCTGTAACGCGACACCTTGCGCGGGCCAAACTATCGGAAAGTCATCGAAACGACATTAAGCGTGAGTCTCGAAGTTGTTGCGGTATACAATGTACTATGGAACAACGGGAGTGCGAATAGCTTTGTCAAAGTCTGGGTGATCGATGGGTTCGCATTATTAAAATGTTACGAAAACGGTGTACAATATGGATAATTTTTGTATCACGTCGTATTGATAAGTTTTTCGATGTCAAATCATTGTTTAAAAAAAAACAATTCGATTACAATATTTCAGCCTTTTGATGTTTTCTCTTTGATTTTCTTCTCGAGAAAGATTTCTTTTCGTAAAAAAATGTTGATCCGAGGCGACTAAAAATTGGAATTTTGTTGGCACTGTGGCGACTGCAATTTTTGGAATATCGAGCTTAATGTTGGATCATTGGTAGTGTTGTTATATGTGCTTTGGGATTGAATTGCAACATTTATGATATTTTTAAAAGCCTTTCTCTGCGTCTCAAGTCTTGAAATTTTTTCGATATCCGGTTCAATTTTTCTACACAAAGAGAGAATACATAAAAGATCATGGAAAAAAGATTGCTTCTTCATTATTTTCCGTTTTTCACGAAGGTTCTTCTATGACATTTATTATTATACATTGTCGTAGAGAGAGCTTTGGGAGACGAGTACTTTTTTTAATCGATTTTTCACTTGGCATTAATTATGCCATCGACTTTTAAACTGTCGAAGACTGAAATAATTCGGATTATCTTAAGAAAAGTTTTCCATGAAAAAAATATAAAGGCGATTGGCGAAATTATGAATCCACCCTCGTCACGGTTCATTCCATTTTCCCCCCTCGTCGACTCTCGACTTTTCGATGTCGTAACATATGTTGTTGGACTCGCGTCGCGTGGGTCACGCTTCGCGCTTCTAGACAGACGTCGAGAAACGAAGTTAAATAAATCGCCCTTACTGCGCGTAATTGCACACCGGTACAAACGCATACCGAAGTTTAAACACGGGGGTTGCGGTACACACGAGAGCGAGACCCTTTGCTCAACCGACTCTGCGGGGGTCAGTGTATACGAACATATCCATACGCCGTCATCCAATGCAGCCGATATCTACCTTTATACAATAATACGTTCATCGCCTATCCGGTGTGCCTCCTGTTGACTCTTCACGCGTGTTCGTAAATTTATACACCTGTCTGGAAGAAATCAACGAGCACAAATCTGACTTATTCAACAGCAAACAAACAATTTCGATCAACTTACGTCGAAAATTACGTGTCGTCGGATATGCGAAACAGCTAATAGAGTCTTACCATAGACAGTTTCTTGGAAGTCTCTTTGTTTTCGCCGAGAAAAGAAGGTAGTTTGCCAAATTCTTGTAATCCTTTTTTTCCTGCAACAATCTATTCGTATCCAATAAAGAAGCTTCGTTCTCGTATACGAATCTATCCTTATGTCAAAAAGGATTAAAGCAACTAGAACGACATTTTTTTTCAGCGAAATCGAAGAGAGCTTCAAGAAGTTCGGTCTTATAGTAATGTGATAGCTTCTTCACGTATTTAACGACACGATATTTACGACGAAATTCACTGAAAATGACAATACGATTTTTTTTCTTTCAAAATATAGCTCTATATTTTTCACCTGGCATCAACACGACTTCTGTTGATTAATTTTCACAATTGATCGCGATTCACAAGTACTTGTCTTATTCTGACATCAATGCGGGCGAAATTATCAGTTACGATTGGCAATTACCGATAATATTTTTATTACACTTTTAGTACAGTGTTCGGTGAACAAACTAAGCCATTTTTTTTCCAAACGACTATCCTAGAATTAACCATATTCCGTAGCGACTAAAAGTTGTACTTTTACCAACCGCGTTGCAGGCATGGAATACGTGTTATTCAATATTATTGAATATTAAATAAATAATCATTTATTTCGGGGAACTAGTTTTACTGCTGCGGTGACGCGAATCCTGACAAGAATCAGCCGTCGATTCTGCCAATCTGGTATCTCGTTGTTTTTTTTTATTAAAATTCGCTCGAGTCCCAAGAAAAATGAGTTGTAATAATTTTCTACATCGCCGTCGATTTTGCCAATCTGGCGTCTCGTTGTTTTTTTTAGTTCATATCCTCGCGAAAATTTCTCCGAGTTGACGTTGCGGACGCCATCAAACACTATTGTGACAAGTAAATGTCGGTAGAGTGGTTGATAGGGAGAGGGGTGCGATCGAAACGAACGGCCGAGAGTTTATCATCGGTTCGACGAACAAGTCACGAGCCGAGGCTGCTCTTGCCGTCGGGTTACCGGACTCGCGTCATAGCCTCGGAAGAAGAAGGTGCGGCAATGGGAAGGACCCGTCCACCCCTACGAGAAAGATGGAGCGAGAATGAACGGTGAGCAGACTATAGTGGGTGGCAAGGAGAGGAAAGGAAAGGAGTTTCGAACGAGAAATCGTGGGGCACCGTTCAGGCTGCTGGTCCGTCACCCCGTGTCGATGTTGCATTATTGAGCCTGGGAAACCTACAGGTGGCTTCGTTCCCGGTGGTGGTGGACTCCTATTAGCCGGGGAAAAGGACTCCACTCTCCAGAAACGCCCTGAGGCTCGAGAACAGCGACCGCGAGAGCGAGAGTTACGCAAAGAGGGTTGCCGAGACTCAAAGAGGGAGAGGATAAGGATATAGCCTCGTAAAAGTCACTTTGTCGAGTACATAGCTGTATATACACTTTTATGTAGAGTGCGTAGGAGAATATTGTGAGAGGAAAAAAAGACTCGGACGGACTTGAAGGTTTTTTTCGCACAGTTAAAAGAGTTCGAAGACGGAAATTCGGTGAACTCTCGGTAACCCCTTTCTCGTGGAAGCCAACAACGGATACGAAGAAATATTGGAAATAAACGTAGCTAATTCTTTATCGATGTTCATAAATATTTATGCTATTTTATTACGAAACGGCAAAGGAAAATATCTTGGAATAAATCACATACACGAAGGGACGTAAGCAAACCAATTGCGCAAAAAGGAAAAATTAAATATCTCTGAATTTGTACACAATTTGTACAATGGGGCGCGTTGATGGCTAAAATCGAATTTCCGAAAGGCAGATTGAGAAAGATTCGTTTGTCGTTAGTTCAGCTCATAAAATTTTCATTTAATGAGCGTTAAGAGTGAAGCAGAATGTCATAGGTGTATCTCTATCTGTTAGGTCAAAGGCTATAGAAGTGCCGTAGTGACTCTGGATCGAAGTTTATGCCAGTCGTTAGCAATGTGCAGCGAACACGAGTTTAATCGATTATCGTATTGGCTATCGAGTCATGCAAACGTAATGCCTTTTAGCTAAAGTTCGAACTATAGAACTGATATACAATAATGACTCACGGGCGTTGGATTTTAACAAACTTTCTGCAAAAAGCATCTGGCTGTAGTAAAGTTGAATTAAATATAAGTCAAAGTTGGAGTTCCGTTTAGCGTCTTCGGCGTACTTTGTAAAAAAATTCTTTATGAAATAAATCATATCAATGTGTCCTTATAATCACTGCTGACAGTAAGGGAAAGAAAGTAATATTTCGTGCAGTCTTTAATCAGTTGCATCATTGAAATTAGTGTTGAAATAACCTTATATGGAAATCTATACTTATGAATTAAACAAACCGATCCGATAACCATCGAGTATCGTATCCACTGAACAACCATCGAATGGTTTATTGCAGAAATTCAACAAAAATGGAAGAAACCGGCCGGGGCGAGTCTCTGTGCAAAGTATGCGGCGACAAAGCGTCGGGAAAACATTACGGGGTGCCAAGTTGCGACGGATGTCGCGGTTTCTTCAAGCGGTCGATCCGCAGGTATGCGAGGTAATAATGATAGTCGACTATCGACCTTGCATAACGTAAACTGAACCCTACTTACGATACAGTCAAGAACTGAGTCGCGACGAAACCAACGATCTTACCGACGGTAAGAGATTCAATATATTTTTTTTTCTTCTTTTCCTTTTTAGAAATTTAGACTACGTTTGCAAGGAAAATGGACGATGTGTCGTCGACGTTTCACGAAGAAATCAGTGTCAGGCTTGCAGATTCACCAAATGTCTTCAAGTTAACATGAAACGTGATGGTGAGTTTTTTACATCATATTTTTAAAGGTAGTTAAAAAAAAGAAAAGAAATGCTGTAGATTTGTAGATCCATGAAGTACCGAAAAAAACGGAAGCATCGTTTATGGTGGGAAAAAATCCCTAAAATTAACAACTCAGAAAACGTGATAGCATATAATGAAAGGGTTGCAAATAATATTTTCAACTTCGTATTTCGATGTATTTTTTTTGCTTGAAACACGAATCTGCCATTGATTTCGGCTTAAAATCAAATGGAAGACAATTCGCGGCTTCCGACAGAACGGAAGTTCCTGAATAATAGCGTCCGACACGTGCCAATCAATCGATAAAGAGCGAATTTTTATAAAAAAAAAAAAAAAAAATGTATTCCATGCAGGGGGTGCTTTCGTCTATTTTTCCAGCTTGAAGCTCTCTGATTTTCGTAGCATCTATGCATGAGGTATAGAGTGACTCTTGTCCCTCGGTGATTTGATCCTATACCTCTATCTACTAACTGTTGTAAAAAAAAAACACTGCTCAATATACATACGCTGTACATTCGAGTAATCGATCCACTTGAAACGAGCACTCTGCGCGGCGCACAAGCAAACAACTTCAGTATCGGGCGTAGTTTCGTTTACATCCCTAGACGAGCGATCCCCGCAACATATTACAATGCATGAACCCACATCGCACTCTCGTGTTTGGTATAAAGAAGCGAGAAAAAAAGGTAACTGTACACATTGCATGAAATTCGAGGAGTCTTCTGTGTCCGCTGCATGTTGCGTGCTTACGGTGTGTCAGAAGCAGCCTCGCGTTCACAGCTTTTGTAAACACAGCTCGAGCGGTCTTCCAACCTTCGTGCGGGGGTCCGAGCGATAATCCAAACACTTGATTGCGTCGAGATATCAATTAGCAACCCCCACCCCCGTCACGACTATTAAGTGTGCGGCGGACAAGAAGTGCAGCATATTCGCCGCACTTTATCGTCACTTTGTTGACCAAGCGAACCGACAAAAATATATACCGTTCGGATAAATAGGAGTTGATAAGGGAAAGAAAAATTCGAGGACGGTCAATCGTGATCGCGATCTTTCTTTACTTTTGGTTATGACGCATTTTATGAGCGCTGGAGAATCCGAATAAAAAGAAAGTGAATTGGTACCACAAGTCGCAATAGTGAAAACGGCGTTTTTATATTTCATTTTCTCGCAACTATTCCGTACACCGCGATGACTAATCTCATGTTTTTACAGCAGCTCCTCTATAAGTAACTTATTTCATTGTTTTTTATAGATCCGTCTAATCTTAAATATCAGGAAAAAACAAACCGATCATCGAATAGATACAGTTTATTTGCGTACAATTGTTTAATTCGATAACACAAAAACTGTACGCATTATAGTGATAAAAGTTAGTTTTTTCCAATTATGACCGCGTAAATTTATAATTACTCCAAGGATTCCGATAAAAATTTAATATGAGAATTGACCCCTCTATATGTCTTGTAAATTTCAAGTCGGTTAACCAAAGAGTCTCTTGAGTATTTTCACTGGAATCTCGAAAAGAAAACTAAATTAAATTAAATTAAAAGAGCTTTGTTTTCATGAAAACAAATGTTTGCTTATGAGGAAGCAAATTGAAAAAAGGTTTCGATGTATCGTGTCACAGTATAACTTGAGAGCAAAGATATTGTTGTTACTTCTAAAGGCGTAAATTAGGTTTGAAATAACATAGTTTTACACCGCGAAAGTTCGTTCCGCAAATGAAACGAACTGTTCGCGAAGAGGCTACGAGTGCGGGGTTGATAGATACTATTCAGAAAAAGATTTCAAAAAGAAGTGTCATATTCAGCTGTTCAACACGAGAGAGCGCCGAGAAGTACGTCGTCCTTGGTTACCGCGGCGAGAAGAGGCCCCGCTGGATTGTATCCGGGAATCTCTCACGTCTACCACACGACCAGCAACCCCTATCATCCCCTCTTGTATCCGGCGCTCTTTCCATTCAAACCCAACGTGCCGGTCTTTAGCCCGAGCGTCGGTGTAGGTGAGTTTGCCGTTATTAAAAAAAAATGGTTTTTTTTTAAATAAAAATGTCAGCGATTCATAACATTTTGTCTATTTTTGTTGCCATAGGACATTTCATGCCACGCCCTACGGGCGAATCTTTGCCGCCAAGCAACGGAAATGAGGACGAAGTCACCAGTTCCGAAGAAGCCAGAACTGTTGTTGCTCATCGAAATGAACAGAAAGGTATGAAAAAAATCCTTTTTTTTTAACGCGTAATTTTTCGGAAAATGAAAAAAAAAAAAAAAATGGCCCTTGTATCGATTAATCGGAATTTTTGTGACCGAACAGATTCCGTTGGCGTTCGATTAGCACCTCCCGTAATCAGTCAAACATTGTCGGAATACGCGATCTCGAGTTTGTCGCTTCTTCCACCGGAAAATGTTTACGAATCCGCGGCAAAACTTCTTTTTCTAGCGGTCAAATGGGCCAGAAGTATTCCCTCGTTTCTGGAGGTTTGTTAAATTTCACGAAAAATCTAACTTATAGTCGGTTCGTTAGATCAACGAGGGAAAAGATAAAAATAAGATTTAAAAAATAAATTTTTAGCTTTCGTTCAGAGATCAAGCGATTCTTCTCGAAGAATCCTGGAGCGAACTTTTCGTCCTGACAGCGGCGCAATGGAACTTTCCTGTGGATGAGAATGCCCTCGTTTCGGGAACTTTGCCGACCGAACGAAAACAAGTTCTCATCGACGAGGCGAGAAGACTGCGCGAACTTTTGACGAGATTCGCGATGCTCAGAGTCGATCATTCGGAATACGCTTGTCTCAAGGCTATCGTACTTTTTAAAGGAGGTGGGAAAAATATCAAATACTGTTTAAACACAATTTTCTTCCGATTGTTGTAACGACAGAAAAAAAATGTATCACTTTTTGTTATTTTCAAGTTTTTTAGGGTAGTTTATATCATTGAATTACGTAAAAAAAAATTCAAGTTTTTTTGAGAATATATTTGCTAAGATCCTTACGATGATTCGCAGAGTCGCGAGGACTCGTCGATGCCGGTCGAGTGTCGACAATTCAGGAACAAACCGTAGCGGTGCTTGGAGAACGGGGTGCCGGTAGAGTAGGTCGCTTGCTGCTTTTGTTACCCCCGGCGCGCGCTCTCTGCCGCGGCACCCTTCAAGAACTTTTGTTCAAACCAACGGTCGGCGATGTAAGCGTCGAAAGGCTGCTCGGCGACATGGTCAGAGCTACGAGACCCGCCTAATCGATCGAAGGACAACGAACAAAATTTCGTTTCCACGCCACATATGCGACATGAGAAATGCGACACTGTTAACAAATTGCAAATGTTTTCCTTTGTTTCGCAGGCCATGTAGTGCAATAAAAAAAAAATTATTATTAACATGTGTAAATAATATAAAACGATGTCGAATAGAGAGCAATGTATTATTGTATAAGTGGAACGTATCTATTAGTTTCGATTGTATATTGGGTCCGAATTATCTTAATGTTGAAAAAAAAAAAAACATACTGGTCGTTGAGAAAATGATAAACGTAATTGAATATGGAAGTAAAAAAATAGTGTTACTGTTTATTGATGTTCCAATTCCCGAAAACATTTACAGTTTTCATGTCGTGATGTTAAAGATTTATCGAGATAAATTGAAATTGCCGTCGTGAATTATTTACGCGCGGCGAAAAACACTTAAAGAATACGAAGAGAATAATATATTCATTTATTTAACTTGATGTTAAGTTCACTCCATAAGGATGTTAATTTTAATAAAAGTTTGTCAGTATTGAATTCGCGCGACAAAAAAAAAATGTAAATACAAGACTTACCATTTTTATTTTCGTTGACTTATCGTCGATGAGAATCCATTGGACGTTGAAACGTTAATATTTCTTTATTTTTCGAGAGGATAACTTTCTTGGATAGTGGCAAAAGGATGAAAATTATGGTTTGAATCAATCATCAAAGAACTCGCACACTTTTATTAACTAGAATAATTTATTTTTTTTCATGGTAGAAAAAGGAGAATGTATCTTAACTCATGGACTGCATTGTACTCATATATATACAATTACATACAATCCTCAATTCAAAATTACACATAAATTCATTATAAATTGATTTTTTTCCCTTTGTCATCGTGAATGTGTTCCTTTCCTTTCGTTTGTTTGTTTCTTGTTAATATTAGTAAACCGGAATCGATGCTTTCTATTTTTACGACACGAGTTTTAAATTTCTACGGATGTATTCTCGTCATTTACCAACGGATATGAAACGGTTGTGGCTCTTCGGTCGCTTTTTCGTTTTTTAATTACGAATGAGGAGAGAGAGAACGGCAAATAAATGCGACTTGATGGATAAAAATATAAAGGGGGTTTTTGACGCGAGAAAAAGAATAAAAAGCTCGAGGGGGATGTATGAAAGATTTTTTTTCTCGTTCTCGTTAATTTGTCAACTTTCTTGAAATTACAACAATGCTTTCGGTAATAATGTCTCTAAAGAAAACGAGTATACGTGCCAATTTCGGTAAGCTATTTTTTGAACAATCATTCGTGGATAATAAAAGAGATTTACAATCAGTAGTAATTAATCGATACAGTAAGCGGTGCCATGATATGCAAATCAAGCTAAAGTTTATACAATTATTTTGACGTTTTTCTTCGTTTTTTGCGTTATCGTCATTCGGCAAATTGCGATAAAAGAAAATTTTAGCGTGCAATACATATGTTTTTCTTTTCTCCTTCTTTCTCAACAATCTTACGTTTAAATATACCCTCTCGGTTAATTTTGAAGACTTAAAATTTTGAATTCCGCATGAGTTTTACTTATTCTCGTTTTTTTGTTTTTCTTTTTTTTTGTTTTTTTTTTTCTTTCTTTTTTTATTTATCTTGTTTCAATTTTTAGCATCTAAACACGTACAGTTTTTTTTTGTTTTGTTTATTCTTAAGGAAAAATGTATTTTTTTTTTTTTTTCGTCTCTTCGAAATCTACAGTAAAGTGTTTGTTCTCTTTGCTTATCTGATAAAACGGCCGTTCGTGGCAGCGCGCATCTTCTTTTTTTTTTTTTTGTTTTCTTAATAGTTTAACGCGTTTACATTCCATAGACTTTATTAAATGATTACACAGTTAATAATTTGGGTGTGTTTTAAACTGACGGGGCGTATTCACGTTCGCTACGATGAGGAATTGTTTTCCGTTTTACTTTTTTTTTTGCGACAACATACAAATATCGCACAAAATGTTGAATGCCCTTTCACCCCGGCGTTCGCAACGATCGAACACGTTCTCGCTATTTTACTAATTTTAATTTTCCTTGAATGAAACACAATCGTTAACGATTTATTTTTCTTATCGTCACGAGGCCGAAATGCTTGAAACGCGAGAGAGTCTCGAAGACGATCGCTGGGGCGTCACAAAATAAAAGGACACACACGGCGTACTACTATCTTGAATAAACGGTACTTCGCCGGGACTGTCGTTTTCCACAGTTTCTTCACTTTCTTTTTATCTCGTGTTCACCTATCACCTCTCAGAATAAATGTAAAAAAACAAAGGCAACTCTATTCCATTCCTCTATTTAACGTTAATATGTAAGGACAAAAACTAACAGATTTTTTCGGCATAATAACAAATCATCGTTTGCACCGTTCTCGACGATTGGGCGATAGAACCAAAAATTCGGAGTCGACGCTTGTAAAGAATGATAAATACACTTCATCGTTCCGTTTTGTTATTATTGAACATTTTTTTTTTGTTTTTTTCAACTCCGGATTTTATCGATCAATTGTTGACGATAATAACACGATTTTCGGTCAAACGGTACACGACGAAATATAACAGATTATTCGCTCTTATTCGTATGCGCAGTTGATCGTCTCGAATATCTCTATTGTCGAGTAACTTCGAATGTCGTTGAATCGACGTTTCTTTTCTTTTTGGCAGTGATTTTAATGAATACAAGACACGCTGGTACTTGACTTTCGTTGAATCTTATCGTTTTTCATTTATTTCTATTTTTTCATTCCACGACAATAGAAATTTCGAGATATCGCAAATGTTCGACATACAACTATATGAATGAATATAGGGTAAATACATATGTGTCACGCGTTGGGCTTTTTTTTTTCGATTCACGAAACGAAATATTACCCTCGACGGAGCACGCGAACACCAAAATATATTTCACAATCGTCAATCATAATACGATTCTATTATTTTCTACAGTGGTAAAAGGGTTTCATTTTTATGGTACGAGGGTGGGAAAAAGAGGGAGGGTTTCGAAGGGTTTTCTTATGCGTGTTGGCTGTTTCAATCGATTTATACTTGTAACGTTTTTATTTATTCTCTCGTCGACGACAGGGGGCCTCTCATTAACGTATTTTTTTCTTTACTTCATTAATATTCCATAATTTATTTGTGTGCTTGTATATATCGTTATCGTTATATCGATTGGATTATTTTTCTTTTTTGCGTTATAAAAATACCTGAAAAAAACATATTGTAAAAATCGGCAGCGTTTTTCGGGGAAGGATGCGGTACGATCGATCGATCAATTATCATCATCGTATCGATACCTCGTTATTGTTTTCTATCGTTCCATCGCTTATGCCCGTGGTATTTATATATGTACTTGTTTCTATGTAACAGGCAGGTTTCAGGCTCTATTGCGTCATTACCTTGTTCGTAATAGATCGTCGTAAAAACACGGACTCGAAAAAATTTGTTTATCGAAAAAAAAAAAAAAAAATGTGCGAAAGAAAAAGAATCAACAAAAATCGAATATTTCTGTCTGCGATTTACTGCCTTTGTGACTTGATTTAAAAACAATTTATTTCTTTTTTTCACATATATATATTTTCATTCAATGCGCGGGGTTGTATCGAGGCATGGTTATTAGTTGCAGATCAGAAATTTGCGAGGTAGTTTGTGGACGTCGCCTGACCCATCATTCTTCATCATCGAAGTCTCGATCACTCGCGTACGTTCGCGATGTTTTGTGCCGATCGTACCGCGAGTGAGAAAAAAAGAACAAACAGTGAGTCTACAGTGATGAAGTAGAGGCCAGAATTGAACGTTTTAAATCCGTTTCTATTGGGTAACTATTGCACTTGTGATTTTAATCGCATCGCGGCACATGTAAACTATCAATATTATAACTATCAGTGTAGGAGAAGAAAGACTGTAATATTAGTTGTGTATATAGATATATATATATATATATATGTGTGTAATATGCATGTTAAACGTTTCGCATTTACTTTGTGTGTGTGTTTTTTTATGTTTCTCACCGTCTCCATCGTCCATAACTGGACGAGAAAGACTGACAAAATATACGACGTAAGGGTGTAGGAGATATATGTAGACATATAATATTTCAATAGAATTCTATGGTACGCTCTGTTTTTTTTTTTCAACGTATGAAAAAACTGCTGCAAAAAAAATGAAGTAGAATCGAATTTAAGCCCTTCAGTTGGCTCAGTTATCGTTTTTCCATTGTTATTATTATTTTTTAATGTTTTTTTTTTATTTTGTTCTCGCACCGTACACGGCAATTCCTCATGTACGCGTAAATTTTAAACCCGAAATATTTTTTTCCTTTTTCGTTTTTCAAGTCGGAGCTGTCGCTTCAGAAATAACGCCGAGAAATGAAATTTCATGTTTGATTTTTGTGCCGTTTTTATCTAAAAATTCTCTCCAACCTGTGCTTAGGCAGAGATCGATCGGACTTTATTTGAATTTTTTATTCTGCAGCGATAGCTACCGACTGTGTTTCCTGACTTATTTTATTTCTATTCTTTTTATTTCTAGGCTGCGTGTACTTAATGATTATCCATACATGTAGTAATTCTTTAAACATTATTTCCTAAAAACGCCGTAATTTCATATTTTTTTGTATTCGAAATTTTTTAACGCGCCATGTGTAAGTAAAAATTAAAGAGAGAGAGAGGAAGAGAAATAAAATTGTAAAACATTAAAGAATCAAACGAGGTGGAATCAAACAATTTCTTTAACGCGTTTGTTGTATCTCCGAAAAAAAAAAAATTCCTTCACACCCTTTACACACGAAACATTATGGCTGTTGATTGATATCGAGGAAAAAAAAAATAATCGCGCAAGTATCGAACGAGTTTAAAGTACCAGATGCACCGATATACTTTCGAGACGAGCTCAAACCCCACAATAATGCATCGTTGAATTCGTGGAAGTATTAGCAAATCATCAATAATCGAAGACACAACAACAACAAAAAAAATAGTAGTAGTAGTAGTTATATAGTAGGAGTTATAGTACAAATAGTAGCAATTAATAAAGTAAACTAAAGTAAGAAAAAAAAAATTGAATTAATTATTGTGAAAATATCGTAATTGCGGGGTTCCATGAAAATGGTGAAGATCGTCGGTCGATCTTGGCAAACATTCGTCTACTATTTTTTTTCGGTCCTCGTGAATTTATTTAAGGTTATGGTCGTCGCAAGGTTGACGATTTCGATTATTATTTCCATGCATTATTTTCTTTTTCTATTATGTTTTATCTCGAACGTGATCTTGACTTTGAATATGATACCGACAAAAAATACCAGAATCTACTTGATCCCGATGCAAAAATTATAAAAAAAAAAGCATTTCCGAAGCTGATGCAAGCGCGGAATTTGTGTCCGGCGCGAATGCGCGTCTTCTATTAACAAAAAAAAATTATAAGCATCAATATTTATGTATCGATAGACGATTAAGTTGAGCCTCGGCGTTGTGCCGAGATTCTCCTGTTTTTATTATTTTTTAATTATTTACTTCGTATGCATGCAACCATCATAATACAGTTAATATTAATGATCTGCGTACGCCCAAGCGCTGTGCTGGGTCGTCTCGCTCGCGTTTCAAGCATTATTTATTATTATTTTTCATTGTTATTCGTTTATATAACTCAATTAGCCATCGTTATTGTTACATTTTTTTCTTTCGAATCATTTATTAAATTGTATTATAGAATCAAATTCTGTGAGGACAGAACAGATCGATCCACGTTGCGACACCCTCTAGCCTCGGTGCATCTTTATTTTTATTCGGCTTCCGCGTGTTGTTTACTCATGAGTAATTCTTCAATGGCAGTATTGGAATTCTTTACGCCCTCCTGATCTCCGATCTATCATATTGATATACGATCTCTTCCGTCATTTTTTTTTCTTTACTTTCTTTCATTTCTAAAGCTCATCCGTTGTTTCCGACATGCCTCCTCTCCCCCTCTCTTTGAGCTCAAACTGGAACCGCATTTGCCGTTCGATGTTACATTCTCTATGTGTGTCGTACAAAAAAAAAACATGATAATATCGACAAACGAACTAATTGACGGAAAACATTGAACAACACTCGTGCAAAAATATGGAAAAGAATATATATCTTGTATTCACAAAAAAAAAAATCATTAAGGACAATGCACGACGACGTTAGACAATGAAGAAAAAAAGAAAAAAAAAAAAAAAAAACGTGCGTCAAAATGTATAAGTTAATTATTTCACAATTCTCCGATTACTCGTATGATCCGTTAATCTTCCAAGTCGGACAAAACTTTTTTTTTTTAAGATTTTTTTTTATTTTATTTTTTTTATCAATTCTCGGAAACACACCATTCTTTTTATATATAAAAAAGTAAACGTAAAAACAACGATTATTATCAAGTTTCTTCCTCGTATTATTTTTTTTTTTTGTTTTTTTTTTTTTTTGTAATTTTAGCGTTTTTTTTGCGTTTATTGTTTATTTACTTAATAACGTAGAAAACTGAAGAACTCCTGAGGTAGTGGACGCATTTTGGTATCTTTCTCAATACTCGTGTTGATCTGTGTTGCACGGCTTGGCTTTCGACTTTTCTTTTCTTCGTTTCTTTATTCATATTTTTTGTTATCTATTCTCGTCTCGATATTAACATTATATGAAACAATGAAGGCTCAGCGGAGCGAGTCCGTTGAGAATCCATTCTTTGACGCCGGCTCAGCATCGCGGAATAACGTTTTATTTTGGGTTTTAGTATTAATCTCGTAGAAATCGTATGAATATTAGTCTTTGTAATATACGCGCCGATCAACGCGCGAACACTTTCGTCGATGTGTGTGCAGCTTTGCAGAACGAAATAAAGCGAACATGCCACTGTTCAGGGCAATACGGAGGGGGTGTATATATGACCTATCGGCTCATTAATAAGTAGGTAATTATACAATAAATATGTACATAAGGTTAATCACGGGATTTGGGTTTTTTACTTTTTGTAGGGGTGGGTGGGGAAGCTTAGGAGGGGAAAGTTTGTCGTAGTGTAGTGTAGATAATAAGTTACATACCCGCGCGGTTTTCTCATAATGCCCATCATTGGCAACAATACGATAATAATAGATAATATATTAAGACTTCAGCAACGCGTCTCGTATCTCTATCTATTTATCTCTTTTACTCGTCGTCTAACTATCGCCTCACGTTCTGCTATTCCCTATCGACTCAATTTTATTTTCTCTTCGCTTCCATCCGGTTTTTTTTTTTTTCTTTTTTTTTCTTCCATGAAGAATCATCTTAGTTTACAATAACAGCATCTCCCTTCTCTTCGCTCTATCCGCAAACGTGAGACACTACTAACGTCGTATTACGTCGACTCCACATATCTGATATATCATCTGTTAGCGATTATCACTTGAATCGTTCACATAACAACAATGCCCAACTGTGTACAATAAGGCCCACGTTTTTGTTTTGTTTGTTTTTTTTTTTTCTTCTTTCTGCCACCGCGTTCACAATTTTTCGTTCTTTGTGTTGATACTTTTTGCTTTTATTTCGAAAAAACTGAATTTTTCTCTCTTATTTTAGTGGTAAGTCGAGCGATTTTTTTTCTACGAACTATGGCAAAACAACGCGACATGCACGATTTTTCGATAGTCGATAATCGAAGTATTAAATGAATTTTCACGTGTTTTTTTTACGGTTCGTTTCGTCGATGACGAAGCTACGTTTTCAAAAAATCGTCACTCGCGAGTTTCACCATGGCCGTCTCGTACTTCGGAATACTAATACTAAAGCCCAAAATATTCTAACAATTCTCGTGTTTTCCTGATTTCATTTTTCTTTTTTATCAGCTAGTAAGATCTACTTGCGCGCGCAGAATGCTTCTGAAATTGATTCTGAATCCTTCAACAACAACAATAATGAATAATTCATCATCGTTATTTAAAAATTATCCACGTACTCACGAAGATCATTATCATTTCGCCCTCCCTGTTCCTATTATCACTATTATTAACTATTAACTAATAATTAATAACTAATTTTTAATTTTTTTTTTTTCAAACTACCGTCGTTCATTCTCGATTGATGAGGTAACGATAGTAGCACACAGAATCGCGCTGTCTTTCCCACCCATAGGTTCTGTTTTTTTTTTTGTTTTTTGTTTTTTTTTTTTTTTATACGCGGTACTACTGTTGGTATTTTTAACATTTAATTGGTGCGTGTGTTTGTCTGTTTGAATGTGTTTATGTAATGCCTATAAGTTACACGGAAACATTTTTGCAATCTGCTTGCCGAATATTTTTATTTTTTTTTCCAAGGCAAACGCAATTTTTAGCTTTCATCAACGTTTTTTTTCCGTTTTATGGATTATTATTTAAGATTAATTCAATTTTATACTTTTATTAATTTCATTTTTCATCGTTCGCGTTGAGAAATGACGAACTCTCCGGTATAATTAATCGATAATGGCAATACCTCTTTGACCACTGGGTGTTTTTCGTCTATAGTTGCCACGAGGTTTGCCAAAATCGTTGCATTTTATTTTTTTTATTACCACGGATTATCCGCGTTTTTTTAGTTGGTTGTTTTGATATGCTTCGCGCGCACGCGTTGGCGTACGCACCGGTCACTATGCGCCAGCATTTGTTATCCATTGTTGAGATTATTTTGTATCTATCAGAGTGCGTACTTTCGATCCTGTTGTGTGGAAACGAATGTATGTTCTTAATTGGCCCGATGTTAGTACATATTCGTGTATATAAATATATATTTATATATATTTAAATATGGTGCTGTTTACTTCGAATGGTCATCATTCGATCGGATCGCGAATCGCGTAGCTGTTACGCGTTAGACGCGCACTGTTGAGTCCTTGTAGAGTTTGGTGCTTCAATTTCATTTTTCATTATTTCTTTTGTCACTCGCTATTAAAAAAACGAAAGTCTTCGTATTACGGAGCTATTTGATAAATGTGATTGTTTTTTTTTGTTTGGTATTAAAACACATTTTAGCGAGTGACAGTGTTCTACGGGCGAAAAGCTCGTTGATACTGATTGAAGCACATTCCACTGTGTACATTGGTTTTGCGTTCAAATCGTTTCCTGATTTACCACGCGCCTCACTCTCTCTCTCTATTACGCGCGCCCGCCAGTCGCGCAATTAAATACTTTTTAGTTACTAACATTTAAGATTTAGCGATTAATCGATTTTGTACATTTGTGTGGTATCCTTACCGTTTTTTTTTTTACTTTAGTTACTCTTCATTCTCGCCACTCAATAATTTATAACTTTAAAATCTTTAAGTTATCATTATTATATTAATAATTTCTCTGAATTTTTTTTTTGTTTTCATTCTTCTCTCATCATCATCGTCGTCATCTCTTACTGCGTTTGATTTGTACATTCTTCACGAGTGTGCGAGGGCCGAGGTGGTCGAAATGAGGTTCGCAGAAATTCTTGCGCGTTTTTTAAATGTCGCTCTAACGAACCTCCTATCTCGTGCCTGTATCTTCGCATCGACTCTTTAAACCTTTAACACCTTCGAGTAAGCGAAGGGCTCAAATGCTACGGATGTGCAAAACGGCCGAACAAAGATTTTTTTTCGAAAAAAGTCTTGATTTTTGTGGGATTCTTTGCTTCTTCTTTTTTTTCACCTTTTCTGTCTCTCTGTCTCTCTCTCTCTCTCTCTATCTTCGTCCTCCACGTGTTTGCTCCGATTTTTATTTTTTTAATCTCTTTAAATTTTTTTTTTGCGCGACGATGGCTGCCATTTGGTCCATGTCCTTCGTTATGACGTAATTTTTTTTGTTTAACACTTGTTTGCTGAGCTTAAGAACTGTGAGCGAGCAACAAAGTCGAAGGGTATATACGCGTTATGCAAAAAGCTTTTTGTTTGTTTTTTTTTTTCCATGATTTACTCGAAAAAGTGGGAGATTGCGATTGAGTTAATGTCTTTTTTTTTCTTCATATTTTAGAATCCAATCGTTTCTTCATTTTTTTTCTCGTTCCTTTTCGCCTGTTGAAGTGATCGACAGAAAAAAAAAATCTTCCAAGGTGGGGGGGAGTGGGGGCTCGTTGAATCGTGAGTGGGCGGAGAAATTTTACATTTTTTTTTCTTTCATAAATGATAAACGAATTTCGAAGAATGTTACGTCCCTCGGTGCATCGTTTTTCATTATAATTTTTCTTTTTTTCAATTTTGTTATTCATTGCCGAAATTTTGAACGGTTTGATCGAAAGAGCGAAAGTATACTGACGGTTGATTCGTTCTTTGATGGAAAAAGGAGAGTAAAGTGTCTCTACTTAGCGTAAATTATTTTTTTTTTTTCGTTTTATAAAGAGCCTGATAGTGCTGTGAAGTATTAATATATTCATTTTTCTTTATTCCATATGATTTGTTATGTGCTTCCGATGTCGTTTCATTTTTTATATATTTTTTTTAATTCCTTCAGTTGTGAAATTTTCGTGGTACAAATGCTTTTCACGTAACCATGACAAAGCTTGTGAGTTTATTCCTTGGCACTTTATGTTTTTTTTTTTTCGTTTTTTTTTTTTTTTTTCTTCATTTTTTGTTAAATATTTACGCTTGATAAATAATCCGAGAGTGGTTTTTGTCGAAGCGAAAGACCGCGTGATCCGAGAGCGACGCGACGAGTCGCGTCACATAAAACTGTGAGCCCAATTCGCCGTGTCGACACAAACGTATTCACCTGTTGCACCGTCTAACCCAACAACACTCGCCACTCTCGTATCTCGAAATATATTAAATATATTATACAATTTATCCGACTAAAATCTCCTTTTTTCCCCGACGACACAGTGCAAAAAACTGCGCGTCCATTTTCCTTTGTTATCTTTCTCTCTTTATTTATCTTTTTTTTTTTTTTTCATCTTCTTTGTTAATCTCACCTTAAATGTCTCACTCACGAAATTACTTCGCCTCGCCGTTATAGTCTCATCTTTTTTTTTTCTTCTTTTTTTTCCCTCAGCGTTCCTTATTTATATTAAAAATTTCATCTCCCATTAATCACCTCAACTTTCTCGACACCTCCTTAATATCGTTAAAATTCATTAAGTTATTTAAAACATGTAACAAAAAAATGAAAATGAAAGGATTTACTTAGATCTCCCCAACAATGTATCAAAAATAAACTTATACTCTTAGTTTTCTTTTTTTTTTTTAAACCCCCCGCAATTCATCGATCATTTTTTTCCCTCTTATTTCACGAGTATTTCTTTTTCGAAAAGAATTTGCTTTTTTTTTTGTAAGTTTTTTTTTTTCACTCCAAGCTTTCTTCACCCTCGTTCTCTATCATCCGCTCTAACGCGTCAAGGATTCTCACGCGACGCGACTTGCGCAGGAAGTAACTCACGACTTTTTTTTTCTTCTATAAACGTACAAACGTCGCAACATTTCCCAAATTCGACCGCTTTTACGCAAGCTATCATTATTAATTTTTCTTCTTCTTCAATTATTAATTCGTAAACACGTGTATCTCAAATCTTTGTACTAAACGCATACTGTATGCCGAGATATAATTGTTACCGGCGGTGATTCGCGATTCTGGCCGAATGTACGGATCGCGATGACCGGTTACTCGCGAACCTCCGAGGCATCCCCCGATTCCGGAAGTCACACGCGGCTCGGAGATAAATTTTGCCTTTTGCGCCACTTGAATATAAGATAAATCGATCGAACGATCGATTAGAATCATTCGAATAGTCAGAGCCATACCTGCCCGCGAACGGGAGCTCTCTCGAACGAACGAAAAAAATAAAAACAAAAAAAAATAGTGGCGCCGGGCGTTTAGATTCGTCAGTCCGATATTTGGTTATTTTTGGTACGTCCAAAAATCAACGGATCGGCGCGTGACGCGTCGATCACGCGGTTATCTTCTCGCAGTTCTGTCAATTTTTTTTTTTCCTCATGATTCACGTTCGATTGGTCGCGTACGGGAATGTCACGGGAGTTTCGACTCGATCGTCATATCTTTCGATTAAAAAAAACTATTGTACGTCGATAACTAAAAAAAAAATAACCATCGCAATTTTTCCTCGTTGAATTACAATTTTTTAATTATTATTTCGCGGTTATGCGACCGAGTAATGAACTGCGCGCCAATTTACTGAAAAATTCGATAATTCGTATAAATTGTAACTATTTTCATTGGTTATTTTTTCCAGAGTAATAAGAAATATAGATTTTTTAACAGAGAGACAACGAACGATCGAGTCGTGTTCCCGGTATTCATTTCCCGATAAGTCGAAGTCACGTGTTTCTTTTTTATCGCGCCAAAACGCCATCTTAATGAATGTAATTTATCAAATTACTTATCAATTAATAGTTATCAGTCAACACACGCACACTCACACACTATTACATCCACGGTAAAGTAATAATCCCTGAAAAAAGTTGTGTGGCTCAATTTATCATTTAATCGTCTTTAGTCTTCACGCTCACTACGCTTTGACGCTTTTTTATTTTGCTTGTTTGTATGTTTTTTCTTCTTATTCTCCACTTTTTTTCTTCTCGTTGCGTAGCACCAACAGCTTTTATTCGTCGTTATTATACACGAAGTTCGATCTTTCGAGCGAAGGCTTCGTTGAAACTTCGACGTTCACTAGAGCGTGTTTCGCGTGTTTTTTCTTTTCTATCTCTCTGATTGGAATACAAACGACCCGGCAGTTGTATGTTTATGTTTTTATGAATTTTTCACTCAGTTTGTCGTTGTAGCGTCTCGATCGATTGTTAATCGAAAATTGGGGCGCGTCAACACACTGAATCGTCTTTGTCGTATTCTCCAATGAGCCGCGAAACGGGGCCCCTTGCCTCGCTAGTCTCTCTCACTTTTAGTCAATGAGAGAGAACTCGAGGACGAGGACGCGCTTATTTTCACTTCACTT
Source organism: Cryptus viduatorius (assembly GCA_964006125.1). Classification (NCBI taxonomy): domain Eukaryota; kingdom Metazoa; phylum Arthropoda; class Insecta; order Hymenoptera; family Ichneumonidae; genus Cryptus; species Cryptus viduatorius. The sequence continues at coordinate 131,125 of OZ023223.1, read as the reverse complement.
ATAATACGAAAAAAATCATAATCGTTTCTTTGGTATTAACGGTGCGAAGGGTACCGTTGCGTGAAGCTCTTTACGCTCGCATTCCTCGTTAAGAACGTCGCGTTTATCTTTCACATTTTTGTATTTTTTTTCCTTTCCAATTAATTAAGTCTCCGCAATGTCTGTTAATCTTGTTTTTTTTTTTTAAGAAACAAAAAGAGAAAACAACCGCATCTACTTTACATTACCAAAAAAAAAAAAGAAAAAAAAAGTGTTGTAAATTAATGAAACTCCTTCGTCAATAGTAGAAGAAGCGCGTAGCAGTAAGTAGTAATAATAATAGTAGTAGTTATTGGTAGTAATAATAATATTATAGTAGCAGTAGTAGTAACAGGTATAACGTAATGCGTAATCGTTACTTAACTTTTCTGTATATTATTATAACTTTAATATTAGGTAGACTTTTTAGATTAGTTGGTTTATCATTTTCTCATTTCACTTTTACTTTATCATATTTTAAAAATCTTTAATCGTAATGAATGAGGTAATAAGGTTGTGTGTGTTCCGTCGTTTAGCTGTTTTTGTTTTTGTTGTTGTTGTAGTTATTTGTTGTTATATTGTTGTTAATCTTTTCATTATTTTTTTTTCTTCTTTTCATTTCTATTCAATTTTCTCACGTTTCATCGGCGAGGTGGTTATATCGTAGCATAAATCTTTCGTGCAACTGTTAAATAACGATGTTCGCTGGCATATTTTTGTTTTCAATTGTATTTTTTTTTTTCCCGCTTCGCAGATGACAAGCGGGCCGACTGCGTAGCGTAGATAAAAAAAATCGTACGAAACGCATCCGATGCGTCGAAAATTATCGATCTTACGTTTTTACGCGCGGATGACTACCGCTGTTAATGCTAATTTCGAGGATGCGTTTTTTCGTGCGTCAGAGCAAATCCATCAGTCGGATTCCTTCAACGTTTTTTTTTTTTTTTTTTTTTCACCGTCCAATCTCCCCGATCATTCGATCGAAGTATCGATGGTTCAACGATCATTCGACCCGTTTTTGCGAAGACTTCCAGAGTCCGCGGTGTCGTAACGATCCGTTAAAAACATCAAATCTCGCGTTTCTCGTTTCAAACTTACCCCGAACTCGCGACAATAATAAGAAGTACTTTGAATAATAGTTCCGAAAGATGTGCGAATTCGGGACGCGGCGGATCGTTATTATATATAGAGATCGCGAATCATGGATCACTTCGATCGAATGCGAGAAGATGCATTACGGCTAATAACTAACATCGTAAAAAAAAAAATATCTCAGAATACGCGCTCGCGGTCTTTTTTCGTTTCCAATTTTTTTGTTTTTTTTTTTTTTTCTTTTTTTTGTCGTTTTTCGCGTTTGTTTGTATTTATCTCGACATTGGAGCGCACATTATGTATCCTCGAGAGAGTTTGGCGCTCATCGACGTGCAAAATCGTTTCGACGAGGCCACCCCGGCCGATTGAAACGGATTCTGTGAAGCGTTGGTCGGCGTCTGGTGAGGTTTTTCATCAACGTTACTGATTTTGTATCTGCTGCTGCTGCTGTGGCTGTTGTTGCGGTGGTTGTTGAGGCTGCTGTTGCGGCGATTGTTGCGCTTGCTGTTGCTGCTGCTGCTGCTGCTGGCTCGGCGGTGAAGAACTCGACTGTGGTTGGGAACCCTGCGACTGTGATTGGGTACTACCTTGTTGAGAAGTCGCACTTCCGTCTCTTCGGGAACGAGAACCACCGTCCTGACTGCTACCGCGGCCAGCGCGTGATCCAGGACCGCCTGTGGTTCCACTGCCGGGTGCACCCGATTGCATAACCGTCGCACGAATTCTTCGCTGTGCCGACTGTGTATTAAAAAAAAGGTACATTAGTGGTGCAAATTAATTATAATACTACACTTTAGATTTAAATATAAGTTCAGTAGGAACATGAATCGTCCATAACTGCAAACTTGGAAAAAAATTTCTTTGACTAAAAGAAAATAGAGAGATTCGGTTGAATTGAAGTGTTATTTTTATTATTACCTGAACGGAGAAGAAGGGTCCAATAATATGAACGGTAGTTTCCTCGTCAGCCGGAGGTGGAGTTGCCTGCTGTTCCGATAGCTTGATCACACTTCCGGTAACGCGCTGAAGCTCCCTAACGTTTTGACCTCCTTTGCCGATTATACGGCCAACTTGGGCACTCGGTACCAATATCTCTATCGTCAGCCTCACGTCTTCGGTACCGGCAACGAAACCTTCTTCACGCATCTTCTCGAAGATCAAATACTGAGCCTAAGAGAATAAAACGAAATAGCGTTATCATACAGATGTTCGAATCGGTCGATGACTCAAGTAAATCAATAGCAATATAAATTCGTAATTTTCGAAATATTTCCAAGTTTCTTTCGGAGTATAATGTTGAGCAAAAATGTTGTTTTTGTCGCAGAGGTACGGGGGTAGGATTGCAATATTTCTTGCGCAATTCAACCACAGGATCCCCTTCGTTTATCTTCCTGCGCGCATCAAGGTGACGCCTGCATACGTCGTCACCCCAAACCGGCAGGATATTTAACGATCTAATTGTTGTTAAACTAATGATTTTTCTTTTATTTTGAGGGATAATTCATTGACACTGATTCCTCAGACAACTCGTAAGAGTGTCAGTCTTTTGGAAAAATGAGTTACGATATTATCGATAAGATCGGATGGGATCGAACACGGGCCGCTGAGTTACCAAACTCGTGTTCCACCTCCATGACCACCGACGAAGCGGCGAGAATATCTCTGCTTTACCTGTAGCGCAGGGGAAAGGTATTGCGCGAGCGAATACACGTTGAACCTCACTTGCCGTCTCGGAGCGGTTAAAATATGTAAAATTCTTAACAGACTTCATTTTTATCGGCAAGATAAGCGCCAATAAAAAAAGTCTATCATATTTGGCATTATTTTCGGGTATCGTAACTAAAAAAGCATCCGTATCGTTCGAAATTGAAGAAAAATAAAAATTTATATTCGGACGAATAGTAAGAACGGGAATAATCGAATCTTTTTCTTCTCATCACTTGGCAACTATAACTTTATCTTTGTACAATGGATTTACGAGAGGGAACAGAGTAGAAAAAATAAGTAATTATTTTACTTAGGAATTCCAGAAGCTTATATAACGGAACCTTTTTTTCATTAGTATCGTCATGCGGTGGTAAATTAACATTCGTGTAATTTACCACAATTATAGTGACTCAGTGTAAAAAAAAAAGATTTTCAATGGCAAAAACGTATAATTTCACATTTGCAAAAAAGAAAGAAAAAAAGAAAGGTGTTTCAAGCAACGATATCGAAAAGCCTTTGGGTTACATCGATTCGTAAAGTTATATAGAAAAGAAAACGTGAACATGCCACACGAATTTTACCATAAAATTTGCGTTTTTGACGTCAAACGCGTTGTAACCGTTTTCGTCTATGCAAATCAAGTATTTCTTCAACGTTTGTACTCTGTCCGGTTGAAAACGCGCGGGGAATTTTAACCGATGACACGAAGAAAATTTGAAAGTAGATGACTCACCTTCCATTGTGACTCTGGCGAACCGACGATGGTGACCTTCCTCTCGGTTTGCTGATCAGCGGGTTTGTCCTGTTCGAGAGGTGCGATCTTGACGCTTGCACCGGAGAATCTGATGATATTTCTTATGTGCGATCCTTTGGTACCGATTATCGCACCGACGCTGTTGTTGGGAATGTACAAAAAAGTCGTCTCCTGGGTATCGGCCGGCACCGTTGCGTGCTGTTGCGTCGGCAGATTGCCCTGATAAGCGTAAGGCGCGGGACCAGATCCGTAAAGACCGGGACCCCGCGAGCTGTAACCCATTCCGGCTGTGGACATCATCGCCATTGGATGAAGTCCCGGGAACATCATACTCTGGGGCTGTAAGCCATTAAACGAATATTAATAAGAATCCAAATGATTACGGTATATAACAATCGTCAAGCGACTCTGCGCGAAAATGAAAAAAAAAATCCACATATCGATTTTTCGTTGGAAAGTATGAGATATTTAAACGAAAGACACGAAGTTTTGTGGAGTAAAGATAACTTACCGCCATTGCTTGGAGATCGTTCTCATAACTCTGACGCAATTTACTGGAGATCATCGACTCGGCTTTACTCATGTTGTCGATCGTACCTTTGACAGTGATAATGCGCTCGAGATTGAAGCTGTTGATGTCGTTGATGCTGCTGACAGTGATTTTCGAATCCGTGTCTTGCATGATCCTCTTGATCGTGTTACCCCCTTTGCCGATGATACGGCCGATCAAATTGTTGTGCGCAAGGATCTTGAGCGTTATCTCACTGCAATAAGAATGTATTATTTTATGAGATAAAAAAAATATTATTAATACATTTTTTATCTCATTTATTTGAGAGATATTTTCAACGTTTATTACCCTTTATTCGTATTATTGGCCTCTTGTTGCATCACCTCGAGGATCTTCTTACATGCGTTCGTGCAATTGTCAGGATTGCCGTAAATGGTGATGGCTTTCTCAACCGAACCAACGTTATCTTTGCGATGAACGTCAACCCTTGCGCGTGTCATCTGCGTTATCTGACGTATCGTCGAGCCTTGACGACCTATTATCGCACCTACCATATCCGACTGGACGAGAATACGCAGAGGGAAATCCGTCTGCCGACCCGAACCGGGCAAACCGGCGAACGCTACGCCACCACGCTGGCTGCGCGCCCTCCGCCGGCTTTCCGCGCTCGACATTTCAACTTTTAACGGTGTACCTTCGTACTGGAATCCATCAAGCTGATTCACAACCCTTTGAACAAACAAAATAATTCATCAAATCTGGCGAATCTTTTTAGTTCCAATCGTCTCATCGTCGCCAAACGAATAATATCTTCTCGATCTTTAAATCTATCCGCATCACATTCTATCAAATGCTTTCTTTAAATTTACATTTATCCGCAACTTCTATGGTAATTAACGCTTAATATTCGAAAGACTCGTAGTATATTTCATAGCAATGGATTTTTTTAATCATCAAAGGAGACATTACGATATACATTACACGCGAAGTATCCTGTTTTCGTTAATTTATTATATATTTTACTTACTGCTGTGCCTGGTCCTGCGATTCATAACTGACAAGGACGGTTTGGGTATTAGGATCACGCGAGGAAACCTTCTCGACGTTTTGCGGCTGTCCGTAAGTCGAGAATAGGAGCTCAACGTCCTCGAATCTCGCGTGGGCCGGCAAATTACTCACGAGAATTTTACCACCGGAGCCGCTGCTGTAACAATAAAATATAAGCCATTCATCAGTAACCGTTTTTTTGGGATTACGCTTTTATTAATTCATTTATATTTTCGTAATTCGACCAAGTTGATTGGTATTATATGAATTTTTTCAAACAACGAATTAGTGTAGTGCTCGAACACGCGCGCATAGAGTGTACGTAGGTGTCAAGGTAGAGGATAAGAGATATTTTCTTGGCAAGTACCACACGTCGTAAATCATAGCCAAGCCTAAGGGTTTCCCTCCTCTTGGCGTAGGCAAAGCGATCCGAAAATTCGCGACGTTAGTCGTCAGTCCTCAAAGAGACGGTGGCGCCGGAGCTCACCGACGAGCCTCTCAAAGCTCATTCCGAGGTACGGCGTTGTTTTCATATGCAACGAAGAGGGCAAGAATCTCGAAGATTAACTTCTTCGCACATGTGCGGACGATCAAACTCGAAAGTTTCTCGTCTCATGTTTGACAAATTCATCCAGCTATTTCTCATTTCTCCTTTCCATACGCCTTTGCGTTTAACGATAGATTGCTGTTTCCTCTTTTGCGGTCTACGCGCGTATGTAGTTGCCGCCCGCAATTATAATCCAACACTTCCGCAATGTATAGTATATTATTGTTTTAATTAAATTACTACAAATTGCAAGTTTCTCCTTCTTCTTTGGACATCGAATTCATTCTATCGACAACGAACGCAGTTGATAAAATTAAGAGTGAAACATTATATTAATAACTCTTTTTGGTAAAGAATGGAAAGGCCGAATAATCTTACATTTTTTTGTTGAAAATGCAGCGTCTCCGTTGTGAGGATTGCGGAAACAGTGACGAGCATTGTTTCGAATTATATTGACTATAGTCAACAGATATTCCGGACATTTCGGTTCCAAGTTTAACGCAAATCTGTTCTCTGTCGCGCAATATAATCGACGAAATTCATAGGGACAATTTTTAAGTGGATCTTCGGCGAAAACTGTACGACTGACATTATTCGCCGAATTTATTTGACACCATCTGTTCCCATTATGCGATAACTTCCATATCGATAAACTCAATTTCTCGGTAAGACAAATCCGGGTCGCTCTTCGTCAAACTCCGAATGAACGGCGGTAATACTCTTAATTCAGAGTTCCGAACAACAATCGTCTTGAAAATGCACAATCGCGACGACGATGTCTTAGCGTCTCGGGATAATTGGAGTTGTGCAATCGTTTGCGTATAGATTCGAAAGAAAATACACGAATGATTATCGATCACAGCGAACTCAAGGCTACTTAGCTTTCACGGAACGACGGTATGCGCATAGCAAGTCTCATTTATATTCTGAATTCATTAAAAAACTAAAAAAATGCCTGCAGGTAGGTATGGATTTTTCTGAAACTCTCGACTTATTTCCTGTTTCCGATTACCATTACTCAAAATGTTCTATTTTGTCTATTGCCTTTTGTCTCACGTAAACGAGTGCAATAAGCGTAAAAAAAAAAAGACTCGAAGAAGACACGGATGAAACGCGATTGGCACGTTCAACGAGTTCGGGCGTTATGAATGAACGAGTGAAAAGACCTGCAAAGCCGTGATAAAAAGACAAGTATAGGTGGAGCAAATAACAAGAGCCGCAAAGGGATAGCGAAGAGAAAGAGTTGAAAGAAAAAAAAAAAAACGAAATTTAACAAAGCGCGAGGACTTATTGTACGAAAAGGCGGAAGAGAAAGATAGAAAGGGTAAGAAGAGAAGAGGGACGAATGGAACGAGAAAAGGAGGGTGTAACCCTCCCTTGGCTCCCACGTACTTTCGCTTTCGCAGGTATTGATTTTTCGACCGACAAAACCCAGTAACTGACGGAGACTCTTTGACTCCCCTACATCTTTCGGTGGCATACACCTTGAGAGGAAGTTTAACGAGAGAGAGAGAGAGAGGGGGTTACGAACATATGCACCTTTAACCGATCTCTACATAAATTCCAACAACCTTCCGTGTCAAAGACTCTTTTCTACTGTTACTTTTTCGACTTGCCATTTGAAGCTATCTTACGAAAGGCTTTAATTTCTTCCTCCATACTTGAAATTAAATACAATTTTAAACTCTTTACGGTACAATATTTTCGCTAAAATCTGTAATATTCGCGCAGTGTTATAAGAAACTTTTGACAGATTGCACCATGGGCTAGCAACGTGTTTTTTTTTCACTGCTAGTAAAAGTTCCCTACGCTCTTACAATGAATCAAACGAGTCCAAAGGAGGTACAAAGTGTATTAACCGGGAGAACAACAAGTTATCGATACAGTAGATATGCCTTGTATAAAAAAGAAAGTAGAAACTCTAGAAACTAGTGTCGCGTGTCTGTTGATAATCGCCGAGACTGATAACACAATATACTCAGCGTAACATAGACGTGAAAATATAAACGATATCTATGATCGAGTGTAGGGTTCGTTGGTAGGAACGATGAAAAACATGTTGCGCCGGAAGCGCAACGACAAGTCTGACTTGTTATCGATGTGTGGCGACAGGTTCGTTGGCAGAAAACGATATTTCAGTCGACGCGTTGCATCGTACCCAGTCGCATTTATATATATATATATATTTATGAATATAGGGCGTACGTATATGTATATATCGTATCGCATAGTCGAGACGTCGGTGACCGAGACAAGAAGTCAAGGAAAGTGAAAGGATAAGTAGGGGAAACTCGATACCCAACGACCCGTCGGTGTGTTCTAGTCGGCGCCGTCGTCGTTGTCGTTGCCATTATCATGCCCGGGTTTCTTTGGCCCCGTTTCGTGGCAAAGAGTCGAAGGGGGGTCCCAAGCGCCAGCCACCAGACTCGACGACTAGTGCAACAAGTCAGCAATGCAACGACGAGTGGACTCCTCGGCAACTGCAACAACCCCCTTCTCGATCGTGATACATCCCCGGTATGCGTGTCCTACGCTATTCATCGAATCTCGCTCCCCCTTTGAGCGTTTGTCACCCTCATTCTCTTCGATCGTCGGTCTTTTCGTATGACTTTACCATTTTTTATTGGCACTTTTCGATAAAATCGAGAGTTTGGAATACAATTGACATAGATTAGGATAATCACAAGTATCGTTAATCAAAATTCATTTGCAAATCCACGTAATTTCTTTGCGTTTTCAGTACGGTGAATTCTTACGGTGAAAATAAAAAACGATGTCGGATAAAAAAATATCAGCACGTATGAAATTTTATTTTTCGGAATTATTTCATCGAGGTTGGATGCTACCCACGAGAAAACGAGCTCACGTTCATTGACAACGAGTACTGGGGTTGAACGGGTGATGAAAGAGGGACTGATGAAGCGAGAGGAAAGAGCAGTCGGGGTGCGCTAGTATATGAAAGTAAAAAAAAAATTGAAAAAACCCCGAGCGGCAAGAGCGAGCGAACGAGCAAAAGAGCGCGAATGAAGAAATGGAAGAAGAGTAGAGGAGATAGGAAAGGTGCGGCGGCGGCGGCGGCGGCGGCGGCGGCGGCGTCGACGGGGATAGGAGGAAGTGGAAAGAACGAAGGGTAGCGGGATAGCGGCATTTCGTGAGAGGAAGAGAGGAGTCCGGAGGAACGAAGGGCGGCGGGGGCGGGAGTCTTTGTTTCGTGTGCTTTTGGGGATTTTCGGCGGCACCCGAGGGTGCGAGGTGCACGCGGTGGCTGCACGGCCATTGATATAGTCGGTTCCGGCGTGTCTGCTGCCCTCCGCGCTACCTCTGCCTCCTCCTCTCTATCCTTCCTTCTTCGCGATGTATATGCGCGTATCGTCGACCGAACTATCACTATACTAATGATACATCGCTATAACGCAAACGTCGTTCCTTCCACTCGGTCCGAGACGGCTTCAACCCTTTGCCTTCTTTCTAACGTTGACAATGTTTTCGCTGCGCTAACACGCATACCTATACACTAAGGATACGGTGTGCACGTGATCTGCCAAGCCAGACGCAGCCAGCTCGGTGGCGGCAAAATTATAGCGCGAAGCAGCGGGCCGCTATTCTAATTTCGCAAGCCTCGTGCTCCGAAGTGTAATTGTTTCATCGTCAAACACGTGCAACGAGTATTTCGGCTTTCTGCCTTCTCGAGCGCTCGGGTTACGTCACTCGGAAGAAAAGCCGAGATATGTAATATTATCCGTATTTTTCTCCGATTGAAGGCAACGGAAATGTGATTTTACAATAAAAAGCTGAGGGTCGACACCACATAAGGGACACGAGAAAAAAAAAAACGATTCGTTTCGTTAAAACAAGTTACCTTGAAAACAATATTTCGTAATAACGTTACAGAGCTCTAATCTGAATTAAATACAAATTTGGCTTCTCGCCTGGTCTTCCTGACGTCGGGGTTGATTCAGGGCGATCTCGTCCGTTCACCTTTAACGATGCGGTTCTAAATATATGTGTATACGTATCTCCCCAACTACTTTAATTTTTGTTTTTTTTTGTTACTAAATGGACTGGTGGGAAGAGCAGCAGCCGGGAACGACATCGCCCGTTTCGGGAGTACGAGGGTAGAAAGAGGGGAAAAATGAAAGTGAAAAAAAGTAAAAAGTCGAGAGGGAAAGCGCGCCAGAAGTTTGGCACGGCCCTGAGGGTTGAAACACCAACGTCGTCGGCTCACTCTCTGGCCTCCCACTCTGTCCAAAATCGATTTTGAAAAGGGAAAGTGGGCAGCGTGTGTGTCAGCGCATACTATACTCTGTGTATATTCTTACTATGTATTACTGAGAAACCGCGTGGATCGAATGAAGGCGCCGGTGGCGGCGCTTCCCTCTCGTCTTTACTCCCCTCGTCACTCACCCAACGCGAGTCGTTGCATCCCTAGTCTGCTCGCAGAGTCTCCGCCGAGCTATCGGGGGAACTTTCTTGTTCTATATATATATACATACACACATCCGCTCGACGCGAGGTACGGTGTTTCGTTCTTCTCTACGCACGAGGCACTTCTCTCTGGTATATTCGAACAACGAGAGCGTCTATGCGGGTGGAGGAAGCGCCGAAGCGTGGATAAGCTTGTGTGTACACACCCAACGATATTTAAGCACTCCGACGACGCTTTAACGTCCAACCCGTTTGTGCTTTCAAAAGCACGCAAATTTTTCGTCTAAAGTGAAGATGCCATTCGAGTAAATTGTACTTGAGAAAAAAATAAGTCAAGTAAAGTAAAGCCATATTTCATATTCATAGACATTTTTGAAAAACTAAGCATTTTTCAAATGTTTTATTTATCAATTGCAACCCCATGTGGCAAAGCTCGTTTGAGCTTTGAGGTCTTTTTACGCTCCCCAGTGGACGGTGGGAGATTTAATTATTCGAAGGGTGTCATTTAATGACTCATTTAATTGATGGAACCTCAAAAGCGGAAAGGCGTTCAGCTGCCGAGTATATATATCGGACTGCAATTATCGCGGATCATAATTATAACGTATGACGTTACAAACCGAGAGCGAGTAAGAGGCGCGCAGACGTCAGATGAAATATGCTCGATGCACGAATTGGAATTCAACTTTGGCGGCGGTTAGTTATTAATTAAACGAGACTGCAATTCCACATTATTTGCCTTATTATGAAAAAATAAAAAGAAAAAACGGAGCCACGAAAATGATTATGGAATATTTAAAATATATAATACGCACGCAATCCGTTTTCCCTCATATTATGCAGTCTTATCTGCGGGGCGATAGGCGGTACTCACGCCCTTCTTTAGTTGACAGCTTGCACCCGGAAACCAGCTGAAACCGTCGTATCAGCGCGAGAAAGGCCGGGGGGGGGGGGGGGGGGGGATCGTCACTTGGCTCAACAGACGTACGGTACCCATCATACAGGCGACCAAGCAACTTGCATAGACCGATTAGAAACCTCTCGTAGATTATTGGTGCACAGAGATTCTTTTTTTAGTACTTAATGTTTTTCGTAGATTTTTTTCTCGTAATTAAATATTTCAACAATTCCACTATAATTTTCAATAAAAAAAACGTCTGCATTTTTTCCATCTCAATGATTTTCAATCATTAATATTTAACAAAGTGCCACACATCCCTTCGAAATATCGGGATTATTTATTTACTCAATACTACTTTTCTATCGATAAAAAAATAATAACGTTTTTTTTATAACTGCATCAAAGATAGAATTTTTTTTTCTTTCACGAGAGTGATAATTTTTCTTAAAATGTATTGGCACGATAAAAAATGTACAAAAAGCAACGATCATATAATAAAAAGAGTGTAAAATAAATAAAAAAAAAATGGTGACACTATTGTAATTAAAAACCATCTCGAGTCTCGTTAAAAGTCTTTCACAATGACAATTGCATCAATTCAATTTGCAGTTTCGCTTTCTTCTTCTCATTTGTCGCGAGCGTTCGCTTCGTGAGTCTCATTCAAGTTATCCGCGCAGTGCAGAAGCGGATGTTTTCGCGATACCCTCGCGGTGTTTCACGTCGTGCCGTGTCGCTGAGAGTTAATACGAAGGTGGCACGGTGGAGAAACGCCGCTTGTCTCTTTCTGTCGGTCGGCGACGTCCGCCGGCGTGCGTGCCAGCGGTGCCTCGTAAATCGCCGAGACGGTCTCGCCGTTCTCGCGGGACAACGACGACCGACACCGAGATCAAGAGGCGAGAATAAGCTTACGGCGGTAGCACCTAGTAGCAAGCTTCGCGAAAGTAAATCGTCAACCCCCCGTGAGTTCCGTCGAGACTCAAGAATAAAAACAATAAAAAGCTTAAACCTCTTTCACCAACGAGACGTTCCTTTCATTGAACTTTCTTCGCTTAAAACTTTATTTACTTTCACTGCGCTCGCGTCCGCGCCGAGTAAAACCGAGAGCGATCATGAATGAAGATTTCTTTCGAGAAACTCCAAGTAGAGGAATGTTCGTTGAATGAATCGCGAGAAGCTCTTCGACGATTGGGATGAGCGATACACGGTTGAGTTGCACTTAAACTAACGCGATACGATTTGTCGCCGCTACTGCGAGATTTCAAGGTACTACAATCATCGAGGCTCGTTGAACACACGTGCAGATTAATTGTTAATCATATACCGCAGAATCCTACGACTTGCATCTGCATTTATAAGAAAAGAACAATTAAAAACAATTCATTATACGTGTCTTTCGCTTCCATCAACTTGTGTTCGTACAACATAAGTACCCTTCGCGTTTTCGCGTAAATATAAAAGTACATATATATATACAAATATATATTCATTCGCAGTGCAAAAATAGGAATATCAAATGTTTTATAGTGTCATCGGCTTCTGACACGTAGCGTGGGCGCATGTGACTCACGCGTCGTCGGAATTATGTCGAGTGTCTCCGAGGCTACACCCCACAAGACGAGACTCTCAATTTTGTGCCATAAGTAACCAATATAAATTCATTCGACGCTCGAAGTAAATAAAATGTACACTGACCGATATATATGCCTACGGAAATTCCATCAATTTATTGAGGAGGGAAAGAGCCGAATTCGGATGGAACTTGTGCTTTTGTGCTTAAACCCACTTTTAACTTTCAACTTGAGACTGAAATACAGAACCCGATTTCGATCTTTACATGCGATCTGTGACTAACCGTCAGGGCAAAAAAACGAGAGTTATGCATTTCGCCTCGATGAGTAATTTCGTTGTCCGCAATGTTCTCGTAAATGGCTAAAAATTAGTTGACACAGCTATTCAATGACGCACAGTCAATGATGAAAAAAAACATCAAGATATATTTTTTATTGATGAAAAAAAACATCAAGATATATTTTTGCGAGCCCCGGTGGCGCGCTAGGCGCTCGATAGCAATTAATTGTTATTTCACTCTTATTGCAGTTGACAGTTTGTACATTTTTGTAAAAAAATAATATCTTGGCTATATGATCTTTTTTAACAAAGTGATCGTCAATGTTTCCACCGTAAGTTGAACAGAGAAAGTTGTTGCCGGTTCAAGACATATCGAGCATACATCGAGTTTTCATTTCGCAGTTTGTTTTTATGATTAATCTCAAGTTCAATCTCGAGATTCAAGTTCGACGCCGAGTTCGAGCGTAAGATCAATCAGACATTTCTGATAAAGTGAAAAATATCGATTACAAGTCAGCGGGTATACGACAAGCAATGCGAGTCGGAGTGCCGGTGGCCAATTTTCAGAAGTTGGTTGCTCGCTACGGGTTTATTACATTCTACACAGCTATATGAATATGACCCGCAACGTTAACCCCGCGGTAGATTGAACCGATTGAGTCCGAGTATATACCCGCAGCCCCCGTCAGTTATTCTCTCGTAGTTAAATCCTCGAGACTATACGAACGAAGCGAGAAAAGAGCAGCAAACTCCAGTCGTCGGCGAACTTTGTGTTTATGCAATGAGATTTGTCGCAACACTATCGCAAACTAGAACATCCACTTTGCCGGATTACCTCCAATATCTCCTTGAAATTTTCAAAAACGGTTGCATTATTACGAAAACAAAATCGTTATTTCGTTATAAAATCGTTATAATTGTAATCGTTTAGACGAATAAAAAAAATATCATATAACCGAGTGAATATTATCCGTGATAATCCGAAATAATGGAGTTTCTCGATGAGGAGGTTGGCAAAGCAGAAACTTTGAACGGGCCACCCTCGCGTGCTATTATTGGCTCTGGCGTCAAAACACCCGAGATTTATCCGTTCTTAATTTACGCCGTTCTCGTTTCTCTCGTACTTGCAGTTCCTCAAACTCCTCTAACAAATTTAATCTCTTTCGCGCGTTCCGTGTACTCGGAACAAAAAGTACATCCGTTGTGTTTTCGCGGAAAAAATTCCCGTCAGCTGCGATGTATCTCGTTATCGACGAGTCTCGCGCCCTCTATTTCTCGATATCACGACAAACAACGAAAAACAAAAAATAAACAACAGACGCACAACTCGTCGTCGTGCAGTTTATCTTAATCTCGAAGGGACTCGGGAGTACGCAACTCGCTCCAGCATCCAGCGTGTTACGAAACTCGAAACTTTTATATATTGTTCATAGTACCATATAACTATGCAGATAAATTCTTCCGATTAACTCGTAGCGAAAATGATTTATATATTAAGATTTTCTTCTGAAATAAGATCGAATTACAGATAGATAAACTTCTTGATTACGATAAATACGAAAAATGGAGTAATAAGAAAACAAGACGCGATTAAAGTTACCCCACGGCATTAAAGCGCATAACCAAAGGACAAAATGTAACCTTTTGGTTCCCGAAGTTGAACAAATCGAAAAGATAAATATGAATAGAAAAAAAAAAAACAAAAAATTAGCATCATTCAGGAGGTAGTCAAGCTGTTATCGTTTCAGAAACGCAGATATCACATGTATATATGTATATATAGAAATGCCATAATATACAAGTGGAACTGGGTGAATGTGGTCGAAGCAGTCACCGAGTGGTCACAACGGTTGCCGGCATCGGCTCGCCGCTTGCCGAGGCGATAACTCCGTGGGAAGTCGTAATCGGCCGGCTACTCGCGCTCTTTATGTGTACATGCGGCACGAGTGTTGCCACAAACAACACTCGGGAGAATTTTCTTATTATAAAAGGGGTCAGCAGACACGTTTTTCACTTTTTTCGCTCCAGTCGTACTTGTCTTCGATCAAAGATATTTTAGGCGTTTAAACTGAATTATCGGACGAGTACTTTTCATTATATTTTATTACGTTCGCACCATGAAGAGAATTTTAAAAAATTATTTGAAAAATTCATTTCATCGTCTGCATTAATGAAATAAAAGATAAACACAGAGAATCGGATCTTTTTTAGCCGTTGCGATACTTTTTGTCTCTATACGCATCATATGTGGTGCCAAAGTAGAAAAAACTGTTGCTGTTGTCTATTGAACTTTGACTCGTGTATTTACGGAGCTATAAAATATCGTGCACACGGCGAACTCATTGCGAGACGAGAGTCGGTCTTTCTGCATTTTAAGGAAAATTTAATTGAAATAACAATGCGATGCCGAAAAGAAAAAAATGTGTATCGTTTTCTATTTGGCAATCGTGCGCGTGGATATGGTGAAGAATAAAAATATAATTACAAAGGTCCATCGGTGAAGGATCCATGATTAATCGTACGGCCAAAATCGTGAGTGATCGAGCGAGTCGAAAATAAAAAGTGAAATCCCGTCCGTTCACAAAAATCCGTTTCCACTGATCGATAGATAGCGTTAGCAGGTACGAAAACCGTCGGTAAAGAACGACTCATCGTGTTCGCGTTATGACTCATTATCGTTACAATCGACGATTATTTGCTCGACACTTACTCGCATGTGTGTACTCCTTGCGAACGTATAACGCGCGCAGGTATTCGCGTTCGTATACGTTAAATATCCGCGTGCGTCTGCGAGTTCGGAAACCCGTCCCGTCGTTCGCGTCGATTCTTGATTTCCGCGTCACCCGTTGTGCACTATATACTCTCTTCTCGATCCGTACAGAGACTTGGAACGTTTCGTAGACTTGACGTTTGCGTTTCTCGCTTGTTTCACTCACCGAGCGAATCGAGAATTGTCAAGAACTATTCACGCTTGGCGCGGCAAGATAAACACAACGTCCAAACGGCGATACTGTCGGCGATCGCGCGATTTCTCGACAACACATCGTCGAGGTACAAAAGAGTATTATAGTCGTCGGATAATAACTACGCGGACGACCGATACCGATGAAAATATTTGCTCGATAGAGTCGTTTGGAAATTATCTTTTTCCAAGTAGCGGCACAGCACACACTGTGTATCGCGCAATTGAAACTATTACGACGATATAAGATACCGCGACAAATTCAGCGCGCACAACAGAGGAAGAGTGCTCGCCGAGTCTTGGCGAATAACCAAAGTGTTCGCGACTGTGGTACTAGACTCGCGAGGCTCCGTGGACACCAGTGTATCAAGCACTCGTATACGAACGATTCTATACGAACGGTATTAGTTGCTGACGAGCGCGACTGCTCGTTTGATGCTAGTGGTCAACAGCATAGCTGCGTAACCCACGTGGCCGCGATATGTAGCGACGAGCGGAGAATCCGAGTTTCTCGAACTTCGCTGATACATCGATGCTTCGACATCGTTTCGTCAAATATAATTCACAAATGAACGAAAAAAAAACAAAACGATCAAAATGACCGCAAGTAAATTTTGCAAAACTGATCGATTTTTTTTTTTTTACGCACAAGTGGTATTAGAAGGAAATAATGAATAATCGAACTAAATTAGCAATATAATTTTTTTTTCTCTTTTTCTACTGCAAAGAATCCGTGCGATTGGGCGACGCACACACCGAACCCCGTCAGGGTAAAGTCCCGCAGCGTACTGATGCGAATTGCAAAAGTCGAGTATGTAGCCGAAGCGCACGAGGGGGGAAGAGTTCCGCGGCAGCACGATCGCTCTCTCAGTACCCGCGTACCGCGAGCCACGACTGCGACTGCTATGTTTGTTTCGAACCTCTTGGCTTCGGCGGACTCTCTTTATTCGCCGCCTGTTTCGTACACACCCGACTGCGACAGCGCAAGTGCAATTCGTCGTCGGCGTCAGTTAATGTGCTAACGACGTGTGTTTCTATTACTCTCACGCTTGGTAGAGAGGTACACACTGCGAAAGAGATAGACGGGATGGATGTGCTCATCGCTCGTTCGAACAAAAGCTCGTGTTTTATTTTATTTTTCGAGTGAACGAATACGAAAAAATTCGTCTACTTGCAATGAAATTTCGAATAATTTTATTGTGGCAAGTGCGAAAACGTTTATGTCTTTTTTTTTTAAATATTTTTATTAAAAAAATTTTGATCGAAAAAAAAAATGGTAATTTTATCTATAATTTTCTCAACCATCGGAAATTTTCTTTGAATTCTGACTCGTTAATTATACGCGAAACAGCAAAAAGACGATTTTCTGTTAGACAATAATAATACTGTTCATTTTCAGCGTAGAATGATATCTTGACAAGCAAAAGATAATTTACTTAAAATTTTTCTAAATAACCTGAATTTGATAATTCATCGTCGGTTTAGTCAGCTGCGTCTTAGTCAGCTTGTCACACAGACACATTGAAAAGATTCGACCGTAGCGTAATGCCAGAATCGGCGCGAAGCTCACTTCTCGTGTAGTCGTTACGGTGTTTCGCACTCGGACGCTTGCGCGCTAGCAGACTTTGCGCTGGAAACAATCGCTGTCCCCGGCGCTACTGAACGACGCGGTGCTCACATCAGCTACTTTCGAGTCGTCTTTGCTTATACCACTATCTCAGCGGAACGGCGCGACTAGCTGTGCGTTCTAAAGGCGGGAACTCGAGTTTAATTCGTCAAGTTTCCTCGTACACTCGTACACAACACATGCACAAATTCTTCAAGGAAAATCTTCTCGATCACGATATTTCTTTCTTTCTTCGTATCGCTTCAAATTAGAGTTATTATTATTATTTTTTTTTTTTTCGAGTACATCGCGATCTGTAGGTATGCTCATTATACTGGTTGCGTATATTGAATGAAAATGAATAGAAGAACACGTCGACGACGAGACTCATTCGCAGGAAGTACATTCATTGTGGTCGTCCGCCCTCCCCAAAGCTGGAGCCGTTCGGCCTTCTCTACTCTCGCACTAAACTCCCTCCCTCGGCGATCGAACCGCCGAATGTTTTTTTTCCAAGCTTTCCTCTCGTTCTCTCGGTTACACTTTTTTTCATTCATTTTTTTCTAATTAATCGATACTTGAACCGAGCTCTCGGCATACTCGTCCACACCGACGCTCGCGAGTGGCCGAGTATGCCGAGTGGCCGATGCAGAATACGACGCTGTACTGTGCAAAAGTTGCACAGGTAGTTGGGACAAGGAGATTCAGAAATTCTCCCGAAAATCCCATGAAAGCCCCTAATCAATGATGTACCGAATTGCGCTGCTGTTTTTCAAGTATTTCCATTTGTAATTGCGGATTCTCCAAATTGTTTAATGGAGGGACTATGAGGGGGTGGTATCGACAGCGACGATTTTTCGCTCGAAAATTTCAATTAGCTTCTACGCGATACAAATGTTGAAAAGAATTCGATAACGTTGAGGGGAGACCGCATCCCGGGACGCAACGACAATTGTACTGGGAAAAAAAATTTCAAGTGAATGATAAAAAAAAAAAAAAGATAAAAATAAAAAAGGAAAAATCAACCGGAAGTTGATGTAAATGAGGAATGCAGAAACGCCGAACTCGATGGAATTTAATGGAAGCTCGTGGCAGCGATAGAAAAGTGGTGGGATAAACGAAAGAATCTTTCCTGCTATCAACTAGCGGGGCAACAGCTGTGCCAGCAGCTGCCGCATGACAATGTAAGCTATCTTTACTATACGCGCTATATATTATGTAATCTATAATACCACATATATACGGCGGTAGATTGCGTTATCGAGAATCATTTGAGAATTTTCTTCGCTGCGACATCCGATCGAAGAAAAGAGCCAATGGTTGCGATAGTTATGAGATAAAATTACTCGGCAAAAAACCGCGCAGGTGGCATCGGTCTCCTCCGTTCGCAACTCCGCAATGGTAAAATAAGTTTTTTCATAATTAAATAAAAGTACTCGGAAGAAATAAAATTGATTTTTTTCTCAGAATTTAATTGAAAATTACCTTGATAATTGTATATTCAGTGATATTGTTGTTACTTCTATTTTTAAAATTGTCATTTTTGGGATAAGTCGTTTATTCGTGCGTTTAAGATGCTCTCGAGCGCCAAACGATTGTGAGATCCAAATAAGGAAGTAAACTCTCTTGTGCTTCGTGGATGTTTCGGCGGAATTTTTGTGGTGTCGCGAAAACAATGGTTGAAATTTGTCGGAAGAAGGCAAACGCGCGTTAATCCGATCCCTACTTTTTTATTTATTTTTTCGTTTCCTCTCGCAGTATTTATTCTTTGGCTCTACAATAGGACTATACCACTCGAACTCGTTCTCCGTTTTTCTTTAGCTTCTTTCGCTATCGTCGTTGTGGCGTTTCGAGAACTCTCTCCCTCGCAAAGAAGGACGGAAGAAAGGGCACGACAATAGGGGGTGGAAGGGGAGAGAATACTCCCAGCGAATAAGGGCGGGAGACCTAAAGCGAGCCGCGCACGTTTCTAAAAAGCAAAAAAAAACGAAGCAACGAAGGAAGGAACCGTGTGCAGGAGGGCGCATATATAGAGAACCCGCGCACCGTTGCCTCGGAGCCCAATTAGCAATTTAAGGCAATAAGCGGGCGCGCGCGCGCTTCCTCAATCTTTCTTCCTTCTCGCTCTCCCTTACGCGCCTATTACACACGCTATACATTCGTGGTCGTCGCCGAAAATTATTGCATGGCCGGGGAGTTCGCTAGCGAACACGAAGGAAGTATATATAAGTTTCCTCGCTGTGACTTGTTCATCGCACGGCCTCGTATGCACCCTCAACGCGCGAATGGCGCCCGTTCGCTCGTCTCGGTCACCGGCATGCGTCATCCCTCGCATAAACATATCGCGAGCGCATGAATTCAACGGATATACACTGTACGCCCCCCCGCAGAGAAATGTGTTGTTATTTTCTTTTTTTTACAATATTTAATAATAAATTATCAATCAAATTCACTAATGTAAAAAAAAAGACAAGTCTTTTATTCTTTTGTCGAGACATATAAATAAAACATTTAATATTGTGGGTAAATTTAATTTTTATGATGGTTCAAAATGCCGTTTCAAAGGGTTGAACAATCGTTTTTTTTTCTTTCAATTTTCGATATCGCACCATATGCGAATGTCTGACATTATATACTGTTATTATTGTGTAGTGGGTGGTCCGAGATGACTGAGCGAGGCGTCGAGCTCGGCGTCGAGCTCGGCGTCGAGCTCGGCGTCGAGTGTAACTAAAACTCGTGTTATGACTGTAGATCGGATTCGTTTGTAAGCACCGGTGGTCCGGTGGTTTGGAGAACGAGGGCGTTGCAGCGCAAAAACACAATAAAGCGCCCGCGAAATGCTACGGTACTCTGCGACCGATGGCGAAAGTAAAAAGTAAAAAAATGAGCTAAAAATAAAAGTTTGATTGCGCTGCGCGCATCAAGCATGCAGGATTCGTTGCATCGCACGCATGTCGGGTAACACGTCGAGAGTCGGGGTATAACACACGCGAGACAAGAGATAGCGATTGCCGCTCTCTTATCGATGCATTCGGCAAACATTGGCACGCACACGAACGCTCAAGCATTTGTATAAAACATAGGCAACTCGACTAGTATCTCGACTCCTCAACCCTTTATCGTAGTACTCCCTCTCAATTTTCTCAGAAACGATCGTAGTGCGTCATTCGAGAGTTACGTCATGGAAGACAATCGCGGGGGGTTCCTGCCGTGAAATATCTTGCAAACTCGATTATCTCAGAGCGCAAGACGAGTCGGCCGTAGACGAACGGAAGGCAAATTTCGCGAAACCAATTATTTCTCTTCTGCTGTGTGATATACATGTACAGTAACTGTCAGATAAATGTCCGGACGGAATGTCATGGAAAGCCCGTATGTCCCGTAGACGTAAAGGAGCAAATCCCTGCGAAGGTATACGCTTCGCTAATTCCGAATAAACTGTTATCGTTGCATTCTATTGGATAAAGATACGAAATAAAGGATTTTTCCAGCGTCTTTCGTAGGGTTATAACGAACCTAACGCTTTTTTCATTCGCGGCAGTTCGACCGTTAATTTTACTTCGAATGGATACAAAGTGTTCGTCGTACAAAGTTGTAAGAACGAAACGGGAATATATAGCCCCTTCCGTGAATCGATACAAAGAATAAGGTCGGTAGTTCAACAACGGCGAAATACGAGAGCGTCGGATACACCTTCGATTGCGCCAAGTACTATGGAAGCACGTATAGGCTGTCGATACGCGGGACAAGAAGGTTCGTTCGGGCGAAATTCGATCGCTGCGAAATAAGGGGGTTGAGATAAATATACTTTGACGAGAAATGTCGACGATCCGTTTCCTCCGGTCATCGCGGCTACACGATTGCCCCGCGCGTTGTTGTATTATAGATGAGAGTCGAAAGAGATGCGAAGATCGATCGAGGGGTTTCCGTACGAGTTTCCTGCATGCCTCTTCGTCTAACCAGCGCTAGCGGCTATAGATACCCGTGAATGAATACGTACCGCTGATATTCGGAGTGACGATAGGGTTTAGCTACAGAGTTGAGTAGCCAACGAAGAGTCACGCGTCATGTACAATCTATGAGAAACGCGATAACATATGTATGCATAATACGTTCGGATATAGGAATAGCTATTATTAGAACTTTCAAGTTGGCAGAGAAGGCGTCACACTGGAAAAACTTGAGATATTATTTACATTATCTTTCAAATTTAACGTATTAACCACTGTTGTTCGCTGTGATTTTTTTACAAACTCCGCAAAATATATTTTTACAACAAAATATGTCTATGTGTACGAACTTTGGCACGCTACGCGTGTAACGTTGAAAGGGAAAGCTTATTCCGTTTGGTCGGTACGTAAAGTTGCCGGTAGCAAGGTACAAGGATCCGGGGATTGCCGGAGCGCGAGAGCAAGGGCGCGCCGGGCTTGTTGGAAAGGTAACCTTGACCCGAGGATGAACGACCCTCCGGGAGGCGCGTGGCTTCCCTCGCATCCTCCCGCCCTTGTCTTCTTCGGAACGCTCTATACCTCTTTGCCGGGGGGTTGCTCGACCCACGGCCACCCCCGCGACTTTCATCCCCCTACCGGCGCTCGTCCTTTTCCACTGTAGCGGCGGCCAGGGGCAGTGTAGCAACGCTTCGCGTCAGCGGAGCTACGATCCCTTTCTATCCCCTTACTTTCTCGCCCAACCCCCCCGCTTTTTTCTCCTTCTCTGCCCTTTCCCTTTCTCATCCATCTTTTTCTTTCGCGATCTTTTTCGTCCAACTGTCCCTCTCGCGTGTCATACAGGATGTATCAAAATACATTAATGAAATAATTAATCAATTCGAATTAATATTGATGATTTAATAAATCGACGATTATAATTATCATTAATAATGATGTATTAATAGTAATTATCGATTATTAGTAAATAAAAAGTTTTTCTATTTATATTTTTTCAATAATTTTCAAATGTTATAATATATTCATTATTTCTCGATAAATTAGTGAGAATAAAATTGATTTATCTTTTTTTCGAAGAAAAACAAACAAAAAAAACGCTGAAAGTTGATTGGGCTAAAATTTTTTAAATTTTTATCATCGTTTGTTTCTTTTCTAATTTATTTGCTTTTTCGCTCATAAAACATTAATATTAAGTGGAATTTCTTGTCTCTTAATTAAGAATCGGTCAATGTCTCTTTCGGAGTTCAGAAAAATGCGAGTTTTTTGTATATCCTGTACAGACACAGATCACATTGCTTGCAGAGCGGTGCTTGCGGCACTCGACGTAAAAATTCACGACCAGAAAGGGTCGTATTCCCTGCAGCAACGTCCACTTTTTTTCTTTCCTTTTTTAACCCCCTCGTAAGTTGCCCTTCTCATTTTTCTTTCTCTGTGGATACCCGCCGAGCTTTTGCACACTCGTCGGTCTCTGCGCCCTGCGGAAAGCAGCGAAAGTGACGAGAGGCATATAGTGGGATGGAGAATCCCGCAGGGGAGTGGAACGATAGAAAGAGAAATTTCAAGGCCAACATTAGCAGCAACTCCGGCAGAGGGCGATCCAGCGGCAAAGCTCAAGGACTCGATTCGCCAGCTTTGCTATACATACAAACCTAATATCGGTATCAGACATCGTTTTACACAACAAATTACTTAAAACAAACCCTTGTGTTTCTCAACAGTGGATACAACCAACCGTGCGTCTCTTGTTCGGAATTCAGAGTTCCGGTGTCCGCCATATTTACATTTTACACAACGAAAGGAACTTTGAAAAAGGGGTGCGTACTATTTTCATTTTTTCCTTTAGCGTACACACTGCAAAGCTTGTATACGGTAAATGTATATACTGTTTACGCTGTGCACCGCACAGTCACGTTTTGTCGGATTAGAGTGTTTCGAGTAATTGGAGTAACGTTCATCCCCTATTTTTTTTTCTTTACTCCGTTCGCCTCTTATCCTCTAAAGAGGCACTCGACGTCCGAAGGTACCTTGCAGTCGAAAGAATGCCAGAAATTCATAATAGCTCGTTGGATATTTAGGCAGATTCAACGATGTCGAAAGAGACTTTGTATGCAACAAAAAAGTACCCCCGAAGCCAAGTAGCGATCGTCGTTACATAGAATAGGATTCAACGGAGACTCGAGCCAAATTGGCCTGACAGGTGGGAAGCGGACCAAGGACCTTGACTATTATACTTTCCGCTTGATCCACGACTACGTATTCTCGTAGCCAATTAATAAATTCTCGAGCATCTTTACCTATACGCGTTCGCCTATCGTTCTATCGTCATCGTTATTGTATTCCGTAGCGACGATTGTTAACTCGCAACTCTTCGATAATGGGCGAAAAAAAAAAAATGGTTTCCGATGTTTTTTCGGTCCATCAATGTGAAAAGTGATGAGAGGGGCGGTGATTTTATATTGGGTTGTTAACGACTCACCGACTCGGCAGATGGTTACAGGCACTTTTGCGTCTGATATACTATATTATATATTTACTAATTGACTCTCTTTTGTACGTCTGGAACTCGCGAAATGATTGATGATGATATGTTGTCATTACCTGAAACAAACGAAAAGAAAAACGAGGAACACTATTATTTTTTTGCCAAGATGTCTGCAGTGCGCCTTTTTTTTTCTATCCACTAAATTTTTAACTTCATTATTCGAGAGCCAAAGCTTCCCCGCGCAATTTATTTACGTATGTATAAACAGGGCGAGTATTTGCGACTAATCGATTCGGCGAGACTACGCAAAAGTTCTGACTAAAGTGAATTACCGTCTCGCTTTCGGCTCACAGTTCAGTGCTTCGGAGTCACGTCGACCGGGTACGATGTATTAGCTTCGTGTTAGTTTCTAGTTTTGTAACAATTCCAACCGATAACATCGTCCTTTAGGTTTGTAAAAGGTCGATTTTTCTACTAACAATGTCCGCCACCAAGAATTATTCGAGACTGGAGAAAGGATCGGGGATCAAAGGCGGTACTGCCTCTTCGAGACTCTCGAAGTTATTGGGCAACACAACCCAACCGTGGGAGCATTTCAGCCTCTTCTTCTCGATGAAAAAAAACCCATCGATGCCGCATATTCCTTCGATCTGCGTCAGAAGGGAATGTGGAACGCTGGATATCGAATTCTTTGGTATAATTGATGAGAGCATGAAAATTCATTTTTTTTTTTTTTCACTTTCGCAGCACGAGGAAAAGCAGGTTATAGTTATCAATAAGGAATCCCGCTAGCCGATATAATGACCTCGGCTAAAAATTTCATGACGTAGGTATTATTTCGAAAATAGACGAGATCCAGACGATTTTCATGATATTGTTAGTTTTTTTTCTCTAAAAATTAAATTAACCCGGAAGCACAACGTCTTTTTACAAATTGGTAATGATAATTTAAAAGCTACACGTCTATTCGTGTTGACTAAAAATCAACATGAATTCGTCAAGTAACGTCGTCAAGTATTGAAAAGCATAGCTGGTAGACAACTCGTTTAATGGGAATAGCCCGGATAACCCAGATAACGGTACGAACGCGGCTCGATCGATCCTTCCGTCCAGTCATCGAGTAGATACATTGGGATATCGGAAAATAGTACGATAAAGTCGAAAATAAGCTATCAGATTGAAATTCGGTGGCAAAATGGGTAAAGACCTGCAGTTTCTCACAAATTGAGGTGCTCGTTGCGTGTTTATCCTTCGGACAATGACAGAGACGATTTGACAATTACATTGTAATAGAGCTTTGTCATTTGCGCTTTGTGCAAGCATAACGCTCGAATGACAGTGGCGATCATCCTGACTCAAGTCCGTTAAAAAAATGATGGACTTTTGAATAATAAAGTAACACAGCGTTCATAGAAGAGGGGAAGATCCACAATAGTCAAGTCAGATATAATCGCCCTATAGGTGTAACAACCTTCTGCTACTCTCTATTGTTCGGATGACATGCCGCGATACACTATTATCAAGAGACGCGCTAGTCTCTTGAGACAAGTAAATTTAACAGCCGTCAGTAAAACCGCTTGACGAGACGCGACCAAAAGTCTTTACTCGAAGGGCCGCGTTTTCGGCCTTTTTCGCCCATGCAACATACGCGTACATTTTAAATCCCACTAAAATTAACACTGTCGGTTAAATGTGCAAAACTACGTCTTCGCTGCCTGCCAATAGCTCAACATTTCTTTATTTTTTAGTGACCTTTATTTTCAAGTGACCTTTATAATCGGACAAATGAAACATTGTGTGCCTTTGTGAAACAAAAACAACGTACAACGCGCTATTTACCAGTTGATGAAATATCTTTTCAAGTGTTAATCATCTCGATTCTAAGAGTATCAAAATGTTATGGAAACTCTGCCAACTTGACAGAAACTTTTCACAAAAATTCAAAAAATTTTCAAAGAAATTTAAAAGCGTATTCCATGCGAAATAATAACAACTGCAGCTATCATTTAGCACAGCAATAATAATATCCGAAGTGATCGGCCAACGTAAAAAGTTTATTGGCCAAACAACGAAACATGTTAAGAAGAAGAGGGTCCATTGGAAAACGCGCGTCGTCTCGGAATGGCAGCTAAGCGAGCAAAAAAGCACAGGTCAATAAAAAAAAAGGTAGTAAGAACGAGGGCATGAGAAAAGAGACGGAAGTTGAGTGTGTGTGTGTGCATGCGATCGAGAAGTCTCGAGAGACGGAGAGAGAAATATACATAGTTAAAAGAGGAGATACTCGATGTCGGTGGAACATGCGCCTAAAAGCAGAGTGTGCGAGTGAAACGAGGGGTAACCCAGCTTCCAGGAAATCCATGGGTCTGCGGTCAAATTATTTATGGCGATGCGAAATTAAGAGTCTCGCTCTACCGTTTGAGAAGGAGGGCTTCAGCGATCGACCGAGACGCCGATTTACGTCCTTGGCTTTCGCGGCGCGTCACGTTCCTCGCTCCGCTCGACGGATCCACTGTGCGCCCACGATGATGCCATCTTTCTTCTTTTATTCTTTCTCTCTCCTTTTTGTCTTCTCTCTAGACTTGTTCGCCGAACGAGCATTTCGAATAAAACGACGGCGGGCGAATCTTTACATTGTAAAGATTATTAACCAGAAGAGAATCGTAGTTGCGAAATCTTTAAAATCGATTGTTCGGTTCGGGAGTGAAATGATACGATTAACAAAAATGGACTGAATAGGTCAAAATTGGCAAATCGATGTCTGCGGGACTGTTGAGAATAACTTTTCTTTGGGGACTGGAGCTACAGGCATCGGTCGTTGGCTGGTTATGCGGAAGGAAGAATCAACGGAGAAATCCAAGCCAAGTTCTTCCGCCCTCGCATTGTCACGCGGCTCCCTTTTTCTCTTCCTACTACTCTTCTTCTCACACGCACACACACCCACGTTAAAGCCATACTGTGTGTACGATCCCGCGATAGTGTACGTTCGTCCCTTCATCTTTCTCGTCCTTCTCCCCCGCGAGGAGAGGTTGAGCTTATCCTACGCCAAAGCCACGGGAAGCAATCAATACTTTGAGAAGGTGCGTGGGCGGCACGGTCATATCCAACGTTGATATTTACCAATGCGGCTTTTATCAGTAAATTAATGAGAATATCGGCTCGCGAACGAACACGTCATTGATGTAAAACGATAAGCACATCGCGCATGTGTTAGACGAGGCGAACAAAGATAATCAAATCACTGAGACGACGAAAAAATGTAGAGGTTGCAAGAGAATCGTGAACAAAAAAATGCATACAATTAATAAACGTTAATCCATAGAGACAAAAAAAAAAAAAGATAAGACATTTTAACAAGAGTTGGGCTGAAAATGAAAAAAAGAAAAGATTCAAAGGGAAAGAAAAACTTTTCGAGGCTATCATAAATTTCATGTTATATACATTAAACTCGAAAACTGTAAAACAATAAAAATAGCAAACTACCGGTCGACGTCAAGTTTTAACACATGAAAAATACAAATAAAATCGGTAATTGAATGCTGCGCAATTAATCCAGAATGCATGTCCTCAAGTAACGATATAGTACAATAATCTAAATATAATACCGAAAGATTTCGAATAGAAAGGAAAATATCGAACAAAATTAACTTGGCCAAATTGCTTTTGTATTTATTTTTTCTTCTTTATTCCTCAGTCTCTGTATGTTGAAAAAAATACTAACCAAACGAAATAGGTTAACAAAGTTTTTCCTTTAAACGTCGGTAACTCGGGTTCTTAAAATGTTTTTTATATTTGTTCTGTTGTCAAGAGATTGGCTATTCGACAAGATATCTTCTCGTCTACCTGAACAATGGAACAGCGAATGATAATTCTTTCGCACAAAAGTGCAAAGCTTAGCTGAAACTTTTCTCCGCTCAGTAGCCGCTACTGGTCGATGCTGAAGCGCAGTAAAACCGACAGAATATCTTTCCGAGAAAGGATCGGATATATCGCAAGAGACGCGGTTTGAGAAGGCTAACGACCACGGTGCCGGGCATTAATCCTTTCAGTGCTGAGGGTTGACTCGTCGGTATATTTTCGCAGCAGCAGCAGCAGCAGCGACATCATGACAAAAGAAGAACAAAAAGGCGAAGGCGTGAAAAAACTATAACGAAGGTACAAATTATTGTACGCGGTACGAGAGTAACGAAGAGACAATGATTATGTAGATAAGAGTGTCGTCGAGCGAAAGCTGATTGTATGAGACCCGAGAATTCTTTCATTATCGCAAACGGATTGCATGCGCGCCAAGTTCTTGCACTCCGAGCCAACGTGGCATTTTTTTTCCGCGGCCAACGTCCACTCGTGTACAAGATGAGATTATGGATGTTGGCTACTATAAGATGACACGCGGGCAATGTACCCAGCAAGGTCGGCAAACGATAAAGACACGTCATTAATACACAGCTTCCTTTGAATTTCATTTTTCTCGAAATTTTTCAAAATCTAAATAATTGAATATTGAAACAAAATAGTTATTCATTTTAATGATTAACACCGAAGCGTACAATTTAGGTAAACAATGGTAAAAAGTTTATATTGATAGCTTCATCGAAGTTTCATTTCCGATGATACACGAGTTTTCAGAATTAATAAATTAATTGAAAAAATTGTTGCCGAAATAGTATATGTCATGTTGAAATAATGAGTGACCGATTTTTAAACGGCTCGGGTTTGAATATACGCGGTATACGAAGTCGGTCTGCAAAATGGCGTCAGTCCCAAAGGCGAGCGCCATTTTTACGCTATCGAAACGACCTCCCCGCGCCCCTGTAGAATCATTTGCTTGCTTTTCCTGCATTCCAAGTTGAAATTTCTTTTTATTACGAAGATCGAGATATACGACAAAATTGAATTTATCTATACATTTTCGTCAAGACATTTAAAATGAGGAGTACAGAAAGTTGAAAATTTCTATGCCAACAACATTTTCGTATACCTGTACGCGATGTGGTCTGCAACAATTATGAGGAATCCTTCCTGAAAACGCGGTCCCCTCGTCCCAAAGTAGATACTTTGAGGATTAGCACACACAGTGAATACAACCGACAGGTATATAATTCGTAGCCAACTTATAAACCTTACGGCGATTCTTCCCTCCGGAGTTATATTAGCTGTTGGTTATACCCTCGTGCGTATAAATGCACATATGTATATATGTATGTGTGTGTATGAGGGTGTTCTGGCGGCTGGGCATTCGAAGGTTTCGCGCGCGTTCTCTTCCGGATCTCTCATCCCTTCCCTCACCCTTTTCTTTTCGTTTCTCTTCCGAACTCTATTTCATTCGATCTTTCTCACTCGTTTATTTTTTTATTTTTTCTCGTGTCCCTCGAACGAACCGCGCCCAGCAGGTAGTCAGCATCATACAGAGCGAAGGTATACTACTACATCGCGTTTCTGCGTCGAATAGATTCCGCGCGCATAAAGAAAAGACGACTCTCACCCGCGTCAGCTTATATAGTACCTATAACGAATATATATACATATATACACGTGTATATCCTAAGAGTGTAAGGAAAAAGGTATTATAGCGGTTCGTCGATGCGGGGTATAAGGTAAGCGTTGACCTGGAGGCCCCGTGCGAGAGGCCCTTCTCGGAAATCGGTCAAAGTCGAAGGAACTAATCTCGTTCTCTTCTCTATCTTATATGCGAACTACCAGAAGAAACGCGGCTAAGAAAGAGGAATGAAAAGAGAGCTCCTTGCAACGGAGCATCAGCCGATCAACGAGACAGTGGGAAGACCGGCGTATGTTCTTTCGCTCTTTCTTCAACGATTCTCCCGGCGGTTCTTCGTGACCATTCTTCGCCCGGCAACAAGAAAAACGACAAATCCGACATGGGATCGACGAAGAATTAACGAAAACGTTTACCTCTGTAAAGTACGCTTAACGACCTCAGCTTTCGAGCTGTTTACATATTACCTGAACTTTCGTTTCTCCGACAAAAATGTTCGAGAGACACGATTCTGACTCATCTTTTTTTGCCAACTCCATTTTCCCAAAAATGTTTGTTATATAGAAAAAAAATCGATCAAAGGCGTCAAGCATGAGTTTTTTTTAAATTGTAATTGAATTTATTATACTGGAGTTGAATGCAATAAGCAAGTTAATGATTGCAATACATTTTTCCGTTTTTTTTGTTTGATATGGATTTTTTGACTTGTTCTATATCGGAAGGGAGAAAAAGATAGAGGACAGATTGCAACTTTACCGACGTTGCGTGGGCGGAACGCATAAAGCAGCCAGAAGATAGAGCCACACACGCAACTCACGCACAATTGGCTGACGAGTCTACAACGGAAGACTCGCGTTTCATAACGAGCTGAGCGGCCAGAGAGTAGCGAGCACGCGAAGTGAGAGATCTTTATGGACGATGGCACGAGAATGTGTGCGTTTGCTCGTTGTGTGTGATTCTCGAGAGATTTCTCCCTCGGTATCTTGATTTTTTTTTTTTTTTTTTTTTTCAAGATCGAGCCTAACGCCAGTATCTCTCTCTCTGTCTCTCAATCCTGTTCCCTTTCTCTCTGCTTCTTACCGCGAACGAACCCAAGACTCGACCTCACGAAACGGACTTGCGTCAACGATCGCGACCTCGGTCACAGGCAGAGAAATTCGGCACCCGCCCGAACGAACAGTCTGTGAGAACGGAATTTAGGAGGCCATTCCTCGTCTCCTATAGCATTTAGAGACCATGCGGAATCTATATTCTTTGAATCCCTGTTGTCTAATATTATTTCGGTAAGGCATAACTCGAGATCGCGCGAAATCAGCCCCGAAAATTTCATACGTTTCTTATTTTATTTCTTCAAAGATATCATTTTTTCCTTTTTTCGGATAAAACTTTGATATAACGTACATCAACGTGCATCGATTAAGAGACTTAATATCTTGTATGTACAACGAGCAAACGTCGACTCGAGCAAATCGAACGTATTAAATATATGATTCACCCGACATTGGCGGCAGCGCTATCTCGATCGTTTTTTTTTTTTTTTTTTTCGAATTACGAAAAAATAAGTTCAAACGCTCACAAGCTGAAATGTTATATACTCGATGCCGATGCGTTCGACGAAAAAAAAAAAGAAAAAACAAAATAAAAATCGCGAGCGTGACTTCGTTCAACGCTAATTTTTGGAGATAACGCGATTTGCGTCATCGTCGCACGACCACTCGTTTTACTCGGAAATCGCGGTTCGTAGCTTGCGATTTTTGTTGAAACTACCGTATGATGAAATTGGGGGCGCATGTGGGACACGCTTTTTTTTTTTGAGATTTTTACCGCCGTTATCGACGGCGCGAAGTGACAAATGTTTCCCGTACTCGTGAAAGAAAAAAATTCCGGTTTCCACCATGTGAATGGATGCGATATGCACGATTTTTTTAAAGCAACGAGAGAGAAACGTGACGATTTTTCATTCAACAAATTTTCGTTGAATCAATACCTTTTTTTTCAATTTCAGAAAACGGATCTTAATAACCGATCCCGATAATGATGCGACGAGAAGTTATTATATAAATATTGAAATATTCTTCTTTGCCGACTGCGATGTATTTATTGAAGCAAATTTCCTTTTTTTTTTTTTCATTCTTCGTCGAATTTCCATTTTAACATTTTTCATTTGGTAAAATAAATTCTTTTCGAAAATAGTAGAATAGCATTGAATTTTCAGTGTCAGTATTTTGCACACTAAGAACGTTAAACGCCGAACACCTTAACAAGTATCTTTCCTAAATCGTCGCGTATCGATTTCACTACGACGAAGCAAAAAAAAAAAGCTATTCCAAGAAAAGTTGCGCAACGATGAATACCGATATTAGAGAAATATCGTAAATTTTCTAGAGACGAAATCTGAATGAAGAAGCTAAATATCGTCGATTATCTGTAATGAAAAAAATCGTGTCGCTGGAAGGTGCATCTACCGGTGTTCTTTGCGTAAAGGAAAAAAGTTTTATATCGCTCACCGAGATTGATAAAATCTTAGAGTCTATCATCGAAATAGTTGACTAATGGTTGGCTATTAAATTCCGTGGGATGAAATGATCCCAAGCAAGCTTTCTAAGAACTGGAAAAAAAAAAATGATAGTCCGATGAAGCAGAGTTGCGTGCGGTATCGATCGTGAAATTTGCCGGCCCATTCGAAGCACGCGGACACCTCGATTCATTCGAGGAATCACTAGAGAGTCGTGTCGGTATCTCGTTTGGTATGTGAGCGCGAAAAGCATAGAGATGGAGAGAGCGAGAGAGAGGGACCGGGCGACGAGCAACGAACATTCGGCAGTTTCGTTTGAAGCCACGTAGACGCGGTTGGCCAACAACGCCTGAACGCAATATCTATGTTTTCTGAAAAGTCTGTAGATCCGGAAAACGTACGCACGCGCTCTCCGTAGTCACGCACTCACGCGCTAACACACGTAAGCGTAAGTTCCACCGGCCGGCACCGACCCGTATGAAAGATCGTTGAGAGGCTCCGCGACACGTTTTGCCGCGACGAGAGAGACGAAAGGAAAAAAAAACGGAGATGGAGCGAGAAATGGAGTGTACGCCAGGATAGAGTCGGTAGCAGCAGAGACGGGCCAACGGCGAAAAAGCAAACCGAAGTGTACCACCAATTTACACGCGCGCGCGCCACACACGACGCCCTATGAACGAGGCAACTATGGCTATGGAAAAGTTTTCTATTGGTTCCAAAATGGCGTCGCGAACGAAGCGGCCAAAATGTTTTTTCAAGTTTCCCGGTAGTGAGAGAGGGAGAGAGAGAGAGAGAGAGAGGTTAAAAAGCAAATTTTATGACAATTTTTACGATGGGATCCAACGGTATTTATTATTTGTTTAAAAAGTTTGATCGACCTTATCAGTCGTAAGGTCGAACGAAGGTTTAGTGGCATACCTTTTTTTTTACGTTGCTATGAGAATGCTTTT
This sequence comes from Cryptus viduatorius, assembly GCA_964006125.1. Lineage (NCBI taxonomy): Eukaryota > Metazoa > Arthropoda > Insecta > Hymenoptera > Ichneumonidae > Cryptus > Cryptus viduatorius. Next base: position 98,325 of record OZ023223.1, on the reverse strand, counting down.
GAGAAAAAAATTGATAAAATGAAATCGGCTGATTAGCCAATTAACGCGCAAATAATTCGCCCTGCAAGCAATTTTTTGTTATCCAATCTACTCAACTGTACGGAAATTCTACGGTGAATTATATAACACGTAGTTTACCGCAGGTGGAAGACAACAAAAAATCTTTTTCGTTTCGTTGTTGGCTTTTCTTTTACTCCCCTTTTCTGCGCTCATTCGCGCGAATATACAAAGAGATGTGTAAACGCACTTTCACTACAATCTCGCTGACACCCGGGAATTTTTTTTTCGACGTGCGACCGGTAAAAAAAGCGCCAACGAAAAAATAGAGAAAAGCTCCACTCCACCGCATGTTTTATTACTTCATGCTTCCGGTGCGTGTGAGGCGGACGTGGGAAGTCACGGGTCCACGGAGTAAAAGTTCCGTTATTTTTTTTTTGCCTTTTTTTAGCTGCGTTATTTGGATTTTTTTTTTGTATCGCGACTTCGCTAAATGGATAAGTAATCTAAAAAATCCTAAAATACCAAATTACACATACGATTAATATTATTTTCCGGTTGCGGAATGACTCAGAGGGACGATATTAACGCGTCTGTTATCGTGCAGCATCACGCCGAATTTAATATCCGAAGTAATGATTAATTTTCGCCGGTAATCGCATTGTGGACCGCGTATTATTACATTTTTTTTTTATTCCTCGAAAGTATGTATCCGCACGTGTTGGCATATATCAAGCAGCCCATTGACGCAGAGTGGCCGGTGATAGTTTAGCAGTCGTCGCGGCACCGTCACCTTTGTATGAGTCACGTCTACTTGCGTTCGTTCATTCGGGGGATGACGAAAAAGACTTTGGGTGGGGACCACACTGTTTCGTTCACAAACGACGTCTGTTATACGAGTTCGGAAAACGGCGAGACCGTCGAATCTCATAAAAAACATTTAATTATTTTCTCACTCGAACTTTCATAAGTGACAATATAGAAACTCCGGAAACATCGGTACAAGTGAAATCGACGAAATTTTCTTTTACGTTCCATTTTTTCTCCGAATTAAAATGCAATCTTTTATAAAATTCATTAACGTGTTATAGACGAAAAATATTTTTAAAAATCCATCGAATAATATTTGATTTTTCTTTTCTATCAGCAACTATGAGACATACAAAGTTCACGACAATTATGCTGCAATGTCGCGACAAAAAAAAAAATGTTTAACTAAGAAGAATTAATTGAACACAATGTATTATCCGGCACGAGCGGCGGCGACGACCTTGTCCTTCGCTTTTACATACTTCCGGTTGGTCAATCGAATATGCGCTGTTGTCGCCGTGTAATTCAGTTATTTCCGGTAAAATTATTATTAGCGAGTTTAATATTCTAAACAAATCGCTTTTTTCCGAGGCATACGTTTTTTTTTTCTGTCGATTATTCTGATCGGCACAGAGTTCGAAACACGTGCCATTCATGGCTATGAAAAAATCGAGCGGAAGTCCGGTTGGCGCGCGGTCTTCCTAACGCGAATTCGGGTGCGTCGCGTCTCTAGCATCGTCTGCCCTTTCGATTAGAGTATCAAATGGAAGCCGAAATGGAAATGAAACGACTTGTTCGTACAATGAAAAATATTTTCCTCGCACGTTCAATTCCGCGGACACAATGGCCGATGTGGATCAATCACCCGTATCGATTCATAATATTTGTGCGAATAATTCGACGCGGAACTTACGCGTTGGTCAGACTAATCGAACGATTATACTCGAGATCGCGTTTAATTTTCAAAATTCATTCATTGTATCGTTCGCCCGAAACGGTTTGACTTGGAAACTATACCTCGGATGATTGAACCCGCGAGATATAATCTGTTTTCGCAATTAACTGGCTATATCGTCTCTTGTTGACGATGTTCGCCGTCCTCACGTGTGTACACTTATCTTACGTAATTTGTAACGGTTGGTAGTCGAAAATTTCATCGGGGTTGGCGCAAGAGAGAGACAATACAAAAATCATCCGATTATCGTCCTTTTTTTTATCAATTGGCTGTTACGATATACGGAGAGAGTTTTTTTTACAATCCCCTCAATTTAGTTTTTGTCAATACAATATACGATGGATGGTACTGCGATCGGTACACAGGTCACATAGACGCCGCAACCATTCAACCAATAATTGCGCGATTCTCGCCGTTTTATCGTAATACGCGATAAACATATAGTATTTAAGAGATGATCGATATATATAATTGTATTTACCGAAATGTTAAGATCGCTAAGGCGCTTCCTTAAATTTTACTCATTCTGCGTCGGAGAAAATAATAATGGAAATTTACAGTGAGATCGATATTTTTCGAGTACAAGCTATAAGTACGTAAGTATTTTGCACGACAAACGGCGGGAAACAGGATGTTATCGTTTTTTTTGACAATTAATTATTCAGAAAAATTTATTTTCGATTTTAAATCGACTCAATTTTACTTTTCGTTCCACTTAAAATAATCGAATAGCAACATAAAATTATTTTCAATCCTTAAAATATTTAATGTCTCATTTTAAAAAGACGAGCGAAAATAATGAAAAATTTTCGTTACCTTGGCCCATCGCCGTTCTTATCCTCGATATCCAGTCGCTCCATCTCCTTCTGCAGCATTCCACCCTCGGCGAATTTATCCAGTGACATTATGTTTAATTTTTTTTCTTTTCTTTTATCGCGAACGTTTAAGCAGCGTTAATTCTCTTTCGATCTCTTCCACGCGAAATTCACAGTCTGACGAACGTACGTGCGACGAACGAGAGAAAAAAAAAATCTGGCGATTTTGCTTTTATATATATATACAGAATTATAACGGCGCGTCTAGCACACTGTTCAATATTAAATTTTATAATATATAATTATAATTTATATATGTTTTTTTTCCTTGTTTGTATATATATATATATATATATATATATATATAATATGTATTTATATATATATATAAATCTCTCTCTCTCTTCTTCTAAATATTATCCTTAATTATTAGAGGAGCCTTAAATTCGCGTTAGCTTCGGCTAACGACTGAGGTAGAATTAAACACTGGCACACACTGGATTATATATCTCTCGATGTTCTCCTTGCCGTTGCCGCTCGGCTGCTGCCGCTCGTGTAGCGGGCTTTTCAAGCGTTAGCGATCCCAGTCGAACGGGGCACGAGCCAATTTTCACCGACTTCGATCGCACTTTCGTTCGATATATTATAAAAACGAAAAGTTAATAAACGAGAAAAAAAAATAACTAACGCGAAGAATGCCCAAAAAAGAAAAACACTGATAAATAAATATGCAGGACAAAGTTTTCGCGAGGACTTTTAGATGCGAAAATACACGAAATCTGTTCTTGTACACCCGCCAGATATAGAGTGACCGGCGACAGTTGTTACGAGAGTGCTGTAAGCGCTTCTACCTTCTTCTGTATCTCTCGACTCCGATGCCCCTTCCCTCGTCCGCGCTCTCTATACTCTATTCTCTTCGCTCGGCCCTTTTTTCCTTTGCCGCTTCTGTCGCAGGTATATACATGTATATAACTGTATCGGCGTTTATACCTCTCGCGTTCTCCCTTCGTTATAATCCTCCTTCGTTTCCTTCGAAAGTTTATCCGTTATCGAGATTTCAGCCAACACTTCCCGTATACACGTAACGGTATTAATCGAACGACACTTTCGCGCCAAGTTTTATTCAAAAATCAAATGAGTTCAATGTCACGGGGTCAACTTTTCTCAATATATATATATGTATATATTGTATGCACTGTCGATGCAATCACCACTTACAAAGTACACAATAATCCAGTTACGATATTGGCGATGATACAGTTGATTTCTTTTTTTCACAGCTAATTTATCCTTCGAATTACGTGATTTAAAAAATTTTCTTCAACGTTTTATCGACGAAGGAAGATCGAGTTTAATGAAAGAAAAAAATGTCCAAATGTTTTGTCGCGTAATGGTAAAATCTTCCTTCGTATCTGATCGTTTCCGCGGGGAGAGGAGATGCGTATATACCGTATATGCGGTCACTGTGTCGATTTTAATGGCCGGCGAGTGTCAGGCAATTTGCGAGAAAAATGTTGATGACGATGATCGGTGATGATTTTTAAAATTTTTATTCAAGTACAACGGTGGAGAGAAAAATACACGGAGCGACTATGAGGTTGCTGGTTGATGGTCGACTAACGGCTCGGCGTAGAAGAGCTCGGCAAGGCCTCTCTCTGCTGAGCGTGGAAGCGCGCCTTCCTTAGTTCGTTCGAGTTTCACGATGTGCCTCTTTCTTACTCTCGCGTCTTTTTTTTTTTCGTGTGTCCGTTCGAATGCGTGTTTGACGGTGGCGGCGCGCTTTTGCTCCTGTGGCCCGATATACTCGATTCGCCCGCCGGTCAATCTTCGACTCTTTGAGGATTTTCGTCGAAACCCGGCGAAAGGGTCACACGTGGTACGGTGGCTACGGATTGGTGGTAAGCGATGAGGTAATTCTGTTTTTTCCTCGCGAGTACGTAATTCTTCAATGATATTGCTTTAACTCGATATTAATATCTACCAACACGTGCGATACAAATAATTTATCTTCCAAATGATTATAATTCCTCCGTTCGTTCTCGTTTTTTTTTTCTTTTTTTTCTTCTTCAACGTCAAACGACGTAGTTTGTATCACGCACCGTGTACGAGAAAACTGCACCAGCGGGGTCGTGATAACGTCGTCTTACGCTCGTACGAGGATAGACGCGAAGATTTTTTTGTTAAACGGTAATTTCGATAATAGAGTCCGAAACGTTTGATTATCGAGCGTACGCGCTCGTCTGCCACGATTACGGAAATTTTTGCTTCGGCCTTTCGCGATTATCGTCACGAGTTTTAACGGCTGCGCGAGGTCGTGTGTGTGCTGCGTGTATATGCGTGGAGATTGTGCGTAGTTGTACACGTGCCGGTACAGTCGGTATGACACACTGAACTTGAATCACACACGCGAGAGCTCGAAAAACAGATTCTTTAATAATATTTATTTTTTCTTCAAAAATGTTTCGATTATTGTCTATCGATAATGTTTGTTGCTCCCGATGCGACGAAAGTAATACGATTTCGTCGTACTTTGTCGTAGCGTCGTTGTTGTTAGTGATTGCGCGTGCGGCGTTTCCGTGTCGGTGACGAAAAATTCACGAATGACGAAGCGTTGAAAATTTGACGATTCCGTTTTGTGGGTTATACCCGAGTGACGATGCCGCGATGACTACGACCCGAGAATTTCGTTTCTCATCGAGGAGAGGTCGGACTGGTGTTGTGCCTCGCGCGCGCGTGGTGTGTTAAACAAGACGATCAAGTCTCGAGCGTCGATCGTCGCTTCCACTAACAACGTTTGATCGCAATTTATCTTTTTTTACTTATTTTTTTTGCATTCAATAAAAATAACAAAATAAAAACTGAGTGGCCGGTAACGCGATTAGTGATTATATATATTTTTCGCGGTTCGCCGTGGCGGAATATCGTCGGGCCCCGGGGATATATCTATGCGAGAAAGCGCGGTACACTGATATTATTTTTATAATCGTGTACGACCGGCACAGAGGACCAGAGCCATAGGCCGCGCCCAGCTTTACCCCCACTCAATCGGCGATGAACATCGCGAACTTGGTCGCGATCCCCACCCGAAGTATGTTTCTCCCCCTTGCTGCATCGTATATATACAAAGAGCTTATGTACATATATACACTTGGCGTGTATATATATAACTAGGAAGGAAGGTTCATCGCGTGGAGGCGCCCGCGCGCGCACCATCCAGTTTCACGATCCCCACCAACGCTTCGGGAAGCCGGCATTCCCCTCCATTACAATATCTCTATCGTGCTCTTTCCTATTCCTTGCCCTGTCGCTCACACGTGTAAAATGTACTCGTGTCGTCATTGTGGGTCGAGACGCCCGGCGCCGGGGCGCCCTTCCCCTCTCCGTTTTGGCCCCTCGTCATTTTTTTCCAACCCTCGGGGTAATGCGAGTCGGGGTTACACAATACGAATCGACCCTTTCCCATAAAAATAATAAGTGGTGTGTATAATTCGTTTTCCACATTCGGGACGTAGGTAAATGAACATTTGTTTACGATGCTTCTTTACTGTTCCGAATTGATCATACGATTCGGACGATCATTTACCCCCGTTGTCTTACGACAATTGGTGCTAAATTCACAATTTTTTTTTTTCGAAGAGGAGGAGATCGAAGAGGAGGAAAAGTGATAAAACTGTGAAACAAGTACCCGAAGCAATTTTGTTCACACAAGTAAATGACATCGCAAAGTAAAGAAATTCATCATCATTGACTAATGATTTTTTTTTTAGTATAAGAACACATAACTTCTGACGAGAAAAAAAAACAACAACAACTCAAAAAAAACAAATTTTTGGCGTTTGTACATCGCTTAAAAATATTTTCGAGCGATAAAAATAACTACAATATCTAACGAGAAGGACGCTGTAGGATATTTATAGTTGGATATAGATGTATATATTAACTAGAAAATTCTATGTTTAGATACATTTTTTTCCAAAAAAATACGTATTTTTTCTTAGTTGACCCGCATTAACCTTGTCGCCCTCAAATTCTCACTATCTACAGCTCGTTCTCTCGGGCGCCCGCGCGAATTGGAAAATGCGTGACGTCATCGTGCTTCTGGCATCTCGTTCTATCCTTTTTCTTACGCGCGAGCGTTAGTGTCTTTCTTCGTTTCGGGTGTTTCGAGTTACGGAGACATCTGGTGGACGCCGGTAGGTAACCAAGTCGCTGCGGCGACGCCCGGCGTCGCGAGGAGCCGCGCGCGCTGCCCACCATCGGTGTCGCTTTTCCCCCCTCCCGCGTTTTTCGATATACCTCGACTATACTGGTACAAGCGAACGACGCGACCAACGTGAATCGACGTTGTGGTAGTGCAGAAGAGGAATCGGTGGAGATGCCGGCGTTAAGCAGCATGGCACGCTAGAATTCGTCGTCGTAGTTCCCAATCCCACCGCACCACCCACACCAAGGCCAATCCTCTCTCCCTTTCCCGCGACCCGAGCAACGATCCACGTGGATGGATATCCTCGAGAGATCTGCTGCCGCCAACGCCGCCCTCCATATAATAGCCGGGATCTTCGAGACTGTGCCGTGATTCGTTCGTGCGTGTAAGTCCCGCGCGCCGGAGGTAAGAAAAAAAAGTAACGAAAGAGAGAACGTTTCTTAAAATTATTCGGCTTACGTATCAAATGTATGGCGATATTCTCGAAATGCTTAAAAATCGAAGAAACTTCGACATTGTGCTTCGACATTACGAATTGTAAAAGATCCATTCGATTAGAAATGTCAGGATTGCTGTTGTTGGAGGATACCTGATGCACGTATAACAGAGTCGAGATAATGGAGAACGAAAGTTATCGCGACAGATGTGTTTTGTTTGAGCACTGAATTGTTTACTCGATTGGCGTTACGATAACTTTCATAAATTCTCGATTCATTATATCAAAACATGGGGAATCGTATCGAAAAATGCAGGACACAGGTGTTTTCGAGTGAAAATATCTACGGATTATCGAATAACCGCAGGCGAAGGTAGCGTACTTTCAAGTCTACGGATTCCAGGGCGTTGAATCTCATTGTCCGCTTTCTCAGGTAGAAAGACAAGAAGAATTCGTCTTTTGTTTACATTCGCAGTAATGCAGAAAGTTTGGGCAAACCCTCCGTAACATTTCTGTACAAAGTATACCGATGCATAGAGTCTTGTACCGAATTTTCCTCGCCGCCGTTGTATTAGTCTAAAGTTTCGTCTTATAGCGGAATACGATAATAGGGAACGAGGTCTTCCGAGCTTCACGGCTGCCTATACAGCACTATTAGCTTCGCGTAGACCAGCTAACAAGAAGGTGCGTCTCTACTGTATCCTTGAAGCAGATTTATTACGTTCATTCTTCGGAACACTCTGCCGCACACGCCCCCGATAACCACCTGCGTTCGGCCAATTATTTCAAACGTTCTTTTCCCCGGAAATCGTCTCTTCTTCAGATTTGCAAACTGCACATTTTCTCCGAAACATTTTACCGCCATCTCTAGGAAAACATAAATATTTCTGCATTTCTATTCTTGTCGCTTTACTTTGTCAAAAACCCACATGTGTATCAGTTGTGCAATGTATTAAACATCGTTACGAAAAGATAACAAACTTTCGAGAGAAACCAACCGCATCCCGTGATATTTTGATCCGAGATAACGAATTAATTGGCAACACGGAAATTGGACAATACGACGGTAGAGTTATATCGTAAAATTTCTTTTAAATTTCATTTCGATGTTTTGCGGGTATCGGTACCGGTTTTCCGTGTACGCGCGATCGGCAGATGCGATTACCTATATCGGTTCGGACAGCTGTACAAATGTAACGACAATCGCTTGATTAGCGTATTGTTGAAAGTTAATGAGTCATCGACGGTGTCGTTCGTCTCTTTGTACTCATCGCCAACGTTAATTCATTGGCTACAATTAAGCTGTCGCTTTGGGACTGACTGATTTGGCTGTGTTTGGAAACGTCAATGATTTTCTCGGAATCGCGAACCAAATGGCAACGGGAACATCTCGTTCTGTATTTTTACTTTCTCTATCGTCCTCAAGGGCTAACGAGCGATCACGCGGCGGATCGGACCGTCGACGACGACGATCGTGCGACTGAGAACTCGCGTCGAGGCCCCCCCGAGCTACATGTTCGCTTCACTTGACGAGGTAATCACGGGACCCGGCGCAACTCTTAAACGAAGCCGAAGGGAAGGTCGTATTCATCAGTCCAATAATTCATTTCGCCTGCACATAAATTAGTTATTTCGTTTAGCCTCGCCGATCGCAAAGGCTTCTTTCCTCCCTGCGTTCGCCTCACCCTTGATTACGAGGATTCGGGCCACTTTTTTTATAGTTTTGCCGAAGAAAATTCTTATCATTTTAATATCCCAATTATCCGTTACGTGTGGAAAACACGATATTTTGATAATAAAAAGCCTCGCGTACGATATTTTTCGGACACAATATTTCATTTGGGAATTTTTTGTTTTCTTTAAAATGTTTCCCTACCCTTGCAAAATTTGTTTATTTATCAACATGTTTTTTTTTTTCGTTGTTCTTCAAAGCGATGCCAAAGCATAAGGTCGATGATTGAGTTTGGGATAAGGTGGCCAAAATTCGGCAACGTCGATGAGCAAAGCCCTCGGGTGATAAAAAAAAGGGGGTGAGGGGTGGGGGTGCGAGAACACACGCTGCGATGATCATCCTCAATCGCTACTCCATCCACCAAAGAAAATGAAGCACTTGTTTGGGTTTTTTTCTTTCGAATCTCTTGTTCCTTTTTTTCGAAGCAGCAGTCCGGTTGGTGGATTCTCTCCCTTAGGATCGACACTTTTTCGCGATCGTCGAGATATATACAGTCCGGTCAAACACCTCTCGGGCTTTGGTTCCGAGACTGTGACCAGAGCGCAAGGCACAAAGTGCAGAGAAACCGTTAAGGGGGAGGGCGCGCGGTTTTCTCGGTACCGTTGCAATTTTATACCTGAGTAACAAAAGTAAGTCGGCGCACATTGGACACCACGGCGTGTTCGTGTACCCTGTAGAAATATGATGTTGTACGATGCGTTATACACAAGTTTCGACGCTGCCAAAGACACCGGTCTACGAGGCATCGACGAGTTTCACGCTCCGCCGAGGAGATAATCGATTGGTCATTCAATGAAATTAGTATAACGCGACGAGCGCGGGGACTTGCAAGGCGTGTACTACGTATCTATAGATTCGCAAGCTACAAACTAACCGGACGGACCTCTTTTGTAACGACTCGCTGTAAAGATAATTCGATAACGCGCAAAGTAACGGCAACCCTGTGTAGTCAAAAAAATTCTCGATTTACAGACCTACGACCATTTTTTTAATCCTCCTCTCGAGTTATCATCGCATCGTTTTCATTTAAAAGACCAAAAAATTTACTTGACCAGCGATTGTTTTTTCTCCGATAAAAAGTCCAATTTAAAAATGTCAATTTCAATCAATGAATTTCGAGAAAAAAAAAATTGTAAAAGACTCGAACCGTTAATTTTTTCGATGCTAACGAAAAATATGTATTATTTTTTATAAACAAATTTTTGATCGATTTAATTGAGCGAAAAATCACACGTTGAAATACAAATCATAAAATTTATTTTACGATAAGAGAGTCGTTGATTTTCGGCAATGTTTTTGCTTTTCGATATTTTTACAAGTGCAATTGCCTCTGCAGTTATTTTTTCGGACGCATCGAGCCACCGTTTTATTTTGGCTTCATACCGGAAATAAATCATGAATCGATTATACTTGAACGTTGAAAATTTTTCGGCAATGCGCCAGAAGCACTCTGAACAAATAGTAAAGCGGCGCAAAGTGCCCCGCGCGTCAGTTTGCACAAAAATCGGATTTTTTTTCTTCTTTTATCCAAACGCAGCTGTCGGGAACGTCTGTTTTTCCGAGTTCCCGGGGAACGAATTTTCCCACTTACTAACTACGTAGTTGCTGCGAGTGAATGCGCCCACAGTGTCGCTTCTTGAAAACTACACTCGTCTATCTTCTACCGGGGAGAGCCAAGTACCAACGCAAAAAGAAAAGAAAAAAAAATAACGTATTCTTTCTTCGTTCGCCGATGATCTAATCGGGCGCCCGATGTTTTCAGGCTCGGAGTCCGAAGGCATATGCGACATTAGGTTAAATTTCGAAGGCTATATTCAGAGTCTTTGTCTAGTCTTGTTGAGAGTGCAGTCTGCCGTAACGCGTACAGACACACGTACACATCGAAGTAGCGCTCGGGAATGAGAGAATTTTTGTTGTATATATATGAAAAAATGTAGGGTAGGTTAAGGGATGAAGGACGGTAGGGTCCGCCGGTCGCCGAGTCTAGACGCTTTTTAAAGTTAATTAATAGTTGCACGCCTCGTAAATAGCCAGGTGAATGAAGCGTCGGGCGTCTGGTATTTGTATTTATACCGTGTAGTAAATATACTAAAGTCGATCGAAGCTCGTGCGTCGGTTTGGCGTACCGCGCGCAGTCTTGATGGAATAGTCGCGGAGTGGGCTCTCGCAAAACGTGGAGTAGCAGCGAGTAGAATGGTTTCCGGAAGACCGGTACCGAAAAAAAAAAAAACAGATCTCAAGTCATTTGACGATCTTCTCTATCTTTCTCCCGTTCCGACAGAGCAGGAAAGGCACTTGCCCAAACCGACAAGGTATTCGGTAGTAAAAAAAATCGAAAGTATCGAAAAAAAAAAAAAAGAAATTCTTGGCTAGTATAGAGAGGACGATTTGGCTGGAGCTGAGAGCTCCTTTTGCTGGCCTCGAACGACCCGTAAAAATTAATCGATTCCGATCTGACCCTATACTCGTGAACGATTTTCGTCCCCGGGAGGGGCTCTCGACGATCGACGAAACGAGAGTTTCGCGCACCTTCGTGGCATATAGCAGCCAGGGCCACCGTCGCCGACGTCGCCACTTTAAGAACAACGAATGGAGCGTCTTTCGAAACCGAGCCACTATTCACGCTGATCGCCCCCGGTTTGTGAAACTATAAAATAACCGAAGGGAGGGACCGACGGGCGGACTCTTTATTTCAAAATTTCTCTCTTTCGTACCGCGGACCGAGTGAGCGGCTATTATTATTTGTCGAGTCGGATCCTAGAGGCATCTGTCCGCTTCGAGATTTTCAATGTTTCCTTTATGGGTTCTTACGACATCGGAATTTGTAGTACTTGGATCCTTTCTCGGTAGAAATTTTATTTATTTGTCTCTATTTTTTTTACAGCAATTTTTTCTCGATTTTTCATTATCGGATAGCTGTCGTTTTATCGATGTATTCGTGTCATATAGGAAAAAGAAATATTTAAATTTATAACTATGCACCCGGTGCGTGTCGGCTTTTCACCTTTGAGCGGTCGTGTTGAAGAATAAATATACTTTGTCAATGATTAATCGACGGACTGATCGATCTCGTCGAACAAATATGATAAAGTCCCTGTAACGTATTTCAAAGTTGATGACGTGTTAGCGATGGTGTGCAAAGGGTATAAGTCTGACACACGCACACGCAATCGCGTCGCTTGGCAAATTTTCTTATTTCGAGAAGGTGACTCTAATAACATGGGGCGTAAGTGGCTCGTCTCTTTGCAAATGGAAATCGTTGCTTCGTCCCGTGGCTTGTCAGCTATCAGTCACGTTCAATCTCCGTGTCCTTCAAAATATCTGTTTATCGGCATTTTATGAAGATTGTTAACGAAAACTTAAACAAACATCAGGTACACGACAAGCCACGTAGTCGTGATAATTTAAAAACTTGCGATATTCACTTTTCAACCAAAACCCGTAGCGCCGTATATCATTAATCGAAAAAAAACCGATGAGAAATCAAGGTGTTTAAACGTTTGAGTATCGGCAGTATTTGAAAAATAAAAAAATAGACTGCACAAGCAATGAAAAATAAAAAAGTTGCGAAAAAAAGCGCCAACAAATTCTCCGATAGAATTTGTTTATGCGCAAATCAACGAAAGTTGTGCGTTTATAAAAGGACTCTGGTAAGAAAAAAACAAAAGTACGAAGGTTCATCCAACGGAAAAAGGCTTGAAGCGCGATAGTTTGACGGGTGGAGGATAAGCAGGGGAATAACTCACCTCCATCCGTTGCCGATCTGGTCGACCGGGGATTCCGGTAGGGCAGTGCCGCTACCCCTGCAAGCATAGGAAAACACATTTGTAGGAAGTGACCGCGAGGACAAGAGGAATAGAGGCGTTAGTGATGGGCTCGGGGATGCGGTTGTCCTTAAACTATTATACTACCGTAGCAGCTACGAAACATAATGGACAAACCTATGCATTGCTTTTCCATTCTTTATTCTATTCTACCTACGCATATACGCACAAAATGATCTTTTATGCTTCCTTTCATTCTCAAGGGAACAGAAAGATATCCTTTCCTTTCTTTCCTATTTTTTTTCGCAGCTTCTTCTTCTTCTTCTTCTTCGTCGCTTTTCCAATGAAACTAACAAAGTGTTTTCAGCGGTCGGTTGAAAAGAAAGGAGTGAGAAAAAAAAGCGGAAGAGGGCTGATCGGTATTGGCATGCAAATCATGCATTGTGGACACCCGATTCGACCCTTCCGGTCCACTAATACTTTTACTATTTTCTGCTTCGGTATCGCACTTTCGTAACCGCAATCCCAACTACTTTAATTATTTATTTCTAAGAAGCCTTTTTTCATTTTCGATTCTTCGAAATGTTGTGTTTTTTTTAATGCAATTTCGAATTTTCAGCAAATTTTTTTTTCAGCAATATACGTCAATAATAATGAGTTTAAAATGTGTTGAATTTACGAACGCAATATCGAAAATTAATAAAATTATTAAATCGACAGAAAAATTTAATTGAAAATCTGTTCGATATTTTTTTTCTTGTACTTTAACCGTATGCCTACAATAAGACGAGTGACAAAGAGGATAAAAAAAAAGGTAAAGCAAGACAAGATTGAATCGAAGGGGCCAGGTGTTGATATTATTTCATCAAGCGAAACGACACCGAAGACGAGCAGAGAACCAAGTACGAAGTACAAGCTACGCGTACACCGGTGACTCCCTTTTTTCGCCTCGGTTATGCCAATTAAGCCGAATCGCCATTAAATATCTGAACGCGCGCCCTTATCGTCCGCGTATATACAGATATATACGTAGTTACACAAAGCTGGATATAAAGCGATATCGAAGCGATGCGTCACTTTGAGGGAATTTCAATTTGGCGAAACCCGTTCGAGACGAGAAAACGACGACGGAGCTTCCTTCGAGCTCTCGCCTTCGGTATTTCGTACGTCCCCTCTCTGTTCCTTCCAATCTTATTCCTTACATTATTTTTCTTTTTTTTTCCTATATACCTCTTATTTCATTTATCAGCATCGTTCAAGAGCGCAATTTAGGCTTCGGGTCAACTTAATCCTCTTGCACGCTTTCCGCTCTTACGGAAATATGTCGGCAAGAAGGGTAGATAGCCGCTTATTTCGATTTTTCGTTCTCCAAAATGAATATTAAAGGCAATATAAAAGTTCATTAAAACCGCTGGGACAATCAAGCGAAGTTATAAAATAATAATCCTCGGGGTTCGAGACACAGTGGCGTATAAATTTAATGGATTTACAAGCGGAAATTATCGTTGTTTTTTCTTTCGTTTCTCGCTGCGATATATCACAGTCTATTATTTGGCGTTAGGCCTTTTTTTTTAATAGCATGTTTTCGTGCCGCACCAGGTGCAACACCGATGGACGACAAGTTTCGTGCAATGGAATAATTACCTTTTCGGCTCGTGTAGGTCTATAAATAAATCTTTTCGGGGGAAAAACTACGAGAAACTACGAGAGGCTTAATTGAGTCAAAGAATAATTCGCTCAAATCGCGAGATATTGTTACCTAAAAGTTTGTAAGAAAAAAATAAAAATCAAGGTGCAGGTGCATCGTCGCCAATTGCACCTGAAAAATCGCGACGAAAGTTTACGATCGCGTCATCAACGTGTGTGCTGCGCCCGCGTGAAGGAAAGGTCCTCGTCGTTCGTGTCGGTCCCGCGGCGCGCGCGCGTCAAAGCGGAACCAGTGCATCTTTGCCGCATGGCGCGCGCGCGCGCCGCACTGAGAAAACAAGACCCGAAATTAAAGTGAGAAAACGAGGAACGCGAACAAAGGAACGAGGACCGGGGATAACAATAATTATTGCACGTCAGCGTGCTTCAATTTTCGGGATAATTAAACGACGCGAGAAGCCGAGGGGAAAGCGAACGATGCTTCCCTCATCACCTGCGGACGCAAACCGATCTCTCAAACGAACGGCGGTGCCGCTTTTTTCACATTCTTTCTTATGTTTTTTTCTTATTCTTCTTCCTTCTCTTCCCGTATAATTCTCGTCTTGGTGTATTAAAACCTTTCGCGAAATATTGCGGCTTTCCAGCCTCTTTCGCTGATATGTTTTTTTTTTTTGTGTATAATGTTCAACAGGCGACGGACTCTACCCGATGATATTTTGATGGTAACAACAAATAGTCGTGAATAAACTTTTTACGTTGAATTAAGCAAAAATTCGAGAATTATCGATAAAATGTTGACAACTTTTGAAAAAAAAATAAAAATTAGTATTTTAATACTACGTTCCAAGGAAAACAAATGTATACATCGATCGCTTTTCATTGTTTTTACGAATAAAAATAAGAGAGCGCATACAAAATGCAAAAGTAATCCCCGAGGAGGATATGAAAATCTATATAGAATCGTATTTTCATCGACGGAAGGAAGTAGAGATGGAAAGTGGTAAAGAAAATCTTATTTCTTGGCCGATGCCACGAACTTATTCGTTTAACACCCGGCGGTTCTATTTTGCGAGTGACGGTGATGCGAGAGGGGGGGGGGGGGGGGTGATTCTGTCGGTCGGACGATATAATCGTATTTTAGTCCGCGTTTCGCGCCCCCCGTACTTGCCATCCTCATCTCCCTCCTCCGCCGACGTCGCCCTAACCGCGCGCATTACCTAAGTGCGCAAATTGCATTCCATCCCAACAGACAGCCCGGAGCTCCCGATCGTCGATTCGAATTGGAAGACCTGTTATTACGTTCTCCGCGTTGGGACATTAAGAGAAGATATGAAAGAAAAAAAATACTTACGAAAAATACGAGCGATCGTGTCCATGACTGCGGGTACCAATAACGAAATAAATATTTAGCGACGCAAACAAAAAAAAAAACCGAAATCAATCCGTTAAATTTCATTGAATGCAAAAAAATTTAATTTAATAAGAGAAACTGTATCTCCGAACGTATGATGAGGGATACTTGAAAATTGATGGTATAGCTATGGAATGGGATCTACGTAAAGATTTATATAGACGAGAAAATAAAATATAAATTCTTCATGGGTGATGAGAAGATCGATTTCGCCACTGCTGGTCTTAATCGCGCGTATAACATCGGCGCGATGTGCCCCGAGGGTCTTTCTTCGAGTAATGCATAAAACACAACTGTACCTTACACATTAAAGGAGACGATACTTTGAGGAAACATCGCCGAAATAGATTATGCACAAAGCGTAAATAACTCGAGGCATTACGAAGCCGATAGATGTTCAACCGGCTCGACTTTTGAGAGTCTCTCCGTTTGTTTTAGTCCGTTCTAACAAGAAGCTGTTGCGCACAATCGCTAAAGAAAGGATAACTGTTTGCATAACGGAATAAGGGAGTGGGTACTCTTTGCGAAAAGGATTTCAGCTTCGGCTCAAGGATGTTACTCTCGGCCACATGTTTCGCTCGTGAATTCGTTCTCGCGAAATCTTAACGCGTCAACTCACCGGGGATGTACATCGATACGCATACACGACTTTAGAAAAGGGAGCGAAAGTATGTTTATTCGTGTCTTCTAATGCTACTATAAAGTCGCCGGGAACGTTTCTTTAGAGATTCAAATTTATTCTTATTCTCCGAATGAATGACGACTTACCGAAGCATGGAAATGATGCGAACGGGACGAGAGATCGAGCGAAAAAGATTCGTCGATTCGATTACGCGTACCAAGTTGCGTACGCATGGGGTAAACGCGACTCGTTTTTCGAGATTCTTTTTTCCTCACAAATACGATGCATCGGTGTCGGATACATTTTCTACCCTCCGGTGACTTGTTTTTTGCTCTCTTCGGCAGTCGTGGACTACTTGTTTCGTTTGCGCTACTATACGAAAATTTTATCTAATTACCGAAGACGATCGCGATACAATTGCATATTTCAATGATGCATTATAACAAAATCGATAAAAATTGAAAAATCGATCCCTTCGTCAGTCCTGCATTTTTTATTTTTAATGAACAATCAGTCATTTCCTTAAGAAGCGTTTAAATTCATTCGTGTCTTTGCTCTGCATGAGACGCGAAAAAAACGTGTAGTCGTAATGAGAATACCGGAAAAGACGCGTACCATGACTACGGGCATGTAGGACAAAGTACCTGAAAATGGCTCGAACCATTCAGAATTTCAATAAATTCAGGACAAAGTAAGTGTATAATTGAAAGGATTGGTAAATGCTGAAGGGGAATGCTGTATAATGGGACGGTGTTTACGTTGTCTCATTGGGTATTCGGCTTCAATATGTATACATCCATATAGTATATGTGTGTGTGTATAACTGCATTACGCGATGAAAAAGGACAACCGTCGGTGCAACAAGTGCGTTCGTGCGTGCGTGCATAGGCCGCGTGCTGCTGGTTGCACACAGGATGCTACGGTCGAAAGAGGGGTAGGCAAGTAGGCGCCCGAGTGGACGAAAGAAGAGGAAAGAAAGGATGGAGAAATTGTAAACGGCAAGCGTGCGTGCGCGTTCGTCGACGTCGTCGTCGGTGGCGGTGGCGGCCGCGTCGAGGAAGAAGCAGAGGAAGAAAAACGAACAAGAAGAAGAAGAAGACGAAGAAGAAGAGTGGAGGGGTATGAGCTGCTGCACCGCGTCGGTTTTGCCGACGAGGGGTGAGGGTTGGGGAGGAGTTGAAGCACGAGGTCGGCACGCGCCGCATGCAACGATTCCCGTTCAGGCTCGACGGAAGGGAGGAGAAAGGGGGGAGGAGGGGAGAAAGTGAGAAAGCAAGCTGGAAGAAGCGAGAAAGAGATTATAAGCAACTGCAGCCTCAACGAGGGACTACAGCAGCTTATCCGATGTTTTTTTTTTTTTTTTTTTTTTTTTTTTTTCGCGTAATACTGAGATTAAGGATTAGAGCCATTTCTTTGATACTTGATCGTACCGCTGTTTTCTTTTAGCTGCGATAACGATATGGCTGTATTTAATAATGTTTTTTCCTCCATCACAGGATAATTTTTGCACTAGTGCGAGAAAAAGCTGCACGATAATCGCGAAGAACCGATCTCTCTCGCACGTTTCTTTCCGCACTTGTATCGAAAATAACTTTCCCATGTATATGTTACTCGGCGGAAAAACGTTTTGTAAAAGAGCGGAAAAGCAGAGATGCGGCAGCAACAGCAGCAGGTTGTTTCAACGCCCTGTGGTATAGATATAAGGTGAAAACTCGAGAATCGATTTTTGAAGCACAACAGAGTCTTCTTACGGTCCCGTATTTTTTGTAGAATTTTCGATGATTCACTATAACATTTTTATGACCTTACAGGATTCCTGGAATATTGATTGTGCGCCCAATTGGGAAGTATCGCAAAATCCATTTAACGAGCTCTTTATGTTTCTTCATTCGACGAACAAACGTAAAGTGCGCATTGCACTCGGTTGTCCTGATTAATTTTGGGTTGTCGCAAATCCCAAAGGGATTACAACGACATTCTCTCGGATGAAAATCCGCACGAAACTTTGAGATTCGACGGGGGCATTGTCGAGAGGTATATAGCACATGCTGTATGTCGTAATGTATGTGTAGTTACGAGTATACGGGGTCAACTCCCCAAAGTACGTGATGTAGAACGCGAGATGAGTCACAGGTGCGGAAACGGCGCTCAGAGGGGAACAACACTGACTACGCGACTCTCCTTTATACGCTTCTTACCGACGATATCCCGCGTCTCAATTGCCTCGTACTTACTCGAGTAATGCTCCGTCGAGACTCGGTAGTATGTTGCACAGTCCGCGGAGTCTTGTTATGCAAATTCGTAAAACCCGTGTATGTGGCAAAGTTACACGATGTATAATCCACTGAGTGCAATGAATGATCGCGGTGCAGGATGATACAGCCACCACGGGATATATTGTCCGAGTGTCTCGGTACACGTTGTTAAAACCACTTGAATTACGTTAATGAAAATTAAGTACCATTCTAATTTGCCAAATATTTTATGCTATTTTTTTATATCGCATTTAATGAATTAACAACTTTTGGTACTTTTATGTTTCTACGACTCAAGTTATTCCTATACCATTGCCATTCTAATTTATAGGCAATTTGCTTATAAAAAAATGTTTGTACCACTAACTTTTAGATGCTTTTTTTTATAGTTCGCAATTACTTGGTAATGTTTTGAAAGAATCTCAAATTATTGATGAAGAATTTCAGTAACGTTGAATATCAGTGTAAAACAAATAGTTTACGCCGATAACCAATTCGGAAAAAAGCAACTGAATTTTCTTCGCCGGAAATTCGTATCTTAATTCAATAAAGTGATTGTCGCCCCGCATCGCAGCGTGACGCGTAAAGAATCAAAGGGTGCAATTGATTCGCTCGACGCATGCAAGTACACTCGCGCAGCGATGATTTGCAAGAATCCAAGGGGGGGCAATACGCTTTTATTACAAGATTTTCGTCCCTGTTGCATCGTTGCACAAGTACTTGTATATCGTAATGCAAGTCGTATGTACGTATCAGGTGCGGTCAAGACGGAGTGTGGCGGGCCGCAAAAGGGGTGAGGGGAAATAAAAGCGTATACGCGTATGCTACCTGTTAGCATCACGACTCAATTGCAACCGCGTATAAACCATGCGCCTGCATAAAATCCATCGGGTTGAGGGGTACCCACGAGGGGTGAGAGTGTGGCGCAGGGATTGCACTGGACATACATGCGGAGGGCATTGGACGATTATCGTTGCGATGCATCGGCACACAAACACATAGCGTTGGTACAACGCGAAATTCTTGTACATACCGAAGGGGGAATAGCTCGAGGTTACTTACAAAGCTACAGGTGGAATCGTGTACATGGACACTTGTCGCAAATATATAGGAGACCAATTGAAAGGTGCAAAAGAAAAACTGTTCAAGTTTTTTCGGCACATGTTCTTGCTAATTGAGAGTTGAAGCAACGTGCCGAACAATTGACAATAGATCGCGCGAAAAAGAAAAGAAAAACAACCGAATACTATTATTTTTGCGGTAAAAATCACACGTGACGCGCACATGACGCTGATACTATATATACAATATTTAAAAAAATTCTTATACTATCGAATAATGACGATTGAAAGTACGAATTTGGCGAATGTTATACATTTACTCGTGTCTCGCCTTTGAGAAAACGATCGAGGCTGCGTCGTCATAATATACAAAAGGATAGATACAGATAAAGAGAGTGGAGAACTACTACATTAAAGTAGATGCGAGAGTGCCGGAGCCGGTCTGCCGATGCGTCGCGATGGCAACGCGCGGCCGATGGTGCTTATATTGCAAGGGAGAAAATAATAATGGCAGCGAGTTGGTGCACGTGCCTCGCTGCAGCCACGATGCATTGTGTGGCCGTGCGCGGCCGTCGTGCCGCAAAGTGCATAGGGCTTCTGGTACCGGCGTCGACGCCGCCGCCACCGCCGCCGCCCGGGGCTTCTGCGGTCGCGCGTCAAACATATGGGTAAACGCGCGCCGAAAGTTCGTTCGCGTTACGGCTAAAGCCGAAAACACAGAGAGCGATCGGATACGAGAATCGTATCGATGCATCGGCGCCCTATCGATCATCTTCGACATGCCGTTTCTTCGGTATATGTATTCTTTTTCAATCTCGATTCAGCAATAATTTACGAGCGTTCGGATGATCGATCGAGTCTCGAATATTTTTTTAAATTGAGTGTTTTTAAAGAAAAGTTAATGTTTCAATGAAATTTTGTGTTTTCGTGACGTTGATTTAATTCGATTGTCCAATACCCGATGCGTTTTCTTGAATTAAAATGTAAAATTTAAAAAAATTCCGAATGTCATATGAAAGTTCGTACTGTGCGCAGTATTTTCGAGTGTGAGAAACTTTCGCCTTGATATTACGAACGTCATAGGCGTCTATATTACAATGGTAGAAGACACGCTAAGCAGAGTTCGCTCGCCGGAGCCGGAGTAGTAGATAGGAATATCCCAGTAGCCAACGGCAAAAACGCTGCAGGAAAAATCAAGACGACTCTCGTGTAACCCCGAGCCTACAAGCGCACATTGTCATCGAGCCAAGTAAGGGTCACACCCCAAGTAAAAACGAGTTTTCTCGCTTACCCGTTCGAGCCTTATTATTTTTTTATTTCATCTTCTTCGCGTTTCCTTCTATCTCTTTCATTGCGTGCATTCGCCCCTTGGAACTGCCTCCCCCTTTTGCCCCTCGTGTTTCTTGCAACACATCGCATTGTCTCCGTATACTCGAAGGACAGAGCGAAAGAAAAAGAGACCACAGCAGCCTCTTTCGGTGCTTTACATTTGAAACATATCGGCTTATATGGAAATTAATGTGCAACCGCACGGATAGCTTCGTTGAATCGTGGAGAGCGATCTTTTTAGACCGCGCTGCTGGACGCCTCTCGGGGTTAATATAAATTTCTCGAGGAGGCCGGACGAGCCACTCGAGATGAGCGAACGCGTCGATAAAATCTCGCTACTTTCATATATTTTTTTCCTTTATCTTACACCACTCGAGTTCATTCATTCGACGTTGTCGGCTATTATTTTTTTCGTGCCATCTTTGTATACGCTTTATTTTCGACCTGCGAAACGCCCGGGTACAGGTACGGTCACCTGGTCCGAAACGATACAGTTGAACGAATGGAAAATTTCTCACTGCGCAACTTGAGAATCTAATCGGGACACCATTGTGAAGACGATCTTAGAAAACTGTGCCTTGAGCGCTTAGATTAGCAGATGATACGAGCTTCTCGAGATATCGGATGGATTGTAAAGCGCGGCAAAAAACGACTTTTATGCCCGCAAACGTCCGCATTACGTAAACTTTTTTCTTTTTTTTTGTCAAATCAACGAAAACAAAAAATAAATGTTTGTACGTTTTTTAGTGTCAAGGAATAAGTAAAAAAAGTGATTTCTGTAAAAGTTATATTTGTCAGTCATTTTTCAGTCTTAACGCAACAACAAAAAAAACTGTGAAATAAAATTTTATCAAATTGCTCTTACTCTCTTAGAAATAATTTGTTTAATTCGATGGTCCGATGAGCCGTGAGACTAACAGTTGATATACCTATCCGAGACAAACGACGAGAATTCGGGGGCTGCAGGGTTCTCCGTTACTGGTCGGCGCGGGCCGATGAGTTTGATGGCGCTATACTATATATAACACAAGTAGTACTAGTAGTAGTATATGTACTAAAAGGAGAGGAGGGCAGGTGCCACGGTTTTTCGGGTGTTCTCGGTTCCTCCCAGCGAACGAACGACCGGCTGATCGTTCCTCGTTCGAGACACCACAGCGGCTCCCAAATAACGCAGTTACCAACAAACTTTATACATTTGGCATAAAAAAATTGAAACGTCAAACCAATAGACAAAAGCAAAACATAGCAAAAGTTTTCATAGCTTTTCCAAATGTTTTTCAATATTTCAAAATTGTTTGTTTTATTATTCCATTTATAAAATTCAATAACTTTTACTTTTACTATACTTTTACTTTTAATAACAAAGAAAAAAAATTAAATCATTTGCACGAAATACGATAATAGATGGTAAAAAAAAATTCGATGAAAAGGTTTTGGCCTGTTTTACAGGCGTGAAAAAGAAAATTCGTATTCGTTTTGAATTTAAAAATGAGGGGTGCGATAACTAACGAATGCTTACTTATATGTATATGTTGGCGAAATGAGTTCCACTGGCGGAATCCGCAAGATTTTTTTTTTCTTTACTACCACCACACTCCAGGCAATGCACTCGCGAGAGTTTAAACTACCTTCGCCCGCCGCGGCTGCCGTTGCCGTTTGTATTTCTATACAGCTCTCTGGCCGGTTCGCGAGCACGCGTCCGATTATCCTCCTAATTATCCTGGTATTACACGCGATCTCTCTTGATATAGCTTTAAAAGTGTTGATTGCTACGTCGAGAGAGGATTTCTATCGCTCTCTCTCTGATCCTCTCAATTATACCTATTCCCTCATACGCAGCCGACGTATCATTCGGAAATAATATCTTAGGTGCACAACAAGCAAAAATAGCCCTGCGCACACACGCGTATAGATCAAAACGATGGACGCTAATTGAGCAATTTTTCGTTATTGGCACGTTAACCATCTCAAATATAATAGATTACCATAATATTTAATATTTACATGTCGAAAAAATCTTTTAAAAAACTACCGAAGATGTTATCACTGAATATGATGCTAAATTTGTCCAAAGTCGATAAATCATTTTTTCTATTCCGTCAAACTTTCTACGCGATGTTTATGAAATCAATCAATACGACAGTTTGTCTTCGATGCAATAAAACTCACCGTTTTTTCGTGCCACTCGCTACGGATGGCTCGACGACGAGTGAAGATCCAAGATAGGTGTATCCTGCAATCGAAACGAAAGAAAAAATTGTAAGTGACCGATTTATTGAAAATGCTTTCGATATTATACAAAATAAATATTATTTAGATGAGCAGCGAGTGAAGCCCAGGCATCGTCTCACGTTTCATCGTCGTGCATAACGAGATAGAATTTTTCTCATGGAAAAGCAGGCCATTACACCGGACTTTGCCCCGCGTTATTATACGATACAGGCAATATACCGGTTTTGCTACATACGCGAGAGGGCATACATTCATTGAGTACGGTAAACCGGAAAAGCATCTCTGCTTCCGGGTTGTCCGCTGGTAGCGACTGTTGGCTCGTCGCACGTGCAAAGTAGCTATCGGGGCAAGTCCACAGTGGTCAATAGGCACGGGTAGTTTAGTTGACGGATCGCAAACTTGTGGCTCGACCACTCGGCCGTCGACGCACGGACTACGCTTCTAATTTAGCTCTTCGTGTCCCCAGTCATATTCTAATCAGGATCAAGAGGTTATGAGAAAATGTCGGAGGACGAGGTCTCGCTTTTTTTTCCTATTCTCCTGCTGCTGCTGCTGCTACGAGATGCGTATACGCAGTCGAAATGTATCTACGAGATACGGTAGTTGCATATGCGGATTGCGTGTTCCCGCGGAACTAACGTTTCTCGTTATAGTTCGCCGTTCGCCTAGAAGGACAGAGAGCAGCGGAAAAAAAACGAAATGGGAGAACAAGAATAAGACAAGGATGGAAGCGACTAGTTATCCACGCGTATTTCCTTTCCTTTGCCTATAACCCGCGCGCCAGGTGTCTCGAATGCCTCCATAGTATACTCTGCTATGTGCTGTACCAGTCGGGGCCCCCGCTGTATCCTTTTCGTATTCATTCTCTCCTCGTACAAAAATTTTCTCGAACCAGTTTGTTCCTGACGAGAGTTTGCGAGTAAACGGCTAAAAATCGTGGAATACTTGTTTTCTTTTTTTTCGTACACTTCCGGATATCCGGAGGAGGTGGAGTTTGACAACACTCATTGGCGTTGCACAATAAAAGAGCAAATTTTTCTTTGTAGATATGTCTATTCTTTTCCATTCTTGATAACCAATTTCTTTTGCATCTACGAGCCGAGTGACCTTTATAATGAAAATAAAAAAAATATATAATAGGAGCTTTGAAATTCTGTGTTTGCGCAAAAAATTGTAACAAAGCGTAATCGGTCCTTCAGAATGCTGATTAATCAGAACTGCTTTGCATCCCGAGCAGAAATGTTGGGTCAGTGAGTGGTGAAAAAAAAAAGACCGGAGTTATAGATGGCTACTTGGAACGTGCCGTGTCAAATCTCCCCTTCAGCCTCGACACCGACTTCATAATATAATATTCGTAAAGTTTATCTATAGTTACGGCCCATGCGGAGCTCGTAGAATATCTGACAACGTAACGTAACAGGTTTTTTTTTTGCGCGATCGCTAGTGACAATTTGCGGCGAGCAACCGCACTGTCTCGCGGGGCTCACACAAGGATCAAGCCGTGGAATTATTGCGGCGATGAGCTTCTAATTCGCATCGTATTTTCGCAAACGGCCAAAGGCCCGACGTACGAATTTCAAGCTCGATTCGAACGGTTGCCCGGACAACGAGGCAGTCCGAGACTCGTGTGGAGGGAATACGCACCTCGCTACGTCCTAAATCTCAAACTTTTTACGATAACTATAGAATTTCGCTATTAACATAACTGGCTGAATTTTCTTTTATGGATATTTGCATAGATATGAAATTTGCATAGAAAATTATTGAGTGACATTTTTAAGACGGTAAATCACGAATTTCTTATTTTTCTGGGGTGCGTTGCTGGACGCGTACTAGAGTTACCGGCATCGATACGGTTTTGTTTGTTGCTCGTCAAGTACAAGCTTTCGCGGATTTTGCTGTATCGAATTGTTCCGCGAAGAGAAAACATTTTTTACCTGAGTTCATTTTCTTTTCCTACTCGGGACACCCGTTATAAAACGAGGATATAGGTATACAAGTCGAAGGTTGTAGAGCATGGGGCGAGCTCGCGCGGTCTGCTAAGAAATGCAGAAACAGCAGTTGCTATGCTAGGTTGATATTCTCTCGAGTCTCGCACTCGCAGCCACCGATACATCGAGGCTCTATCGACATATATATACATCTTCCAACACACTCCACTAACCTAAGCAACATGGTCCCAAAATTTCCAAGGCACTCACGTATACGTTTTGCTCTAACATAACCACTACTATTCGGATTCTGCAATGCGTGCCCCTTCGTGGACTATCGTTGTACACACGCACATGTATATAGACGTGTGAGCGTTTGAGGTAAACGAGCATGTGGGGGACTCGGACGCTGATATTCGAGGGAGTTGGATCGAAGGGATAAGGACTGAACGAAGTGAGAAAGAAAATATGAGGGGTTTAGGTCTGAGGTTACTACGGGCATAGCTTCGACACAAGTGAGATGGAATAAGCGAAAAAGGTAGGGAGAGAATAGTAGGAAGGATAAAGGTGGGGGTCGTGGCTAAGAGCGAAGCCAGGGCTGAACGGGGCTCGAGCCAGTTTTGGGGAGTAGAGAAGAGTCGGTGGATGTGGGTAAGGAGCTTCAGAGTAGGTTAGCAGGCTCCCCGAGGGAGAAGGTTATAGGGGATTGTCCTGGTAAACGAGGAGGATGGCAAGTGCCTTTATAGTGGGTCAGTACTAGTCGTGCCGCAGCACCACCCGGCCAACCGAGGCTTCAAGGTCCCTTCGTTCATGAATCTCCCCCCAAACTAAAACTACCAGGTATATGTGTGCCTAGGCGAGACGAATTGAGTGAGTGCGCTTAGAAGGCTCTATATGGCCAACCCGGCATCCTAACCCATCTAATATATATTCATTTTATTTTCTTCCTTCAAACGTACTCCTCCCGCACTTCTGTTACGCCATCCGTCGCATTACAACGTGTTACGTTCTTTACGATTGAATTTTACAAATGGTTTCGTATTCAGTCGGATCTTGTTGAATGGTGTTGTATTCGTTATTGTGCCTTTCATTTTAGACAAATAATTTTGATAAATTGCGAAAAAAAAAGGCTCACGAGGTTTATTGATTGGAATCTTCTGTTCTGGCGATCAATAGAATAATTGCTCTCCTTAGGTCCGATTTTCATTATTTTTTCTCAGTAGCTTTGTAAATTGAAATAGTCAAGTTTTTTTTTTTTGTCTTCTTCGGGCGTAGATTTAGACGGGACGGTACGGTACGGTCATTATTAGTAGTTAAATAAGGATAAGATTCATGATCGGCGGAAATAATAGATATTATATATAGAGTGTAACCGACACGTGTTTTTTTGGGAAGAATGTATACAAGATTAGCCGAGATTTCCGAATCCATTTTTCAAATCGCTACAGAATTACGACGAAGAAAGTTTTAGAAAAACATTAATTGCCATCGTATTACAATCTTTTGGGAGAAAATTGAAGGATGTCAAAGAATATTCTGAAGCACATATTTTAATATTTTTTTTACGTTTGACTATAAGCCGATATAAGTATCGGCTTATAGTCAAATTAAAGTTTACAAGCTTCCCCGATGAACATCTTTCAATTTCCACCCCGTGCGACAGCGACAGCGACAGCTCAAATATTTTGACATT
Organism: Cryptus viduatorius; assembly: GCA_964006125.1. Taxonomy (NCBI): domain Eukaryota; kingdom Metazoa; phylum Arthropoda; class Insecta; order Hymenoptera; family Ichneumonidae; genus Cryptus; species Cryptus viduatorius. Next base: position 71,431 of record OZ023223.1, on the reverse strand, counting down.
TTTTACATTATGAATATTTAGTTAATTAACTCAACACGGTTTGTAAAATGATTAAAAATTCATAGCGAAAAATTAATCTGTACAAAAGTGTAAGAAAAGTTTGTATCTTACATAAACAAATGAAGGAAATCGAAGAAAGTTTGGATGTTGATTCGCACTGGTGGATTTTCATCACTACAATCGGATCTTGTTAATTCCTTTTCCGGCATTTCCGACTCAACTTTTTGTTCCACGATAGAATCTAAGACACGCCTACTTGCTCATCGCTATACGATCGCAGTCAGGACGAATGACCGAGAATACGAATCCAAACATCGGTTCGCGTATCCTTTGACCAGAAAAGCGAAGCTTCTACTTCTCTCTACCTCGCCGCTGGGAAAGAAATATTTTGGTTACACGCCAGGAATGGGAACGAGAACAGGTTCCTGTTGCGCATTCCGGGCCAAGATGCCTGGAATATGCCCAGGGCATGCTTTTCTAGCTCGAGCGGTTGGTCCGCGTGTAACAACACCTTATACTGTGCGCACGGGTGTTGGCGCGTATAAGAATATAGATTAGGTGCATAAATTACCGTTGATTCAGCCATTTGTGTGTGTGCGTTCGGGGTTTGCCTTTTCTATCGTTAGTCCCTTCGGAGCTTAGAATATACATACAAGACAGTGTAGAGGCTAAGGGTTTGTACGCAAAAAAAAGCCTCTCGTCGTACGTGTCACCGCGGGGTCACCGGCCATTCAAAACGAGTGAAGAATTCCCGGATTACGTCGCTCGGACGCAAGACGAGCCGTTCCTGAACTAAGACTTGTACGCGCATAGCCGCGTGCACCCTTACAACTCTGTCGCTATTCGTTCGACTCTTACCAATCCAACCCTCCTCCCCGGTAAGACTACCAGTCCATCCGGTGTGTTTCGACTACCCGCGACTCGAGCCAATCTTCCCGACATTGTTCAACTACTGTATATATTGTACCCTAGCTATCTATTCGTACATTGTCCAACTTGTCTGTTTAGCAAGCTACTTTTCTCGCGATTATTCCTCCGCTTTGTCCCTCTATTCTCTACCGTTTTCTCGCACGCCGCATCGAGGAACTCGCGGATTCTTCGTGCCATTGCGACTTCGAGGCGATGATGCGCAAACATCGGATCTGCGTCGATCGTTTATTCGACAAGCAAACAGCTTTTATTACGAAGGAATAGTTCGGTAGTTGATTTTTATTATAATCGGTAATGTTCCTAGCGTTCAACATATCCACATTTTGTAGATAATTCTCCATGTAGTTTCTAACGTATCAATTTCGTAATAAATAAGTTTTGAAAAAATCAAACGTTTTTGAAAAAAAAAACGTTGTATTCCTGTTTTTCGTCAACTTGAATTGTCATCTTGAAGAAAAAAAATCGAATGCGAATAAATTTTTTTTAGTTGTGATTTAAGAACCGTCCAACGTTTTGGAAGTACTGTAAGAATTGCCCGAAAGCTATGAGCTCGCATGGCCTTGTGGCATACTTCTTTCCTTCTTCTCTTCCTCTTTTTCGTATTATCCTTCTTGCATGGCGCGTTGAGCCGCCCTCTCGGCGTGAGACCCCGATCGGGACAAAGAGAGCACGGTGAAGCACAATGGATTACTTAGACGGGTAGGTTAGTTTGCCGAAGGAACCCATAGGCCGGAGGGCAGGCTGCATCGGGCCCACGCACGTTAAGATAGGTCCTGACTCTCTCATATATATACATATATATACAATATAGCACACTATGTAACACATAGTATATACATATGAATCCACATAAAGTGCGCGAAGAAACATGAAAGTCGATCCCGATTCGTGTCTACTCTGTTTTTTTTTTCGTCTTATTTTTATCATCTCTTCTTTTTCGTTCCTTCTCTTCTTCGTCGGCCGCTCGCACCAACATTCTTTTTTTAAGTCTTCCAGTGGACGGCGGGAATCCAGAGGCCATCGTCAATTTACACCCACTTTTGTACACATCGAGCGCGAATAACCGGCTCTCCGGAATCCATGTTTTTCGATCTGGTTGACACATTTCGAAATTATTTCTGCGGTATATCGTTCAATTTTTTTTTTCTATTTCGCTTTACTCTCGACCGAAGTCTCGACGGAGGTTGTCGATTATTATCGATCGAGTCGATATTACTATATCTACTTTCGACAAGCACGAAGAACTAGAACAATCGATGGACAAACTTCAACCAGACGGTAGGTCTGTCCGGACCTCGTCTGGCTGAAGTTTGTATATAATTTGGGGCGCGGGACCAATGCATAACAGATGAATTGCGTAAAGTATATCGACTTCCGGTTGTCTGTTCAACCGACACAACGTATAATTTGCATATATTTTTGCCGATAATGAGCTAATCGTTGCTTCTCGAAAAAAAAAAAAAAAAAAACCCCAGATATTCATGATCCATTTTCCGTATCAATACGAAATGAAATGTTCGGTTTACACTCGAATCCAATTAAAATCTTTCAGAATTTTTTTAAATAGAGTCAAGGCATCGAGCCGAACAAAAAGTGAATTTATCGAATGGTGCGCTTCGACTTACGCGAGTGAGCGCATTGCTTGCGGGCGCAGTTCGAGTTATTTGGTAACTTATCTTTTTCCGAGCGAAGGATCGGAGCCGCGCATCGAAGAAAGAGGGTAGCCGCATTTTTGAAAGAGAATTTCGACTACTATACGAGTCAGAGAGGAACGCCGTTGAGAGAGAAAGTAAGACGGACTGTGAGACGAGAATTAAAATATTATCCGGTCGTTCGGAGATTAATGGCCGTTTGTAGGTTGCAATTTTTCTACCGCTGGGATACTCGGCCCTCGCAGTCGGAACCCTTGGAGTTTTAGCTGCAACGGCGGTACAAGCCCACGCAATTAGATTCGTTCCAGATTTTGTGTCCCTGGTAGCCCCCCTGTCGCTAACTCCGACGTTGGGGGTATCTTTGCGTTAAGGGTTGTATCCAGCCGCACGCGGGGCGCGCTATTGAGCCGTTGTGTGGGTGAAATTGATTTTGCGCTTGCAGACTTGAATCCGTGGGTTCTGGTTAATTACTAACGTATGCGTCGAATTAATTTCGGAAATCGTTGAAAGCCAGTGCTATCCTACTATCACGTTTAACCCATTATCAATCGACAAAAAAAATTATTTTTCAACTAATAAAAAGATATGCTTCATAACCACCGTCTGTAATCTCATTTAACTACAGTTTTTTTCAATCATTCAACTCTGCAAATAAACCATAACTTTCTCAGATTTTTCGTCTATGTTTTATTCCGAACTGGAGGATAAAATGGTATGGTGATGGTATTTGCAGAAATATTTTTGAAAAGATAAATAAAAAACAGACCGGTTTCGTACCTTCCAGAGATACTAAATCGTAAATTCAATCGTGCAATTTTGAGAGTAGTCAGCGACCGGAAAACATTTTTTTTTATCTAAAGACATTTTATCCAATGACCCCCGAAGGAATGATTATGGAAATGAAACGAGCGCGGAATATTTTGTCGCATCTTTTCCATCCCTTCCGACCTGATACCGCCGCAGGGTCAGCGTGAATAAAAAAAAAGTGTAATCTCCGCACGACTGTGCTATACACAAATATATATATATATATTTTTTTTTTTTTTTCGCGAAAGGAGACACGAGGGACAGGTGCGAAAGTTTCGTCCTCTGATCGAGAGAGTGCAGTTGCCAGCGTTCGTTAACACCTGTCGAATCGCTCGGATTTCTCATATACGGACTCGTGTCAGCCGCAGTTCGCGGTTAAGCTTTTTGCGGCAATTCGTTTGTCGTTTCATCTTCGCGGAGGGAAGTCGAGCACCGTCGAAGATCTCAGTGGACGTAGAACATTGCCAACGTCGTTAACGCGTATGCAAGTATTTTCATTCGCTTTTCGTCTGATTTAATTGTTAAAAATTTTCTCCATTTTACAACTTTTTCCCTGAACTTTATTAATTTATTTAAAAATACAAATGAAATTGAAGTAATTCTGGTGACAAGGCAGTCGTTTAATTTTGCTAGCAGAATGAGGACATTCAGTTTCTATAGCTGGTGAAAAATAAAATAAAAGTTGATTACGAAGTTGGCAAACCGCGGGCTATTTGTTAGAAGTGAATGTCCGGCTATCTGAGACAAACAGAGGATTAATCTTCGAATGGTTCCTACAATTCACGCTCGGCACTCGGCTAAATATATCAATAAATATAAGTAACACAGTGCTTGTCTTCGGGTTTATACTATACGCGAAGAGCTACACAATGAAAATCTTTGTAATATATCGTAAAAAACCGCTTCGCGTTTACGATGGAAATTGACAAGAGGCGGCAATGTCTTATCGTCTCTTATGTTGTGTCCTTAAAAGCAAAACATCTCTTCTCGGCTTAGAGGATATCCAGACGACAAGTCGTCGACGAGTTTCTCAATTTAGACGAAAAAGATTGGGTAAATACAGCTATGCGGCGCGAAAGAAAGAGAACGGTTAGCGGGACTACTCGGGGTTCTTGGTTTCTAGTGTCGGCATTTTTAAAGATAGCACTTCCTTCCTTTTTTGCGCTTAAACTATATCCGTACGTCGGGTCTGTGTACTCATATTCGCGACGTTACGATCGATGTACTGTCGCTTCTCTCCACACTGTCTTTTCCTCTGAGCGTTGTTCTCAACTGGCGCTCGTACTTCTAATTTGTTGTTTTCGGAGGATCTTTTTTACTCGATGACGATCCTGTGTTTATTTTTGTTTATTGATGACCAGACAACAAGACGAATTATGCAATAAATATATTTTAATCGATGAAATTGTTTCTCAATTCAGATTAAATTTCATAACAGAAACTTGTTTGTTTATAAAACCGAAGCTGGAAATTGTAGACTCTCGAAGCAAATAGTATAATTAAATGGAGTTACGAACAATATGCAATAATTCTAATTCGGTAAATGAGTCGATTTATGTTATTTTTTACTACTCGATTGGAATTCGTGTATATCGTAACCGCGAGAGCCGCGGTTGATATACGTTTGGCGCGTGACGCGGGTAATATCTTGTTTCATTCAAGTCGACAGACGTATACATACTACTAAATACTATACACGTATACTATCTATAGTATACAGTCCCGGGTTTGTTTCATCCGTGACACTCAACTGTGCGTGTAACGCACGGTTTAGGATCGAAGTCCACGACTTCCCGCGACGAGCGAACGATTTCGGTTACGTATATATTAGAGTCGTGAACCCCGAATACCGTGGACCGCCAGGCACGTCGACAAGATAACGGTTAGATGTTGCCCTGTGTTGCAGGGGTTCTCAGACTTCTTTTTTATTTTTACTTGAAACATTCGTTTTTTTTTTTTTGTTTTTTTCACCGCGTTCTCTTAGATCAAATTTGCGTAATTTCCAAATTATTTGGCTTTTCATATACACAAAAAAAAAACAATGTACACAAACAATTGTGTAACTAAAAATACAGTTGTGTCGTTTTGTCTTAAACGAATTCAGGGGATTTCCACCAGCTGAAAAATCGTTTTTACTTTGCTCGCGCGTGTGGCCTTACGATCGTTTGGATATTGAGTTTTACGAAGCTATATTCCACGACAAACATCAACGGATTACTTTTTCATCGGGCAGGTGGCTCTGACCGCGAGGCACGCGACAAATCGGCTCATGCACCTCGGCACCACGGGCCAACCCACCGCCGATCAACCTGCGTCATCAATTATAAAGAAAAAAAAAAAACATTTGAAATGCCTCTCGGGACTCGCGAGTGGCTTCGGTTGCGTTCTCGGTGCACACATCGCGAGTGGGTAAACTGCTAACGAGAAAGCGATATCCGATCTCATTTGCTTGAATCGCTAATGAATTCGATCCTATATCATTTGGATGTTACTTCACGCCGGTGATTAAAATTAAGGGTGTTCGATAAGTATCTCAATTTTGAGTGGCATCGGTACCGATTAGCGACAAAATTTAGGTTTCAACTCAAACAGTCGATGACTTGAAAAGAAAAAATATATAATAAAAATAAGGCCGCGTTGCGAAGGGATAACGTTGCCGTTTTCGTCGTATGTCGTATTCTCCGGGCTGTATGCGTATCAACTACCATACGTGGAAACGCGTAGTAGGGATGTCAAGAGTGGCCGAAGAAGATGAGAAAAAGAGAGACCAATAGGAACGTTCGAAGAATGTGGCAGTTTCCTGTCGTCGATGGCGAGTCCGAGCAACTCCTCTCCCGGGGGGCATGCGGTTCTAATGTATATCAATGTGTGTCTGCGCGTTGACGGCGGAACTCCATGGAATTGGATGTACGGGAAGAAAACTAACACGCTATACCGCCACCACGCGTTACGTGTACCACCACCAACTCTGAGTGAGTGCACGACATACGCTCGGATGACTCAGTTTTACAGTGCGCACTCGGGAGAAGCTCGGTAGCTCGGTAAAAGTCTAGTGACGCATCTTACGTGTGTACGCAAGCGGAGCAGAGCAAGCAGAGCTCCATTAGATATTTGGATAAGAGGAACGGATGGAAGGATGAAAGCCACGAGACATCGTAAGCGAAGTGACGAGATATTGAGGAAAGAAAAATTTGATGCATCGCAAATGTTGTCATTTATCGAGATACAGCTATCGAGAAATAGCTCCACCGTATCGAGAAAACACTGACACGAGATTTTATTTTTGTCATTTTGGTTACAGGAAAAAATTGAAAAAAAGAAACAGAGACAATATTATACATCGAAAATTGAAACGTTTCTAATTTGATTAATAGAAGAATCACAGAATTCTCGTTTGGACTGTTAGGAAACTGAAGAGCGTATTCCGCATCGCTGCTTATACGCAATCGTTTTTCAAAAATAAATCACCTCATTTATTATTAACTTTTGCGATTTTTGCCAACTGCACGCGCAATACCCCTGCCATCGGTTATACATCCCTTATATGTATCGTGGCAGAGGATACGAGGATGCGAAGTAGCGCGAGGAAAGGGGGGTAAAAGGGAAACAGATGGAGCAGAGAAAGAACGATCGGTTGGGCACCGAACTACCGAGAAACCGGCGCGCGCAAAGATCACGACGCGTGACTCAGTACGTACACATCGATGAGCGCCGCGGGTTTCTAAGCTCGGGAGAGCGAGAGAATCCCTTTTTTTAACGCTCTCTCCATCTTTCTCTCTCGCGTAGACTACCCAAGTTAGTCCAATGCCTAACCTACCAAACTAGTTCTCGGTCTCGGAAAGCGAACGGAACGAACAAGCCAAACGACGCTCGAGCGAGAAAGACGAATCCATTGTATCGGGAACGTTTCGAGCTACGTACGATATATAGAAAGGCAAACCCATATAGATGTACAAACAGTACGTTTTTCTCTTGATATTATAGATTGTCTTTTTAACTTTTTATGTTGCGAAGATAAGCAGAAATATACAACAAAGTTAGCAATTTTATTAACATCATTATTTAAGTAACGAGCGAATCCATTAATTTAACCCGTTGACGCACAATAGTGCATCCCTACTGCATTGTCAAAGTATTGTATCCTTCTTCAAACGGTTGACGGAAACTTTTCAACAAATTTTTTTTCAACATTTTTTTCGCTTTCTTGCCAAGGTAACGTGTCGTTATCTATATATGACCTGCGTGTCTCGCGTCTACGTGGTTCTATAGTCGACCCTTTTCGCTTACTCACAGTGCTCTCGGTAACACACGCGAAGTTACGACGACCGAGTCATCGGGGAATTTACGATCGGGATTTGCTCACTGACCGGTAGCCACGTCTCGCGTCCGCACTTTTGCCGATGCTGTTGCCGATATAGCATCGTGCGGACCAGTAAAGAACGTGACGAGTGTGACGAAGCGATTACGCACTGCGGCGGCTCGCTGTACACACGAAGATACGTCTAACAGAGACACCCTTCTAGCATCCCGATAGCTATCGTTCCATCTCCGTTCCCTCTCTCGAACGAAAGAACATACGAAAGGAGAGGCCAACTATGCGCTGAATCTGATGCTCTCGATCCAACTCACGCGAATTAACCGCGTTCTCGCGATCTCTTGGCCCGCGACCTTGACCGTGCGAGAGCTCACGCCTATGGAATAGCGTCTAAACCTTGCCAATTTTCTCATACCTACCCTATTATGCTATTACCCTATGCTGCTTTGCTAAAAAACTATTCTAACAAATAAAAAACTATTTTCGACGCGACTTCTGGGATCTTCATAATGTAGATTTTTTCTTCGGACATCGGTCTTATTTTTTACATCGAATATCTTGAGATATTCTGCACCTCGCTCTGGAGATACTTCGATGATTAATCTTTAAGCGATTACTCCGGAAAACTTTTAAAATATTATTTTATAGCCATCGAAAAGTCGGATTTTTTTATTTTATCGAACAACGAAAAGTAGTAAGTAAGTCAGCGTCGTTGTCATTGAGAACGCCTTCGCTTATGTAGAGCCGGCAACGCGATTTTCGCGTCTCCCGTGGCCGAGCCAACGATTATCAGGGACTTATCTACTACGCGACGACGAAACGCGGTACGCTTCTGTGCGGGGGCGACCTTGTCGCTCTTGTGGCTCAAGCCACGGCGGAGACCGGGAGAATGAGATGGCGAAAGTAGGAACGGAGCGGCGCGCTCAGCGATCGCCGACGCCGACGCCATGATGGCCATGCGTGTTCCACCACGTGGACGATCGTGCGTTTCTATACCATTTCGAGGCGGCTGAGTAAAGACAGACGCAACGAGCGAGAGGGATGGAGAAGGAGGAACATATATTTCGTTGCGCGAAATTTATCGAGATAAACAAAATACCGCTCGCCAAATACGTGTAAAAAAATTCACTTTTTTTTTTTTTTTTTCGTACGAATTATACATTATCAATTTTGTTATTTGTCGATCCGATAAATGCTACGAACAATTTGATTAATCACTAAATAACGAAAACTGAAAAAAAAAAGAAAAAATTGCTTAGATGGATGAAAAATAAATATAACGCGTGCTCTTGAAGCTCCTAAGCGTGAGCAAAATTAAGCCGACAGTACGAAGAGGGAAGTATTGTAACGGCGGTGGGGGGGTTGGTGAGTCTATGGAGAACGCGAGGCGAGATACAGCGGAGTTGGCGAATGAGTGAGACAAGCAATTTTTTTTTTCGGCGGAAACGTTGCCGAGGTCGCGCCAAGGGGTTCTCAGTCGTTTAGCGAGAGCCATGTGATAGGCGAAATTTTTCAACGGCAGACGGGGGCAGACGAAGGGGCCAAGTAGAGCCCCACACACATGCACACACAAACGTGTACCGTGGGCTCGCTGTTTCGTTTCGAGGAGAAAACGGCTGTGCCGGAGACCTCGCGAGGCGTTATGCAGATGGTCGAGAACGATAGAGCCCACTAGGCCCTCGCGTGTTCGACGTTTCCCTCTGTACTGTCTACTAATATAATACACGGACTCTATTTATACCCACGTGTATGCATAGATATGCGCGTATTCTAATCATCGCGAGTCCCCTAATTTAGATATTTCCCGTTACTACAATCGATATACCGGTGTATCGGTATTTAAAGCTTTTACGATATTGTCGACTTATCGAAAAGAATTCATCGTATCGTCTAAATATAGTAATGTTCTGTTGCCCATCGTACTATCTTAATCATTGGCTACTGATTAACTTCGAAGCGCGGCAATTTCAGAATTGAAAAAATTCATGATATATAATTATATATAATTAAATATAAGAATTAAAGCTGTTGCGAATTTTCCAACTATTTGGCTGACTGTTTTTTTATTGAAAGAAATATTTATAGAATTGCGCTCATGATACATTTAATTACATATTGTTTTCAACTGAAAGTAGTTTCTAATTAACGATTCGCGAACGCTACGCGTTATTTTTCGTTTTTTTAAATTTGTCAAGTGCGCCACATCAAATACGATTATTATTGTAGGTATAAATTAAAAGAATTATTTGTTTCTCGTCCAAATGCCGGGAAAGGAAATAAATAATTAACGGAAAGTTTTTCGACGTCAGGGGAAAGTACGCTCGCGCCGAATCACGGCGACATGTGATTTGTCACTCGCGGCGGTACAAGCGCATGAAAAATCGTTTCTCGAGCCCCCCGAATGGAACATTCGGTGAGAGGTACTCGCGAGCGGACGATTTACGACTTTTCTTCACGCGTTAGAAAGTACTCCGTGAATAGAGAGAAATGTAGGCTCTCTGATTGCTCTATACGTATACCTACCCCACTGATTTGTCACGAAAGGTTCATAAGGTCGTTTTGTCCCGGATAATCGAGAATTTTTTTTCTTTTTTTTTTTTCATCTACAGAAAGTGTTTGGAATCGAAAAAATCCGTAAAATGCGAGACGGCGTCTTCGTTTCACGGAAAACGATTCCCTAATGCATGCATGCGTGTTAAGCTCCCTCGTCGTCGCTGGCTGAAATTAATGAGAAATAGGGACCAGAACTGAGGGTTAGAATAGCGAAGCTCTTCCGAGACTAAGGCATGTAGCATAGCACAGAGTATAAGCATAGCCCATAGTTGCAGCGGCAGCAGCGGCAGGATAGACGTCGACAAGAGCCGGCGAGCACCATTCGCGCCGAATCTTCGCATAGAAAAAAAAAAAAAAACGTTCCAAAGCAGCGGTTCTCAAACATTTGGCATCCTTCGATCTTCCCTTTGAAATTCCTGTGCAAACAAAAAAATCTGCAAAAAAAAAAGCAAAAGCGTAAGCAAAAAAAAAAGGGAAAGCTGCGATTGACTATATGCGTTCCTCGTTGTTGGCGATAAAAATGTGATTCTGAAAGCAGGTAGCAATTATAATTATAAAAAAGCAATTAAGCGCCAAAGCGTGAAAAAAAAATAAGCGTACTTATGAGCGATTGGGAGTTTCAGGACAAAATCTATTGAAACAATAATAAATATAAAATATATAAAATTTCATCCAATTTTTTCGTTGGTAATAGTTAATAAAACGACCGTCATTAAAATGGATGAGTTTAGTTGATTTGTAAATATCGCTATTTTTTATTTAATTTTCGATATTTTTCAATATCGTTGATAACTATTTTTAAAGGAAAGTGTTGGATTCGATATACTAAAAAGAATAAATGGAGTGTACTCACCATTAAGCTTATCGATGGCACGATCGGCGGTTGACTGATCGGAGCAATCAACGAACGCATAACCTCCGCGTTTAACGAGTATCGTTGTGCATGACAAATTGTGCACTTGAAACAGTTGTCTCAGGGAGCTTTCGTTGCAATCCGACGGTAGATTGCCCACGTAAAGCTTCGACATTGTGTTGCTGGTGTTGGACGACGTTGGAACGATCGTATTAGTACCAATACCGTCGTTGGTTGTCGTTGTACTGGCGTTACCAGTGGTCGGCACACCAACGGCGATTGTCCCGCTGTTCTGCCGGTGCTGGTGACCTTCGGTATTTTTCGCGCTCGACGCTATGTTGACGGCTTTTCCGAGTTTTATCTCGGACAACACGTGGTCCTTGTCGTTATTACGAGACGCTTCGTGTCTCGTTGGCGCTTTCGTTACGATGTTAGCGTTACCGTTAATTTCGCGTGTGGCGTTCTCGCTTCCACCTCCGGCGCTCTCACTGCCTCCACTGAATTCACCGCCTCCGCCTTCTTCGCCCTCACTGGTTTCGCTTACTTCTGCCGTTGCTGCTGCTGGCCCGTTGATGATTCTCGACCGAGAGAGCCACCTCCCTCAGCGCACTGCCGGCGATATGAATCTATCGCTCTCGGCTGAGAGTCAACGAAAAAAAAAAAAAACGTCGCGCGGTACCGCGATCGCGAGACCGACACCGCTGTCGATCGGAGTGCAAACGCGAAGCGAGCTTAGGCACGAACTTAACCGGCAAATTTTTTTTTTTTTTTTATTACGATGGAATTCAACGAAAGTTTGACCTATTTTTTTCACGATAATATTTTTTATTTTTCGAAGGCAACGACGCGATCGTTTGAATCGATTATGCACGAACGACGAGAATATACTTTTATCGCGAACCGATGAATGGTACACGTTAAGCAATGGATGTGGCGTTCAATCGATCAAGTAATTATAGATGTTGAATAGAATTTTTTTTCGGGGCTCCTGCTGCTGTTTTTTATGATGTTTTCCAGATGAAAATCGGAGTTTGTAGACACGTGTTGAAGCCTTTTTATTTCTCTTCCTGTCCTCTTCTCAGCTATCGGGTTTTGACGATAGCGATGCTTCGTGACGTTGCCGATATTGCGCCTTCTATTATTTTTTTTTTCTCGACGATTCACTCTTCTTTTTTTTTTCGTCTTTTTTTTCTTATCTCAGTGCCGCCCTTTCGCTTCTGTGCGCTATCGTTTGTCCCCCAGTCACACACGGTTTCCTGCTTGCTATGTATTTGGCTACGTACCGTTTTTTTTTTTTTTTTTTTTTTTTTTTTTGGAGCACCAGCCTAGTTTGCGCACTGATTCGAATCGTTGAAGAGGATCTTGTCAATAGATGAAAAAGTTTTGGTCTCTCGATTTCTTCTTTTTCTATTTCCACTGAATTACTCTTATCGCGGTCTCAGGATTTCTTCTGTACTCTCACCCTGTTTGTTTGTTTTCTTCTTCCTTCGAGTACTCGCGTGCAATGTTATTAGGTTCAAACTCCAACTTAAACCGTAAACTGGTGCACCACTTGGAGCACTGGATTCTCGTTCGTTCAACGTCGAGCCAGTAGTTAATTTGACGATAAACAAAACAAAAACAAAACAAAAAAAATTGTGATTTCGACGATACTTCGGAATCGTCGAACGGAGTTTGTATTCTTTATTGACTCTGTTACTCTTGTTAGAATATTAGGCAAAAGACGCCGAAGAGCGTGGTGTTGCAGCAGCAGCAGTAGCCTGGACTCTACTTCCAGCACTTCTGGCACTCGAACACGGCTGCCTCGCGTCCGCTAGCTCCTGCCCGGCTTCGGACGACGCGCTATGCGATGCAAACTCGTTTTTTTTCTCTTCTCTTCTTCTTTCTTTCTTTCTTTCGCCTCGTTCGGGGCTCGACGACGACAAGCGGGTCCGCTTGAAATTCGCGAATTCGCGGTGCCCCATTGGTAGAACTGGGCACCACGTGGGCGCCCCCCGACTCCCGCCTCTGTTCCCCATTGGCAGGAATTTCGCATGCCGGTTTTCGCTGCTCCGCTGCTGCTGCTGCTGCTGCTGCTGCTGCTGCTTGTTGCTGATGATGATTTCGCTGCTGCTCCTGCTGCTTCTGCTTCTGCCGCTGCTAGGCCCGGCTTTTGCGTGTTCGCCCGCGCGCGCACCACTCTTGCAAAATCTACCGGGTGTTTTCGGCGGGAAGACTCCTTTGCAACGAATCCTTCACGACCATCGGGAACACCAGAACGATCTTATAGAGAACGCGTGTCTACGTGTAGAGACGCTCGAGGGCACCGCGCTTTAGAACACTAGCCACTTCCCATACGCGGGTATACGCGTGTAACGGATGCTCACGTTCAGCACGAAACTTTGCGCGGTGCATAACTTTACCAATTTTTTCGTTCACGCGGTTGAATTTGAGAAAGAAAATTTATTTTTTTCATTCAATTAAATTTTAAGCGAAGGAATGTAACGAAAAATTTATCGCCCTTGAGTCATATTTTACATAGAAAAATTTTACAAAAAATATTCAGGGCTGTCAAGTGCGGCAGTTTTACATTATTTTCTAAAAATTATCATGTTGAAATTACATTTTGTTTTTAATGAAACTGTTTTTATTTTTAATCTCAGTGAGCCGATCTGTGGTGAAGCAGGCTGTGATATTAAGAAAACGGATCATTATAACATTCCGTAGAATTTCGTTCCTACTTCTCCATTTAAGGTATGGCTCTCGCCGAAAGCGACGATAACGGTTCATTGTATTAAGAAAATAAAAACCAAAGCCAATTTATTGTAGCGGTTTGCGAGGACAATTTGTCAACACTCAATCACCGAAGCGACGATTTTTTTTTAAAAAGCTTATCCATTTATTTGTTTCTGTTAACTTAAGAAGGGAGCTTACGAAGGGAGACACATGTATCACATTATTTGCAGAGTGATTACTTTGCCTTAGATATAGTACATTATGTTACAGGGGAAGTGCGTGTTTTTCGCGAAACGTCAAGTTTGCTGTTCGAGCGAAGCGAGGGCTGAAATTACACGAGGTGAAAAAGCACTCCCTCCCGCGTAGCATATTATACTTTTTTCCGGCTACATAAAAAAATTACCATAATTTTATGCCTGCAATATTAGTAGGAAAAGCCGATTTACTTTTAATTTTTTTCCGTTCGGAGTTGTTTTCTTTCTGGGAAAACGACTTTTTTGCGGGCAATCTTACCTTTTAGCCCGAAAAATTGATTTTCTTGACCGGAAATAAATTTTTTCCCCTCTGGTAAAAGAATAGTCAACTTTCCACTCGCGTTGCAGGCATGGAATATCGTCATTTTAGCGTAATCGGCTAAAAGATATTTTTTAGCTCTTTTGTACTGCAGTTGATATAGTAGAATATAAGCAACACGATCTTTGACATTGAACGTCAATATAGGAAAAAAGTAGTAACAATTACAGGCTCGTAAAGTCCCACATATTTTGGGTTCATTAAACCCGCGAGGAATGTCTATCAAAACCGTATTTCGCACGGTTAAATAAAAGCGGTCTCCAAATTTCACGCTTTCGATGTAATTTCTGTCCATGGGAGAATAATAAATCATGCATCCGTCCATCCATCAATCAATTTTTTTTTTCATCCATATATGAATGTATTAATAATAGAATATGTGGATAAGCTCGTGGAATTTGTTTCACTTTCGCTATTGTTAAGTGGTCCAAGAGGTTGTGGACGTTGCTGATGTCGAGGGTTCTAGTGCTCAGTGAAGTTGGAGCTCTCTTTCTCTATTTATCTCGCTTGCACCGCTGCAGGCATCTACACGGTGTTTCGAGAACAACGGATCATTCCCCTTGGAGGGTTCCGCAACTTCAAGGGCGGTGTTTCATCCATTCTACTAGTCCTCTCTGTGTACGCCCGGGGTTGCCTGGTGCTCAATGGAAAACCTTGAGAGAGTCCATGGAGGCTTCGGGTCTCGCGATCGCGTTTGTATCAATTCGAGATACCGTCGTAGTTCTAATTCAACTCTAGAGGCATCCGTCTTCCGGTTTTCCCGGTCTCCTTTCGCGAACTAGTAGACCCCCCACCTCGCACTCTTCAATTTTGCTCGACCTTAGAACTCGTGCTGGATGCTCTCTCTCTCTCTCTCTCTCTCTCTCTCTCTCTCTCTCTGTCGTTCGAGAATCTCTCACACGTTTACCTATTGTATCAGCTCGGTTGCCACTCGAACGATTCTCATGATTAAAAAATCATACGAATTTCGTATCTACGAGAAGATGATCATTTTTCATCGCAGTGTAAATTTAAAAAAAAAACCTTTCTCGATCGTTAATTACAGGAATCCATACGATCCGAAAACATTTTCTATATTTATTTAGATGTAAACAAATTTAATTGAATGAAGCAAACAACTTGTCTCGGTGTGCCTTGTAATATAACTGGTAAAAGCAGAATGAAAAAATCCGCAAAACATCATTTCCAAAAGGTATCCTAAATGCGTTCTGAAGGTCGTGAAAACAGCATAAGATGTTATTTGAATTAGCAACATGAAAAGGAAAACATAGTAACAAAAGTGCATACGGTAGACCATTATACAAACAACCGATCCTCAATGCCTCGTTTCTCAGAAAATCTAAGGCACATCCCTGTCGTTTACCGCGAAAATTAGATATGCTTTTATTGTTTTCGCGAAAATGTATTGCCTGTAGTGTCGTACCGTCGATTGTTTTGTCTGGATTCACGTACGCGAGATCGAGATGCTTAAGATCGAGATATAAGGGTATACAAACATATCCGAAAACTCTCGGCCATTAAATTGACGGTAAAGTTTTCCGGGAACGAGGCCAAACTTTCGCGGGATGATAAATAGACATCCGGGATTCGGTAGCTCGCCATCAACGATATACATATGTATACATTCCCGGGACTAAAAGGCGTTCAGTAGGGCGGCTGGAAGAGAGAAAGTGGCGCTGCCGCGGCCTTGAGATCTACCAGAGAGATCCTTTAAGATTCAAGGAAGCGAATGGGGGTGGATATATGCTAGCGATCTAACCAAAAAAATTTCCTCGAAGAATTGCAGGTTCTCCCACTTGAGAAAAGCGTTTTCGCGCGTTCCCTGTATCATATATATTCCCGCAGATTTTTGCCTCCGTTTTACTTTCTGTTTCTATTACCGACAAATATCCATAATATTTTATTTTTTTTTTTTCATTGTTTTTTACGCCATTTATTACTTATCTAGCATTCGTACGTAAATAAAAAATTAAATTCAAATGTTGCTGAGTCAAATTAAAAGAACGATTATTGTGTTATTGAAAAACGATCGTGTTTCCGTGCCGTGCATTATTCGCAGCCATAATTGGTACAAAAAAAAAATGCATGCGTAACCCAAAACAACTTATGAATTGAAATGAGAACATGAAAAATCAATCTGCTCGCTTTATCGCGCGGCTTCGTTCTCAGTTTGTAACTACTCCCGACAGTATCTTCGCTGCGCAAACAACGCGTGGTCTTGCGCCGCAGTGATCATCAGTCTTTTCACTCAAAGTTCGCATATATACTACTAAAATTTATCATCGTACAAGTTCAATACATGCGGTATGGGGGCTTCCATCCATTTATGCTGTATTATGAGGGACTATTCACACGATTGTGTGCATAACCACGGAAATCCATCTGGATTTTCGCAAACGGTCTCGCAGCATCCGATTTATCCGAAAAATTTTCACCCCAACGTGAAAACATAATGGGACGCGATCCGAAACTCTGTTCGTAGCGCAAACACGGCAGATGTCAATTCCGTGACAGATTCCGTACGATATTTTCTTACCGTCAACACTACAATGCTCTCGCTATAATACCGTCGCTCTCTTCTGCCAGATATGCTTCTCGTTTTCGCACAATCGGACCAAAAGATCGATCTATGACTGTTCAAGTTGTCCGTCTCGCTCGTTTGTGAACTATGCGTTTTGGTAGCCGTCGCTTTTCATTCCCCTCCGGCGCCATCGTTCGCAGGCACGTGGTAGATCCGAGCCCTCGCGCTGCACCCCCGACAAGGGGGGAAAATGAAAATGCCCCTATGAAAATGCCAGAAGCCTCTCTGCGCAGCTGCTCGCTCCCGCTGCCTTTGCTACGCAGTATCATTCTGAACGAACTCCTTCCAGCCCTCGGCTATTTCTCGAAAATTTCATCTCCTTTCGTTTCTGAACCGGTGCATTCGAAAATGCCGGTCTTGCGTCGTGAAAATACATTGAATTTTCATCATAGACAACAAATAATAGCAGCGAAAAAAATTGCCATTTTCTGTAACTTGACGAGACAAATTAAAGAAATTCCGGTTTGAAAGAGATAAATGGGAATAAAGTTTTGGGAAATTTGACACACTCTCATCAAGATAATAATTGTGTTGCTGACTTTCAAACGATAAAATTTCAAACTTGGAGTTTCAAATTGATTCGGAATAATTTAACTAGAAAATCACAAACAGCATAAACCGTAAAAATCAATAAAAATAATTCCTGCACAATTCTCTCACAGTCGGTAATGCCGGATTTAGGCGAACCCTGTGTTGCCCGCAAAGCAGCTGCGCTCGGGAATAGGAAGAATCGAAATTTCATTTAGCATCTGTCGCTGGATTCATTCGACTTTTTTTATTTTCGACTTGCCGTGTTATTAATCGTACAAAAAATTAGCTAGATCCGTCGCATTTGTAATTGTGACGTGATATTTATATTGTATCGCGATAAATTACATAGGGATACAAGGAATTTCTTACTCGAAAGTAACTCGAGAAACATGTTTCTTTTGCGCTTTTGATAATACGAAAATTATATTTATTATTTGAGCTTTTCAATAGATTAAAATAAACTTTGCGTGATTTGGGAATCAGCCAAGTTTGTCGGGCCTCTGGATAATAATAGGAGTAGGAAGGAAACTCAATTGCTGCTCTAGCAAATGATGGATACGCTATGACGAGGGAGTCCCTTTTCCACGAGAATTTTTCACCCTCGAAGGGCACGCGCGATACACCATTCTCGCTCAACAATAATTTGGAACAGCCTGTACCAACAGACTAATGAACAGTTGGCTCCTATTGGTAGGTAGTAGGTGCCTGCGTTTAGACTTGTTATACGACGGTAGCGCAGCTGGCTTCGCCTGACCGCCCTCCCCTGCTTCCAACGATTCTAGCCCCTCCGCTATTTCTCATACTCTAGCCTCTTAGTCTAGCTGCTGTTCTCGTTAAGCCTAGGAAAATATATTTCTCCCCTTGTTATTTCTCTCCACGCGCAGTTTTCCATTAAGTTTTTATCAATTTCTTTCGAAAATCAACAAATTTTACAACATTTTAAAAACTCCCGACCGCAAAAAGAGTGAAATAACAATTTTTTATCATCACATGTTATAGTCGAGCGATTTCTTCGTCAATGAGAATCAAAATCGCCCGACTGTATGCGAATAGCTAATTTTTATTTCATTTTTTTTGTACCCGGGAGTTATTTAACTTTTGGAAAATTTTTTCACCGAAACCTATCATCCCTTCGTGAATTTGAGGTTATACCGCACAGAGATCGAGGCTCTTGCGAGCCACCGGGAATCGAAAAACTATATCACAGATAATAGCGCTCAATCTTCGATATATTTCAATCACTGTTTAGAAAAAATCTCTATTATTTCTATCAACACTCAATACGTTTTTTTTTTTAAACATTGTTGAATGTGAATCATAGAAAACCTGTGTCAAATTTGTGAGCAATCGGAAGTTAAACATAAAAGGAAATCTATTGCAAGGAAAAAGAGAAACATATTCTATGTATCTATAATCTATTCTAATCTAATCGGTTCTGGATTTTAACTTGCGATCTTATACGATTCAAGTTTTTAAATGTTTAAATTAATCAAACCAATTAAATTAAATTTATTCCGTCGAGTTTAAAATATGAATATAATTGAAAATTAAGCATCCTTGAAAGTCACTTAATAAAAAAATGTTTCCATTTATATTTTTATCCCAGCCGAAGTACGAATGATAAATTGCGTCAACGTCTGTTTTTTTTTTTATGCCTTTATTAGGTAAAAATTGTGCAATGATAATGTGCCATTTACAGAAAAAATAAAATAAAAGAAATTAGAACGATTGCGTGTATCTAAACTGGTTTACGAAGGTCGTCTCGAAAAACCTTGCGCAAGCGAGGATCTCGGTGATCTATCCAGTCGTTCGGTGAATCGTCGATCTCACACGCGCCTCTCTTCTCTCCTTTCTTTCATCTCCAATCGTTGTTTTTTTCTGTTTTTTTTTTGTTAGTCACTCGTGCGTTTTTTTTTCTTCTCATTCTCATTTTCATTATTCGGCGTTTCCTCACGCGGAGACAGCTGCAAGCGTTACGAATGCGAGGATAACGAGCGCATCCAAAGGATCACGGAATATCCCCCATTATGCCGACTGTAAAATCGTGAGGAGGAATGACGGAGAAGAAGGAGAGGAAAAAAAAACGTTGTCGGCACAAAAGGTACGGATCTCACGGAGGATCCGAGGATGACAAAATTCAGGGGCTTGGGAAGTTGCGCGCGGGCTTTTGAGAATCGAGAATCGTGGCTAGAGTGCGATCCTTCTTCTACTTCATTCTTCGCCCCCGGAGCTCTCTATACCTATATGTACTTTTACCTGATACCTATACCTACGCTCGCCCTCTTTCGGATTATACGGATCTCTCGGTTGGCCAAGGGTGCAGTATACCTACCCAGAGACACCCGGTAAACCGCACGCTACAAGCTACGTGTAGGTACGCCAGAAAAAAAAAAAAAAAAAAAAAAAAAAACAAGAAAGCAAAGCACCGTTCCGCACTCTCGAAACGTTTAGAGTTTTATTAGAATTTTATTACAGAATAAAAAGCGAAAGCGCCTGTTGCTCTTTACGTTCATAGTTTTTTATTTGGCAGTCCACCGTCTCTAACGACGAACCTTTAAGAAGCAACAAAAACTAACTAACGTCGCATCAGATGTCGATAGAAAAAATAATACGTTTATAAATCACATAAACATGACACTATACATCGTCGTTAAACTGCGTAGATAAATGACTTTATTATGTATTAACGTTAAGATAACGTTTTTTTACGTTTTTTATAGGCCAATGGGTATAAATTATTCAATAGGTAAACAGGAAAAACAAAGGTCGATAATAAACCGAAAAACACTATACGAGTCATAATGTAGCAGGCGTCACGCTTGAAGCTTTTAGGGTTGCTTTGTAATATTTTATTACACAATGTATAGTTTTCCTTCAATGTGAATTAAAAAATTGAAGACTCTTGAATAGCGATCCCTATAAACGTTGTTGCATACATAGTTTTATCGAAAAAAAAAAAAAAAAAAAAGGTATTGTTCGTAGAACCGAAAGATTGCACATTTTAACGTATCGTTAGAGACTGAGGGTTAGATAATTAGATTCAATGAAGAGATAAATTCAATTGAAACAAATTTTATCTCTAAGAAAAATAAAAATCGTATAAATATTTTAGTGTTTCTTAATTAAATTAGTTTTCATTCAAAATGTTCGCAATTTTTTAATATAACTAAATTAATTAATATTTAGTTATTTCGCCACGCTGAATGACTACACAGACATTGCTGCATCGTTATTAAATTCCCGCGTAACTTTAAGTGCAGTTTTCATTCCGGACGGTCAGAAAAATTTTCTCGAATTGTTTCGACAGAATGCGAGGAAATTTGATTCCCAAGTTGATAAGAATGTATGTAAAGTGTCTACTGAAATGTATGTTCTTGTATTTTTTCTGTCGGTACGGAAAGTATCGAAGTATATGCCTCATCCGTTTTTCATTTTTGCGGCTCATTGTGAGTCGTCGTTGTGATACCTACATGCGCTTTGGGGTGCACGCGGAGGGGCAGCGAACACGCACGCACTCTCCCTTCCTCTGGCAAAAGCGCATATCAGCGTACCAATGGCGGCTTCGCAACTCTTCCATTCTAAAAATAATACAAGAAAAAATCGTTCAAGTCCGTAAATATTTCTATGAAAATAAATTTCGAGGATTGAGCTAATTGCACGCTTCATTACAATCATCAAATATATCATCAGTTAATTATTCCTCAATTTATTTTAGTTGTAAAATTTTTCGCGATAAACGCCAAATTTAACGATACTAGCAGTGAGCGCACGCTTCGCGCGCGTAGCCTTATCTCTCTATTTAATTTTTTTTTCCACTCGACTTTATTATTTATTTGAACTGTCAAAGTTTGTCAATCAACTATCAACTATCAACTATCAAAATGCAACATAACTGAAGTTGCTTGTCTTAACAGCATTAGCTTCAGCCCCTTCTGACAGCCAATCAGGCAACGAATAAAGCGACAACAATACATGTATCGAAATTTCGATATATTTTAGCCACGGATTTTTTGAAGAAGGACTAGCCAAGACAGGGGCGCGCTGCGCGCGCCCTTGGTCTCTTGTCAAATCTCGACCAATCACGGCACGAATAAACCGACAACAATACATATATCGAACTTTCGATAGGCAAAACTCGAAAGTCGATTAGTATCGTGACACACCAACTTTTTAGAATAGCGACTAGCCAAGACAGGGGCGCGCTGCGCGCGCCCTTGGTCTCTTGTCAAATCTCGACCAATCACGGCACGAATAAACCGACAACAATACATATATCGAACTTTCGATAGGCAAAACTCGAAAGTCGATTAGTATCGTGACACACCAACTTTTTAGAATAGCGACTAGCAGGTTACCTCGAAACCTCCTGTCAAATCTCGTCGACCAATCGCGGCACGAATAAACCGACAACAATGAGTTTCGATATGAGTAACAACAATAAATGCGATCTATTCGATATATATCGCAAGGACCTTTTTAAGAGAGCGACACTACGTTCTAGAAAACATAATTGAACTTAATTTGCATCTATTAAAATTCTATTGCGTTTTAACTTTTACTGTAGTAAAATGAATTATTTTTCTTTTTCATGTTTTAACGCTTTTACGTTCGTACCAAGTTCTCGGACGGTACATTTTGCGTATCAATATTAAATCTTTGAAGAATCGCAAAGCGGTTCAAAATATTTATTAAAATTGAATATTTAAATATTTTTCATTTTGTCGTTTCACCTCGATGACTACCATGCACTATAAAAAAATTACATGTTATTTATTTTCAATTCGCAAAAAAAAAAAAAAAAAAAAACTTGTGAGCAAAAACGATTGTAAATAATAATAATAATAATAATAATTTACATTATAAAATTATTCCGAATTCGTATACATTATTCATCAATGATGTCAATGAATAATTGGAGCTTACATTTTTTTTTAATCCATACGCGCTATAAAAGCTTTCTTTTTCTTTTGAAAGATTAGCGACTTAATGGCGACTCGATATACGATTATCTCATGTCAACGAAAAAGAATTCACCGTAGGATTTTTCTTCCCGTTCGCGCGCCCTTGCCTACAGAATTGCAGAATACAATTGGCACAATGGACGAATAGACACGCGTGCATAATGCAACGTTCTTTTCTTATATTTACACGCGAAACCGTCGCGAATTATACTGCCCGCACATGAATCTCTCTCACACGGAAGTGCGTTTGTGCGCGTATACGGATAGTATATGATAAATCTACGGCATGTGCATTGTACATAACAAGCGCGAAAGAAGAAACCGAAGCTCCGACGATGCGCTCTGTGATTGGTCAGCAGGAGAGATAATTTTCCCCTCTGCCGTTGGGTCGCTGCCCTATCAGCAATTCTCCTTTGGTGTGCAATGCAACGCATTACTTCCCCTCTTTCGCTTTTGCCTGTATCGCACAGACACTCGTGGTACATACCGTGGTGGTGAAGCACGATTCCCCTCTCTCATCACGAATGGATACTTTGAACCTCGCCGATCCGACATAAAGCGCGCGCGTGAGAGAGTGAGACGAATAAGCCAAATGCATGCCGCGAATACGACCAGTATGACCGAATCGCAGCTATACGGTGCATCGGACGAATTTCAAACTCGTCGCTCTATTGGCGAAACGAGTACCGGTAATGGAGTGGGAGAGAGCGTTCGTTGCAACATGGAAGGGTGTGTTATATTGTATACACACGAACCCGCTTGCAGTCTCGCAGTTGGGGGGCAATGCACTTTGCTCTCGCACGATGCACCGCGTGCGTGAGAGCTCGTTCTCTTCCTGCTTCTGTCTCCCTTCCTTTCATTCACCCGACAGAATGTACCTCGGCTCTGCAGCGGACATTCATACGGTGAAAACTGATGCTTAGCGTTTAATGCGTTTCCGGAAATACATATTTATTTTCTTTTTTTTTATTCCTTTAAGATTTTAATGCGCGTAATATTAAATTGCGTGACTACCGTGTTTTTCTTTTGTTTATTGCTTGTGAATTTTCTGTACCCTTATTTTACTCATCCGATGATTTTTTTTTGTTTTTTATTTTCCAAAAATGATTTGAAAACTACTTTTAAGCTATTACTTACTATTTACATGGTAACGTTTTTTACATTTTTGCAAAAAAAATGGTTTTTCATTTTCTTATTTATTTTACTATTAATTAATTATTATTTACTAAAAAAATGTTTGTTACTGTATAACGTTATTAGGAATTCACACGACGCGATTTTGTTTTGTATCACCCGCACAATATTTATTAATGAAAATTACTCCTCGTCCGCCGTTATTTGAAATATTTTTGTCACACGAACGACCCATTTTCTCAGCCGCTCGAGAAACGTTTTTTTTTTTTTTTCAACTAATTGTCACGATAAAACAAAATTATAAATAACCTCACTATTTAACTTTTTTTTTACGCATTATCACGAACTCAAACATGGAAAAATTCAAAACACTTCGCTTGTACCGTTTTGTAGCGTTCGACGCGCGCGGTACCGCCTCGCGGACTTTTTCTTTAAGCAACTTGGCGTCGAGACCAAAGCTTCTCCATGGCGAAAATTGGAAATCATAATGGAATCCGATGTGCGCATAATTTTTTCGGTCTCTACAAAAGAGGTTTTTGTTAATAAAACAATATTTTATTCTTATTAAACATTTAATCGCTTTCAAAAATACTGAAAACATGTTAACTACGTTTGTTGGTGTTGGAACTGGAACTTGGCTCGTTGCATTTCTGTGAAAACCTTAGTTATTTCGTACATAAAACAACTTACTAACGAAAATTTCGTTTTCGCTTTCCCATTTTTTAGTGGTTGCATGTCTACATAAAGAGATATTTTAGGGACCGGACCCCATTTGAATATGCGATTTGTTATCTGCATATTAATGGTGGAAACATTATTCTACATAATTACATTTCGCGTGAACCGTCTTCGCGGTGAAATTTAAATGAATGGTCGGCTCCTGTTCGCCAACGATTTTCTTTGTACCCATAGAGGAGGATTTTTTTTTTTAATAAAAACAAAATTATTTGGTTTTAAATGACTGAAACAATTAATAGCCTTAGAATTTTTTAAAATTATTTATTAGATTTCGGACCATTCTATCTCTTTGCGCACATTAGTCAAAACAGTCTTCCAATACAGATCGCTTTAGCCGCCAGAATCCAGAATTTCCTTGTTTCGCTTTCCTATTTTCTTAGTGGTGAGACATTTACAGAAGAATATTTTATTGTTTATTAGAAATATGCTTTGTCTGTATATTGTGAATATTATTCTACATAATCACATTTGAACCAAATTTTTAATTCGATTAAAAAATTGGATGCAATGGTTGACTCCGATTGGCGAATGATTATTTTTGTACTCGTAGAAAAGGTTTTCTTTATTAAAAAATATTTTATTTTATTGTAATTAAACATTTAAGTACTAGAGTACCAACTTCTCGCACGCAAATGAGAGTAGCGTGTGAAAAGTAAAATTGAATCGATGCGCGCATGCGTCCTGTCATTACAGTACGGTTTTTTCTAACGCGCCACTTACGCCTCTCTCGGCAAGTATGATAAATAGCACTTATCAGATACGCGTTATAAAATAGTATCTTACGAAATTTTATTTCACGAGTGCGAGAAGGTGCCGGCCATTCTCGCACCGAGTGGCGTAAAATATATTTCATGTCGATTGAACACATCATAAAATTGCAGCCCGTTTGATCATTATAGGCATATTTGGCACTTATTAAATACTTGTCAATAAAGATCACTTTAGTCGTAGCTAGATGTTCATTGGGTTCGCTCTCCTCATAACGCTATTGTTAATTCTCCCAAAACTTACCGAACTTAATTAGCTTTTGATATTGACAATCCCAGGCAGCCTCATGAACGTTGCGAAGAACTGTTGTAATTTCAATCGTACGCTTAAACTTGGCATTTTCAATACGCGATCGCGCAAACTTCACTCTTACTCCCTGGCGGCTTAAGAGTTTCATCACGATCCTTGCTTAGAGATTCCTCTCAGGTAGATATTGGAAGGTTCCGCCCTCAAAGGCTGATGCTGGGACGACGACGACGACGATCGGGGAATTCAGCTTAACGCATCATTCTCTCACTCGAGAAAGACCCTTCGCGGAAGGGATCCGGAAATGCCAGCGGCATGAGCCACCGCCGATGACGCACCCGCGCTCTTCAGTCACTATTCTTGAAAAGCATGACGCGTTCACTTGGTTACCGGAAACAAAGGTAACGAACAAGCTGAGAAACGTTGTGCACGATACATAGCTCTGATCTTGTTAATGATGGAAATGAACGTTACAGACAAGCAGTAGAATGTTCTATACCGTACAGATTTCGAATACCTGCGATCGGCTACCGAGCGTTCTTTTTTTTTTTTTTTTTTTTTCGTTTCGACAGCTGCTCCGAAAAATCGTGACGTGAAAAAGCTCGGCAGATGGTGAATCCACGATGCTTTTTATGTACATGCCGGATCGTAGTTTTTGCACTATGATACTCGGTTATTACGACTCGATTTCATCAGTTTCACTTTTAACAAAACGTTGCGTATGACAATTTACGTCATAAAATACATAACATGCTTAATTGAAAACCACAAATAAACATCAACATCAAACTTTTAACAAATAATGGTACTTCTATTATTAAACATTTTTTCTCTCAAGTATCTTAACAAATTGATTTTAACAATGACCCTTCAATTTTGAGTAATCGAAGTCACCAATAAATTTCCGAGCTTTGTATTCGATACATTGGATTTTACCTGAATAAATACGGTACAGATGCCGGTTTTCGCAACCATTGGTCCATTTTTGGCCGCAATATTCAAAAATATACAACTCTGAATAAAATCAAATAAAGTTGACGCCGGGTTGTTTATTGTAAAAATTTGTATCAATACTATTAAAGTATTAACCTCGAAATGTCGACATCCATTGAACAACAATTTGTACTGAAAATGGCCGTAACTGGTACAGCCGCCGAAACCGGTGCGTCTACCGTAATCGTTGCCACAATATGATACCTTTATCCTTTTAACTCTTTCGATAACATTGTTACAAATATTATTTAACGAATCGAGTCTCAGATCGATGTTTTAATTTCGTGCAATCGAATAAATTGATACATTCCCGAATTTCGAAAAATAGTAAATAGTGGTTTAAAAAAAATGTGGTGAAACTCGAAGTCGGCCGACTCTCGACTTTATCATCCGCGTTTAGAAGAATTTGTCTGAGCACTCGTTAGGTGCATCCTCAGAATTTCAAGACTTGCAATGTTTTGTTTACTCAAGTCCCTTCGTTCTTTCACTTTGATAAGATACATTCCATACTTGTATCTCATTCATAAAAAGGAAAAATGCTACGCGACTACGAAGGTTGTACTCCATTATCGTCGAAAAATATGTTTCAGCTTACTTTTTACCGAATTTAGAAATATAATCGAGTTATACCGTACTTCGGAACAAAGATCGAGAAGAAAAAGGCTTCGTAGCTGTCGCAGGCTGTTGCCGCTTTCCGCGCGAGGGTGGAGGCACCCCCGGCTTACGAGAGAAAAGCAACCCCTCGATCGACCCCAGTCGAAGAGGCAGCAGGCAGGAGTAGTTTATCTCCGTCTTCCTCGTTCCCGATAACCGGGGGGAATGGCCAAGGGCGCTTTCACTTCTGTTCGATATATATACACAGCTCAGTATAACATGCCGGGCTCCGGGAAATTCTTTTCCGGCAAATATCGACCCCATTCGAATACTACAACAAGGACTTCTCCCGATGGAAAAAAAAAGAGACGGAATCAGGCAAAAGATGTGAATGAAGTAGAGGAAAAAGATTCTTTACCCTGCTTCGATCTACGCGACAGGACTAAATCCGACATGGTCTTTTGTCGAAGCCGCTTACAGATTAGAGGGATATCCGATCTTGCGGGATTTTCAAACTCCGACCGAAGATCAAGCGCATCGCGAAAGCGAGAGCCCCGAGGTCCGGGAAAGATAAAACGGAAAGTGAGACTCAAACGATTCGAGTGGATCGAAACGACAGAATCGAACACGATTAAATAGTATGCCAGAGGGTATAATACAAGGATGTATCTTGTGAAGAGAAGAAAAAAACAAAGTACGCTTAAAGGTAATAAAAGAGTTACGGTAGAAACGACGGTGGATAGTGCATTCGAACATCCGGCAGATGTGCTAAAAACGCATGGTGTAGTATATGGAAAATTAACTATGCCAAACAGCTAAAGAATTATCGGATAAAAACGACGAAAACAAAAAAAAAGGAATATATATAAACTTTTTAATCGAAGTAGCGTATCGATACTCTATTGTCGAAATATTGTATTCTTTAAAGCACTGGCGGAATTGTTTTTAGAATTTCGCTTTAGATAATCGCGCGGTTCTTGAAAAATGTGCAGTTATTTTAAAATGAAAAATTCGGACACTTACAACGAACGGCGCTTCGCAACTGGTAAAATTTGTGTAACACGATTTGTATTTATACCAAGCGCAATAATACGTTCTTCACATCGATTCCTAACCGTGTTGAAACTGGTAACAATTCAAACACCTCATTGGAAAAAAAATCCGATACTTCTCCAAACTGAAAAAAATATGATCCTCGACTTAGAGAAATTGTTAACAAACGCAAAAAAGAAAGAATCACCGGATAAACGAAGATGGAGAAAGAAAAAAAGAGTTTTCCTTTCATTACAGGAAAAACTAACGGTAGAGAAAAAACGCGACTTTAGCGTACTTTCGCGTATTTTATTAAATAGAAGAAAAACAGAAAAAGAACGATAGAAGCAGAGAGAAGAGAAACAGAGGAGTGAGAACTGTTGAGGGGAAGGGGAAAAAAAGGTGTGAGAGAGAGATAAAGCGAGGAAGGGAGTCGTCGTCGTCGTCGTCGTCGTCGTCGAGGTATTTGTATATACATAGTATATGTATTATGTACTTGGTGTATGTAGCGTCGGTGACCGGGCACAGGCTTTTCGGCAGAGGCATAGAGAGTACCAGGGGTGAGTCACCCCTGCATTAACGACACAGACACGCCCATTTGAAAGATGGCTGCCACAGCGTTGACCAATTACATGGTCATACAGGGGGTGCGCCGGAAAGCGCGCGAACGCTCCTATGTTCCAACCACCCCCTGTGAGAAACGTGACTGCGACGGGGCTTATACATACACATATCTACATATATATATATATATTTATTTTTCTACGCATCGGAAAAATTCTTCATTCTTCCTTCCCTCTCCATTCTCTCTATACATACCTGCTTCGTTCCCTCGCTGAGCATTCTTTTGTTTCTCGTTTTATCCCTCCACATTTCCTCGCATTATCTTTCTTTATCGTTGTATCGCCGCTATGCGTCGGTCTCTCACCCTCTATTTGTTCTCATCCTCTCATCCCCTCGTGGTGTCACCCTGCCGGGTTTTCGGGAGAGAGCACGTGCGAGCCAGCGAAATGGCGAGAGAACTTCCGGCCTTTTCGTGAAACACTCCTCCGGTAACTAACACTCCGCCGTTCTTCTCTCTCACGGTACCCGTGGAAAAACAAAATTATTTTAGTATTTTGCTTGGAGTTTCGAATTTTAGAGTACTCGCTTATCGCAAAACTATTTGTTTTGCTCATTCGCTTCCTTTTGTTATAGATAAATTGTCTCTTTAAACTATATACTTAAGAAATTTGTATAACTCGGCGATTCTTTGGCAAAATCATGTTCCAAGAAATTTTGTGCAATTTGATGACCGAACGTCCGCAGCAACGTAATTCGATCTATGACGAGAGAATTAAGGCTTCCGACCGTTCAACTCCTAGAGTAACGATCCTACGCCATTGGCTTCCTAGAAGCGAGGCTGTTCGGGGAGAGGGCTCGTCGAGTTGAGTTTCGGAACGACCCAACGGCAACTCGGGGGTAGCGTTGGAAACGTCATTTGTCACTACCCTCGGTGTCTCATTGCCTTCGTAAATGTACTCGGATTTTCTCGCCGTAACCACGCTTGGCGATTTTTCTTTTTCTTTCCACAACTTTCTTCTCATTATTAGTACATCGTAGCCTTTGGAAGCCTTCAGTTCACGGAACTTGGTTTGCTCCTTTGTAAAGTGTGTTAAAACTACTGCAAGACATAAATTACAGTGTCGATAGACGCTCGGGATAAAAGGATCTGAAAAGTTTCGGTGCTAAAAAGTTGAAAGAGCCTTGAACTAAGCAACGTTCATCCAATGCTCCCGGAAGCTGGGATCTCGCGGCAAAGACGAAGAATCTTCTAGCATAGAGCAAGGGTGGTTAAAGCCGCAAAGAAGCAGCAGCAGAAAGGAGGATAGGGTTGAATGGCCGGACGGTATATAATGAATACATATAGACATAGATCTTTCTTTCTCTTGGAGCGGAATATGTGTACATTTCTATACATCCGTACAGGTATGAGAATGGAAGGTATACGACCAATATCCCAGAGCTGATGGCGCATATACATATTAACCCCTTGCACTGTGCCAGCGGTTCCCAACTCTCATCTATCCTCCACAATGGAACACGTTATTTTTACTTATATTTATTGAACGATGTCAATAGACGCTGTAGCGTCTCGACGACGAGTATTTTAAAAAAATATTTTTTTTAGGTGGCGTAACTCTACCGTATGTATATACGACAAGTGAAACTTTCAGTCGACACAACTTGGACATGAAACATCGGATTAAATATTTGTTGATACTTTCATCGTATTCTACACAAACATTTTCAATTATGAGCAATTTCGTGTAATAATTCATTTTATGATTTTTTTTGTCAATTTTAAAAGCAATTGTACAAATTGTTCGTGTAGTTAAAATTATCAGTGCAACCATTTTAGCTTTTTTTTATATCAGCTTTCTTTCATATTCTATCAATATAAATTGTCCAGGGGACGCTTTTAGCAGGTCCCTGACAATAGTACTTTATGATGCGAGTGCGAAAAAGTGAGCATTTGATGTAGGCTACGAAGTTAACGACTTGAGTAGTCAGTTTCATAGGGTATATCGAGTGTCTGCTTTTTTCCGCGTGTATGATATAATATTGTTTGTAAAAAATTCACAAAAACTCCCTCTTTACGTGCCTACAACGGAGAATCTGAAAAATCACTAGCGTGTTACAAATACGTGAAAAAAAGAAATTAGCATGTTATAAATAAGAAATTGTCCGATTTGCGCATGCGCGTTATTTTTTTTAATTTTTTTTTTTAAATGCGCCACTTCTGTGACACGAAAAGCGGGAGTTATTGTGCATTTGTTACAAAAATGATTTTAAATATTTCGTAAAAAATTACTCGATAATCATTATATTCCTGTGAGCATCATTATGTCAGGATAATCTTGACGGAATTTTCAATGTCTTGAATTTTTTTTGCGTTGTGTAACGCTTCGATTTTTTTCGGTATCGGGTTATTCTATGTGTGTTGGCCATGCGAGACTATCCGAAGAAACCTCTGATGTACACGTGTCTATAACACACACAGCATAACATGTTACCGCGGGTGTTCTCATGTTCCAATACGGTTATGTACACCGTGCCTGTGAACGTTGGAACACATGCCAAACATAATCTATGGCTCTTCTGTGTGTTGCTTGGAGGGTAAGGAACGCGGATGAATGGACGCGTAATTCGTTCGTGTATCCTAGTCGCGCATATACAAAAACATATACATGCTCATAATATTCGTGTACCGTACCTACCTACCTGGCAACCAGCAGTACCACATCTCTGACAGCAACTCTGCATAGAAGGAGCAGTAGAAAAACTCGCAACGGGTCCTATTTACCAACACAGGTTAAACGGCCCAGTTTTCATCCAAAGCATCGCTGAAATTCAAAGAGAAGGCCCCGCCATTCGTTGAGAGATCGAAGAAGAAGAACAAAAAAAAAAACAGAAAAGAAAAGGAGCCCGCGGAACAAACGGCGCCGAAGGGGTTCGCAGGAGGCGCACGAGCGAACGAGAGCGCCCGCACGCCTAGTAGATTCCCTTTTTTCGGGGTCGTTTACCCCTTTCGAATTTGGGTCACCGGCTCTATTTCTCTCCGTCTATCTATGCGACGAAACTTTTTGGGATCTATGGGAAAATTTGTTAGACGCCATGGTTAAGCAAACTCTCTTGTTCAAGGATCAGATCTCTCGTGTAGTAACCGAAAAAACCGAAAAAAAAAAAAACTGTTTGAATGACGAAGAAATTTTTTTATTTTTCTATTTTTCTATGCATGACCTGCACAAGCATATATGAAATCGTTGGTAAAACCTGATTAAATATGGAATCAAGAAAATTTACGATTTTTTAGGATTTATTTTTATATTCTTCTTAATGTTCGTTGTCGAATTTCTGAATGAATTGATGAAGAAAAAACGTTCTGACCGTGAATTTATGAATAATTAGTTATCGACGAAGGTGTAAGAGAAAAAAAATGGAGGTACGTTTCGTGAGGATGAAAAATATAATTTAGGGTATGATATATACTTTCGGACTATTTGCACCAAAATGAAAAATATTTAGTGAATTTTGCTTCAATATTTGTCCGGTTAAATTTACGATAATTGGATAAGAAGACTGCTGCGAACAAGTGGTAATATGTTACACGTGCGGCGGAAGAGTTCTTTCCCGGGGCTTATTATGTTGATTGGCTCAAAATCAAAGGAAATGCAGTATGTACATAATCGCACTTATCTACGCCCTTCCAGTGTTAGACTATCGATACAGCCTTGGAAAGTTCGTATCGCCATTGAGTTTTCATGGTAGGTGCGACCCTTACTTCTGGAATAAAGACATAGGGGGGGGGTTTGCCAACGACCCCTCTGAATTTTCTCGACTGGCAATGGAGGGTCGATGAACCCCTCGTGCACGCCGGGAGCTCATGCACGTGAGTTGTTATTCCTAAATGAAATCTCACACTTTTCTCGGTCCCTATGCATTTCTTTGATATTCACGGATCCACGTATCGACTGTGGGAAATTCTTCTAACCATCGCTATGTAGAATATGCCGACAAGCTATATGAAACAAAATCAAACCAAATTTTAGTAATTAACAATCAAGTTGTAAACATATTAGAAAAACAAAAAGAGAAACATCATATTTTTTGACTCCCGACTGCCCGTCCGTCAGGGCAAAAATATGCAAGTTATGCGTTTTACGGAAATGAGCGATTTCATTAGCCGATATGTTCTCGAAAACAGCTAAAAATTACTTACGAGAATTTGATACATCAAGTCTATGATGTAAGATCAATGTCCATTTGCAATGGAAAATTCTAATTAGTTGAATATTCGTAAAGAAAAAAACCTTTTACGGAATAGTCCTTTAGATATATTGAAGATTAGGCGTCATTTTCTGCGATATACTTTTTCAACGTCCGGTCTCTCGCAACGCGCGCGATCTCTGTGCGGCATAACCTCAAATTCACGGTAGTCTACATCTTAGTTACAATTTGTTTTTTTTTTTAAAGGAATGAAATAAATGATGTATAAAAATAAAAAAAGTTCCGACAGAAAAAAAAATAACAGTTTATTATTTACATATTATAGTCGAAACATTTTTTATACTTAATGACGAAGAAATCGCACGATTATCACATGTGAATAATTAATTGTTATTTCACTCTTTTTTTCATTCGGGAGTTTTTACATTTTTCGATACTTTTTTTTTTTTATTGTTTCATTTCTTTGTGTTAAACTGCAATTTTATTGTTAACAACTGCGTGATAATGACAGCGCTTTACGAAAAATTTTATGTGATTTTGAGAAATCTAATTTTATTGAATTTTCAATTTTTTTTTGTGCGTTAAAAAACGCCGGTAGAGAAGAAACTTATCATATTTCATAAAATTAGAGACTCGGACTCTTTGAGATCTAAATTAGGCAGACCCTTTTCCCGGGTGACGGTTGCGCATCTCCGGAGCCTCGGTTTTTCCGACGGACGCGGGGTTCTTGACGAAGAACCCAGCGATACTTCGTTTCCCCCCGCAAAGCGTTGCAGAAGCTATACTCGAGGCGTTGCCTGTGGCAACCGATAAAATTGTGGGAGACCCTTCGCCGAGTTTCTCTCCCTGAGCTCTCAAAAATTCCTTCGTATCTTTCAAGTTATTTGAGACCGAGGGACCCTCGAGACGCTGTCGCGGAGAAAGAGGGACACATTTTTTTGCCACCGTATTCTCGATCTTTCAAGTAGCTGAAGCATTCATTGATATTTGCTATTCAAACGATGGAAGGTGATTTCGTCTCATTATATTTAAAAAAAGTAAGCAAAATTAACTTTGAAAATGTATCGATAAACGAAATTCTAGCTGTTTTAAGGCGATATGAATTATCACCGCGTTTCCTACGATTTCCGCCGAATCCCATGTCGCCAAGTTTCAGTGAACGAAAAAAATCTTTGTTTTTGCATTGGTTCGAATATATTAGAAAAATAATTGTTACTTTTTTCTAACCTCTAATTATTATATTACAACATTTTTTAGTCGTCGAGTCATTTTGCGGGATATACTAAAAGCGCAGATCACGCTGCGAAATAAAATGGCGCTCGAGCCTTGAGAATCTACCGAACATGCGAAGGCGCCACAAGTTGGATCCGAATACGAAAAAAAAATTACTTTGTTAAATCGAATCGTCTGAATGTTATCGTTTTTTCCGCAATTTTTTTACGTAAATTCGATTATTAGTAATAAAGCTTTCTTATTAGGAAAATATAGATGCATTTTCGTGTTTCTTTTTTGGATAATGCGTTACAATTTTAGCACCATATTCAAGAATTTTATTCGTCTCGTGATAGTGTCGCTTGACTCGAGATTTATAAGTTATGTAACGAACCTACATGAGTTTGCGATGTATAGGTAAATAGAATTACGAGAATATAGAATTACGAGAGTTTGCATGGATTTTAAACGGGTTTCGTGTGTAAACTATGATAGCGTCGCTGTACCGGTTATTATAGAAAACTCTTCACTTTTACGGGTTTTGTAGATGTGTTTTTAACGCAATACATCGATATGGAATTTCCCGTAAGCGGCGCTATCTCCATCGAGCTTAGATAACGTTCCAATGTTTGTACGATCGACGAAAGATTCTACTTCATGAAGAAGAGGCGTAAACTGTATTCAGATGGTATTCTAAGAACGTGTTTTTCTTCATAATCACGACGGTTGATTATAGGTCGACGATAAAGAATAATTCCGATAAGTTGTAACCCGCTTCACAACCTATTCGACTTTATATTAAAAATAATTGCACGAAAAAGCGGTTACAATTTTTATCTAAAATACCTAAACATTATGGACATTTAAACGATTAAGAATTAAATTATTTTCGTGCGAAAAATAAGTGACTGTTACTTCGTAAGCAAAACAAGAAAAATAACGTTAAAAATAGTCTATTTTCAATATTTAACGCCGATGAATAGCACGAATTGGGTTCGGCTTTCGCGAAGAGCAAAATGGCGGTCGAAATTCCAACTGCGAACGGCATGATGGTTCACGCGAACGAGGGGTGTAAACTTTGACGGCTACTCACAATGAGCCACCCTTGTCGAAGGGCGCGCACCCCTCGTCGAAGGGTCGGTATAATCGAATAAAGCGGAGAAGTTTTTCCCGGAAAATTTTGTGCGATATTTCGAATAGGCAACGGTGCAGAAATTTCATAAACGCGACATCTTTCAGAGCTTTCTGGAAACTAGAACGTTCGAAAGTCCCGTTAGTTATCGTGCGCCGCTCTTTTATCTTAGAAAGTTCCGCTTGTCTGCGGTCGGTAAAAATGGTGTGACTGCAGGAACGGATGGTCGATCTTAGTGACCGTAGATATCGGAGATTATTTGACCTTGTGCTGCTTTTCATGCGGGCGAATATATGAGGAACAATTGCATGTTTAGTCATAGTTTCGATTTAAAGGAGAGGGTAGAAAATGGCCACAATTTTATTGTACACCGACAAAAATGACACATTTTTTTTGTGCATATTTTTGTAGTGCACAGTATGATTGGACACAATTTTTGCACTGCACATCGCAATACTGCACGGTAATACTGAGCACGTCGCGATAGTGCACACATATATCGCGTGTCTAGAAGAGTGACCAACAAGATATTGTGCACATTGCGGTAGTGCACGGTAATATTGTGCACGTCGCTATAGTGCACACGTATATCGCGCGTCCGGAAGAGTGACCACTCAATATTGTGCACATCGCGGTAGTACACGGTAATATTAAGCACGTCGCGATAGTGTACGCGCATATCGCGCGTCCGGAGGAGTGACCACACGATATTGTGCACGTCGCGGTAGTCCATCTTTACTGTTATCTCTCTTTTGGTTTCAACCATTTACTCTGAATATGGTAACTGCTTGCAACGTCACAGTGATGAGAGTGTTCGCGAAAGTCAAAATTTATTAGAAACTGTAAATTCCTACCTTGGTTTTTACTGAAGCGCATTCAGAAATGCTAGGTAATCTGAGATGTCTTTCCCCTATTTCCCGACTTCCACGATGTCGCGAAAGTGGTGTGAATTGTGCAGAAACCTGGATGCTCTAAATTCAACGATTCATATCCTTAAAAAATGAAACGACTGTTTGTATAATAATAAGGGAAAAATAAAAAGTGTATATGCATATAGAGGGTGATTCAGGAAGTTTTCGACACCTTTAACCGTTTATCGAAGTTCGCAATATTTATTTAATTATAAGCATTGTAAATTTGAATAAATCGACCAATCAGGTGAAGCCATTTCGCACGTTTGGAAAGTTCCATATTGTGATGCGGAGAGCTGGCAACGTTCAATTCACCACTGCACCGTCACACAGACAGAGTCTCCGTTCACCGCGGATCGAGACAGTCGGTTTGCCACGTTCTGTCATTGTGCAGTACTTTTACGTGCAATCGTACAGAAGAGAAGACAAGGTTATGTGGATTAATCTTTTTCGTCATTGCTGTACATTTGCGGCAGCCATGTTTTACGTGTCGCTAACAGTGGTTATTGCGGTTTAGAAAAAAAATGGCAATGAGCAGTGCGTGTTATGTGTTACGTCTAGCAAATTTTAAAATTTTATTCGCCGACGCAATTTAATAATAACCAAATTTTACAACATTTATAACCATTTATAAGAGAAAACAGAATAGGGAATAAGGAGGAGAGCGAAGGATTGTCCGAAACACACGCATTGCATGTGATTTCATTATGGTGTTTCAGTATAGAAAAATCGATAATTGGACAATAACTAAACATCTGTTAATTGGTAAAAGCCAAATTATTCAATCATTGGCATAGTACTGGTCATGTACTTTGACACGACATGGTGACTATTCAAATTACCGAAAGGGGTGGTATCGCCACCGGAAATACCTATTCGCATTGCTTAAACCAGACTACCTGGGCAATTCGAATGTTTTTCTTTCACGTGATCGTCGAACGCTTGCTTATCGCTCTAACATCTAGTAGCGATGCGACTCACGCATTGATACAAGCGTGCAGCCAGAGAATCAGTGTGGTGGCTGTCTCGAAGGAGGCGATTCGAGAAATTACCGTTGTCACTAATGAGTGCAGCACCTCTCGAACAATTAATTAACAATCAATTTTTGGCTAACAACGTAATGTCCAACAATAAATTCAACTATCAACGTTTCATTGACAAATAATATACGAATTACCTCGAAATCTTATTAATAAACAAAGGCTGCGCGAAAATATTTCGCAAAACCTCGGCGGGTTCCCCCGATCTGAGTCCATGCCGCTTGTTTAATTCGTTGATGTATGGCACAAGCGCGCACAACATTCGTCCAAAATATTCCGCGTTTCCCGTAATATCCTTGGGATATTTTATATTCAAGCGACGCATCTTTTTGTGTTTAGTCTTTTTGTTTTCAACCGCCACTTGTTTCGCGCCCATCTTTATATATAAATAATAATAATAATTATGTTTTTTTTTTTATCAAATTTGTTTGTTACAGAGGCAGTCAGGTGTAGAGGCTGCGAAAGAATATGCGGCGTTGAGAAACAATAATTTTTTTTTCGTCACTTTGATTTGAGAATATACCTGATGTAAAGAATAAAACGGATAAAATATGAAATAGCGTAACTCTAATTTTACCAAACCCCGATCAAGAACCAAGAACTATAACCTTATAAACTATATATAAACGAATAATTAATTGTTATTTCACTCTTATTACCGTTTGGAGGTTTTAAATGTTTGTACATTTTTTTTATTCCATCCCTTTTAGAGATGATGCTTTCACCAAGACCGATACCGTCGCGAATTTGAAATTATACCGCACATAGATCGAGCGTCTTGCGAGCCGCCGGGAGTCGAAAAACTGTATCGCAGAAAATGGCCCTCAATCTACGATATGTTCGAGTCATTATGTAATAAAATTCGTATAATAAATTGATAAATTTAAAGCAATTTGATGGAATCGCTTTTATTTCTTTTAATTCTCAATAATTTTTTTTTTTAACATTGATGATCGTGCGCCATAGAATAACTATCAAAATTGGTCAAGTAATTTTTAGCCGTTTACGAGAACACTACGGATAACGAAATCGGTCATCGTGGCGAAACGCAATTTTGTCTTTTTGCCTTGGCAGGAAGTCGGAAGTAAAGCACGGATCAACTATTTGCGAGTGTGAAGACAATTGATCACGTGTGAGACCTGTGCCGGCTAAAGTATCCAACGGTTGAGCCGGCTATATCGTCGCTCGCGCCGCCACGCATCGTATCGATGGAAAAACGGAGTTTATGTGTATTGTCAACGAAAATCTAATATGGCGCTCGGTTTTCGAGAAATTTCCACCTAAATTTCCGGCACATTAGTAATTTCCAATACGCATAAAAATAACTGCAGCAAAAACGATGATAGCACAGTTAAGACAGGCGAAAAAAGTTTATAGTCCGATAAATTTCCGTTGAAAATCGAGATAAAACATAAGATCTGAGTCGGGTGTGTGGAAAAAATTTGATTTTTTAAGTCTTTAGTCTGCATGCTAAGAGTAGTTAGATTCATCTAGATGCGAGATCCTATTTTTGTCATTCATTAGCATTTATATTATTCTTATTTGGAATACGAGTCTTGAATGGCGGACTATTTGCCCTTCTTGTAATGGTAATCGCCATCAATGGTAAGGTGGATATTATCACGATAGGGTAGACTGGCCCAGAAGTTGATTCTTTCCGGGAACAAGTTTCCCTCCATGCGTATATCCGTCGAGTTTCTTATGTGAATATATTGAAGACTCGAGGTTCTCACTGGTGTCCACTTTGCAGGTAACAGCGGCGTTTTTTGTGGTGTTGGATTTCTAAACGGAATCACGAAAAGAAAAATAAAGTTTGTTGAAGTGCTGTAACTTGTATGGGAATCCGATAAAAAATATTACATCCGAAGGTACGATATGGCGGATCTGATGCTTAAATATTGGTTATCGAACGAACCCTGTTTTGGCAAAGTTGAACCAAAGCTGCGTCATAATGTCTACAACTTTGTCGTCCTCTGGACTACGCGTTGAGTTCGGAAACAATTGACGATAAACAGGAAACAGGTACTGAAGCTCATCGGCGTGACATACTCCGTAATTATTTACCGGATCTCCATATAGCTCGGAGAATGAATTAGTTCCTCTGTAGTCGAAATAGTAGTAGTAAACCGGAGCCGAGAGCTTCTCGAGATGTTGCTTGACGGCGACTTGATCGCCGATGAAAAACCACGCGTCTGTGTACATCTGCGATTAAACAAATGTGTCAAAAAATTACGTTAAAAAACAAAGAATTATCGAAATTGATTATCTCGAGTGTTATAAATTATTTAGATCTTACGTCGATGAGGCGCCATTTCATGGATACATCGATCTTTTTGTTACCGAAATAAAATTTACGAATTCTCGTGGATACATTATTTTGCAGTTCTACAGGACATGTCACATCGTATTGCATAGTCGTTGGGGCAAGAGTCAAGAAGTTTTCGTCCAACTTTTTGGCCAAATGTTGACTAGGCACGCCGTATATAGCTGAATAAAAGGAAATGATTTTTTGTTACTTGCGCAAAGTAGTTGAAAAAGTATAAAAATGTTATTGATGACGTACCGGACGCCATGGCACCACCTTCCTGCGCATTGATGCCAGTCATCCATGGTATGTTAGCGATATTGCCTGACTTTAAAGACTGAGCGGGTTCTTCCGAGATGTATGCGCCTGGATGTTTGCCCTCGATGACTGGTCTAAATGGACGTATAGCACAGGTATCCAAGACTCCCTATTTACCCCGTATTTCGTGAAAGAAAATTTCATCATACATTATAGTCCGCCGGAAACTCAATGACCATTATACTGTTCCTTTGTACATCTTGCAATTTTTATGAAAGGCTGTCGCAGAAAATCGATGAAATGGACGAAACGAAGCAGCAATAGGAACGTGAAGCAGGATATAGAAATTATAAATTATTTAAAGCCTTCACTGTACCTGATTGGGACAAGGTGTACGACTAAGGTCATCAGCATTTTTCGTCTTCAAACAGCGTAGAAGCTTCGACGATGAACTGGAAGTACAATTGAAAAGTTTTCCAAAAGCTATTGATTGCTCTTTAGCGTATCCAGGCCTTGTCAGTGCCGCCGGACTAAGCGCATCTCCACTTTCGGTGATTGCTCGATGGAAAAGATCTGTTTACGCAATCATGCATTTTCATATCAGAAAGATCATTATGGAAAGCATATTTCTGCTTAATTTTGGATGTAATGTACACAAAATAAGAAATTCGGTGGAATCACTGCACCAAATCGGCAATTCAGTTTCGGTTGGCGAATCAAATATTTCGTTCATTGAATGAAACATTTACTTCATTGTATTGAATGGTAGTTGGATTGATTGTTACTTTCGTTACGGTAACAATTATTTCGAATAATCAACCGAATACTTGTTGCAGGACCTTCATTTGCCGATTTGGTCAAT
The DNA here is from genome assembly GCA_964006125.1 of Cryptus viduatorius. NCBI lineage: Eukaryota > Metazoa > Arthropoda > Insecta > Hymenoptera > Ichneumonidae > Cryptus > Cryptus viduatorius. Next base: position 30,965 of record OZ023223.1, on the reverse strand, counting down.
TCGATCGATCTATTTCACAATGTATGAAAAACGGAAAAAAATGTAATACTTGGGTTTCAATTTCTACGAATGTCCGTAGAGAGTTTCTTATGTAAATGAAAATGCTGCCAATGATCGACACAGATCAAGTCTTTCGATTCGATACTGTGTTCAAAATTAGATCTATCTGTTAAGAGGGCATTATTGTATAATATCTGTACCTCTAACGTCGCCGTTAATCATGTGAAAATGTATAGAGACAGCACCAGAACTTTCGCCAAAGATCGTAACACTGTTCGGATCACCGTTGAAGGCAGCAATATTTTCGTGGACCCATCTGATCGATTGACCCTGATCCTTCAATCCTTGATTTCCCGGACACACGAGATCCTCTGTGCTCAGGAAACCCAAAGCTCCAAGTCTACGACAATAATTTTACTTAGTGCCTTTCATGCTTTCGTTGCGCATCCAATTTTTTTTCGACTGTACCTGTAGTATACCGTTACGAGGACTACGTCATGATCCAAAAAGTATTGTGGTCCGTAAAATCCCGAATTTGCGGAACCCCCGACCCAACCACCGCCGTGCATAAAAATCATTACGGGAAATGTACGATTTTGTTCGTCTGCTTTTAGTTTGGGTCTATAAACATTGAGGTAAAGGCAATCTTCTGCGCCAATGGCACCGGGGCCACCCGGTTGCATGCAAACACTGGTGTCTTCCTTTGCTGAACGCACGCCTCGCCATGACCCGAACGGTTGCGGTGGCTGCACACAACGACAAATAATTAAGAATATCTTACTTTCAAAATATCGGTGAAAACTTATCTATCTAGTACGCTATCAAAGACGAAAAGAACATGATGCAAATAAAATAATAAATTAACAAGAAAGTACGATTTTTCACGTCTGTGTTACAAAACCACAGCTTGCTAAAAAAAATGTCTTTCATCATATATTAATATATTTATGTTATTATTTAGCCAATATGTGATCCCACTCATTAATATTGTTCGTTTATAAATATTTATTTATAAATTATTTTTGGTTGTCGGAATTTTTTTACACGTTTGACGTTCAATTTTTTGGGCATCGGTGCATCTAAAAATGCGATCTGATGATGTAAATTGCACAAAACACGGTTGGAGAATGCTGCTACAATACAGGATCTTCATTGGAGTCGGAGTACAAAAAACATTTTTCAAAAGTATTAATCAAATAATTATAACACAATGAAAAAGAGGTACATTTCTCCAATACCGAATGAATGCGTTGCGAAAAGTTTATAAAAAACCGTTGCAACCATGCTGCAGCGTCGTACGCGCTTATATTTGACAAGGCTGCTTCGTCGTGTAAAATATGAAGTATGTAAAGCGTTAAGAATTTCTAATTTGTTTCAGAAATATTATCACAATAATTTTTTTTTCCTTATTTACTCATATGATTTAATCAAAAGCCAACTAGAATCTAAAGCATCTGTTCATTCTACATGACAATCAAATTTGTTTTAGATAAGACAGTATCTTTTGCGCACTTGCGACGACCCTATCGCTGGTTTATCCTTACGGAAAATAACTGTTGAGAAGTATTGAAAACTATACGATTGGGAATAGTTATCGGTTTATATGTAGTTCTACCACAGCCCTGTAGTTCCACGACAACTCTGTACTTGTACTATATCTCTGTACTTCTGCAGTTCTGTAGTCCCACTACAGTTCTATAGTGCTACGATAGTCCTGTAATTCTATTACAATGAATAGTAACTGCAAGAAACCTATATATACCAATAGTTTTTTACCGTAAGGGTACATAGCGTTCGAGCGGTTTTGTATCGATACGGTACAAGACGCTCTTGTCGAGAGGAAGTCTTGAAATACAACTTCGAATATGGCCCGGGTAAATATTATTAGAGCAGTGGAAATAGATCGGCCGTTTCGGCAAAAAACGATCGCGCGTTCTATGTAGATTTCCACGATTATGAAATCTTATCTTTTATTACTGGCATGGTTCGGATTAAAAAAACACACCGCAAAGACATTCATCGCCTAATGTGTGAAATGCAACCCATACAGGTATGGCTTAGAATTTAAAACTAACCTCAAACCTGAGCTCTCCGATGGGTGGTTGAGCATAAGGGATACCTCTGAATGATGCAAAATCTCTGCCTTTTCTGCTTGTCAAGTAGTTACCTTCCAGAGTGCCATTTTTTATGGTAACCAACAGGGAGGAATCTCGTCCAAGAACAAGAGCGAAGCTGCACAGCCAGCAGACTAATACAAAGATCGATACACGGTACCCGGTCGTCGTGTGACCCATAATTGCTCGTTGATTCTGTCGATCTGGAAGACTATCGAAAACGCAAAGAAGCATTAAAAATCAACGATTTCCAAGATGCGTTAGACACATTTTTAATCAAATAGAGCATTCGATATTCGAGCGATTTTCGAATGTTGGCGATTTAGTTTTTGACAGCAAGAAATTTACCGGTACATTAGTAAATAACGAGAGTTAATTACGTATTATGTAAAGTAATCCTTTGAAGCATGATATTATTTCGGTTACCCGGTTAGAAACGGTTCGAAAAAATACTCGAATATAAGTATTAATCGTGTAAGATTGTCGGAGAAATTTGACAATGTTAAGCTGTTGAATAGACATGATATTGCACTAAGTTACCGCAGATATGGAATTCCTCTTCAGACAGTTAAACAAATCTAATGTATCACCATGAATTGATATGATTTTCGGTAAACTTACACACTCGTCTAAATCTCAACTTCTTAGATTGTATAATTGTTTAACGGCTGATAGTTCGTTTCGCTGCACGAACTCGTAAGTTTCGAACCTACTAGCTACTTAACCCGCCGCAATCAATGTTTTATATGGTAAAGTATGATCGCGTTACCTTTGACCACGTCACTTCGCACTACGTGACTCACGACAGATCTATTATTTCAACGGTTTCAAAGATTCGCGTACATTATTGCTTCACATTTCATTGCCTCCATTCACGACACACTCGTAGAATAATAATCATATGCAATCATTGAAGAATGGTAACTGCCTGCATAATTCACAATAAGGCATGTTGAAAGTGACGAGGAATAAGAGGTATCTCCAGTATACTTACTAAAGTGGAAGAAAATTAGGGACACGACCTTACTTTACTGGCACTTGGCTCAGGAGCCTAAAGCCAATATGTAGGGAAGAAGAACTTACGTTACAAAGGGTTGGAGCCAATAAGAATATTATTAGGGGCTTCTTCTTCTTCTTCTTCTTCTTCTTCTTCTTCTTCTTCTTCTTCTTCTTCTTCTTCTTCTTCTTCTTCTTCTTATTGATTGAATCGCCTAATAAACTGCGTGCTACACTGATTTCAAGAGAAACTCGAACTTAATAGAGGCCTTGCTACAGCCGATATGGTAAAGCTGACGGCCAGTATGCCTGACCAGTCTTCGCATAGCGCTCGACGAGCGGCTTATGTGAATTAAAATTTTACAGTTAGCCTTTCTATAGGCATGCCTCCCGAAGCGGCTCTACAGACAACTCAACGCTAGAGATTCTGCAAATTGCAGCAGGAAAGTGGTATCGATAAGCCGTATAAAACCACCGACCAAACGCACAAACATACTCAGGGGATTCAGTAATCGGGTGATTCATATCGTTGGGCTTTTGCTATCATTTTCAGAGAAGCCATTAACAGTCAGCATATACATGTTCTGCTCATGAATAGATAAATGCCGACGAACAATCGACGCAAAAAATATAAATTGCAGAAAGAACCATTTCGTCTTTCTATTTTATCTTTCTATTTCTATTTTATCGCTGATTTTCGGTCATTAGGCGCGCCCAATAGAAAACCAACAAGTTGTTACAATAAGGTAAATGTCCCAATAACCAACCCTATAACAGTTATGTAGCATACGTAAAGAATAATTTCTGCATATCTGATATGCAACTCGAAAATCTGGCGATGGTGAATGGTCGGTTATTGTGAACTTTACTTGACGTTAAGAGTATTCATCAAAAGTAAATGATTACAGTAAAAATTGAGGTAATTAATTGACAGCAAATAACAAAAGTTTATTGTCCAATCGATTTCTGTTGGAAATACAGATAACACATAAGATAGAAGTCGGGTGTATGCAAAATGATTAATTGACATATCTTCCTCTATATGTTGCCGATCGTTGGATTCGTCCAGATCCTATTTTCTATTTCTTCGTTTTTCCAACGACGAGTTATGGATTTAAATATGATGCATGTTATTTGCCTTTTTTATGGTGGCAACCGCAATCCCTAGTCAGATGGATGTTATCACGATAAGGAAGACTCGCCCAAAAGTTGACCCTTTCCGGGAACAAATTTGTCGCCATACGAAGGTACGTCGAGTTTCTTATGTGAAGATATTGAAGACTCGGGGTTGTCACTGGCGTCCACGTGACAGGCAATTGCGGTGTCATTTGCGGTGTTGGATTTCTGAAGTGGATCATGAAAAAATACGACGGTTATTAACGCGTTGCTTCACACTACATCGCACCCTTACAAGAGAACTATCATAACGTGTATGGCAATCGTACAAGAGATTGGACACTGTTTATATAAGAGTGCGATATGGCGTATCTTATGCCAAGTATTGATTGTCGAACGAACCCTGTATCGGCAAAGTTGAACCAAAGCTGCGTCATCACGTCTATAACCTTGTTGTCCTCTGCGCTACGTGTTGTGTTTGGGAACAATAGTCGATATATAGGAAACAGGTACTGAAGTTCGTCTCCGTGACATACTCCGTAATTATTGACCGTATCTCCGAATAGCTCGGTGAATGAATTAGTTCCTCTGTACTCGAAATGGTAGTAGTAAACCGGAGCTGTGCGCTTCTGGAGAAAATCTTTGACGGCGATTTGATTACCGATAAAGAAAAACGCGTCGGTGTACATCTGCGCAAATTCGTAAAAAAGTAATGACGGAGAAAAAATTAAAAATTCAAAATAAATACATCTCGAGAATTACGAATGGTTTAAATCTTACGTCCATGAGACGCCCTCTCGTTGAAAAATTGATTTTTCGGTCACCGAAATAAAATTGACGTATTCTCGCTGACACGTTATTCTGCAATTCCAAGGGGCATGTGAGATCGTATCCCAGAAGCGTTGGGGCAAGGGCCAAGAAATTTTCGTCCAGCACTTTATCTAAATGTTGGTCAACCGGGCCAAAGAGCGCTGAGAAGGGGGAATGATTTTTTGTAATTTGCATCAATTCCTTGTATAAATGTTAAAAACGTTAACTATGACTTACCGGCAGCCAAGGCAGCGCCTTCCTGCGCATTGAAGCCGCTTAACCATGGTACGTTAGCGATGTTGCCTGACTTTAAGGACTGAGCCGGTTCTTCCGAGATGTATGCACCCGGATGCTTCGGTTCGATAACAGGTCTGAACGGCCGTATCGGACAGGTGTCAAAGAGCCCCTGTTTGCCGCGAATTTTGTCAATAAAAAAATACATTAAGAAAACATCAACGATATGCCGTCTGCCGTAAACTCGACGCCGATTACAGTTGAATTTTTGAAAATTATCAAAGTTTGCCGAAGGCGTTCTCGAAAATCGGTAAAATGGACAAAGCGCAGCCGCAGTACAAACGTACAGCAGTATAGAAACATTATAAGATATTTGAAGCCTCAACTGTACCTGATCTGGACATGTTGTATTAGATACGTCGTTAGCATTTTTTGTCTTCAAACAGCGCACGAGCTCCGATGATGTACCGGTAGGACAATTGAGAAGTTTTCCAACCAGGATCGCTTGCTGTTTGGCGTATCCTGGTCTAGTTAGCGCATCGGGATTAAGAGCATCTCCGCTTTCAGTTATTGCCCGATGGAAAAGACCTGTTTACACAGCCAGACGTTCTTTATGAAAAATAAGATTATCATCATAAAAAGTACGTTTCTACGTTAATAACGATTCGAAAATATTCGTTATCAAAACAATTAAAGCACTTGGTTTCAAAAATTTCAAAAGACATGTTAATATTTGAGTTTCAATTCTTGTTAAGTGTCGATACTAAATCTCTTATTCAAATTCAAACTGATGGAAGAATTATTGACTCGGATGAAATCTTTTGAGTCGACACTATATTCGAAATTACTCACAGCTGTTGATACTATATTGTTAAATAATAACTGTACCTCTTACGCCGCTGTTGATCATGTGGTAATTTATCGCGGTAGCACCGGAACTTTCGCCAAAAATCGTAACTTTATTCGGATCGCCGTTAAAGGCAGCAATATTTTCGTGGACCCATCTAATAGACTGACCCTGATCTTTCAATCCTTGGTTTCCCGGACACGCGAGATCCTCTGTACTCAGAAAACCAAGGGATCCAAGTCTGCGACAAACAAATCCATAGAATATGCCATTCATGCGTTTTTTGCGAAGAACGATTATTATCATTCGATTATTAGGATTATTTGTCTATTATACCTGTAATTCACGGTTACGAGGACTACGTCATGATCCAAAAAGTATTGCGGTCCGTAGAATCCGGAGTCTGCGGAACCTTCAACCCAACTGCCGCCATACAGAAAAATCATTACGGGAAATTTACGATTCTTTTCGTTGGTCGATAGCTTCGGTCTGTAAACATTGAGGTACAAGCAATCCTCAGAGCCGATGAACCCGCCATCGTCACCTTGCTGGATGCAAAAATTGGAGTCTTCCTGTGCCGAACGAACTCCTTGCCATGAGTCCGACGGTTGCGGTGGCTATTATACATAAAAACAAAAATGAAAAGAAAACATTACTTTCAACATATTCACCATAACTCCCGAATGTACGTTATCAAACACGTAGTAGTTTCTTGATGTTAAGTACTCGAAGAAAAAAAGAAGGAAACATTTCACGTAGCTACGGTGTATACTTGCCCATTAGTAGCAATTTATTTTATAATTCGCCATGCGTTTCTCCCCGCAATACGTAAATAAAACGAAAATGGCAAGTTCAACTTACAAATGAATGATTTAAAAATGATATAAAAATGGTAATTCACTATGTGTTGCCGCCGCAATAAATCAATGATATCTCTATTTCTACATTCCATTTGTTGTAGACGGTTGTGAGGCAAAAACATTATTCAAATGAAAATGTTTTGTTATGCATATTATACTATAGAGGTATAGCGTTAAGTTTGTTCGTATATTTGCCGAATGTGCGAAGTACCGAAAGTAGTAAAAATTGTCAAATTGTTTGGGGAGCTTGAAATATCGAACGAGATTGCCAAAACAAGATATTTTCCTTAGTTGCCAATGCCATTGATATTTTGAAAAAGAAAAAAAAAAAACTAAAATCTGAAGCGTCTGTTAATTACACATGAGAATTAAGTTTGTTTTAGATAAGACTGTATCTCTCGCGCACTCGCAAAAAGCCCATCGGTGTTTTACACAGCGCTCGTGCGATTTGTTTTTTATGATACAATCCACTCTTATCGAAAGGAAATATACCTCCGAATACGGTCCGGTGTAATAAAAATTATCATACTTATTCAGTGAAATACAGATAGTTTCTTTATATTACGAGGACGTATACGTGACGGGTAGTCTAAAAATACAACTTCGCACGTGGACCAGTGTATTTAAAATTATTAGTACACAATAAAAATAAACAGTCTTCGTACATCGAAACAACGAATTCACGTTCTCCATTTCCATGATGATTACCTATCTCTGTTGTATATTTATTTTTCGGTTCTGGATATATACCGGCAAGAGATGAATGCTCGGTAATCGTTTGAGTAGTTACCAGTACAAGATACAACGAAGCATAGATCGGAATTGAAAGCTCACCTCGAATCTTAGATCACCAAGGGGCGGTTTGGCAAAAGGAATGCCTCTGAATGACGCGAAATCCCGGCCCTTTCTGCTTGTCAAAATGCTACCTTGCAATGTGCCATTTCTGATGGTAACCAGCAGCGAGTCTTGTCCAATAACAAGACTGATGCTACATAGACAGCAGATGAATATGACGACCGGTCCACTGTACCCCATTGTGTTGTGAGTCATAACTATTTGTTGATTAGAAGCACCTGATGACCCTAATAAAAACACAATGTTATATAATTGCGATGTTCTGGCCAATATAATGTTGATGATTTACTTTTGAAGAAAACAAGATGAACCGGTCAATCAGTATTCGTCAAAAATGCAAAGCGTATTTTACATATATATTATGTAATTCGTTGAGGGTAACATCATTTTAAGAAACCAATCAACAACGGTTTTGAAATATACGCGGAAAATAATTATTATATTATTCAAAACACACGATACTTCACCGAGGTACCGTAGTTATTTCATTCAGCTGCATAAGGCGGGTCGTCTTCGACAATCTTCACCTTATCACATCGAAGATAGACATTTTATTGATACGTTGTAAACAAAGATATTACAATGTTGCAAAATGTTATGGGCATCAATGAGAAAACAGTTGCTATGGTTTATTATCCACGTTTTGGCATGTATTATATGGACGATAACATAATTCACTGATGGGGACCAGAGTTCACAATTTAGAGGCTATCGCAAAGTTTATAACAGCGTTAGTCATCGGTGTTTTGATCGACTTGTAGCAGTCATTCAATGCTGCTGGTTTCTCTTCCCACTCGCACTCTGTTTGCCCCTTACCGCGGTGAAGAACAGTACCTATCCCCTCCCCACCACCGCCGTCGAACCTCTTCAACGAAATTCAACGAACGAACCTCTTCAAACGAAGGTAATGCTTTAACAATAATTATCTCGTTATCGGTAAAAAGACTCACACTAATCTAAAGCTTCGCGTCTATGTTTGACAAATCGTTGAACTCTTGCCAGTTTTGGTTTAGTCGCACGAGTTTGCAAGCCTCGAGCGAACTAGCTACTCACCCCGAGACAATTGCCGTTTTATATGCCTAAAGCGTCATCTCATTACCTTTAACCACGTCACCTCAACTACGCGACTCACGACAGATCTATTTTCGCGGTTCCGAAGATTCGCTTACGTTGGCGCTTCATATGCCGTTGCCTCCCTCTACCGCATAATCGCTTGCAATAGTTATAAAGTCGTCATTATCCGTATAACTCGCGGTAGAGCGCATTAGATTCGCGCGAAATCAAACGTATCCCGATATAATCGTTAAAATAACAACAGAAAACTAGGGATACGAACTTACGATACAAAGGGTTGATGCCGATAAGGATTATATTAGGGCCTTCGCCACCTTTTTCTTCTTCTTCTTCTTCTTCTTCTTCTTTATTGTATCACCCCGTGAAGCTCGTACTGCACTAATGTCAAGTTAAAAGCAAACTTGACGAAGACCTTGGTATAGTTGACACTGTAACTGCCGGCCAGTTATAAAGCCTGACGAGTCTTTGTAGACCGCTGGTCGAGCGCCTTTTATGATTCATGAATTTACACAGAGCCTTCTTATATGCGTGTTTGCCGCTACGCCTCCGCGTACCGGTCAGCTGGGGTTTCTTCGAATTGCTACAGGAAAGTGATATGGATAAGTTAACAAAAACCAACAAACAAGGAATTTTCAGCGTATACACATATATTGTCACGAATATTCCAAAGTTATCTGCATCACATTCACAATTACCACATCATCATTTTTAAAGAAGCTATTAAGCGTCAAACGTGATTTTATTTGCTAATTTCGATATGACTAATGAAGCATCAAGAGCGATCTTTAAGCTTATACAATAAACTATCTGCACTATATAGCCTTCAGCTCGGAGTTTCAGCACTTGTCCCTCTTTTATTCTTTGACTCTAATAAATTGTCGATAATTAAACGTGAACAAAGAAGAGGTTCAATGTTTATTTTTAATTGCTTTATGTATGTGTTGCAGATATAGAAAAGAAAGTGAATTTTGTTTCACTGTGTATAATTAAGATGCGAGAGATAAGAGTGATAATAACAATTTATGCAACTGATAGCATTTTAAAATGAGTATATTGACTTGTGTGGCAAATCCACTGGCAAACGATACGGAATATCGATATCCATTCATTTTTCGATGACCTTGTCAATTCGTGTCACGGTAGAGATTGAATTTTAATTTCAGATTGTAGAAACTTGATTCTATTTTACATCACTTGTTCCAATTGTTTTATCGAGTCGCAACAAAATATTTTATTTCGATTCTGCACTTTTTGCACTATAACTCGTCTTTGCTGCGATGAGTATCGTCGTTGAGCTCGATTTTGCCGCGATGGGGAATGCTCGCCCAGAGGTTCGTTCTTTCTGGGAACAGATTGTCCCCCATACGCAAATCCTTCGAACCTCCTATGTGAAGATACTCGAGCTTCGATGTTCTAACCGGCTTCCATTTCACTGGAATTTCCGGGGTTTTTTCCGGCGTTGGGTTTCTGAAAGGAATTAAACGGATAGCAGTTGATAAGCAAAGCTTCGATATAAAAATGCAAAGAGATTATTCTGCATCGTAATCGTTTAACGAACCCCGATCTGGCGAAATTGACCCAAAGACCCGTCAGCACGTCGATGATCCTGTCATCTTCTTCGGTGAGCGGAGTGTCTGCAAAGAGCTGCTCGCCGACTGGAAAGAGATACTGCAACTCGTCGGCATGCGAAACTCCGTAGTCCTTCTCAGGATCACCGAAAATCTTACTGAACGATGAACTTCCTCTGTACGCGAAATAGTAATAATAAACCGGTGAACTTAGCGCCTTGAGGTGTTCTCTAACGGCATTGTCTGCCGCTATATAGAACCACGCGTCTGTGTACATCTGGAGCCAAATATAAATTATTATTATTCCGAACGAGTTCGTCGTGTAAATTGTTGAAGAGCGCGTTTTTCAAATGTTTATACAAACTCACGTCAATGACGGCCGATCTCGTGGTCTCGTCAATCTTTTTATCGCCCAGATAAAAATCTCGAATCTTCTTTGTCGTGCTATCCATTGACTTTTCAGGACACGTATCCTCGTACATCAAACTCAATGGCCCGAGTTGCATAAATTTTTCGTCGAGAAGTTTGTCGTATTTTTTATCCTTTATTCCGTAGATACCTTAAATAAGAAAAATAATTGTATTTGGCGAATTAGATATAATGAACTCCAGTGCAAATTTCAAAGGGACAAGGAATGAAACGAACCAGCGACTTTGATAGCACCCTCGTGGGAGGTAACTCCCGTCATCCATGGTATATCTGCCAAGTTGCCATCTTTCAATGACTGAGTGGGTTCTTCCTTGAGAAACGCGCCTGGATGATCGGGCTCGATGACGGGTCTGAATGGAATCATCGGACAATAATCGAAGACCTGTTTATCGTTTAATTCATTAAAAAAACACTCCATAATGCAATACTTGAAGTATAAAAATTCTTGTACATATATAATTCACCAAGAAAAACATCGTCGCTAATGATGCAGAATTTTATTTACGCGGCTCGCGTAAATATAGTTACGGTATAAATTCAACGAATTTCAAAGCATTGCAACTTGGTGTTTCGCAATTTCGTGATCGGAAACGGATTGAACTAATTTCCGTGATAAAAGTCCATGTGGTTACCGTCGTAGTGTGAAAAAACCGGTTAATCCAGTTCCCACGATTCGAGGTCGCAAAGCCTCACTAACTTTGACTGGCAAGAAAAGTTATCGGCTTCTTTCAATGCACATGCGCAATCGTAAACATGCATCGGTTTGTCAATCGTGAAATGCAAAATCAGGTGCGGTCAGCCAATGATTTATATAAATTATTAAAAAATTTTAAGGTTACACATTTAACGTTGCAAAAAGTGCGTAAGAATACCTTTTTTATAAACATCCAAAGCTATACATTTTCATCCATATAAAGTAAGCAATTCGTCAGTCGAATTATTAGACTTTGATTACCGCCAATTTATCGTCTAAAATGCGTACAAACATTTTTTTGAATCTTTGGTACACGATTGACTTGATCGTACCGTAAGAACCGCTTTAACTCGGGGCAGTCATTTAACTGGGTCTGATCCTGTTGACGATGTTTCAACACTTCCTTAATCCATCGTACGACAGTTTGAGTGCATTTGATATTGGACAGCCGGCAATCATACCTGCCGAACTTGTTTGACTTGTGTATCCGCCATTGGATAATACTTTTAGCCATGAATTTGGGTTGCCAGGTCGGCTGATGTAAAACAGTGGTAAATTGAGTGATGCACATTGCGGCAAAATACTGTTAATTACCCCGACTTTAAAATGACTCCCAATGAATTGCTGTTGACGTTAAGGACAAACTGCCCATACGTCTCGAAGAGGAATTCATAGTCATCTACGTGTATTCGACAGGTGCCGGAAGTTGGCCTGATGACTTTTCTGCTATCAGGGGTTATTTGCTTTCATTATAAGCAACTCATGCTTATCGTCGTTTCGAATTTTTTTTCTCTTGATGATTAAATTGGCTTTTAACGATGCGTTACAAGTTATAAATATGCAGGAAAGTTGCAACAATGTAGTAACGACTGATTGGATAATTGAATAAGCGGCATATGAACATTAAACTTAGTCATAGTGAGGAATAATGAAAGACATTGAATAGCAACAGGTACAGGATTACAGGTTCGTCAAGACATATTTACAATGTAAAAAAGGCCCTAATGATTGGCAATCAACAGCTGCAGGACATATTCTCCCGTACGATTGCAACCTTGCCGTGTATTAATTTTGCAATAAAATTCTGGAATGCGTTGCGGCAATGGTAAGTGTGCGACTTTGCTAATAAACTTTCGCTGTAATGTGCCGTACAACTCGATTATTTCTACACCCTACAGAATTCTGCGTGTAAATCCTAATTATAGATCATTGCGACTTACGAGCAATCTACCAAAGTTAACGAGTTCGAATATCATATAAATAATTGTATTGATCAATAAAAATGAATAGAGCGTGAAAAGGTTCCAATGTATACTTAGAAATTTTTCGCGAGAAATGTGCCAATTAGAAAATAGGTTTTTTGCATTTATCGAAATCATCACTCGCGTTGGAATAATGCGGCAGCTGTAAACGGCGAAGCATTTTACATCATATAATTCAAGTATCGCGAGTAAGTAGCGTATATAAAGAATCCGCTCAGAGAAGGCCGAAGCCATCGAGAGGAGAGAAAAAAATCTACGAGTCCAATTACCTGGAAGGAGCGATCGGTACCGATGATATCGACGGCATCTTTTTTCCTCAAGCATTCTATGAGCGCCGTCGATTCGTCGGTAGGACAATCGAGAAGTTTTCCAAGCCGGTTTGCTTGATTCTTGGCGATTCCTGGTCTGGTCAATACCCAGGGGCATAGCACTGTGCCACTCTGCGAGATTCCCCGATGGAAAAGACCTGTCGACACACCCACTCCGTTATCGTCACTAATAATAAATATGCCATTACCAGCCATCGACTTCCCCGTAAGTGTCTGTGCGTAATCTGCGCGTAAAACATGAACAAGCAAAGCGCGTGCGTCGCAAAGTCAAGGTCGACAACTGCATGATATAATGCATTGCCACTATCACTTTTTATCTGTGTTTCTCACTATGTGAATTTATGTGTAATGTTATGCTCGCGAAACTATAATTCTTGAAAGGTTATTCAACGATTTTCGCACGCAATATTAATTTAGCACTCATTAGACAACATCAAATGCTAGTCAAGATGTGCCGTAATAATTTTGTTTTATGCACAATTGCGTCATATACATGAAACAGTCGTGATAAAAAAAAAATTAATGTACCGGATATTTTTTAGTATAATCATCATCACGTCGATCTTTGGAAATTAAAAAATAATACAGTCTCAACGTCGTCTTGAAATATCCATTGATTAGCATTTTTTTTATCGAGGAATTTAATCGGCGTTGAAAATTCTAATACGGATAACAGCGAGCGTATTGTATTTTAATCACTGTACTTCGCTACTTGAGTTAATTCGCGCTGTATAGCCGTGCGATACGAACTGCGGGACTCTGTAATCAGTATACTAAGATTGGCAGACACGCGGCGTCTGTGGAATAATGGCAGATTAACCGATTCTCAGCTATTCATAAATCCGCAACTTTTTAATTACTGGCGGAGTGTTCCCTCGCCTCTTTTATTATTATAACGGAGTACACTCTCTATCAACCCACTTAATTAATTGTCAGTTATACGATAGTGAATGCAAGTCAAAGAAGCGAAGTTTGCGATTATAGAAAGTTTGATGCATCATTTAACGGTATAAATATTTAGTGAAAGTTTAAAGTAAATCGCGTCGGTGAAGTATAAAATGAGACGGTTATACCAGGGATGAGTTATACGTAGTTTGTGGAATTCATAATAGAGATTCAACTTGAACGAAGTAGAGAAAAATTGGATGGTGATAAAGGATTTTAAGATGATTTCCAAGTTAATCGAACTGTAGACGAGCTTATAACAGCAACATTATAGCATAGATAATTAATTCCCCTTTTCATCGATTTCCGTTCTTGAAAAAAACATGTCACGAAAATGATCGCAAAACGATATATTGGGAATCAACATCGAGCAACAATGACGGAAATGTTCCGGACGGTCAAAATTCTACAGCCCTTATTTGCCCAAAGTTTCATTTACTTTAACAGATATTTTGACAGAAAAGGTTTATTTGCATAAGAATATCAACTTATATTAATATTAAACTATTATATTTTCTAATAAATGAATAGGTTATGACGACCAAGATAAAGTACTTAAAAAAATCCGCGAGATGTTATGCTGCTATACAGGTGAGATTTCCCATTATCGCGCGTAAAACTTATATAATAGACACATTGTGATTGGTTACTGACTTCATATTTAATTTTTGATATAAAAGTACTTCAGAGCAATAAACTATTTCAGCATGTTTTCACCAACAAAGTCACGCATTACAATGTATATAACAAAGGTTACCTTGAAGATTTTTTCAAGTAACGAATAGTCGGTACCCGACATTTGAAACTTTTTTTTTTCAGCTTTCTCAATGAGACTCATTTGCGGCACGATTTCTCTCACCGAATACGAGAAAGAAACTTGAAAGTCATTTAGTCTCAGCTAATGAATGTATAATGTATGTGCGTAAAGTGAATAATGTAAATAATACCATACCTCTCGAGAGCGGACTGATCATGTGATAATGAACGCTGGCACCGCCGGCACTTTCGCCGAAGATCGTAACGCGATTCGGATCTCCACCGAAAGCCGCGATATTTTCGTTGACCCATCTTATCGATTGCGCCTGATCTTTCATTCCTTGATTTCCTGGCGAGACGAGATCCTCGGTACTGAGGAATCCGAGCGGTCCGAGTCTGCGATGACAATTTACAATAATCATTCCCGAAACTTTGATAAGCAGATGTATTTTGCGAGTGTTATGCACTATCGTGCGCATTGATTGGCAATATATAATATCGAAATTTCACGAACGTACCTGAAGTTCACGGTTACAAGGACAACCTCGTGATCGAGAAGAAACTTCGGTCCGTAAAATGCCGAATGTCCGGCACCAGTGACCCATCCACCTCCGTGGAACCAAATCATGACAGGATAATTCTTTGGCGTTGCATCAATCTCGTGTGATGGTAATTTCGGTGTGTACACATTGAGATAAAGACAGTCCTCGACGCCGACGATGTCTTCATCGTGAGTATAAATATTACGTTGGGTACAGATGTTGGCGTCTTCTTTCGCGGAACGTACACCGGTCCACGACTCGAACGGCTTCGGTGGCTAAACGCAATAACACAAAAATGAAGAAATACCTTATACTTTCCAAATACTCGACAACCTTCGTGTATCTACCACTTAATGATGCAACCGACAAGCGTAATGTCATAATTCTTTTCGATTCTAACGTTTTGTCGCACCAGCGACCAATACAACGAGTGCCGATAACGACGTTTTTTTTTTTCTCTTCAACCGACAATATTAACTTTTTTAACCAACCAACGAACATCTTGAATAAATAAGTTTTAGGAAAAACCATTGTTCAGTATCACTTTATTTAGTAATTTCTTTTCGAACAATATGAAGAATATACTTCTGTAGAAAGGTAGAAAAAAGATGATCACGAGTTCAATATTTTTCCTTTGTATTCTTCGAATCATCAATTATAAATTAATTGTTTTTCCGCATTAGATAGTAGACTATATGTAAATGAAATAATCTGGCAATGTGGAGACAGATTTGGTCTTGTAGGGACGCAACAAACTAGTCAGCGAGCCTATATTGACGCAAGTGGTCTACACAAATGCCACTATACAAATTTTAACACCGGATTCAAGCATCCTAAGGAATAAGCGCACAGTGAAATCCAAGATCTTCGACTTCAACTATAAAAATCGATAAATCGATATTGCCTCTCGTTACAAGTATTTATTTTATCGTAAATAGCAGGTACGCTAATCCCCACGTCCTACGTTTACCGTCCCAGACTCCTATAGTGTATCGATATATATCGTATTTAGCCAGTGTTTAGCGCCGAACGCGATACTTCGTTTCTTTGGTAAGGAATGCCTACTAACCCGACTGAAATGCATTCATAAATAGCCGCGAAACACAAAAAAAAAAAAAAAAAAAGAGTACAAGTACCGCTATTGTTACTCAATGATGAAGTATCGATCTATTGGTCGACATCGCGATTGAAGACTGTAGTGTATGGCTTCCATAAGAAATGATTAATGAAAACAATGGATTGTTACAGATATATGGATGTACAGATAAAATGGATGTAACAGATTGTTACAGTATGCACTTCGACAAGAGAAATGCAAGGTCGCGGGTAAAGCCGAGCAATTATCGCCGCGATATATTTGCGTCTAAGTCGCTTCCGACTTAATTCTTTTTTCAATGCTTCACCGACTTGAGCGATGAAACGTAGTTCGCAAGATTAAAGTTTCAGCAAACGCCAACTAAACTAAACGACAGATGTGCGAATGAGCGAAAGTGCCGTTGTTACTACGTCACACAAAAATACAAAAATCCTGTTAATTGCTTCGTACCTTTGAAATTTCAGGAAATGAGAGCTAAACTTCCGCTAGAAGTACACAAACGTACGGGAGAGCGCTCCAACTTCGCAGCAGCGGAATGAGAAAGTGAATTGCTTTCTCGTTGCAGTTACGATTGAAACGTTAAAATTCGACATTGCTGACAAACGTATCCTTATACGGGTAAAAGTCGTATTTGGACATCATAACGATTGATGCTCACCTCAAATCTAATTTTACCGATCGGCGGTTGAGCGTAAGGAATTCCCCGGAACGCGACAAATTCTCTGCCCTTTCTGCTCTTTTGAAAGATTCCTTCCAGTGTGCCATTCTTAATTTGAACGATTGGCGATTCTGCAGCAAAAACGAGACTGTTGCTGCATAGCCAGCAGATCGTTAAGAAGATCGGTACACCGATCATCGTCGTCAGCCGAGCAATTATTGTTTCTTCGGTACTTTTTTATTTGCCACGATAATTATAATCGAACTAAATGATTATCAATGCGGTAGTCCATCCGATGAGCGACGATCAGTTAGAAACAACTGCACGTAAGAGGCTTAGATAATAGTTGCCGAGAATACGGCTTGTAGGAAAACCGGTGACGTTCCCGAACACACCACACGAAGGTAAAGCCACGACTGTCGCGAAAGTGCGCGCGTATTCTATCATTAAAGCAACACGATGTGCTACGCGACACTCTCAACGGAGACTTTATAGATTTCCGTGTGGAAGGAGGAAGGAAGAACCGACAAGTGATACTCAAGCGAGTAGTGAAATACACGTTTGGCACGCCTTTGGATTTATCTCACACATTTCCCACCGCGATATACGAACATTGAGGTGTTACAATATAACCTATATGTAGTGGAGTTATTATACGAAGTCATGGACCAACTACTGGACGTATATCGAAATGAACATTAGATACAAGTTTGAACTATCCCTGCATTTATTCAAGCGTGCATTTGCAAGATGGCCGATTCTGATTATTCGTACACCGTTGGTATCGTAGAAAAACAGGTTTATGCTGTGAATACTCCAACACGTGGGTGCGTGTTCACCGATCCGTCCGGATTTATGAATTCAATGCTTCGGGTACCAAATTAAAAAAAATTTCAATAAAAACTCATATCCATACGGACATATGCCATTATTCACTAATCAACAAGCGTTCGTGACTTTGCAGTTTTATAGATGTGTTCGGTCATGATATTTGATAACACGTGTAATAATTTATGTAGGGGACGTATTTTCCATTACAAAATACGTTTTAGGTCAGTCATTAACTATATATTGAGTCTTCTCGGCTAAAAATTTTGCTGTACAATATTGATTAACGAATCCACTAAAAAGTCGTCGAGTATAGTACTTTTCTACTCTAAAATCTAAAATCTAAAATTAATCAATAAAGGTATTCGTGTGAACAAAAATCGTTAACGTCACGAACAAGTCACATCACACGGAGTCACTTAATGTGCTAATCAGTATTTTTTCCTGGGGCAGGTTTGCGTATCCGACAAAAGCGACGATGTGTACCCGAAGGATTGGCGAACCGATCAAGTCGCAACCGATCGAATCTTTAACAGGTCACTGCTGACTTCTACTCAGACGTTTATAAATCAGAAGTGATCGCGTTATATTGCCCGTTCCTTTAACATTCTTAATCAACACTCGACTTCCTACATATACTCGCCTCAGTCACGCGAAATCTCGCGTATCGTATGCTTACTGACAAGTCCTTTCATCGAATTCTTGCGCACCGATCAGGCCGTGCAATGCGAACTTTTTACCCGTATTTTCACGACATATTTCGCATCAAAAATTAGACTTATTTACTCGGTAATGAATACTGAAACTTTGAGATTAGGAGAGTACGCGTGTAAAATTATTTACGACCGAGTAATTCATTAACAGAATTATTTTCTTAACGCTATTTGTGAATTTCCTCGAACGTGTATGAATTACGATCAGCTGGCGTGGCCGGTTTGACGTATGCCCGATACACGAGGCACTTGATCAACCAGTTTTGTATTTGCTCAACATTCGAGAACAGCCCGCGTGTTTTCTTCATTTTTATTCCTCGATTGAATATTTTCCTCGAAGTGCGTGTTTTACTTATAGTTTTCGTAACCTTGAATGTGACGAGAATATTGATACCGCACTTACAAACGATCGTTGCATCTATATACTTTAAATCGGGGTAACCCCGAATAGCCACAATTTTTTTGTGCACGACCGAATGGGGCACAAATTTTTTAAGCACAAAGTTGTTGGGCACAAATGGTGCACGCAGCTTTGTGCACAAGTATTTTCTCAGCTCAAACTTTTTAGTGCACATAAATTTGAATGCACGATTGACTGCCGTTTAGAACACAACCTATTGCGCACAAGCATTATTGTGCACATTGTTATAGTGCATAGATCGTTAGTACACAACGATACTGTGCACAGCGGAAACGATAAATTGCCGGATGGTTGGTAACACGATAGTACACAGCGTTATAATCAGCGTAATCTGAGATGTCTTTCGCCAATTTCCCGACGTCCACGATGTCGCGAAAGTGGTGTGACTTGCGCAGAAGCCTGGAGGCTCTAAATTCAACGATTCATATCCTTAAAAAATATAACGACCGTTTGTATAATAATAAGGGAAAAATTAAAAGTGTATATGCATATACAGGGTGATTCAGGAAGTTTTGGATACCTTTAACCATTTATCGAAGTTCGCAATATTTATTTAATTATAAGCATTGTAAATTTGAATAAATCGACCAATCAGGTGAAGCCATTTCGGCGCGTTGGAAAGTTCCATATTGTCATGCGGAGAGCTGGCAACGTTCAATTCACCGCTGCACCGTCGCACAGACAGTCTCCGGTCACGGCGGATCGAGACAGTCGGTTTGCCACGTTCTGTCATTGTGCAGTACTGTTACGTGCAATCGTACGGAAGAGAAGACAAGGTTATGTGGATTAACCTTTTTCGTCTTTGCTGTACGTTTGCGGCAGCCATGTATTACATGTCGCTGACAGTGGTTATTGCGGTTTAGAAAAAAAAACGGCAATGAGCAGTGAATGGAATGGATCACACAGTGCGAAGAAACGGATGATTCCAGGTTGGAGATGCGACAAAAAATAATCGAATTTTTTGTTAGGACAATGAGAGCGGAAATCTTAATAAAAATCCAAACGGTGTTAGCGTGATTAGGAAAAAAATATTATGAACGAAAAAAAGCGTTGAGTTGTAAGCGTTGAAGCGACTTTCGCATGCGTTTAGTTGTCTTTCGCAGGTACTGTCGAGTACAGAATATAAATGATTGTGTCGCTTCAATTGGGAGTGATAATCTAAAACAAAAAAATTTCGATGTGTCTATTCGTGTGTCGTACGTCGTCAAAGAGCTTTTATAGGTCACCTATAATGAGCGTTTTCGTGGGTCGTGGGTCGCGAGTTGTGTATCGCACTTTATACAGGACAAAACAGAAAACATGTCGTGTGTCGTGCATCGTGAGTCGTATGCCGCACTTTATACAGTGCAACAGAAAATATGCAGTGTGTTGTATGCTTTAGCTTATCTTTCGCCGGTTCGCTGTGCGTCGTGCGATGTGCGCCCGGCATGCGTCTTTTAGCGACACACAAATTTATGAAAATTTGTAGACAAATTTATAAAGGACAATGAAAGTTCGTTCGATATTTTATAATGACGTTTTGTAATATGTTATATTTCATATACGATGTGCATGCAACATATGATTTAAAAACATACAGCGAATAATAAAATAAACGCGACTTCGCGCTTCGATCATCATCTTTAGAGCCCTTTCCTTGGTGATGATTTAAATCGCAGAGAAAATAACGAATGATTATAAGGAATAATGATATAATAAAACTTTACTGGAGAATTACATATAATACGAAAAAAAAAATGAAATGTATTAAAAAAAATTAAATGGTAGCGTCGCACCTTTGTTCGCCACTTAGCTTGATGGAAAAAATGATAATAATAAGTTATACAGTTACACAAACAATTGCTGATGGAATGGTGCTTCTCAGAAATCGGAACGATTTTTTTTTGTTGCGGTACAGACTCATAAACAATGTGTTTTCGGGTTTGCGCGACACTCTGTCGGCTCAGGTTATAAATTTGCATTTTTTTTTCGTTTTTTTCAATCATACATCTTGATAGATCTTTCGATCCCCGATCGAATGGTGCTACTTAGCTTGGAAAAAATGTATCATCAGACTCGTTCTCAGCACGACAAAAAACGTGAAATATGATGTGGACAAAAGTTTCCTAGCGGCTTTAGATTTTGACCAAAAAAAAGTGCTCAAAACGCCAAATTCGACCGGGAACACCGTTAAAATCGCGTTTAAAGTTTTCGATTATTTCCCATCGGATCACGGCTTCTATATACGCTTTGGCCATTCGCTGGACACACTATTTTGTTTATTTTTTTTCCGTACAACACGATAGACACCTCATTTAGATTGTATAACGCCGGGAAACCCAAGATTTTTCCATTTTTATGATGGGTGGTTTTTCACACTCTTAACCTCCATCGAAATCGCGGTTATACGGTCCTAGGAGGTTCCCTCTTGTCTCTGGACAAAATCTAGCATCAGATTTGTATTCTACACGAAAAAATATGTGAAATATGATGTGGACGAAAGTTTCCTAGCGACTTTAGATTTTGACCAAAAAAAAGTGCTCAAAACGCCGAATTCGACCGGGAACACCGTTAAAATCGCGTTTAAAGTTTTCGATTCTTTCCCATCGGATCACGGCTTCTATAGACGCTTTGGCCATTCGCTGGACACACTATTTTGTTTATTTTTTTTCCGTACAACAAGATGGACACCTCATTTAGATTGTATAACGCCGGGAAACCCAAGATTTTTCCGTTTTTCTGATGAGTATTTTTTCACACTGTTAACCTCCATCGAAATCGCGGTTTTACGGTCGTAGGGGTATCCCCCTTGTCTCTGCACATAATCTCTCTTTCGACAAATTCGACCGCTTTCGACAAAGGAGACCACTTTCGACAATTTTGGACATTTTCGGACAAATTTGATGACTTTGGACAAATTCGACGACTTTGTACAAATTCGACCATTTTCGACAAATTCGACCATTTTCGACAATGTCGGACATTTTTGGACGAATTTGACGACTTTGGACAAATTCGACCATTTTCGAGAAATTCGACGACTTTGGACAAATTCGACGACTTTCGAGAAATTCGACGACTTTGGACAAATTCGACGACTTTGGACAAATTCGACGACTTTGGACAAATTCGACGACTTTGGACAAATTCGACCATTTTCGAGAAATTCGACCACTTTCGACAATGTCGGACATTTTTGGACAAATTCGACGACTTTCGACAAATTCGACCATTTTCGACAAATTCGACGACTTTGGACAAATTCGACCAGTTTCGACAATGTCCGACATTTTTGGACAAATTCGACGACTTCGGACAAATTCGACGACTTTCGACAAATTCGACGACTTCGGACAAATTCGACGACTTTCGACAAATTCGACGACTTTGGACAAATTCGACCATTTTTGACAAATTCGACCATTTTCGACAATGTCGGACATTTTTGGACAAATTTGACGACTTTGGACAAATTCGACGACTTTGTACAAATTCGACCATTTTCGACAAATTCGACCACTTTCGACAATGTCCGACATTTTTGGACAAATTCGACGACTTTCGACAATGTCGGACATTTTTGGACAAATTCGACGACTTCGACAAATTCGGACATTTTTGGACAAATTCGACGACTTTCGACAAATTCGACGACTTTCGACAATGTCGGACATTTTTGGACAAATTCGACGACTTTCGACAAATTCGACCATTTTCGACAATGTCGGACATTTTTGGACAAATTAGACGACTTTCGACAAATTCGACCATTTTCGACAAATTCGACCATTTTCGACAAATTCGACCACTTTCGACAATTTTTGGACAAATTTGACGACTTTGGACAAATTCGACGACTTTGGACAAATTCGACGACTTTGGACAAATTCGACGATTTTCGACAAATTCGACGACTTTCGACAAATTCGACGACTTTGGACAAATTCGACCATTTTCGACAAATTCGACCATTTTCGACAAATTCGACCAGTTTCGACAATGTCCGACATTTTTGGACAAATTCGACGACTTCGGACAAATTCGACGACTTTCGACAAATTCGACGACTTTGGACAAATTCGACCATTTTTGACAAATTCGACCATTTTCGACAATGTCGGACATTTTTGGACAAATTTGACGACTTTGGACAAATTCGACGACTTTGTACAAATTCGACCATTTTCGACAAATTCGACCACTTTCGACAATGTCCGACATTTTTGGACAAATTCGACCATTTTCGAGAAATTCGACCACTTTTGACAATGTCGGACATTTTTGGACGAATTTGACGACTTTGGACAAATTCGACCATTTTCGAGAAATTCGACGACTTTGGACAAATTCGACGACTTTGGACAAATTCGACGACTTTGGACAAATTCGACGACTTTGGACAAATTCGACCATTTTCGAGAAATTCGACCACTTTCGACAATGTCGGACATTTTTGGACAAATTCGACGACTTTGGACAAATTCGACCATTTTCGAGAAATTCGACCACTTTCGACAATGTCGGACATTTTTGGACAAATTCGACGACTTTCGACAAATTCGACGACTTTTGACAAATTCGACGACTTTGGACAAATACGACCATTTTCGACAATGTCGGAAATTTTTGGACAAATTAGACAACTTTCGACAAATTCGACGACTTTAGACAAATTCGACCATTTTCGACAAATTCGACCATTTTCGACAAATTCGACCACTTTCGACAATGTCGGACATTTTTGGACAAATTCGACGACTTTCGACAAATTCGACCACTTTGGACAAATTCGACGACTTTGGACAAATTCGACCATTTTCGACAAATTCGACCATTTTCGAGAAATTCGACCACTTTCGACAATGTCGGACATTTTTGGACAAATTCGACGACTTTCGACAAATTCGAACACTTTGGACAAATTCGACGACTTTTAACAAATTCGACCATTTTCGAGAAATTCGACCATTTTCGACAAATTCGACCATTTTCGACAAATTCGACCATTTTCGACAAATTCGACCATTTTCGACAAATTCGACCATTTTTGGACAAATTTGACGACTTTGGACAAATTCGACCATTTTCGAGAAATTCGACGACTTTGGACAAATTCGACCATTTTCGACAAATTCGACCATTTTCGAGAAATTCGACCACTTTCGACAATGTCGGACATTTTTGGACAAATTCGACGACTTTGGACAAATTCGACAATTTTCGAGAAATTCGACCACTTTCGACAATGTCGGACATTTTTGGACAAATTTGACGACTTTGGACAAATTCGACCATTTTCGACAAATTCGACCACTTTCGACAATGTCCGACATTTTTGGACAAATTTGACGACTTTGGACAAATTCGACGACTTTGGACAAATTCGACGACTTTGGACAAATTCGACGACTTTGGACAAATTCGACGACTTTGGTCAAATTCGACCATTTTCGACAAATTCGACCATTTTCGACAAATTCGACCATTTTCGAGAAATTCGACCATTTTCGACAAATTCGACCACTTTCGACAATGTCCGACATTTTTGGACAAATTTGACGACTTTGGACAAATTCGACGACTTTGGACAAATTCGACCATTTTCGACAAATTCGACCATTTTCGACAAATTCGACCACTTTCGACAATGTCCGACATTTTTGGACAAATTTGACGACTTTGGACAAATTCGACGACTTTGGACAAATTCGACGACTTTGGTCAAATTCGACCATTTTCGACAAATTCGACCATTTTCGACAAATTCGACCATTTTCGACAAATTCGACCATTTTCGAGAAATTCGACCATTTTCGAGAAATTCGACCACTTTCGACAATGTCGGACATTTTTGGACAAATTCGACGACTTTCGACAAATTCGACCACTTTGGACAAATTTGACGACTTTGGACAAATTCGACCATTTTCGACAAATTCGACCATTTTCGACTAATTCGACCATTTTCGAGAAATTCGACCACTTTCGACAATGTCGGACATTTTTGGACAAATTCGACGACTTTGGACAAATTCGACGACTTTGGACAAATTCGACGATTTTCGACAAATTCGACGACTTTCGACAAATTCGATGACTTTGGACAAATTCGACCATTTTCGACAATGTCGGACATTTTTGGACAAATTCGACGACTTTGGACAAATTCGACCATTTTCGACAATGTCGGAAATTTTTGGACAAATTCGACGACTTTCGACAAATTCGACGACTTTCGACAAATTCGACGACTTTCAACAAATTCGACGACTTTGGACAAATTCGACCATTTTCGAGAAATTCGACCACTTTTGACAATGTCGGACATTTTTGGACGAATTTGACGACTTTGGAGAAATTCGACCATGTTCGAGAAATTCGACGACTTTGGACAAATTCGACGACTTTCGAGAAATTCGACGACTTTGGACAAATTCGACATTTTTGGACAAATTCGACGACTTTCGACAAATTCGAACACTTTGGACAAATTCGACGACTTTTAACAAATTCGACCATTTTCGAGAAATTCGACCATTTTCGACAAATTCGACCATTTTCGACAAATTCGACCATTTTTGGACAAATTTGACGACTTTGGACAAATTCGACCATTTTCGAGAAATTCGACGACTTTGGACAAATTCGACCATTTTCGACAAATTCGACCATTTTCGAGAAATTCGACCACTTTCGACAATGTCGGACATTTTTGGACAAATTCGACGACTTTGGACAAATTCGACAATTTTCGAGAAATTCGACCACTTTCGACAATGTCGGACATTTTTGGACAAATTCGACGACTTTCGACAAATTCGACGACTTTGGGCAAATTCGACCATTTTCGAAAAATTCGACCATTTTCGAAAATGTCGGACATATTTGGACAAATTTGACGACTTTGGACAAATTCGACCATTTTCGACAAATTCGACCACTTTCGACAATGTCCGACATTTTTGGACAAATTTGACGACTTTGGACAAATTCGACGACTTTGGACAAATTCGACGACTTTGGACAAATTCGACGACTTTGGACAAATTCGACGACTTTGGTCAAATTCGACCATTTTCGACAAATTCGACCATTTTCGACAAATTCGACCATTTTCGAGAAATTCGACCATTTTCGAGAAATTCGACCACTTTCGACAATGTCGGACATTTTTGGACAAATTCGACGACTTTCGACAAATTCGACCACTTTGGACAAATTTGACGACTTTTAACAAATTCGACCATTTTCGACAAATTCGACCATTTTCGACAAATTCGACCATTTTCGACAAATTCGACCATTTTTGGACAAATTTGACGACTTTGGACAAATTCGACCATTTTCGACAAATTCGACCATTTTCGAGAAATTCGACCACTTTCGACAATGTCGGACATTTTTGGACAAATTCGACGACTTTGGACAAATTCGACAATTTTCGAGAAATTCGACCACTTTCGACAATGTCGGACATTTTTGGACAAATTCGACGACTTTCGACAAATTCGACGACTTTGGGCAAATTCGACCATTTTCGAAAAATTCGACCATTTTCGAAAATGTCGGACATATTTGGACAAATTTGACGACTTTGGACAAATTCGACCATTTTCGACAAATTCGACCACTTTCGACAATGTCCGACATTTTTGGACAAATTTGACGACTTTGGACAAATTCGACGACTTTGGACAAATTCGACGACTTTGGACAAATTCGACGACTTTGGACAAATTCGACGACTTTGGTCAAATTCGACCATTTTCGACAAATTCGACCATTTTCGACAAATTCGACCATTTTCGAGAAATTCGACCATTTTCGACAAATTCGACCACTTTCGACAATGTCCGACATTTTTGGACAAATTTGACGACTTTGGACAAATTCGACGACTTTGGACAAATTCGACCATTTTCGACAAATTCGACCATTTTCGACAAATTCGACCACTTTCGACAATGTCCGACATTTTTGGACAAATTTGACGACTTTGGACAAATTCGACGACTTTGGACAAATTCGACGACTTTGGTCAAATTCGACCATTTTCGACAAATTCGACCATTTTCGACAAATTCGACCATTTTCGACAAATTCGACCATTTTCGACAAATTCGACCATTTTCGAGAAATTCGACCACTTTCGACAATGTCGGACATTTTTGGACAAATTCGACGACTTTCGACAAATTCGACCACTTTGGACAAATTTGACGACTTTGGACAAATTCGACCATTTTCGACAAATTCGACCATTTTCGACTAATTCGACCATTTTCGAGAAATTCGACCACTTTCGACAATGTCGGACATTTTTGGACAAATTCGACGACTTTGGACAAATTCGACGACTTTGGACAAATTCGACGATTTTCGACAAATTCGACGACTTTCGACAAATTCGATGACTTTGGACAAATTCGACCATTTTCGACAATGTCGGACATTTTTGGACAAATTCGACGACTTTGGACAAATTCGACCATTTTCGACAATGTCGGAAATTTTTGGACAAATTCGACGACTTTCGACAAATTCGACGACTTTCGACAAATTCGACGACTTTCGACAAATTCGACGACTTTCAACAAATTCGACGACTTTGGACAAATTCGACCATTTTCGAGAAATTCGACCACTTTTGACAATGTCGGACATTTTTGGACGAATTTGACGACTTTGGAGAAATTCGACCATGTTCGAGAAATTCGACGACTTTGGACAAATTCGACGACTTTGTACAAATTCGACCATTTTCGACAAATTCGACCACTTTCGACAATGTCCGACATTTTTGGACAAATTCGACGACTTTGTACAAATTCGACCATTTTCGACAAATTCGACCACTTTCGACAATGTCCGACATTTTTGGACAAATTCGACGACTTTCGACAAATTCGACGACTTCGACAAATTCGGACATTTTTGGACAAATTCGACGACTTTCGACAATGTCGGACATTTTTGGACAAATTCGACGACTTTCGACAAATTCGACCATTTTCGACAATGTCGGACATTTTTGGACAAATTTGACGACTTTGGACAAATTCGACCATTTTCGAGAAATTCGACGACTTTGGACAAATTCGACCATTTTAGACAAATTCGACCATTTTCGAGAAATTCGACCACTTTCGACAATGTCGGACATTTTTGGACAAATTCGACGACTTTGGACAAATTCGACCATTTTCGAGAAATTCGACCACTTTCGACAATGTCGGACATTTTTGGACAAATTCGACGACTTTCGACAAATTCGACGACTTCGACAAATTCGGACATTTTTGGACAAATTCGACGACTTTCGACAAACTCGACGACTTTCGACAATGTCGGACATTTTTGGACAAATTCGACGACTTTCGACAAATTCGACCATTTTCGACAATGTCGGACATTTTTGGACAAATTTGACGACTTTCGACAAATTCGACGACTTTTGACAAATTCGACGACTTTGGACAAATACGACCATTTTCGACAATGTCGGAAATTTTTGGACAAATTAGACAACTTTCGACAAATTCGACGACTTTAGACAAATTCGACCATTTTCGACAAATTCGACCATTTTCGACAAATTCGACCATTTTCGAGAAATTCGACCACTTTCGACAATGTCGGACATTTTTGGACAAATTCGACGACTTTCGACAAATTCGACCACTTTGGACAAATTCGACGACTTTGGACAAATTCGACCATTTTCGACAAATTCGACCATTTTCGACAATGTCGGACATTTTTGGACAAATTTGACGACTTTGGACAAATTCGACCATTTTCGAGAAGTTCGACGACTTTGGACAAATTCGACGACTTTGGACAAATTCGACCATTTTCGACAAATTCGACCATTTTCGAGAAATTCGACCACTTTCGACAATGTCGGACATTTTTGGACAAATTCGACGACTTTGGACAATGTCGGACATTTTTGGACAAATTCGACGACTTTGGACAAATTCGACCATTTTCGAGAAATTCGACCACTTTCGACAATGTCGGACATTTTTGGACAAATTCGACGACTTTCGACAAATTCGACGACTTTGGGCAAATTCGACCATTTTCGACAAATTCGCCCATTTTCGACAATGTCGGACATTTTTGGACAAATTTGACGACTTTGGACAAATTCGACCATTTTCGACAAATTCGACCATTTTCGACAAATTCGACCATTTTCGACAAATTCGACCACTTTCGACAATGTCCGAAATTTTGGACAAATTTGACGACTTTGGACAAATTCGACGACTTTGGACAAATTCGACGACTTTCGACAAATTCGACGACTTTGGACAAATTCGACCATTTTCGACAATGTCGGACATTTTTGGACAAATTTGACGACTTTGGACAAATTCGACGACTTTGGACAAATTCGACCATTTTCGACAAATTCGACCACTTTCGACAATGTCCGACATTTTTGGTCAAATTTGACGACTTTGGACAAATTCGACGACTTTGGAGAAATTCGACGACTTTGGACAAATTCGACGATTTTCGACAAATTCGACGACTTTCGACAAATTCGATGACTTTGGACAAATTCGACCATTTTCGACAATGTCGGGACATTTTGGACAAATTCGACGACTTTGGACAAATTCGACCATTTTCGACAATGTCGGAAATTTTTGGACAAATTCGACGACTTTCGACAAATCGACGACTTTCGACAAATTCGACGACTTTGGACAAATTCGACCATTTTCGAGAAATTCGACGACTTTGGACAAATTCGACGACTTTGGACAAATTCGACCATTTTAGACAAATTCGACATTTTCGAGAAATTCGACCACTTTCGACAATGTCGGACATTTTTGGACAAATTCGACGACTTTGGACAAATTCGACCATTTTCGAGAAATTCGACCACCTTCGACAATGTCGGACATTTTTGGACAAATTCGACGACTTTCGACAAATTCGACGACTTTGGGCAAATTCGACCATTTTCGACAAATTCGACCATTTTCGACAATGTCGGACATTTTTGGACAAATTTGACGACTTTGGACAAATTCGACCATTTTCGACAAATTCGACCACTTTCGACAATGTCCGACATTTTTGGTCAAATTTGACGACTTTGGACAATTCGACGATTTTGGACAAATTCGACGACTTTGGACAAATTCGACGACTTTGGACAAATTCGACGACTTTGGACAAATTCGACGATTTTCGACAAATTCGACGACTTTCGACAAATTCGATGACTTTGGACAAATTCGACCATTTTCGACAATGTCGGACATTTTTGGACAAATTCGACCATTTTCGACAATGTCGGACATTTTTGGACAAATTTGACGACTTTGGACAAATTCGACGACTTTGGACAAATTCGACCATTTTCGACAAATTCGACCACTTTCGACAATGTCCGACATTTTTGGTCAAATTTGACGACTTTGGACAAATTCGACGACTTTGGACAAATTCGACGATTTTCGACAAATTCGACGACTTTCGACAAATTCGATGACTTTGGACAAATTCGACCATTTTCGACAATGTCGGACATTTTTGGACAAATTCGACGACTTTGGACAAATTCGACCATTTTCGACAATGTCGGAAATTTTTGGACAAATTCGACGACTTTCGACAAATTCGACGACTTTCGACAAATTCGACGACTTTGGACAAATTCGACCATTTTCGAGAAATTCGACCACTTTTGACAATGTCGGACATTTTTGACGAATTTGACGACTTTGGACAAATTCGACCATTTTCGAGAAATTCGACGACTTTGGACAAATTCGACGACTTTGGACAAATTCGACGACTTTGGGTCAAATTC